>CAUJRU010000183.1:659685-1319370 GCA_963277665.1 Viscum album
TAAGTCTTAAAATAAATTTAAATGGGGGGAGGTGGGTCAAGAGAGAAATCAAAAAAAAAACAAAACCAAGCCGTCAGAGCGGACCCCTCTTCCCCGTGTGCGACACACTACAACATGCACCACATGTTCCTGCGGTGGCCCCACCCTGCGCGACATGCTATAACGCCGCATATAGAGACCCCCAAACCCAGGGTGCCTAATGAGACATGATATACTTAACATTTCATTATATCATTACAAATAAGATATCTTGTCCCATTACTACAGAAGATCGTGAGGCTCAGGATTCTGGGAAACCAGCTGCTTCTGATTAACTTCATTAGTACCAACCATGCCTGAGAATTTTTAATCAAAAACATAGGGTGAGAAAATATGCCCAGTATGGGGTTTTAAAAACGTTTTAAGAAAACTCTTTCTTAATGAAGTCCTTTTGAAGAGAATAAAACACTTTTCTAAAAACGAGACATTTTCTTTTCATGAAATCCAACGTTTTTGAAAACCACTTGCACAGAGAAGTACGTACTTGAAATAAGCTTCAAAGTAAACATGATCAGAGAGCGCAACATAAAAAGAATAAACAATGCCTAATAATCAAACAAGGTTACTTAAATTCTAAAAAGAATTTTGTGACTAAAGAAGGAAAACGTTCATAACATGGTTCATGAGAATATACAGTTCTTCTAACAGTTTACCACATGAAAAATAGTTCTTGACACATAAATAACATTTTCATAGTAATGGGAGTTTTCAACTATAGGTTGTCCTGTTAGTTGAACTAACCCATGGCTGACCAATTATCATCACATGCATAGGGAATGTATAATACTGGACTTTTTGAAAACCTTTCATTAAGACCATATAACATACTTAACAGTTCAAGGCTCACTGCCAATCCCGTTTCCATGGTAGCACAAGCCAAGGCTAACTGCCAAGACCGTCGCACATAATGTCTCATGAGACTCTTGTTTTACCCAATGCATTGGAGCGCTGTATAATTCTGGGCACACCCGTCACATCTTTCATATTGCGCTATATAATTTCAGGCGCACCCGTCTCATTTAAGTCCTATACATCCCTTACATATCATGACATGGTCTTTCATTTATAGGGTTTCATACATTCTTAATCAATCCCCTTTTTTCCACTTACATAATCATAACTTGAAGACAGTTCAATCATAAATAAAATGAGACATGCATGCTAAAATCCATACACCCACGAAATTATCTTAACAATTGAAACATGGGTTTTAAGGAAATAAACACAAACACATAACATTCCATAACATCATAATACTCAATTAAAACATGGTCGTTCATAACTTACACATATGCTGATAAATGGATATTGTGGGTGTTTAATTAAAACTGGGTAAATATACATGCAGTTAGTGATACAATGGGCGAAATCAACTCCATCTTTGGAAAACCATGTACATAGTTGTGTAAAAACTCTTTTATTAGCACTTTGAATAACAAGACCCCCCTTTTTTGTAATGTTAGCAACCACCTTAAAAGAACTTCTAATTAAAGACAACAAGATGATACATGGCTATTTATACACCTATATATATAAATTTAGGTTCGTATACACATATTCATGGGTTTACCACATAAACCATACTCAAAATTATTTCTCAAGTCATACATTAAACAAAATTAATGTTTGATAAACCTAGTGGGGTTCTTTTATATAAAGGTAATGAACTTAACTTTCATAAAACCCTTATTGGCATAAACCCAATCTTGCACGCAACATAGTCGATCCATAAACATGTGTGGATATAATGAATACATGTAGATAAATGTTTAAGGAATTCTTACTATCCATTTTCTTAAAACCAAAATCCCAATTCATCAAGAATGATGATAAATGAAAATTTTCCATTGAAAGTGCTATTTTTGTATCAAAATAACACTTAAACTTCATCGTACATATAAACATGTTTATAAATAGTTTTTGGGTACTTTTCATGATGTAACAATTAAAAAGGGTTACATATAATTTGTAATAAATCCTTATGTGATAAAGCGATAAATTTTAAAAGAATTAAATAAACTTGTCCTCATATTAGCACATAGATTTACATGTAAATCTTATATAACCACATGTACATATACATATATATTCACTATATATTTTCATAATCTTAAATGTTTTTACATTTACTCGCAAACTCCATTTTCATAGGACAGGGTGAAGAAAAGGTTGATTACATATAAACAGATTGTGTATACATGCATAAAGTTTATTACATGTATACATTTACACATATAAATGTAAATACACAAACTGTATTCACGTACACACAAACACCCATAACCGAAGTAAAATAATACCCAAGAGCTTCTTTTACCCCGATTTGTTTTTGAAGTATGTGGAAAGTTGATATGAATGGGTCTTAACCCTTTGTATAATTATATATATATATATATATACCTACACATGAAGAATATATATATATATATATAACCGGGTATTTTCCCAAAACCAAAATAAAATTTTCAAACAGGAAGGACATCTTTCTCTTGGGTTCGGTTCTAGGAAGTGAATAATGGCATGAACCGATTCACATGGTCCCGTATACATATTTATACAGGTTTATATAAAGAGTATATTCACATATGAAAAACCATTGAAATAGAAGTGGAACAAAATAAGGTAGTTTTCTTTACATGAGCTAAGAAGAATAGTTTTTTTTGAAGCCTTGCATATGTGTATAGATAAGAAGTATATACACATAGGTTCATATACATATAAACCTGTATATATATGTGTATATATACCGGAGCTTGAAATAAAACAGTGATGATTTTCTCTCCTAACTGATCGGAGAGGTGGAATAGGCACGACAGATGTAACTGGGAATATAAACACAGAATATATATATATATATAACACGTATATAAGTGTATATATATTAAAACCGAATCTCAAACAAAACCTAAAACAGAACATGACCCATACCTTAGCTCGGAGAGGGGAAGAAGAAGATGCGGCAATGTGGACAGGTGGTCGGAAGGATTAAGGAAGCCGAGTGAAAACATCTCCGGACCTTTGGTGAAACTGGGGTTTTTAAAAAAAAAACAGAGAAGAAGAAACTGGCTCTACGTGGAGTCGTCGACCCCGGCGTCTGAGGCGAGTCGGTGTCGACTCGTGGAAAGGAGGGAGTAGCGCGGGTCCACTCACCGGCCTAGAGGAGAAAATGAGGCACCCTAAGCTCTACTGGTTCGACGACGTGTGGAAGACGAAGCCGCGGAATGCGAGGAAGGAGAAGAAGCCGAGAAAAAGCGGACGTCTTGGATTACCTGAAGATGATTGGATGGCCTGGAATTGGCGCGACATTAAAAAGGATGGACGACTGCGATCGGGGGGAGGAAGATCGGATAGCCTAGGGGTGGTGCGGCATTTAAAAAAGAGGTTCACTAGGTTTAAAAAAACAAAATTGTTTTATAAATATTATTAATAATTGATTACAACATTTTTATTATTACATTCAATTATTAAACTAACATTTATTATTTTAATAAAAGTCATTGGTAAATAAAAAAAATATATATTGATTCAATCAAAACATATTATTATATAAATATATGTATATATATATATATTATTCTTAAAACATCAATAATTCTTATTATATTATCATTATTATTATTAAACCATAATTATTGATTACTTAATATTACATTATGAAGGTAAATGGTTAAAAACACTGGTTAATCAAAACATATCATATATATATGTTTTAATTTCCTTTATTATCTAATTACCTTAATTTTCATAATTAAAGATTAATATTAATTAAACATTAAACGTAACTACATTCAATCACACATAAGAGTGTATTGATATAAACATTACCACTAAGAAACACATAAGTAAATGAAATCATAGTTTGGCGTAGTTTCCAAAACTATTAACCCAAATTATAAACGTTCGCATTATTATTATCTCTTATATTTAATTTAGAGAAAAAGAATCATTTAATTTGATGCAAAGTATATATATATTTAACTCAAGAGTTAGTACATGTTTAGACAAAATAAAAACCCATCAGCTTTTATATAATTACAACATAAAATATTAATTGCTCAAATTAAGAAAATAAGTGTAGTGAATAATAATATTAATTTTCATCATTTTGAAACATAAAATATAATTCGCATTTTTGGTAAAACAAGAAATAAATTAATTAAATTATCATTGATGTCGTTTTTAAACATTAGAGAAAATTTCATAATTAACATTCCAAACCTTTCAGGGGTAAGACATTCTTATTTCCAACGGTCAAAAACAAAACATAGCGGATAGGAGAATCCAACAGTCATATTTATATCCATTTGGGTTCAATGGTCGGATTAGTGTGCTTATAAAGGGTCTGGTCTCGGGGTGTCCCTCACTCCAAGTGACTGATGGAGAGAAGAAGTGATGGTTCATGTGATTCCCTTTATGCTCAGCACGGTTGTAGTCGCTTCGGCCATCCTCATGTTCATTCTGATGGATTCCAGAAACCCCTGCCGTATTATTGGGCTCTTGGTGGTTTTAAGCGGTCTCCCCATTATTTTAATCGGGTTCTTAGTTAGGATTTTTGGTTATTTTATCTTCTTGTTCGGTCAGTGGAAGTTGTAGCCGAGATGTTACTTATTTGAATAAAATTAGTTTTTCATTCATTTGATGCATTTTTTAATTTTATTATTATTATTACCTTATATGTTGATTGTTGGGTCACTTAATGGGTGACATTGTAAAACAACCTTGACAAAATTCAAAACATGGTTTCTCGGGTCATTACATCACTTCCCCCTTCAAATAATTGCGCCCTCGCAATTCTATCATAAAAAGAAAAATTGAAACTCCACATGCACAACATTACCGAAACAGTGGATCTGGCTCGGTTAATGGGATACCAAAGTAGGCACATAGCTCTTCCGTTTCCCTAGCCCAGATACACTTCGAACAGTACATCTTGAACTCCTACTCGTGCGTACTGCACACGGGCTTCCAAAGGGAGGCTCGTGCGGTGAAAAGCTCAGAAACGTCTGAGTAGATAAACTCCTTGATAACTCTTCCAGCCACATCACACACGAGGTAGTTGATATGAATGATACGGTTGAGGAGACTGTGATTCAGGACCTGGAACATGTAGGCTGCACTAAGGTGGCCATTCTGAGCAGCCATGAGGAAGCACGCACTAGCAGAAAAGTTTTGTGGCAGGGTAAAACACTGGAAAAGGCCTTCAAAGTATCTCCCCCTTCGCCTATAGCAGGGGAGTTGAGTAGTGGCGATGAGGTGAAAAACATGATCATCCTCTTGACACAAACGAAGGATCTCTGGACCTTTTTCTAGATCAAGTAGACACTGACAAGACCCTCGTAGGTGGAGAAAGGATAGATAATCCACCATGCATGTCCTGATCAAGTTGACTTCTACTAACTCATCGGGTAGTGATGAGAAATTCATTTGACCAGCCATCTGAAAACAAACATCGAAAGGAAAATCTTAACAACACTGATAAGGTAGAGACATGAAAAGAAACATGAAACTTATATTTATGCAAAAGCTTACATGACAAAGCCAGAGTTTACTAGATGTACACCACAAAGATTGGAAAAACTTCCTAACTCTTCAAACCACACACAGGCTGAACAGACAGGAATAAACTCATTGGAACATTTATGACGCCTCCTGAGTTTAGCTTGAGGGGTATGGAGTTGAGAAACATCAGTATACACCTCTTGTCTAAGAGACAATCGGGTGGACTCATCTTCCAACACTCCAAAGTCCATTAACTGGCCCTAGAAGCTGTAGTGCAAAATCTGGCATAGGTAAGCCGCTCGGAGGTCTCTGGCAGCAGCCGCTTCTTGAAAAGGTTTATCATGCATCGTGCCAAATTTCTCGCCAGTTGTGAACACTCGAAAGAGTCCCTCGTGATACTTTCCCTGACATGCATAAGAGGGAAATTGGGTCATCATCATTAGAAGATAACCCATCCCCAATCCCCGTTGAAGACTAAGCACCCTAGGTGAGTTTGACACGTCATGCGAATTTGGGAATAATTCAGAATGTTCTCATGGCTAGCTAGAAATTCAATGTTCTCTAGAGCCTCAGTGGGAAGTGACAGTAGGTTGGTAGGTACATTTTCATCAGCCATCTATAAGTTATAACATTTTTACTTAGTTGGACATAGCAATACATTTATACCACCTAGTTTTCCAGTGTTGGCTGAACCCATCCTCTGATACCAACTTTAGCGACCCCTAAACCCAGGTTTCCTAATGAGACATGATATAATTAACATTTCATTACATCATTACAAATAAGATGTCATTTCCCATTACTATAGATGATCGCGAGGCTCAGGATTCTGGGAAACCAGCTGCTTCTGATTAACATCATTAGTACCAACCATGCCTAAAAAATTTTAAACAAAAACTTAGGGTTAGAAAATATGCCCAGTAAGGGGTTTTTAAAACGTTTTAAGAAAACTCTTTCTTAAAGAAGTCATTTTGAAGAGAATAAAACACATTGCTAAAAATGAGACATTTTCTTTTCATGAAATCCAACGTATTTGATAACCAATTGCACGGAGAAGTACGTACTTGAAATAAGCTTCAAAGTAAACATGATCAGAGAGAGAAACATAAGAAGAATAAACAATGCATAATAATCAAACAAGGTTACTTAAATTCTAAACAGAATTCTGTGATGAAACAGGGAAAACGTTCTTAACATGGTTCATGAGAATATACAGTTCTTCTAACAGTTTACCACATGAAAAACTGTTCTTGACACATAAATTACATTTTCATAGTCATAGGAGTTTTCAACTAGGGGATGTACTTTTAGTTGAACTAACCCATGGTTGACCAATTATCATCACATGCAGAGGGAATGTATAATACTAGACATTTTCAAGACCTTTCGTCAAGACCTTATAACATACTTAATGGGTCAAGGCTCACTGCCACTGCCGTTTCAATGGTAGCACAAGCCAAGGCTAACTGCCAAGACCGTCGCACATAACGTCTCATGAGACTCTTGATTTACCCAATGCATTGGAGCGATGTATAATTCCAGGAGAACCCGTCACATCATTCATATTGCACTATATAATTCCAGTCGCACCCATCACATTTAATTCTTATACATCCATCACATATCTTGTAATGGTCTTTCATTTATAGGGTTTCATACATTCTTAATCAACCCCCTTTTTCCCACTTACATAATCATTACTTGAAGACAGTTCAATCATAAACAAACTGAGACATGCATGCTAAAATCCGTACACCCAAGAAATTATCTTAACAATTGAAACATGTGTTTTAAGGAAATAAACACAAACACATAACATTCTATAACATCATAATACCCAATTAAAGCATGGTCGTTCATAACATACATATATGATGGTAAATGGATATTGTGGGTGTTTAATTAAAACTTGGTAAATATACATGCAGTTAGGGATACAATGGGAGAAATCAAGTCCATCTTGGGAAAACCATGTACAGAGTTTTGTAAAAACTATTTTATTAGCACTTTGAATAACAAGACCCCCCCTTTTTTGTAAAGTTATCAACCACCTTAAAAGAACTTGTAATTGAAGACAACAAGATGATACATGGCTATTTATACACCTATATATATAAATTTAGGTTTGTATACACATATGCATGGGTTTACCACATAAACCATACTCAAAATTATTTCTCAAGTCATACATTAAACAAAATTAATGTCTGATAAACTGAGTGGGGTTCTATTATATAAAGGTAATGAACATAACTTTCATAAAACCCTTATTGGCATAAAACCAATCTTGCACGCAACATGGTCGATCTATTAACATGTGTACATATACATGAATACATTTATATAAAAGTTTAAGGAATTCTTACTTTCCATTTTCTTAACACCAAAATCCTGATTCATCAAGAATGATGATAAATGAAAATTTTCCATTTAAAGTGCTATTTTGGTATCAAAATAACCCTTAAACTTCATCGTACATATAAACATGTTTATAAATAGTTTTTGGGTCCTTTTTTGAAGTAACAATTAAAAAGGGGTACATATAATTTGTAATAAATCCTTATGTGATAATGCGATAAATTTTAAAATAATTAAATAATCTTGTCCTCATATTTTCACATAGATGTACATGTACATATTATATAACCACATGTACATATACATATATATACACTATATATTTGCATAATCTTATATGTTTTGACATTTTCCCGCAAACTCCATTTTCATAGGGCAGGGTGAAGAATAGTTTGTTACATATAAACAGATTGTGTATACATGCATAAAGTGTATTACATGTATAAATTTACTCATATAAATGTAAATACACAATGTTTATTCATGTACACGCAAACAGCCATAACCGAAGTAAAATAATACCCAAGAGCTTCTTTTACCCCGGTTTGTTTTTTCAGTAAGTGGAAAGCTGATATGAATGGGTCTTATCCCTTTGTATAATTATATATATATATATACCTACACATGAATAATATATATATATATATAACTTGGTATTTTCCCAAAACCAAAAGAAATTTTTCAAACAGGAAGGACTCTTTCTCTTGGGTTCGGTTCTAGGAAGGGAATAATGTCATGAACCGATTCACATGGTCCCATATAAATATTTATACAAGTTTATATAAATAGTATATTCACATATGCAAAACCCTTGAAATTGAAGGGGAACAAAATAAGGGAGTTTTATTTACAGGAGCTAAGAAGAATAGTTTTTTTTGAAGCCTTTCATATGTGTATAGATAAGAAATATATACACATAGGTTCATATACATATAAACCTGTATATATATGTGTATATATACTAGAGCTTAAAATAAAACAGGGATGATTTTCTCTCCTAACAGATCGGAGAGGTGGAATAGGCGCGATAGATGTAACTGGGTATATAAACATTGAATATATATACATATATATATAACACGTATATAAGTGTATATATATTAAAACCAAAACTCAAACAAAACCTAAAACAGAACTTGACCCTTACCTTAGCTCGGAGAGGGGAAGAGGAAGATGTGGAAACAAGGGCCGGTGGTCGGAAGGATCAAGGGTGCCGAGTGAAAACATCTCCAGCCCTTTGGTGGAACTGGGGTTTTAAAAGAAACAAGGAAGAAGAAACTGGCTCTACGTGGAGTCGTCGACCCCGGCATCCGAGGTGAGTCGGTGACGACTTGTGGAAAGGAGGGAGCAGCGTGGGTCCACTCACCGGCCTAGAGGAGAAAACAAGGCACCCTAAGCTCTACTAGTTCGGCAACGCAAGGAAGACGAAGCCGCGGAACGCGAGGAAGGAGAAGAAGCCGAGAAAAAGAAGACGGCCAGGATTACCCGAAGATGATTGGACGACCTGTAATTGGCGCGACATTAAAAAGGATGGACGGCTGTGATCGGGGGGAAGAAGATCGGAAGACCCAGGGGTGATGCGGCGTTTAAAAACACGGTTCATTGGGTTAAAAAAACAAAATTGTTTTATTAATATTATTATTTATTTATTATAAATTTTTTATTATTACAATAAATTATTAAACTAACTTTTATTATTTTAGTAAAAGTCATTGGTCATTAAAAAATATATATTTTGATTCAATCAAAACATATTATTATATAAATATATGTATATATATATTTTTTATTCTTAAAACATCAATAATTATTATTATATTATCATTATTATTATTAAACCATAATTATTGATTACTTAATATTACATTATTAAGGTCAATGGTTAAAAACACTGGTTAATCAAAACATATCATATATATATATATATATATGTTTTAATTTCCTTTATTTGATAATTACCTTAATTTTATTAATTAAATATTAATATTAATTAAACATTAAACGTAACTACATTCAATCACACATAAGAGTGTGTTGATATAAACATTACCACTACGAAGCACATAAGTAAAAGAAATCATTGTTTGACGTAGTTTCCCAAACTATTAACCCAAATTATAAACGTTCACATTATTATTATCTCTTATATTTAATTTAGAGAAAAAAGAATCATTTAATTTGATGCAAAGTATATATATATATTACTCAAGAGTTAGAACATGTATAGAAAAAATAAAAACCCATCAACTATTATATAATTACTACATAAAATTTTAATTGCTCAAATTAAGAAAATAAGTGTAGTGAATAATAATATTAATTTTCACCGTTTTGAAACATAAAATATAATTCGCATTTTTGGGAAAACAAGAAATAAATTAATTAAATTATCATTGATGTCATTTTTAAACATTAGAGCAAATTTTGTAATTAACATTCTGAACCATTAAGGGGTAAGCCATTCTTATTTCCAATGATCAAAAAAACATAGTGGATAGGAGAATCCAAAGGTCATATTTATAGCCGTTTGGGTTCAACGGTCGGATTAGTGTGCTTATAAAGGGTCTAGTCTTGGGGTGTCCATCACTCCAGGTGACGGAAGGAGAGAAGAAGAGATGGTTCATGTGATTCCCTTGGTGCTCAGCACGATTGCAGTGGCTTCGGCCCTCCTCATGTTCATTCTGATGGATGCTAGAAACCCCTACCGCATTCTTGGGCTCTTGGTAGTTTTAAGCGGTCTCCCCATTATTGTAATCATGTTCTTAGTTGGGATTTTTGGTTAGTTTATCTTCTTGTTCGGTCAGTGGAAGTTGTATCCGAGATGTTACTTATTTGAATAAAAGGAGTTTTACATTCATTTGATACATTTTTCAATTTTATTATTATTATTATTACCTTATAAGTTGATTGTTGGTTCACTTAATGGGTGACATTGTAAAACAACTTTGACAAAATTCAAAACATGGTTTCTCGGGTCGTTACACTACATGGAAGCCACCTTCTCGGAGCAACCCCATCGTGGTGCACCTGATCCCACCCCTCTCGCAGTGCCGCGCCTCAGTAACAGCCGGAGGCCGCACCCCATGATCAATCAAACCCGCACCCCTATCGACCTCTTGTAGTGTGGGATCACACTGCAGTACAACCACCAAGACCACGACCTCAATCACTTTGTAGCATGCAGACCTCGATTCCCCCCTTGGCCGGCACCCCGACCACCTACAATGATTGTCACCCAGCAGCAGACCAACCGGCCTCCACGGTCTCCGTGCCATATCCTCCTGCCTCATCCCCTGGAAGGATGCTAACCACCATGTAGAAGCTGCATCGCACAAGGCCACTACCACACTGCAAACTAGCGGGTCTGACCTCTTTCTACGCCACTGCTCAAGTAGCACGACGGGCGGACGCTGCCCTCAATCCCGAGCACCTGCTTCGTCCATGCCACCCTCCTCACGGATGTCCTGCGTGCCTACGGTATCGACTCTTTTGAATGTTGTGTGCTTCCGCGGATAAACCTAGGGTGCAGGTAACCCTGACGCATATTTCAGGGGGTTTGGTTTGTCGCGAAACAGGACCAGACAGATCTTCTCAACTATGTTTGGGTCTGGGTGGAACTTCCTGACCCAGTTAAGCTATGCATGGGCTCTGCCCGACCTGTTACAGGTATGCACATGTTTAGTGTGACCCGCAATGATTCAGAGCAAGGCATCGAGACACGATGTCTTAATTTAAATTAGTATAATTAATTAATTTAATTACCAAATTAAAATAAATTAATGAATATATTAATTGTGGTTAAAAATAAATAAATTTTAATACCCTGATAAAAGTTATTCAATTTAATTATTAAATTTAATTCTGTCAAATTAATTTAATTTTCTCATAAAATTTAAATTAATTGAAGGATTGATAATTAATTAAATTATTTGAATTTATTAATTAATTTAATTTAATTAAATTAACCCTCATGCTTTATTAATGCATTTTAATTTTATCGTTCTTATTTTACCCACTGCCTAGTCTTGAGCATCGACCTTTTTATGTCCACATTTAACAATTTAATTAATTAATTACTTAAATGTGTGCGATGATTTTAAATATTTAATTAGACCCCGCCAAGACGAGGCGGTACTCCAAGACGTGATGTCGACCCCACCAAGACATGGTGATACTCCAAAAGACCAGTGTTTTTACTTGATAGGGAAAGTTGTGTCAGGAGTCAAGAATATGACTCAGGTACGATGCACTTTGGTTGTTTAGATGCCCAAGACCAGTCAGATAGTATTTTTCATTTAAGCGTTTATTTATTATTTTATGAATTTTATAATAGTGGGAAAAATACATAAAATAATAAATAATAAAATGTATAAAGAAGCGGCATATGTATTTCTATTGACTTTTACTTCTGAGTGAGACAACATAGATGAACAATTTTAATAGAGATAGATTACATTCATCAACGTATAAAAACAATAAATCTCTCAAAGAAAATACTAAGTCATAAAATAGACTTCCATCATTCAAGTTTGAAAAATTCTGGGTGTTTGAGGTGTCATTCATGTCATAACTGAGGGTGCCTTTTACTACCGGGGAGTTCGTATTCATGTGGTGCATCGACTTAACTAAAATTACAGTAATTAAATAGCCTTAGCTAGCTATTTTGAGAGGTAGGTTTTGTGTAAATCAAGAAATAATTTTTGAAGCTGGGACATCACTCAACAAATCATGGAACCGCGAGTTTATGTGGTTGGCCAGTCAAAATCCAACCATGGACCCTCCAAGTAGTGGAGTATCCATATCTTGTAGACTAAGAGGGAGGTTCATGGATTTTTTGCCACTATAATACTCAAGAATATTCTCATTCTAGTACATAGGGTTCATATAATTCAAAAAATTAGTTGGAGACATTTAATGATTAAATAATCAGTAATGTCACATTATATAATCACATAAAAGTAAAATCTGCTAAAGTATATTTGTAGAGAATGACTTGTAATACCAGAATAAAAATGAAATAAATATTGGACAATGTAAATGTTTAAACAAGCATGAAATTCCAATTGTAATATAGGCTCTTGCACACATCCCTACTATAATAGAAATTCAAGGTGCTTGTGTCCCAACCTGTTAAGTTACCTCAAGAAACGAGGGTGTAAAACTACGTACAGGAGACTCATGAATCAAACATATGATGGATCTATCATAATTCTATCATCAATGTCTGATGATAATTGTGGATGCTACATCATGTCAAATATTATGTTTCATGTAGTCTCATCTCCATGAAGTTTATGAGGAGAAGGGGAATCTTGTTTTGAATGTGATGGTTGCACTCGATTGTGTAAAGTGAAAGATAGTCCACAATCATTCATGCCATCCCATTATTATACCTTTTACACCCAATTACTCTAGTTTTGTTTAATGATTAAAACTAATGGTATAGATTAAGAACTTCATTACCTTTAAGGTTCAATTCTCCAAGTAATAAGAATATTGTAGATAACGCAATATTTTATTCATATGGAGAATACATTGAATGACAAGACGAAAAGGAATATGGAAAGTTACGCCAAAGGAAACTTCATCATATCTTTCAAAGAAAAGTGGTTGGTTATTTAACTAGAGGTTATTTGCATTACATATTGAAATAAATTCATGGTAGTTTAAAAACTGAAATACAAGAAGAAGGTACCTACTTCTCGTTCAGTTAATATTCATCAAATAAAAGTATTGTTATCTAACATACATCTTTGGTATAAAAATAGAATATTCTTTTCAAATTTATTTATTGAAATAAAATAACCAAGTAAGTAGAGAAACATTACTAGGAGTAATTTGTCTTCTCCAAGCAGCTAAGGTAGGGTGATTCCTAAGTCAGCAGTGAGAAACAAATAACTTCAAATGTCCATGTAATTGATTCAAACTATAAAAATTGTTGAGTATAACCAAAAATATTGATCTCATGTGCCCATTTGGACATGATGAGACATTCTTCTATTTTTTAGAATTAATGTTTTTTTATGTGTAACGTACTCAACAAATAGTTCAGACGTACTTGAATCAGAGGCAATACGTGATGAATATAAAATGTAAGACCTACCTAGTTGTGGTAATTTAGTTTTTTGTAAATTAAAACTAAAAGTGGATGTTACGAATATACCTAGTACGGTATTTAGGCTTGGCACAATGGAACACCTTTTCTATTATTAACATCCATAGTTTGGACAAAGAAACCATTAAAATAAATGTATGCCACAAATCCTTCCGAGGATAGTTCAACAAGATAGTATTAAGTATTCCAAAGAAAGCAAGAGGTAAAGATAATTAATAAGTTTCCTTAAATTTATTCAAAAATAATTAAGTATATGTTTGGTAAAAATATATGGGTTGTTTCGGATCGGAATTCCGAATAATATCTTGACCAAACAATCATCGATCATAATAATGTAGCCTGAAGTAATTACTAAATGCATGTTACCTTATCTACATAAACATATTGATGTTCATAAGGAATATTGATGACGAGTCGTACATATTAACATTGATCAACAAAATTTAGCATAGAGAAATTTATAAACTCACATTTTATACATCAAATTAATGATGTAAGTTGTTTCATTGTTATAACCTGCAATAACTTCAATTATATTTCATGATGTTCTTTTCAAATAAATGCATAAAACCATAACCAATATGCCTACTAAAATTGACAAATGGATATCATATGAGTCATAGTATGATGGAAAATAAATTATGTCATAGGATTTGTTTAGATGCATAGAGTTTGTTAGGATTTAAACTAACATGCATCAAGTTAGACACGTTGTGCATCTAAGGTTATTATCCTAATAGTTGTTTAGGATATTACATAAATCCCTAAGAATGAAAAGATATAGTCATGCGTTAGACTACATTTCTATATAATGGTGAAAATCTCTATTATAGATAGTGGGAGCTGAATTGACATGGACATAGTCAATGCTTGAGATGCACAAGTGGTTGACATAGGAATAAGTTCCACATGTACATGTGGAATAGGAATGTTCCAGTTATGCATACTGCATAGGAAGGATGAAACCATTGTGATGGTTTTATATTCACTGCGGCTTGTGATATATTAATAATTGAGAATAATAAATCCTACAATTAAACAGTATAAGGTAACGAGCTAGGATTGAAAAAGATCAACTAAAATTCAATAATTGATTCCATGTATCAAATTTCAAAGGGGATTATAAATTGAATACTATGGTGGGTATTCAAATGAAATGATACATGGATGGTATAGTTTGGTACTAAAAAGACTCGATTGATTATACCAAGTTGATACACCTAAATCAATTTTAATTTAACTTTTCATAGCTAAACTTCTATGATCATTATACTAGTCATTGAATGTCATGAATCATATTTCATGGAAGGTTTTTATATGACACAAACAGAAAGAAAAGCCAACATCATATGATTCCAATGAAGGTTCCAAGTTACTGAAATCCAATTCTAGATTAATTTAAGTGACCAAATCGTAAAACATTCATTATTAATGAATATTTGCGTTATTTCTACCAAAGTTCAGAGGGAGCACCAATGTTTTCCAAATGAAATATGTTCAGAAACATAAAGATAATAGATTTTGATCTTACAGTTAGATAACATTAGGTTAAAATAAATTCTATAATGATTGACTTAAAGTAGTAACATGAGTTCTAGGGAATATGATATACTGAGGTAGATCCATAGGTTTCTTGGTCCTAGACAATATCATACACATAGTGACATTGTATTGAAAAATTCATGTTGGAACATTTCAAGTTCAGAATTGTTGCCAATGTCACAAGGCATAATCTATCCAGGTTAACATGTTCGGTTCATGGGTAGAGATTAATGTTTCGAATTGATACCATATGATTTACTGAGGGATCAATCACATATGTCATAATATTTACAATAACCAATATTTCCACGACATACTTTATTCTAGGCAGATATTAATTAATTCCATGAGAACTGCACATAAGGTAGTCAAAACTATCATCTTGTAATTTGGAAAGTACAAATGATATGTACCTAGAATATGCAGAGGAAGAAATACTAGTTTTAGTGGGACACAAAAATATAATCCTTAGATCAATTTGATCTAGTATCGCAATTTAGAAAATGACATGAGTGAGAAAATATCATAAAATCATGTGGAAGCCATACCTACAAATACTGAGTATGTTACAGCTTCTAAGGCAGCTAAGAAGTAGTTTTAAATCACATAGATTTGTTCTAGTTCATGAATTCTCACCTAGTGAGAAAAGAATTATCATAGTGAAAATTATGAAATTCTTACTAGCCATGTTGTCATGTTATGACAATGGAAAAAGTGATACACTCAGGGATAATTTATCTTGAGATGTTTTACTAAAGTTGATGAGGTCTCATATAGAAGATATGACGCGCCGTGAAAACATGGCATGCCCAAGAGTTAAATCCATTACTCAGCATAAACAAGGTATTTATCATATTAGTAGCTAACAAGTTTAGTTAGCATGTTGGATCTTATGAAAGTGGGAGTGTTGAAATAGTGGGTCCATAGACCCCACTACACAGTACATTTGGATTACCATATCATGTGTATAGTTAGCTATGCATGATGTTTTCTTACAATTATAGTGCAGAATTTTCTGCTTCCACTATAATAATGGAAACGCCCAAAGGTTAATTGTCATGTCAAGGGGTTATAGAAGATCCCAGGCAATAATGAGAACCTTGAAATACAATGATATTGATCTTAAATATATATTCTTTAGTATATATACATCTTACTAAATGGACACAGTAGATGTCTTACTATCAGGTGCTGGGGGCTTATAAGCATTGATAATTCTTCTCATGAAGTTCACACGTGATGATCTCTAGTAGTGAGATCATGAGGACAAACCCTCCAATATGAACACCACATGTTTTTAGTGTCATAGGTAATTTTTATCTACGGACATGTGTATTGGTCTCCTGAATTGATACCATTAACAATGTTTATCATTTTATTACTTACTTAAATGCAAGATGAAAACCAATGAAGTGATGTCCTAGAGAGGTAGTTTGTGTTGGGTGCATCATTGGTGGTATGTCATTGGATTAATGGTCAAGAAAGGATTTGTCGCTTCAAAGTTCAGGAATTTGTATATCTCAGGCCCGGTTGATCTTGATGGTGTCACCTTCATAAGTGTTTGACCAAAGCAGCAGAAAGGAAAATCCATCTGGACATATCAAAAAATAATAAAGAAAGATAAGGTTGATGCCAGAAGCGTGTGTCCTGCTTTATGAGATATTTAATGACCAAGAGATTATAGTACACAGTCAGTGTTCATATGATGGTAGTCGTTTCTATGACGATCCTTATCTCCTTAGGGTCCATGATGAGTTTCTAGACTCCGCTCCTGGTATGTGTATTTTATTCACTACTATCAAGATGAGGGCCTAGAGGGTCAAACACAATAGCATGTTGAAGAATCTTCCCTATTCATTCAAATAGGTATATGGACATAGTGGGGCCCACCATGGGGTCTGAGCATTTTCCATGTTTTTATCACCAAAAGAATTAAATAAATTCATTAATATTCAAGTTACAAATATTTGTGATTGAATTTATTTATTGTATTTTAGAGCTCAGTAAATACGAGAAAATATTAATCGAACGAATATTATTTAATATTCAAGGTTCGTTTAATATTTAACGGGATAGCGAGTCAAGATTAATGACTCGGTTTTGTCACGTAATATATTATATATATCTTACAAGCATGTGATAAAAGAATAAATAATATTGGAATAGTTTAGTTCATCATAATTCTTCCTTTAGTGGATGTTGAAATAAATTGGGGCTGGGGAACCCAACCTGGTATTTCTCATCTACACAATAAATAAGAGAGGAGGTTCTCTATCTTTAGTGTACAATTCACTATTCAATCATTTCATTGAGTGAATTCTAGAGCCTCTCTCTCCTCCCTCTCTCAAGAGACAGAATATATCAATCCATGATGCTCGAGTCAAGATCTCTCTTCGGCATCGTAGGAATCTCGATGTGGTGATCATCAGGACATCAAAATAATCCTCGGATCTCCATGCTAGCACCCAAAATTTGACGTTCGACATTCCAGCGGATTTTTGGAGCATGTGTGCATGATCTGGAGGGATCTTTCTTTGGATCCTTCAAGTGATGTCCACCATCGACTACTTGCAGTCTAACGCGCCTTCAGATTTTAAATAGGTACATTTTTATTTATATTTTTTTTCTCTTTACCATTTAAGTTAGATCCTCGAACCTCTCTGGGGATTGGATCGTTGGTGTCGACAAGTATTGTCGATCTACCGACGAAAATTTTAAAATCCCCAACCCACCAGCTTCTGCCACGGGTGCCGGAAACCTTGCACTTCCTTGGGAATATACTTTTATAATGTGATGAATATTCAACTAAAATGTTGTAGTATTAATATATTTTATTTATGGGTTGTTAGGACGTATCTTGATGTAAAGGATAAATCACAGTTTGAAACTATTCTATATTGAGCTGCATGAAAACAGACTATCTCATACACATACAGATCCCACAATAGATAAAATCTAAAATTATCCTTGAAAGGAAAGATGTGGGAAACTTATTTTATATGGTACCCAATAACCAAAATCACATCATTACTTGGAGGGATCCCTATAATTCACACCACAAAGTCTATGTTCACGTCATCCCACTTACATTCCACAATGATAAAGAGCAGTAGTAAACTAATAGATCATTGCTTCTCGGCCTTTACCAACTAAATGGTGTATAATTGTGTCGGAAACCCTACAATCATGATTTAAATTCCTAAAAAATGATATTACTAACAAAGGTAAATACAAAAATTAGTAAACCTAGGATGTACTACCCACATAGAGGAATGAAGATCAAGCATTATCACCTCACAGATACACATTGACACAACAACATGTTTATAGTCATTGATAATCCCTTCCTCATATATAGTTCTATATGAATGGGAATCACCGCATTTATGGCTTCCCCTCAAGACCAAACACTCCAAATCCTAATATTGCTTCTCCCCGATCCTTTGTATTTGTGTGGAGTGAACTAATAAGGATAAAAGGCACATATTCTCTTGACCCTATTTAAATATGACATGCATGTCATCCAGAAATGTCACTATCTTCAATTCATTATTAGACTCATGAAATACCAGAGTCTATGTCTTTTTTCTCAAATCACAAGAAAAATTATTTTACATTCCAATAATATAAACTAGCTAAAAATTAAAATTAATCATACAAAAAACCCATCTCAAATTATAAATATTCAAATCTCGTTGAGAAAAGATATACATTTACCTTTTGGATGTTGGTATATAATGGTGTCATTTATTCGAAAAAATAATTCTACCTACACATTAAATTAGACACAAATATATACAAATCCATAATCATAATAGCATAATTACATTAATGATGCCTCAACTTCAATGCACCACACACCACAACTCGATATTCCTACATAAAATCTTCTTTTTGTACAATCACATATACATAAGAAAACAATATATACTCCTCACCCTATATGGGTAGGATAAAAATAAGTATATTAGTCAAATGTCTCTTCAACTCTTTCAATGCATTGCCACATGATCTAGACCATTAAAATGTTATTTCATTCTTGTTCAAGGATGAAAGTGGTTATTCAAAATGGTAGATATCATAGATGAATCACATATAAAAACCTTCCATCTCCTAATATAATTCTATATCATAAATATTATTTGTAAACACCCAAAAAAACACTTCTTTCACATTCTCTGGTTCTATAGACACTCATTTCTCAATGATGATGTGTCTCATGAAATGTTCCCATTAATTCACAATCGACACATACATAACATGTTGTATTGCATGCGAGCTCTAAGTATACTCAGTATTATGTCATGAAGTTGTGAATTATATTCATTATTCATTGATTACACCAATATTTAAACCATAAAACAACCACAATTGGACTGATCATAGGTGAATGGTTTGGTTAATCCTGGCAAAAAACATATCTGCAACATTCATCAGCCAAGTGTCTTCAGAAAAAAATCTTCTAAGAAATAAATTCTTCTAAAATATTTCTATATGGTATCTTAATATCTATATCTATATCTATATTGGTGATACCCCAACCTCAAGTCAATATTAGGGGGCATGAAATAACCTCTCAACTAGTCAAAAAAATCATCAATTCTTGAAAGCACTTAATGGTTACTTTTGGTAATCAACAAACAAAGACAATTTCCTTCGAGCCATCATGGAAACAGCCCCAAGATATACAAGGTGAAATACTCATATGAATAGATACTTTATTTATAAAATCATCTAGATGAGTCTAATGATTGTGATTCTCTATTAGTTCCATCATGAATAGTGAAGTAAAATATACTTCAACCCCATACAAGAGTTTAATTTTAAATTGAAGATAACTCTTAGGATGAATCCATTATAATATTCTATTAAACATTACCAATAATAGTTCCAATATGGGTTGATAGGCATCATGATTTTCAACCAAATTATTTTGAAAAATACATGTACCATGGGTGATGAGCTCCCCAAATTACTGATTAAATGGACATATGTTGCCTGTGTTGATTTCCCATTCATTATGGTGTGTATAACTATAACCCCTGGATAGATAAAGGTTAAAATCATATCGTTATGATTGATGTGGGATCAGTATAATAGAATGTATTTCATACCTAATTTCATGTCAAAACCTAAAATGGCATGTACATGGAGAACCCAAAAAAATGTTAATCGTCAACCTTGAGAGAAAATAGCTAAATAAACAGATTTCCCATGGTCATAATCCAAAATGTAACTCAATTATTAATACCCCATTCCCAAAATCAACCTTTATAATTAATAGATTTAAAATTTAATCTTATATAAATGATTAAGAGGGTCATATATAGTCAAAATTACTTTAATGTATAAAATCTATATGTATAGTACATTTGTATGTCGATAATCCAACTGCACTATCCCCAAAACCATGATTAAATTAATGTGACTATATTATCCATTTTCCCTATGTTCTGTTCCATGCCACCTAAGATACACCACTATTCTAATACAAACACATTTTATATGAAGAATCATGTATGCAACCTTAACTTCCATATCCAATATAACTCTAACTACCTTAATATTGTGGGGATAGAAAACCTTCGTCTTTTACTCTGATTCAGTGTAGTTCTTCCTTTACTGCCCACTCGTAGTGGTTTTTTCAATACCTCTATAATTGACCAATACATAAACATGCATATAAATCCACTGGTGATCGAGGTTCCTGCCTATGAATGTTACCCAACTAACCACATAAGTTTTAGTATACTCATTTATTGCTCAGAGTATCTGATACTTCTCCTGAGAAACTATTTATAATATTAACATTGGTGTATGTTTTCATATAGGTTTTTCCTACACTCATAAGAATCACATCATGGCCATTAATTATAAAATACAAAAATTTTATATGATACCATTGGGATCTTCTCATTAAAAATGAGATCCCAATTCACTAACTCAACTAACTTATTCCAAAAAAAAGATGTTAACATAAGAATTAATCTCACATTATATCCATTCTATAAAATGGTTTTTTATAGTTTTCAAATTTCTTAAAACCCAGATCTTTATTATATATAAATTATTTATGAAATTAGTATAGTGCATCACGAATATACTCCCATGGGCCAACTATGTAAACTACACTACTTTCTTTTTTACGTGTGTCTCTAGGTTTATGTGTTATAGCAACTTAAACAAAATATCTTCCCCTATTTTGTTCCCTAGATAATAATCCTATTATTGAATTTCACACCAATTATTAATTAATAAAAAATTTTATAATCCACTAACATGGACCCCTTTATAGAAGGAGTCACTAAATGATCAAGAATATTTTAGATATACTTAATCCAGATGTCAGGTTCATCCATTCCACAATGTTCATAAAAGTGGAGTTGGTTAGGAAAATATAAGTCTCATATTAGATAAATAAACGTTTAATAACATATCAAGGGTCTCTATCCATAATCTGAATAAAGAGAGATTGGAGATTATGGGACTAATCTTTAACCCATTAAAACGAAACTATCGTGTCTTCTGGTTCCACTACTGGAGGAAAAATTCCATACATTTCCACTTGTCTACCTATTAACAAACATATTCTTTTAAGTATTTGTATACAATTAAAACACACAAAAATTAACTCATAAGACACCGTTTTCACATTTAAATAAGTGTTATTATTAATAAGGTTATAAAAAGTCACCCCAACACTCTATCACAAGGTAAAAACTAAAGCACCATCAATACCTTCAACAACTCCTCACTTGGGTCATGGAAAATATATTGAAATAGTATTTAAAATTTAATTATTTATCATTAGACACCAATTTAATCCAATTATAATTACCAAATTTAACATCTCGTTAAAAATTTAAATAATTCATTAGGAAGAAATTCTATAAAATTTCACTAATAATGTGAAATATTTAATTTAGAAATATCAATAAAATGATTATTTTGCATGAGAGGATAAAATAATGGATGTACTAGTAAATATAGAGTTCATAGAATGATGTATGCTTACAAGACTCAAATTTCATTCCATGCCGTGATGAAAATATCAATAAACAGTAACAACAAAAAATATGTGTGTCACTAGAGGTGAAACGACATTCAAATATAATCGAAAACATGTAAGACACTACCACTATGGGTTATTGGGTTTTCCATTACACATTGGTAATCATTTTTCATGCAAGAGATCATGAGAAAGGACTAGATCATCCTTGTAACATGTTTAAAATTAAAAAAATAACAAGACAATTGTATAGGAAATAAAACCTATTTGGTAAAAATTTGTAATCTCACACTCGAAGTGCCACAATCTTCCTTCCTCTAGATTATTAGTTACATGAACACTTGAATTCCTCCACAGAAACCTGATTATACTTCCTACCATCCGGGGTATACAATGTAAATTGGGGATACATTCACCGATTTAGTACAATATCTATCTATAAGATGTTAATAAATAATATCAATATTACAATAAACCAAAAAAATCATAATACCATTATCAATAATCTTCTAGAATCACATGATGAATACAAAATATAAAAATATGGACATAAAAAAAAATGATGTAGATATCATATTCCATATAAGTGTCAAATGTCAAATGAAAAACCAAAATAAATACGCTCTTAAAACATTCAAATAGGCCTTGACTTCATGTATGGTTCCCTAATCTATGTTCCATAATGAATCTCAACTCATCCATATAACATAGTTCCCCTACCCATATCATGTTTAGAATACAGGAATTCTATTTAGGTACTCAATAGGCGGCCATGTAGGGATTGAGAGTAACATGTAAAGACACTGCCAACCACATCTAAGGAAATATATTGTCAACAAAATTGTATGCAGTTGGGTGAATAATAATGTATTAATGATAAATTAAATATTCTCCACATTTATTATTCTTCAGATAACCACATTGTACATTGGGTATATGATGAGACATAAACAAATCATCGACAGTTTAGCTCATTCCATAGTTTAAAGCATCAACTATAGTGATATCACATTTCATTATTTCATGGGATTTTATTATTAATTTATTTTCAAATTTTATATAAATTTTTTCGGGTCACAGAGCTACAGTCTAGAAACTCCTGGTTATTTGGAGAAATAACCCATGTCCCAAAAATTAGTAATCACATGAAAATAAACATTTATAACTAAGGGTCCTAGAGCAGATGGTTGGAACACCATGAGTATTTTCAGTAACATTCCTTGATCAAAAACACATTTTTACATGATTCAAAAATATCACATATTATTTTTTATATTAATAACCAATTTATCAACCATTTATATAGTCCATTTTTCATCTAAATTCATAATACCATTTCAAAACCGAATTAATTATACCATTATTAAACCAAATTCATAATCACATTATTCAAAAAAGTTCATTATCAATTGGGAAAAATAGAATTACTAAATTTAAAATGAAGTTACACAAATTGGAAATTGAAATTATACAATTTAAAATAAAAAATTATAATTAAAACTATAGTAACTAATAATTATACCACAAAAATGATGATTTTTTTACAAAACCTTCCAAACAAAAATTCTCAATTTGATATTGAATTGTCAAAGTCATAATGATAGTGAAAATCTAATATGAAAAACTAGAATCAATATAATGTGAGATGTTATCTACATAAACCATTACATAAAACTATATCTAATGAAGGAATGCATCAGTCCAATAAAATAATAAGATATTTTATATGGAGTGAAAACCAAACATAAGGGATCCCATGCCGGCGTAGAGGGTGAATTCTCCCACTATATATTCAATTCACATCTTATGGGGTATGTGGAGCCTTGTAATACTCTCAAGAGCCAGCCTGAACAAATTAAAGAATATTAGGTCAGGCTAGGGATGTTTGGAATAAATATCATGGGTTTGAGTATTTTAAAATAAATATTCCACTGTTTAATTCCATGGGCACATGGTTTCCTGGGAAGAGTGCATGTTTTAGAAAACCATTTTCCATAATGATGATCCTATAAATAGGTGTTGAAAAATTTGAAAAGTATGTACCAACTATTCCAACTTCTACTTCCAATGGGTGCATGGTTTGTGGAGGGAGGCCTCATGATTTGGACAAATTGTGTGCCATTTCATGTGGCTCAAAACAGGGTAATGGTTTTCTAGGGAAAGCCAAACATTTTTCATTAAAAATATTCCAACCATTAATAGACCCATGGTCTCATAAATTTATCGAAATTCACTCAAAATATCCCCAATGTAAATCCCCAGAAAAATACGATCAAAACTATGGTAAAATAATTCCTATACATGAGAACCATACATATCTAGATTTTTCAAGATCCTATAAAATGAAATAAATAATACAAAATTAATCATTAAATTTAATGAATATAATTATATTCATGATACAAAAGATAAAAGGGGTATTATATACACCACACAAAATAAACATGTGGTGAACATGATGTAAGTTTCATAGAATTAAATGTGAGATCAGAAACCCTTACCTCCGGTATAAATTTCACGTCATGTGATTGTAATATCATGTATAATAAATTTTATTTTTCAAAAAAACAATATCATAATCAAATTCATATATATATATATATATAATCATAATTGATTATCTTACATTATTTGAACACCCATTTATTAATAATATTTATTAATGTTTGTGTTTCTGATTGTTTACTATTTGATTTTCCTTCTATGTTTTGGTTTAGTATTTTCAACCCCTCCATATTAATCATGGTTATATAGTATCTATAATCATAGTAATTATAAAATTATATATATATACATTATATAAATATACATAAACAAAAATGAATTTTAGACATGATAAACGAATCACATCACTTCATGAAGGTGTTAGTTCACTTATTTCTACAAGCAAAATTATCATGTTAGAATGAGTATAAGGTTTATAAATTATATAACATAAACTATTTCAAGAAAAATAATTATATAATAAATGATATATATATTCATTAATTTTATACGTATATCCATCCTTTTAAAAAAATTATGAAAAACGAATTACACATCTATAGAGACTTGATCACTTGTACATACAAACAATTAATTTGGTAACTTTCCACATGGTAGAGAAGGGGATGCGAAATTTCCTCAATTATTCATAATAACATATCATTATTATTATAATAATAAATTTATAATATTTTATGGGATATAATTTATTTTATATAGGTAGAAATTGATATCAAATTTAATGTACTCAGTTAAGAGTTGTATATCTTTATTGAGAAACAATGTCTATCTTACACCTTAATCCTAGAAAGGATGGTATTTTAGAAATTAGAAAAATCTATGATGTATGGAAGGAATATATTATTCAATTTTAGTATTTTTTTTGGATATGATATATGGCTCAAAAATTTATAATAAAGATGAAGAGGAGCATCGTTTGTATAAGTTACAAGAGTGACATCCTAGGAATTATATAATGTATGATATTTATATAAAATAATTTTTTAGTAAAAGAGAAACCAAATTGATATATTTATAATATAGGAATAATATGTGTCAAAATATGCTCATAATATAACATTTAGTTATTTATATTTGTTGTTTTAACACTTATATCATAGTATTAACTCTTGTTAATAATTTAGACGATTACCACTGTATCAAAGTCTTTTACACTTTAGGGGTTATGAAATTTACTACAAAATGAAAATATAATAATTAGTGAAATATGGTTTATATAATTGACCATATCCCATTCATCTTTCCAAGTATATGTTTTTTTTAATTTAAATCATTTCATCGAATATTATTTAACATAACATACTAGTGATATCATTTTCATGATTATTTATATAGTTTGACATTAAAGGAAAATATATATAAATTAAATAAGAATAAAAATGTTATAACATAACATAAATGTTATATTTATCTTCAAAATTATTGGACGAACAAATATTTACCAAATTAGTTTATTTCTAATATTTTTTAACATTATTTATTTGATTTTTATATCAGATTTATAAGCGTCGTGTCAGTGTTGCGGAAGAATTTAATACTAATATTCCATAATTAAATATTAAATATAAATTAAATGATCAATATGAATTTAAATATAGAATAACCATATATATATTATCAAATCCTAAATCAATCCATATAAAAATATATTAGGGATATTAAACCTAAAAGACTAAAATATTGTATTAATTCATTACATACTATAATTTTAAGGTCATTATCAGATGAATGTGCCAGAAATTTATAAAAAATAGAATGTAATATGACTAAGGTAAAACATAACAACTAAATTGATATAAATTTATTATTTTTTATCAATTCTAGGACTTATCCCACTATTTGAATATTATTTTACTTCTTTTAACCTAACTGATGTAACAACTATTTACCATTGATACTATTTATAAAGATAAAAAATAAAGGAAAATATATTTTAAATTTAAAAACCCTTATTTAAACTAAGAAGTTATTTTTCCATTCTGAAATTTCAATAAGTGGAAAAATTCCATTCCAAAATAACGGTGAAAATGCAGTGGAAAATTTGTTTTTAAATGCTTATTCTAAAAATACAACTATATTTTTCATTATCCCATTCCTAGTAAAAATAATTAGTGAATTTTAAATAATATTATTTAATATATAATATATAAATTTTATTAATATTAGTCATTAATATGGATTGACTTAATATAATATGATAAAATTACATAAAACACAAAAAATAAATAGTTTTTTAGAAAAAGATATATTTTTTCCATTAAATTATATTTTTTATTTTATAATTAATTTATAAGAAGTGAATTTATATTATATATTTATTAATAAAATTGTTTTTTTAATTTATTTTTAGATATTAAAACTTTCCCATCCCACATCTAGGAGAGATCATTCCCTAAAATAATAATATTTCAAATTTATATTGTTGTTTTGATAAACACAATGTTCTGTGTCAGGAAATATATAGATAAAATTAAATTTATTTATAGAGAAATATAATGTAAAATAAAAGGGTGTTATATATATGAAATTAATTTATATTATTTTTTCACGTAGGTTGTTAAACCACTCCAAATAAAAAATTACCATAATTATTGAATGACTATGATGTATTTTATTTTTGATATCATTATGTGAGAAGCATATTGACCTTATTTATTTTTTACATGTATGAAATAATAATTTGAATATAGTATATGATGAATATTTTATATATGAAGTTATTAAAAAGTATAATGAAATCATATGTTATCTTATAATTCTTCTATGGAAGGTTCGATTTATGGTTATGTTTTATGGATTATATTGTTAACAAGTTTTCTTATTTTCCTTCCAGAATAATAATAATTTATAAAACATCATATTTATCCTTTAACATATTTTCATTACCATCCATGAAGGTGGATATAAAATAAAATAGGAAAATCAATCATTTCTTAGGGGAGGTAACCCCCAAATTCACAAGGATAATGATTTTTCCTTTATATTGAAAACATATTTAATATGATTTTTCTATTAGGGATATAACATACATTACAATTATAATAATTAATTTCAAATTTCAAAATTAGGACCATCCATGTATGGTTGTAATAGAAAATAAAACATGGGGCTTCATAGAGACGGTTGTTCGTACACATGTAAAATGCTATTCTTATTTTTCAGAATGGAAAATGGAAATAATGATAATATTTATTACAAATAGAATTATAGAATTTAGTTTAAAAAATTAATGAAGTAATATTATAAGGATGATAAATATTTACTTATTGATATTATATATAAATGGAAAGATATTAGAGAAATTATTTACTCACGTCGAGGACATGGTTTTTTGTTTGATGGAATCCTTAGAATATTAGTGAATATGATGATTTGAAATGACCAAAAGATTAATTTGGTGAGGTAATATTCAAGGAAAATATAAAGGGAACGAATTTCAGATGCAAATAAAATTTTCATGTAGCATTAAAAATGTGGTGTGGACCCTTCTTGTAAGTGGTTATAATTGTATTTCAGAAAATATTTAAAAATAATATAATCATAGAACATGTATTATAAGTCATTTGGCTATAAAATAGGAAAAAAAATTTGTGGGGGATGCACTATGGTATACCATCCCTCAACCATTCCTTTTCAATCAATGTTTACCTTTATTGACTCAATTACTCTTTGAATTTATTCTATTTTTATTTTTTAAAATGTTTAATACTTTACCCTTGGTAATTTTCTTCAAAATAAAAAAAATTAATTTATTAAATAATATTAAACAAAAGATTCCATATATAAAATCTTTGGTATAATGTAAAATTTATCAGTGTATGAAAACTGAATTTTATCATTAGTATATATATAACATAAAAATGTGGTTTTAGAAAAATATTAATTTTATGTCAAAATTTTTGTGTGAAAATAAAATTAATGAATATTTCGATTTTTATTATATAAATTGATATATAATTAAAATATTAATTTTAAGTTTGTTTTAATGAAACCAAAAAATTAATTTTATAAAAATAATGTTTAATTTAGAAAATATCAAAAATAATTTATTTTATAAGAAATTATTACTTATGACCATAAAACGTTAAACACAGTTTTTATTTATATAAGATAATATATTTAAATTGATTATTTTATTAAACATAATGTTATATCTTTTCAACTAAAAAGATTAAAAAAATCATAGGGCTTTCTCATATAATGGTAATGCCATAATATTTTTTGTTTTGATATAAACTGTATTTTCCTAATTCACTTAAATATTAATTATTTTTGAATTATATAGAAAAAACATTAATCCAACTTCTATTATATATAAAAGAAATAATTTAATTATATTTAATTAAAATTTATATTTATATGTAAAATACTTCACAAATAAAGGATTTCTGGAGTGTGCAATATGTAACAATTTTGTAATATATTCTGTACCTGTTATAGTAGGGTATTGAGTATTAAATTTTAATTTAAAAAAACATATAAAAATTTTACGAAAAAAGGCTATGTAAATGGTAATTAGTTTAATGAGAAGAATAAATGAATAATAGAATGTGTTACATTGTGTACCACAACCCATGATTAGTGGGGTGATTCATTGAGATCGTGATAGATTTTCAAAAGGCCTAAATTAGAGAATATGAGAGTGATTTAGGTGCTAATGATCCAGTCAATCAATTAAATGGGGTGTTTAGTGTGTATTTATAAAAAAATTAAATGAAGTTTTTATACATTCCAAAATATAGCCTTTAGAATTATAGTTTATGGAACATTTATTTTTCAAGGGCCATCTGTGGTTTTTGCACATGGTTTATGAAATTAAGAACATGATTTTTTACATTTTAAAAATTTAAAACCCAATTCCTATTATATATATATATATTAAATTTAAAATGTAAAATATACTTTATTCATTATAAATAAATTCTAAAAGTGGGAATGTACTTTTTATATAATAGAATTTTTATTGATTTTAGAAAATTATTATAATTATTATAAAACAATAACATAATTATTTATACATATTTATGTTCATGAAAAACATAATACATCATTCTAAGTAATTAATTCATATTTTATATATTATAAAATATGTCGAAAAGACCAAAATCTATTTTTAATAATCATTAAAAAATAAATTAATTTAAAATTTTCATAATAATTCACCGTAACATAATTTTTATGAGATGATTTAAATATAATTTTTATTTATTTAATGTATTATCATAATGGTGAGGAATATTAATTTTATGTAGAAAAAATTGCATATAATCTATAAAATTATATTTTAAATGAAAAAAATTATCTATTCACAATATTAAATTAAAATTGCATAATATCATACATATTTATTCATAAAGAATTTAATATCATAATCAAAATATAATTATTAAATATCTTAATTTTGAATTCCCTTTTAAACTAGTCATGTAATATTCTATTGGGCATTTTTTTTATTTTGGTCATATAATAGTCACATTGAAATATTTAGGTAATAGTAATTTAATGGTCAAAACCTATTGGTATCATTTCCATTTGAACATAAATATATTGAACCATTATCAAACTACATCATTCACAACTTCTTGAACAAAGTTTAATCCCTTTCCGTGAAAATATCCTTCATATTCATAATTCGTATATTTTTTTTGAATGTTTTTGCATCATGAGTGAACATAAATGGAGAAATTTATCATATAAAGTTAAATTTTTTGTGTTATTATTTAGTGTCAGTTTTTATATACAATTCATATTAGGCTTGGTTAATATTATTCATAAATATGTAATTTTTGTATAAAGTATAATTGTATTTATGATTACATTTATTATAAAAGTAATTAATTTTTTTTTTAAAATATGCATTTAAACTAAAAAATGTGAGAAAATTATAGCCTTTAAGGGTAAATGAAGAACCTATTATGACACACTCGCAACATAACACTTTGAAAGAATGAAAAAATTTATAGAAGATGAAGAAGGATGGTACTCTGGTTGTGATAAAATGGGATGATAATTTTATCTACGATTCAAAATGAAAAAATATGTCCCATGTAATATATATGGGCATTGAAAATAATCCTCACAATGAATCACATAGGGGTTAAATAAACCATACCATTCGGTAAGTAGTAGAGCTAGAAGGAGGAGATAATCTATGGTAGACGAAAAAAGATGAAGGATGCGAGAAAATTTTGATTATTAGAGGAAGCTTATAATATGATAATACTATCATAATAAAGATAAATAATAATGAACGAAATAAATATAACATTAATACGCATATTTAGAATGATTCTCTCAAAAGTGGTATAATCTATAATTGAACCACTAATAAGGATGCGAATAATGTTGTTAGTGAATGGGTTTTAAACAAGAAAAACCACACTCTTCTATTTTAGGATGTCTAAATTACCCCTATATATATGTGTTTATATACATTAACATGTATTTAAAATCATTCACAATTAAGATAGATATATGTTATGTTTTGTGATTTCATTGAACAATGACGTGTATGTGCTCGATAAAATTCTGTTTAGGGGACATTATTTCAAGGGGTGGAATTAGAATTATTGATGTTCCTAATAAATATGAAGACAGAACAATAAAAATGTGTTTCCTAGGAATATTATCTATCAATAAATAATTTTTGGAATCACCATAGACTTTTATGCTCTATATAATGTTTCAGGTTGTGATGAAAATTTTAAAATGATGAACTTCCTAAAATGAAGTTAATGTGGGGTCCCAGTTTAATGAGAAAATATCCAGTGGTGTCTGAATAACAATTATTATCAACAATGGATATAAGGTCTTGTATCAAGTGTTATTGGACCACTTAAATAGTGAAAAATGATTAATAGATGAAGCCATTGTGATCATATATTACGTCTCTACTTATTTCTGAACTAAAAAAATTATATATGTGGATTGTTTTCAATATACAAAATGATACTAGGAGGAAAGAATGAAAAAAATATGGGTTTTTGTGAAGTACTGATTATCTCATGACATAGTATAAAACGTTGAAGGATTTCAGGGGGTGTTCACGAGGGTATCTAGAAATTCATTAATTTCCATTTATAATAAATATTTATTGTGATCATATTTTCGACATGGAAATAAACACTAGTAAAAAAATTATTTATCATGTTTGAATGTTAATGTTAGTTATTAATAATTGACGTGAATAGTATTGTAAATTTATTAATCACGTCAGTTATATTATAACCGACATTAAAAATAAATTATCTTGATTTGTAACATCAGTCATTCTATAAATGAAGTGATGAATCACGTATCATACTTAATCACATCAGTTAATCTATAACTGGTGTGATAAAAGCAATCCTTAACGATTGTTATATAATAACTTGTATCATAAAGAAATGATCATTGTTTTATAAAATTAGTTATATAATAACTGAAGACATAATATTCATATAAAATCGTTTTATACCATTGGTTACTATATAACCATCATTATAAATCTTTTTACCACATTAGTTATCATATAACTGATGTAATAAATATCAAAATAACTATTTATCAAATTGGTTACTAAATAACTAGTGTGATAAATCGTTTAAAAACTAAATGATGAGCTCTTTTGAGTCATTGCGGTAGTTTTCATTTGGGAAAAAATTAATCAGTTCTCTCTAGCACGGAAGCCCTATAAACTATTCTTCGAACTTGTACCATCCAACCTCAATTATTCATCCTTATTCATTGTCTTTTTCATTAGTGCATCTATCTGATCAAATTTAAACTCTCAATTATACCTCACACACCTCAATTTCTATCATTCTATTTCATGGATTCCAAAAATCATTAATTTTTAATTTGGGTTACTAAAATATCTCTAAATCTTATTTATTTTCATTATGTTATCGGATTTCATTCATACCTAAAAAAAAGTAAGTGACCAATAAATGTTTGAATTTATAAGGGACATGGTTTGTATTACAATTACACCCTATGTATTCACTAAAATTCTACTTCAAATGAATATAATAATATTCATTTATTTTATTATATGCATTCCCCATTTTTTGAATAAGTAGAACCCTTATTTCCTAGAAGGTGGTCCTGTGTTTGGTTGAAAATCATCTACACATTTTACACAACATGAATCCCCTAGAAACATGTTTCATATGGTTAATAAATATTTTTTGACACTTCCTATAATTAACCAAATTGTCATGCCATTATTTTTTTCTCATCTTGGGGATACAAATATTTCTACAAGGACTACAGTTGTTAGGTTGAAGTCTTGTACCAATGTTACCTTTCCAAAAAAACTATAACATTTAGTTGTCTTCTTAAGTTATTTGTGAATTATTCATGTCCTATTTGGATAAATGTTTTGGTCAATCTATTGTTGAGATAAATGATCCATGGGATGAACCTATGTTGCAGAAATTTAAAATGATCTTTGTAAACTGCCAACAATCATCATATAATAATCTAGTGCTAGATTAAATTAATCTCATATATTTCATCATTCAAAAAATAATGTAGGAAAATCCATTATGTGGATTGAGTAATTTTATAGAGTTACCTCAATTTAATAAATTTTTATACAAGTAATGATAGGTTTCCCCCTATAGTTGTAGATAATATTTTATTTATATGATTGGGAAAATTCTATATATATGATTTATTTTCCTAAATATTAGTAATACTATAAAATCATTTAACTCATGGACATTATTCATATAACACATATCATAAAAACATTATTAACTAAAGTTTGTTATAAAATGTTAGTGAATTATTATATAAATTCAAGAAATTTATTCTTATGTAGTGATTTTCCCATGAGTTAGATTGATAGAAAATATTTGTTATGGGTTAATAATACATTAAACTAGTTGATGGTGATTTATTTTTATATAGTGTTTTTCTATATTATTGATAAAATAATTATCATAGTAATTTTTAAATATGCATATATTTGTTTTATATAAAATATTATGTAATTTAAAAGCAACACAATTTTGAAAATATATTTCCCTATGGGATTTGGGTAGAATAGAATACATTCCTTCTTGAATGAATGTGTGATACATAGAATGTAATATGAATTTCTGTTATATTTTCCAAAATTTAGGACATCATGGTATAAATTGAAAGAAATTTCACAGGCTAATTTAGATGTTACATACACCCCATCTATTTTTTTAGTATCATCCTAAAATTGATCATTTGATAATTTTATTTTCTAATTCACATGATGAAAAATGTTATGATGGTAAGCTGATGAGAGTATCTCTGATGGAAAAATATGTCTTTCATATTATTTTCCACAGTTGAAGAACATTGATCACTAGTTTCCTATATTCATAAATGAAGTAAAAAATCATAGACCTGGGTAGTGCATGGATGGAATGAATCCATATTGATGCCTTAGTAACACATATAGTTTGTGGATTGTTTTATTAGTAACCAAAACTATCTTTTGAAAATTACATGATGAAAAGATATTAAATGTTTAGTTTAATAGATTTTGGACCAAATAAACAATGAAATGATAACTATGTTTTCATGTCACCATTAATATATAATTTGAAACTTCTATGGTAGGATTTTATTAGGGTGTTTGATTCATATGAAATGGAATATTTTCAACTATATGAATTATTATGTTATCTATAGTGTAATTCACAATGTGTGGAAATTTTTTGGGATACATTGTGAAGAGCCATAATGTGTGTCCAATTTTCAGAGAATATACTTCATATTTTCAATTTCATCCTGGGAGAAAAAAATATACATGGGTCACTGATGGTTTTTTTCTATGGATCACTCTTATATAATATAAAAATTAAATTAAATGGATCATAATAATTTTATATTTCCTTAAAACCATTATCAACTAATTAGAATTTGTTGAGAGTGAAAAAACAAGATGTAATATTTGGGAAGAAACAAAAATCTTCCAATGATACACATAATTGGAAGAAATGGCCACTATTTTTTGAGCAATGATATAATAGATATCATAATGTGAAATATAACATTGATGTCATGCACATGGTAAAGAATGTATGTGAAAACATGATTGAAACATTTTAGATAATAAAGGAAAAAACTAAAGATGGGTTGACTGAAATATTACTCTTACTATCAATAGGAATACTTGTGGAGTTAGCTCCAAATCCAGATTGAAGGTGATAATTTCTCTTTTAGATTTTATTACATTATACAAGAAGAAGAAATTTCTTTTTATTGGTGTATTCATGGTATCAAAGTGTTGTCGGGTTATTCATTAAATGTAATTTTATTGTCTCCTTAAAATATTTGATGTTGTTATGAATGAAATATCATGATTTTCATGTTATGGTGTAATAAATTCTACCAGTTATATTTTTTGAAATATTGACCATTCATGTTAGAATGACTATCTTGATGGTGGGTAATTTTTTAAATTCAATTTTAAATAAAGAGATTGATCTAAATGCTTTGACATTTTTGGAAAATGAAACAATTTATATACATTTTAAATTAGAAATGAATTTTACTCTATTGGTTTTTATATAATGGTACATTTCATTGTTAATTTGGTCAATAAATAAAACATTGTGGACATGTATTTCTATGTTAGATGTTTCCATTTGAATAATATATAAAGATATTGAAGAGGTATGCTAAAAATACATTTATACCTAAATCCTTTATTATTTAAAAGTATATTTCTAAGGACGTGTGGTAGCTTTTTATGAAATATTTTTATGTAGTGGATCAATTTGTTTTTCCTCCATATTGACATGAATGTGTTAATTGTGGGGGAAATGGGATTCAGGCTATGAAATTAAAATCTTTGTTAGGTGAATAAATAAAATAAAATATTTATATTTATTGAATAACATAGATGATTCTCAACCATATATAAAATTTCAAATTACTAGGTTTAAAAAAGACACACAAAGATAATTAAATGTAGAATTTGAATGAGCATAATAAAACATTTTTTCCATGGTTTTAAAAGACCGCACTTGGTAGATCATATGAATCAGAGTCATTAAGTTGGGTTGTGGGTGGTCCAAGTTTAAATTTCATATCATGGTCGGTGTAAGGAATTAATCACTATATATTTCATACGAATGATCAGGACATCCAATGTGTAGTTCAAAATATCAGCGCATTGGTGTTCGCAAAATCATTCTATTTTTTAAATTCAAAATTAAAAAAAATTAACTTATGCATTAGGTTCATATTATGATGTTACTTAAGAAATATCAGTGATTAATTTCATTAAAATTAATTTCATAGGGTTTTACAGAAAATGGATTATCTGTAACAACAGTTTTAGAAACTATGAATTTGAATGAGACATGCTAATCTAAATATATTTGAAGACCGCATTGATTATTTTATAATGGAAAAACATGACAAACAATGGTTATATCATCATGATCAATTTGATATACAGTGGTCTATTATTTTACAATGAAAAATATATATTTTGGTTGTCACAAGCTGACCCTATCGGTCTCGAGCCGCAACTACCCCAGGCCCATCTGCATAGGCCAGGGGCTGGAGATACGCGCTGAAGACATAACTATCTCAGGGAGGCCTTTGCCTATGTACCTGTACCCACATGCACAACCCTCTCAATGCAGATGTGATGAGAAAAAATTAAAACCAAAGGACAAAAAACTATAACCCAACCACATTCATGCATCATCATCTAAATAGAACAAGTATAGAGCTTAAAAGTACTGACAAGTAAACTGAACAGTAAAAGGGAAAAACACGTGCCCAACTAGAGATTTGCTACAAACCGACAACAGGTAAACAAAAGTAAACAGTTGGTGAGTCGCACACCCAGAAATCATCCTACGACCACTGAACGTAGCCCAAGTTCCAATTTCATCTACAATCCTTTGTAGTCTTGATTGAGTTGTTTGTTGTCTGTAAGGCCACACCAAGTGCAAGCAAAGACCACACAGGGGTGTGTTTAAAGACACTTAGTAGGATTCCTCGAAAGCTTGAGGGATCCAAAAAGGATATACTAAAATGGTGAGTAGTATAAAGAACAGAAACGCTTTAAGGTTATAAAAGAGAGTGTGCAGCTCAACCTGACAAGGGAAAGGATGTAGTCCTATCCAACCAAGAGAAGTTATACAGGGAAAGCAGGGGGCATACCCCGTATGTCTTCTCCCCTCCTAAAAGGAGAGTGACTAAACCCATGGAGTGGGAACCAGAGTAGGGTGTATATATATTCTCAACAAGAAACCTGAATGAGTGTGTAAGGGGATCTCCATCTCTAAGCTCAGCCCAAGAAAAGTCACCAACAGTTCTATGGATAGCCCTCACTGATGCCCAACAATCCCGCACGGCAGAGCTGCCTCATCACTGAACCGTACAACCAAGGGTTCTGCTCTGGTAATAACATAACTAATTCACTTAATATCCTCATAGAAATGGCTGATTCTGAAAGAAGACATCAGCTAAACCGCTTCACAGCCCAGATGGAGGTTAAACACCAAGGTCAACGGTTAAGACAATGCCTAGCCTCACTGGAGGGTAAACCCTAAGGTCATCGGGTAACCCACTGCCCATCCTCACTGAGGTAAACCCTAAGTTCAATGGGTAACCCACTTCCCAACCATACTAGAGGGTAAACATTAAGATCAACGTGTAACCCACAGCCTAGCCTCACTGGAGGGTAAACCCTAAGATCAACGGGTAACTCACTACCCAGCCTCACTGGAGGGTAAACCATAAGGAAATCGGGAATCCCACTATTTAGCCCCGCTGGATTGTAAACCTAGAACTGGTCTGATAACTCCGCATTGCTCATTCCATCACTGGGTGTCACTAACACCAATATCGTGCGTAGGTTTGGAGTGCATCAAAGGAACCTCCGACCAATGCCCTTTCATGTTTCCACATTTAATATGATCTAGAAATAGGCTTTGTATGCCGAAACAGATTACACCAATGTAATACTCCCAGAAAAACAAGCGAGATAGACTATTTACTCACTGGAAATGGACTCCCGATGAAAAAGTTATTCAACAACACTTTATGCTCAAACGACGTCTCATGGGGCCCGCACCTCAGTTCCAAAAAGGTCGGGAAAACTATTCCATCACGATGCTCTTGAAAAAACACACCAAAACGACTAGTCATTCTCCCCGAACGGACATCTAATGAAAAAGGCGCAGTACAATGCACACAGCTTAAAAGACAGATTGTGGGGCCCACCCCTCAACTCCGGATTCAGATCATGAAACCACACTATTCAATGTCACCTCAATGCCAGGATCACAACTCCATTGACGGTGCCTAAAATGGACTCCGGATGCAGAAGCTGCAACTCTCCGCATTATGCAAACAGGGCCCTGTGGGGCCCACACCACAAGCCCAAATTGTGTCTCGCAGATCATGCCAATGAGTTCCTTGTAGATAACCACGTAGAGTAGGCTATTCATTTTCCCAGAATAGACTTATGAAGCAGAAGTCGTCAAAACGCGACATACGTCCGAAATCCACCTCCTGTGGCCCACGCCTTGGGCCCAAATTTAGGCGGGCGGATTTCACCATCGCAATCCCCTCGGAAGAACAATAAAAAATGAGTACACAAACACCCCAAACAGATGTCGAGTGAAAAAATGGTGTTTCACCGGAAAACGTGTGAACCCGACCCTATGGGGCCCGCACCGTGTGTCAAACTCAAACACTTCAGGAAGCCTCTTAAAAAGTCTGCATGAGAACTGGGGTCACGTTGCCGCAGATAGCACATGAATCAGACATCCCATGCAGGAGATAGGTCCGGCACAAGATTAATTAATTAATTAATTAATTATTCGCATTAATCATTTCGTGCCACTGAGAAACAAAACCAAACTAAAAAGTTTCCTAACCAACATTGTATGGTCCATCACAACTCCAAGGCCACATCGCCTCTTACGGCTCGTCAAAAGGATGTCTTGATCGTGAAGTACGTCCGTCGCGAGATTCAATAAAAATTAGATATTATTAAATTAAAGCGTTATTGGTTACTCGCCTTCGGGCGAAGAACCCAAAATACCCAAAAAACGCTTCAAATAGTCTGCTTTTCCAACACGAACATGTAGCTGCTAACAACACGTCAAACGAACGCGCCATTTAGAAGTTACATCCCCCCGAACGCAAGGGGGCCTAACCGGGCCAGCTCACCCCGGTCGGCCCAGTCCGAACCACTAGCCTGCGGCCCAGCCGTGAATCTGGCTCAATCACCGTGGACCACTCCAGCAAAACATAACCCCCTCAGCTGCAGTTCTTCAAGAAGACCGGCCTTATGGCCAGTCTTTGTCGCCCACCAGGACCCGTTGTTTACGGTTCCTTCTCCACGCCGCACCGCACCCAAGGTCAATGCCTCAGGTGCTCTGGCCCGACCGCGACCAGATGAGCCCCGCTGCTTCCAACCACCGTCCGAGTGCACCGCCGCACTCCAACTCCACCTGATCCTTGGTGCCTCGTAGGTCTCTGATACGCCGCGCTAGCCGCCGCCTCCGGCCTGCACCCCGTCGGCGCTCCCTGCTCGTCGCATGACGCAACCGCCGTCGCCTGGCCACGCATGATGTCTCTGACTTATTCGGAACCCCTCATCTACACTTCTCAGATCCTTTCGAAGCTACCTTAGCCATCACACACTGGTCGAACAACGTTTCTCCCGCTGCGCCACCCCGACCTCCGGCCACCGCCCTTGCCGAAGTCGGGGCTTCCGACGGCCACAGCCACCACTAAGGTGGCCCGATTCCAAATCCGAAGAAGAATCTAGAATACTTGGGGCGAGGCCTTCATAGCGCTTACCCCCAATCGTCGTTCCGACAAGATTTGACTGGTCAGAAAATTGGGATGAAGAATGCCCAAGAACGAGAATTAAAAATGGGGCTTGGATGATGGCCATGTTCGTTCGACCATTATTACATTTATAAAATTATAGAATTAAAATGAAGAAATTGAAAAAAACTTCGGAAATTGATGAAAGAGTGGAAAATCATTTGGAAGCCTACCTCGATCAGGCCGTTTGTCATTGGTGACACATCTGCTATGATCCTACTTCGATCCGCCGAAGTTCACTCCTCAATCTAGTGAAGAACGCCGACGAACTCTCAAGAGAGAGAGTGTGTGAGAGAGAGAGAGAGAGAGAGATGGGTTTCCCCTAATTCCACACTTAAGCAAATTTATAAACTCATTGAACGCTGCTGATGGGCGCAGATTTTAAAACCTCTGTGCCCACCCATTTTATATCACGTCTAGCGAAAAAAACCCTTTTTTAAATCAATAGATGTCTTAGATTTCCATTCCGAGACTTTGTTCGGATGTTATTTGAAAATAATTATAGTGAAAAATGACTATGTTATTATTTTAAAAATACAATTTTCCCTTGGGTGACATCTCTCACAATAGGCTAGTGCTCGCAAATTTTACACCATGCCTATGGTAAACGGAAAGCTCCGGATGCAACTATGCCCACTTCTACTATTGGGATGGTAGGGAAAGATGGTAGGCAACCTCGCCATATATTTCACGATTCCCCAATGGCCCAAAAAAACTTAGTGGACTTCCCTGACCGAACCTCTACTTTCCACATCGCGACTGATATCACAGTTTGTCCCAGGAACATGATCTCATCATTCCCTCCTTCAGAATACCCTTCTGGTGAAACACCCAAGGATATCTGGTCACACATGTTTTCACAGTTGGTGCATCACAACTGAGACTCTCTTACACGATCAAATAGTGGATGAGTCAACACCATCGACTGTAGAAAATCCATACCCTCCTGTTCCACCATGGTCAGCTGTAGGGAAGATAACTACTACAAAACATCCTGCACCTGATGAGTCTAGGACTTTATGTTAAGGGGACCTGCTACAACCCTGCAATTTTCCTGGAACATAGACTACCTTGATTTCATAGTCCTTCAAAAATTTCAACCAACACCATCGTCTTAGGTTTATGTCTCTCTAGTTTAGGGCGTAGATGAGACAAAGGTAGTCTGAGTAAACCACCAAGCAATATCCCAGAATACAGTGTCTCCACATTCTCCGGGAAAAGACCACCACTAACGTCACCACATATTGAAGTGCATATTTCTGTTTATGGGGTTTCCATCACATCTACCTGAACTTGTAAACAGTATCGAGTATGTCGTTGATCTCGCAAGGTACCAACGAACAAGGTAGGTGAGCTAACTAATCCAACTGCCAGAGGCAAGACACGGAAAGCATGTGCCATACCCCATGGGTCATTTCCCCTCTTCAAATGAGAGTAATCCCCAAAACATGCACTCTTCCAAGCCCACTAGTGGCACCTCATGCAAAATGAGGTCAAGTAGAAAAGGCCCACTGGAAAAGCCAGAACCTACAATGACACTCCACCGCACAAACCCACCATGAATGCACATGTCAGATGGAATCATCCACCACACCTCAATACTATCCACTTTTGGTGGTACTGAATCTCACTCATGGTTTTGATCGCACCACAAAAAAAACGTCTCGGTGGGGGAAGAACCCCTCTTTCCTATGCATTCAAAGCTACGTCGGACAACACCCACACAGGGTTACACCGACGCCCTAAGTCACCCTCGGTAGCCCCTCGAACATAGAGTTAGTTGATAACAGTACCTCACGTAGTGTCTAACAAGTTCTATTGACAAAACAAGAATAACACATAGAGCCTACCTCTTATCATCTCATGTGTTTCAGGATTGTAGACATCCATAGCACCCAAACACCCGCAGCCCCATCTGTTAGCTCCCTGAGCCTGACACGGGCCACCTAGTGGTGGTGGAATGACCTAAATACGTCATCCACCAACCATTGTTCTTTTTTACTTATCTTCCAACATCGCATCCCTAGAGGCCACCCTGTCCTCACTTGGGAGTTCTCTGATCACGACACTGCCTCTGTCTTGGCGGTGCATCTACCAACTATCTGGAAGACTCATCACATTTGGTCGGATAGTCTCACGCCACATGACCCCACACATCACAACCATAGCACTAGTCCTCCCTGAGCTGTCTCAGTTCTCTATGTTGTCCCAGACCATGTGCCTGAGTCTCATCAAGGGAAGTCCTCCGGCGCTGAGGCCCTGCCAATCGACGTCCCTCTGCCAAAAATTTCTCTGTCACCAGTGCCTACTCTAGTACCCCAAGATGGGTGAGGATACAGAAGGGCACAATTCTAGGATGAATATCCTCTATAGAGACCTCACTCAAACTTCTATTCTTGGATGTTCCCATCATGGACCACATCCAAAGATTACCGAGTAAGGTCTGTGAACCATGTCGCGTACTCAGCCACTACCATCACTCCCTGCGGAAGCTCCAACAGCTCCTGAAACCATATAAACCGTAAGTAGGAGGGGTAGTACTCCTCACAAAATAGCTGCTAGAAGTCATCCCACGATATTAATAGCTCATCTTGCATCTGAGTAACCCTTGCTATACAAACACCAAATTGCTTGGTAAATAAACTGGTCATCAAAGCCACAGTCTAACCTATCAGTTTTCAAACAATCATAAAGAGGCGAACCATCGACTCTAGAAAAATCTTCACTGTCTGAGGGTATGGAACACCCAAGGACCTTAGCAGTCTCTGATCTTGGAACTCACATAGCGTGGCCAGCCTACGCTTTTCATCAGCCTTCACTGTCTGTAATATCTTATACTCCACAAGTGGAGGTGATACCTCCTATCCTCCTAGAGAAAGGGTAATCGTAAGATGGATCTTGAATTGAGTCCTCATCGCTCACGGAGTCGTCCTCACGAACTGGAGCTACTATCATGGTTGGATATTATTGGGGAGACATCCTGAATCCAATCAAGGAGTACCGTGATCAAATGTGGATATATATATATATATATCAACAATGATGGGGAGATGACTCAAGAAGGACAGTCAAATACTGAATCCTATATCATGCACAAACCAAATTCCCTACAACAAGTGTCTTAGTGTGCCGAGTTGACAAGTAGATTATCAGGGTCCTAGTGAATGGATATGTCGGCTGCCACACCATCACTAGACTCCCTGGCTCAAGATTCGCCCTTGAGACACATTGACACTATTTCCCCAAAACTCAACCAATTCCATTTTAGGGATGTTCATAAACCTCCACAAGGAATGAACTTTCTCTGATACCACTTTGTCACGACCCAACCCTACCGGTATCAAGCCGCAACTACCCTAGGCACGCCTCCATAGGCCAAGGGCTGGCGACAAGTGTCGATGGTGTCATGATATTTGGGAGGCCTTCGCCTAAATACCTATACTCACACACACAACCCGCTCGATCCAGATGTGTAGAGTAAAAAAGAGAATCATAGGACAAAAAACTATATCCCAACCACAATCATGCATTAAATTCTAAATAGAAATAGTATTGAGATGAAAAGTACTGATAAGTAAACTGAACAGTAAACGGGAAAAAGTCCCGCCCAACTAGAAAAGAGCCACATCCTGGGAACATGTAAAAGATAGTAAACAGCTGGTGAGTCACACACATATAAATCCTTCTATGACCACATAACGCAGCCCAAGATCTTGTGTCCTCTATGTACCTCCTTTGTCTCGATTGAATGACCTGTCGTCTGCAAATACACACCTAGTGCGGGCAACGCCCAAGCAGGGGTTAGTATAAAGATACTCAGTAGGATGCCCTGAAACCTCGAGGGAGCAACAAAGGTGATAATAAAATGGTGAGAAATAGATATAACATAAACAATGTAAGGGTAAAAAAGAGAGAGTACATCACATCCCGAAAAAGGAAAGGAAGAAGGCTTGTCCAACCAAGAGGAGGTAGACACGGAAAGCACGTGGCATACCCCGCAAGTATTATCCCCTTCTAGAAGAAGAGTGACTAAACCCAAGGAGTGAGAACTAGAGTAGGGTGTATTTATATGCTAAAAAAGAAACGAGAATGACTTTGTAAGGGGATATCCATCTCCTAGCTCAGCCCAGGAAAAGACGCCAACAGTTTTAAGGGTAGCCATCACTGATTCCCAACAATCCCGCACACCATAGCTACCTCATCGCTGAACCGTACTGCCAAGGGTCCTACTCTGGTAATCATGGAGAAAATTCACTCACTAGCCTCATAGAAAGGGCTAAATCTGAAATAAGTCATCGGGTAACCCACTTCCCATCCCAGTTGTAGGGTAAACCCCAAGGTCAATGGGTAAACCACAGCCCAGACTTTCTGGAGGTTGAACCCTAAGGTCAAAAGATAACCCACTTCCCAACCATGCTAGAGGTTAATCCCTAAGGTCAATGGGTAACCCACTGCCTAGCCTTACTGGAGGGTAAACCCTAATGTCAACAGGTTACCCACTGCTCTACCTCACTGGAGGGTAAACCCTATGGTCAACGGGTAACTCACTACCCAGCCTCGTTGCAGGGTAAACACTAAGGTCAATGAGTATCCCACTGCCCAGCCTCACTAGAGTGTAAACCCTATGGTCAACAAGGATCCCACTTCCCATCTCCACTAGATGGTAAACCTGGAATAGTTATGATAACTCCGCACTACCCGTGCCATCACTAGGTGTCACTAACACCGCTACCGTACATAGGTTTGGAGTGCATCAAAAGATCCTCCGACCAATGGCCTTTCATGTTTCCACATTTCATTAGATCTCGAAAGAGGCTCTACATGCCCAAAATGATTACATCATTGTAATCCTCTCGGAAAAACACCTGATATAGGCTAATTACTCACTGGAAATGGACTCCTGACGAAAACGTTATTCAACAACACTTTATGCTCATACGGCGTCTCGTGGGGCCCAAACCTTGGTCACAAAAAGGTCAGGTGAACTGCGCCATCGTGATTCTCTCGAAAAAATACACCAAAACGAATACTCATTCGCCCCGAATGGATGTCTGATGAAAAAGGCGCAGTACGCTGCACACAGCTTAAAAGACGGCTCATGGGGCCCACGCCTCATCTCTGGCTTCAATGCCTAAAATCACCCTCGTCATCCTAACCTCGATTCCAGGGTCACAAAGCCACTTGCAACACCTAAAACAGACTTCGAATGCAATAGCAGCAACTCTCCACGTTATGAAAATGGGGCCCTGTGGGGCCCACACCTCAAGCCCGAAACACATCATGCTGATGGTACCAATTTTTTCCACGAAGATAACCATGCGGCGTATGCTATTCATTTTCCAAGAATTTAATTATGAGACATATGTCATCAAAAGATAGCATATGTCCAAAATACACCTCGTGGGGCCCACGCTTCAGGCACGAATTTAGGATGGCAGATTGAACCATTGCAATCCCCTCGGAAGAACACCCAAAAATGATGACTCAAACACCCCAAACAGATGTCGGGTGAAAAAGTAGTGTTTCACCGTAAAACATGAGAACCCAGATCTGTGGGCCCCGTTCCTTGTCTGCAACTCGAACGCTTCAGAAAGCGTCTGAAAAATTCCTTACGAGGACTGGGGTCACGCTTCTGTTAACGAGGCGTCATTAGGACATCCCCTAGAGGAGTTAGGTCTAATGCAATATTAATTAATTAATTAATTAATAAATAAATTAATTATTCTCATTAGGTGTTTCGTTCCACTGAGTAATGAAACCAAACTATAAAGGTTCCAAACCAACATTGGATGGTCCACAACAACTTCAGAGCCAAAATTCCTCTGACGGTGCGTTAAATGGACATCCGGCTCGTGAAGTACGTCTGCCACAAGCTTTAATAATAATTTGATATTATAACATTAAAGCATTCCGTGTTACCTGCCTTCGGGAACAAAACCCAAAATCCCTGGAACCCACTTCAAATAGTCTTCCTCGCTGACACGAACCTGCAGCCATAGAAGGCATGTCAAAAAGACCCGCCTTTTAGAAGTTATGACCCCTCGAATGTGTGGGGGCCCAACCGGGCTTGTTTACCCCGGCCGGCCTGGTCCGAACCATTGGCGCGCGGCCCAGCCGCGGGTCCGGCCCGACACTCCCCGACCCATCAGCCGTGGACCGCCCCAACAACACCGAACCCCCTCGGGTCCGGATCTTCATGAAGACCGGCCTTTTGGCCGGTCTTCGTCCCCCAGAAGGACCCACTGTTTGCAGGTCCTTGTCCACGCCGCAACGCACCAGAGGTCCGTGCCTCGGGTGATCCGCCCCGACCGTGACTTTCTGAGGCCCGATGCCTCCAGTCGTTGACCGAGTGCATCATTGCACGCCGGCATCCCGCGCCACAGCCATCTGACCCCCCTCCTTCACCATCAGCTCTTCCTAGTCCTCTGCGCTCCGCCGGTCCCCGCTACGACGCACCGACCTCTACCTGCAGCGCACCTCCGCACCTACTCCGGCATGCACCCCGTTGGTGCTCCTTGCTCGCCACACGACGCAGCCACCTCTGTCCGGCCGTGCCCAATTCTACAGACTCATTCTGATCTTCTCAGCCAAAATGCTCGGCTCCTCTCACAGCTACCCTTATCGTCACACACTGTCCTAACGTTTTTTACCCGGCTGCGCCACCACGACCTCCAGCCACCACCCTTGCCAAAGCTGGGGCTTCCGACAGCCGCCGAAAACGCTCTGGTAGACCGATTCTGAATTTGAAGGAGGATTCATAAACCTCAGGGCGAGGCCTTCGTATCCCCTGCCCCAGATCGTCGATCTGAGAAGATTTGGAACCTCCGAAAATTGGGATGAAGAATGCCCAAGAACGGGAATTAAAAATAGGGCTTAGATGATGGTCTTGTTTATTCAGCCATAATCCCATTTCTAAAATTATATAATTAAGACGATGAAAATGAAAAAAACTTCATAAATAGATGAAAGTGTGTAAAATCATCTGAATGCCTACCTCGATCTGGATGTTCATCATTGGCAACGCATCCAATACCATCCCACTTCGATCTGCTAGAGTGCGCTCCTCAATCTGGTGAAGAACGCCCAAGAACATTCCATAGAGATTGAGTGATAGAGAGTGAGAGAGATGGGTTTCCCTTGTTTCCACACTTAAGAAAATTTATAAACTCTCTGAAATCCGCCAATGGGAAAGGATTCTGAAACCTCTGTGCCCACCCATTATATATCATGCCTTGGCAAAACATCCCATTTTGAACTCAACGGAAGTATCAAATTTTCATGATGAGACTTCGTTCGAATGTTATTTGAAAATAATTCTAGTGAAAAAATAACTAAGTTATTATTTTAAAAATACAATTTTTCCCCTGGGTGACATCTCTCACAGCAGGCCCATGCCCGCAACTTTTAGACTAGACCTAGGGTAAACTACACGCTCCAGACACAACTGTGCCCTCATATTTTTGATCTGACCTACCGTTTATGAGGAAGCACAGCCCCACCATGTGAATATTATAAGAACACTTAAAATTTATATAAAATTTATTATGGGCACACTGGGCCTCAGAATCACATGTCGTCCTCACGCCTAGCTCTAGAAATATATGTATAAATAATCCAATGTCTTGAAAGGCAAAAACAGGGCTCAATATTGGTGATGATCAAATTAATGAAGAAGCTTATTTATTTGATATCCCTACATCAATAGAATTATTAACAAATAAAAATGACGAGCACATCGTAGATATGATTCGATCTATAAATAAATGATCATGATAAAGATATTTGGAAAACCATCCATTAATAAATTCAAAATATTATAGGTAACATATGTTTCATTCTCATTTATGTTTATTAATTTCTATAAATGGTATATTTTTTAATTTATTTGTTTTTAAAAACACATATTAAAAATAATAAGTAAATTTTTTTTTTGTATTAGTTTAGATTTTTTTAGTTTATCTTGTGTACCATTACATAACTTATATATATATATTATTAAAAATTAATTATTTTAAATATAACATGTTAGATAAAAACAAAAATATTATACAAAGTATATTGAAAAATATTTTTTTTGTAAGAAATGATTCATTAGGTAGGAGCATTTTAAATATTTCTATACCAATTCTGGATTATTATTCATTCATTTACATGAAATTCCATATATCATTACTATTGTTAGCTTCATAGTTTTTATAATAAATAAAAATAGTAATGTGTTTTTTTTTGTTTCATAATTTTTCAATTTTTTACATTAGCATTGTAATAGTTGTATACATATATTTGTATGAATAATGTTTTTTATTTGATTTGAATGGTAATGATAGATCACCCAACTGATCAAACACATAATTTTTGGAAATGAGTATCCTGATCATTCCTTTTGAGAGGAACATGCCCATGCTCATGTTGATGATCCCCATCCTTCATATAATCCCACATAGGTAATGAAATGATTGAGTTCTGTTAAATTAAGTAGCACCTGTTATGAAAAATTAATATTTTCTCATATATAGGACTAGAGGATAGTTATAGATTTTGATTTTATTTACATTCCAAGAGGTCCAAATGAAAAAAGATTCAAGAGTTTGGTATCTATTCCAGGAAAAAATAATCTGAGAATTTTTTTATTGATTGGAGAAGTGTTGACAAAGAAACAATATATTCTTAGTGGGAGACCATTTTGGTAATCTCATTTGTTATAGATTTAATAATATTCAAATGTTTATTGTATAATATATTTTCCCTCTAATATCTGATGATGATTGATTTACTTGATTTTTGTGGAGTCAGGAAGAAATTTTTATCAACTTATACAAGGAGATCGAGAGATTTCTAATCAACCCTCACATATGATTTTATTATTGGGTACCAGAAACATGAATATACTAGTCATATATATATATATTTCCATTTAAAAATAAAGAACCATGGGAAAAATTTGTTGAAAGTAGACGAAAAGAATCATTTTTGGTATGTGAAATGTAATCTTTTAGATGTTTTCTTATATTATTTGTCTAATTAATCATTTCTTAGTGATTTATTATGATCAATTTATTGAAATTGAGGATATCAAATCCGGATATCCAATATAGAAGCATATATCCACATAATTTATCTGTGGGAGGGTATATATTATTAGAATAAAAAATCATTGCTCAAATTTTTAAACAAATAAGAGTAGAGTGATAATGATCTATGGAATATTACCCTCCACCCCCACCCAACTACACATGAAAAAACGAAAGAGGGACCAGATGAAAAAAAGGGTAAATATCAAATGAAATAATCAAGGGTAATTGATGAGAGGACTATAATATGTGTATTTTACTTATTTATTTAAGTTTATTAAATAATATATATATTTTGAATCAATATAGAATTTTTAAAATAATTCTTATTGGATTTTCAAGAGGAGTAGAGAAAAAATAGGGTATTTTGTTGCTGAGGGGGGAGATATTTGTTCTATTATAGTGAGAAATATAGAACACTTACATCATGTTCGAGGTTACTCGGTAGTGTATTGATAAAAAATGGGTTACAACATTCACCATCTTCTCCAATGGGTGTATTTATCAACATATTGATTATTTGAAGGATAATATATAAAATATTAATGAAACAAAAGAAGAAAAGATCAAATCATCATTACAGTCCCTCATTGTTGATACACAATGAAAATTTCAGACTGAAGCTCCCACTCCTCCACGTCTACCAACATCTCCCAACTTCCCAACTTCACATGTAGACCCCATTATTTATCCTCCAACTCAACTTGTAGACCCCATTTTATATCCAAATCGTAAACCGACTCTTCCAAATATGCATGTAGGACCCATTTTTATCCTACTCCTACACCCCCTACTCCATATTTTCATAGTTATTGTGAATAATATATTGATGATCATCAATATAATATAGTTTCATATGCGATGATAAATTTTATAAGAGGTATCATTCATCATAAAAATAAGATATAGAACATCATATTATAACATTATAGGATATTATTAATATATCAACTACAGTACCATTACCTGTAGATGCAGTGGGGATAGATGGACAATTTTGTTTTCCACTGTTTTTAGTATCCATCTAATCTTCTATGACATATTACCATAACAGTATGTTTATATTTTTTGTTTTATTTTATTTTTGTATTAAATTTCATTAACATCTAAAACATAATATAATTATCTATTTATTTATTGGAATAATTTAAATGTTATGATTAATTGTATAGACAAAAAATAAAGTCAAAGGGGTATAACTTTGGAGATAGACTCTAATAGTCATGAATGATTGTCATTATATTCAAATTTTCTATTGGGTGTTTATACATTTCCAATGGAAGCTCATGTATGTTGGCATGTAATAAATGTGGGTATTTTGAAAATTTATATCATGAGGATTTTAACTTGAGATTGGATGGGAATCAATTTCATGCATGTTTTTTCCATGTAATTTATACTGTAAATGATCCCAAGTGTTAAATTTATTGAATTTTTTTTATATTTCTATTGATCGGATTAGATTACTCCGGGGGTGTGTAATTGAGTATCTATAAAAAAATTGGTTAAAAATTATACATAAATAGGTTTCCCTAAAATGTTAAATATAACCCTGTTAATCAAGGATATACTATTATAAGAGTTTTACTGTTTAAGTAATCTCATAGAATATTTATTACATCTCAGTAATATTTATGTTAGTTATTAATATTAATTTTGAAGCTAGTCTACTAAAACTATACAATTATAACTTCTTTTCAAGATTAAATATCAAAGTGAATTTAGGGATTTTTGAATTATATAGTAATCAATATAACAAAGAATACTAAATTAAGTAGCACAACATATATGAAACAAGTGGTTTAGTCTCAAGAAGAGACCTAATACACTCCACTTGGTGATCACATGCCACCAAGAAGTTTATATAAATAGACTTGATCCACACCCATGATTGGGGTTAAACTATAGTACATGGGACTGTCCAGGTCACACATGTACATCTTCTATAGTTCTTCGTGGGAATAGATAACCAGGACAGACAAGGACCTCTTCCACAATTATCCATGGGTACACTCAATTGTAAAAAGATGTTTGAGTAAGGATATCTTGTATCCTTCCCTTTTACACAGGAGACAGATAGTTTTTTTATACAGATACAAACACTGCGCGAAATAGAGTAAAAATGATACACAATAGTGTATAAATATTATGATATGTTTAGAAATGCTCAAAATGTTAGTCTCTGTAGCTCTAGACTTCTATGATGTAGCAGATGCAGAAATCAAGTCCACGTATGGAAAATTGTGTGTCAAAAGTAAGAAATATCTGTCTTGTGTTCATTGTGATGTTTGACAGTGCAAAGATGTTATCCATTATGTGATTCAGTTGAGATTAGTGTGTTCTCCAAAAGTATTGAATTGCATGAGACAATTCTTTCGTTAATAATTATATAAGTGTATTCTGTTTTCATTCTCACGACCAATAGCTTGTTCTACTTTTTATTATCATGCCACACTTCTTGACTTTCTTGGTCCACATTACTATTTTATCATGGTGTGCATATGTTTGACCTGATAGGTTGGATGTATTCTACACCTCGTAATTCATACTATCAGATTACATGTCTACAAATAAATATTAATTAGATCAGTGCATTTATGATCTTCAAATATGACCTTTAGAGATTAAATTAAAATACAATAAAACATATTAAGAAAGGGTGTCATAGTATGTCATGGAAACAGTGTCTCCTTCACACGATGTCTGGATTGGTCACGGTGAATTGTGGTCATGGTGTCTGGTTCACAGTGTCTCAATGTAATAGAGTCTTGTTCATGGTGTCTTGTTCATGGTGTCTTATTCACAGTTTCTTGTTCATGGTGTCTTTTTCACGGTGTCTTGTTCATGGTGTCTTGTTGATGGTGTCTTGTTCACGCTATCTTGTTCAACGTGTCTTGTTCACGGTGTCGTGTTCACAGAGTCTTGTTCATAGTGTCTCATGGTCACGATAACTACTTCACAGTGTTTTATTCACGGCGTCTGCGTCATTGTGTCTCAGGGTCACGGTGTATGCTTCATGGTATCTCACAAATAAGCTAATATATGTATTCAGACTTAAGTAGTGATATTTATGGATTGAATAAAATATAATCATTTTCAGATATATAATTATAAAGTGAATAAAAATATAGTTTATGGTAACAAAATTGCATATATAGAACATAAGATCATTGGATAGCTTTTACTAATCAACAATTGATTTGATGTGATATAGACTACATAAAGTTAACATAGTTTATATACTGAATTGTATTTTTGATCATTAAAACATGATTAATACATGAGGATTCGAACAATATCCCCCATTTTGATGATCAAAAATCATATATATTTAGAGTGTATATTTTTTCAAAAAACATAGTTCGAATGTACATATTACATTTATAGAGTGAGTGTTTTCTTCTACTATATTTATCATATATTTATCCCCCTTTTGGGATTATAAAAAATAATCAAGAAAATGAAAGACAAAAGAGAAAATAAAAGGGAATAATGTATTAGATAAAAAGAGGGTAATTACAAAAGGTAAACCAAAAATAACAAGATTCCTATAAAAAAAGTGTGTCCATTGCCCTTCTTCACTGGATAGTCTACTCTTTTCCCTTAGAAGTACTGGTAGAGGAGGAATCCATAGGAATAGAGGTTGAGGTAGAAGAAGGGAGTGAGCTGGTAGATAGAGATGGTAAAGGAAGACCATCAAAGACAGAGTGAGCTAGAGTAGGTGCAGTAGAATAACGAGGTAGTTGTTGATCAAGGATCATAATCCTGATCTAACTCAGTGCCTGAACGATAGACATAGAAGTGGAGGATAGGGTACAGGTGAAGGTTGGAAAACCAGGTCTCATAGGTGCAGCTGCAGGAGAAACAATGATTGTACTCTGCACATTAAGATAGGGCCTCATAATCTTGATAAAATAAGAAATGATCTCTCCACCATACTGCATAGTTTTTTCAATGACATCCTTGTTTTCCATAAAATTTTCCAATAGACAAGTGAAATCTGTGAGCGTTTGGACTAGAGTCTTGAAATCGTGAGTAACAGGATGATTCCTCATATTTTTTAAAAGACATTTGATGTGATTGGTCATGTTAGTTTTTGAGAAGATTCTTTTGATATATAAATACACTTTCATGGAAATTTCTTATTAATAATCATTAGAAATTTTTGAATGGATTCAGAATAGATGAATAACTTTGTCACTATTCTTGATAACTTTATATAGAGAATCATTATTGAAACCACTACGCATTGTATGAAGTTTTTCATTGATAACTATTTTGTGATGGTCACTGTCTATGAAAGATTGAGATGATTGTCTAGATGACTTATAATCAGGGATAGATGAGGTGAGAGATTTCAGTTGATTTAGCACTTTTTGAAGGCACCCCGTATACTCATCAGTGTGCTTGTTAAGATTAACAACAAGAACTCTCTTTTTTTATCAATCTATTTGATTCATTCTGCCACTTTTTCACCTAAGGAAGCTAAATGATGTTGAATTTTAGAGAAATTATTCTATGTGGTTTAAGTAAAAACATTCTCCACTAAATATAAGATACAAGCGCTGATCTCGAATTTATCACTTTCTTCATGACTTCAACCATACCTCTTAGAGTCTTAATTTCATCTCCAATGAGTCTATTTTTAACTATAACCTTCTGAATCTCATGAAGCATTTTGGGTTGAATCTTCCAAATAACTTCTTCCAACAACAGAGAGGAATATCTCTCACTAAGATTTGTTACAGGAGTTGGTTTGGAATTCAGGAGTTTTTTCACTACAAAGAAAAGGGTCATACAAAATTCTTTCAGATAATCTTTACTCACCAAGGATTGTTGTTCTAGTGAAGGTTCAAGGATAGGGACTAATATGGGCTCATTTTCTTTTTTTGGGGAAATATTAGAGACAAATATCAATTATAACAAAGTGGAATGGTAAATTCCTTTTAATGAGACATCCTAGGAGTCAGCCACATCATAAAAACTTTGGAATTTATACCGAGTGTCTATAGGGCTTGGGTCAATTGGGTTTGGAACCTTAGTAGATTCCAGATTCAGGGGGTTCTCTCCCTCAGCAGTTTCATCCTTCTCAAGACTGATAGGCTTAGGGTCTTTATCTATTTCCACGAATTCATCTCCAGTTTCATTCCGATTTCTTGTTTGGCCAACTAAAAATCTATCTACCCCCTCTCCTCAACCGAAGGAATGACTTTAGGAATATATTGTTCCATTGAGAGTTCACCAAGGTCATCTTCTTGCATAACATGTAATTCTTCTTCCAAAATATATTCCATATCATTTTTTCTATTTCTTTACTAATAGATACTATTTAGACTTCAGGTTGATCATCAAGATTTACAACATCTTTATGAACAAGTATTTCCTTTTCACTTACTACGTGAGGGATATGAGTACAATCTTCTTTATCAGAAACAATTTCCCTAGGGGGAACAACAACTTCTTCTTCTTCTTCTTAATAATACTCAACATCTTCATCTGGTTCGAAAGCAGGATCAGTAATATCTTTTCTTCTTTAAGGATGTTCCAATGGTTTAATATTTTCATAAACCCTATAATTGTGTTCCACCAATTCCTTTTTTCCTTGGATTCCAATCGATTTTCATCCTCTTGATAATGAATTTTGAAAGGAAAAACTCACAATCCTTGACAACTTCTTTGTTAGGTCCAACCATACCATTGGCATGAAACCTGCATGAGATAAGCCCAGAATAAAACAGGGAGGTTGACTTGGATGTGGTTTTGATCAGCTCACACATATGTTTTGTGACATACTTACTATGGTTGATCTTATGCCAATTTTTTATAAGATGAATGAGAAACACATCATGATTTTTAAGTACACAAAATACAATTTTCATGCAGAAATTCAATTTCTGTATAAATGTAATCTGGAGTTTAGATTATCTATCTAGTTCAGCAGCAATGGATATCCTTTTGGTTCCATATTTGGTTATTCTTTTAAAAGCATCTTCCAAAATAAATAATTCCCTGGAAGGTGGAGGTCTTCTCTGATAGTCCTCATTGATTCCTTCATTTGGTATCCTAAGGCATGCATCTTATAACCTCGAAGAGAATGTATATTTTTGACCATTTATCTAGCTTCTCACAATATAACCATCTTTATAATCAAAGGAGAACAGAACATTCAGTTAAAATTGTGCCACTAGCTTAGGGTAGATACGTATATCATACTTTGAAAACCATTCTAACTGGCGTTTAACTTTTAAAACAATAAAAATTAGAGATTTAAACGATATAATACACTCATGGCATATCTATTTCTCCAGTACTACTACTCGGATCACAAGATTTTGATTTTGAGGACCTTTGGGTGCTAGCATGGGTGTGATCTTCTTCTTCTTTGAGCTACATTTCTCAGCAGTTGACAAAAAAGGGAGTTTTAACCTGGGCATTCACTGAAGGTTCGCAAGAGATAAGTATTGAAGGATTGAAGAAGTGTTACAAATTGAGTGAATAGAAGAATGCTCGACTGAAGGACAAATGACACTTACTTAATTTTATCATTTAGGAATACCAATCATCACAAATGTAAAAGCACAAGAAAATAAAATGATGAAACGATTAATTACCGTGTTATAGTTTTTAATAAGTAAATAATGATCATAACAAAATATTTACGGTGACACCATATCAGGTATTTACGGTGAGACCATATCAGTTCTTTACAGTCTGATAGTGAAAGAATTTTACGCTGATACAGTGACTGATCTTTACGGTGAGACAATGATAGTCAAAAAGTAATCACGAAATACTAACCGTGAGACTGTAAACATGAAACAATAATATATAAAATAGTAATACATTTACTTAAAATTTATCATACCATGTTCATGTATGATGTAGTCTATTCATTCAGAATTCAATGGTTTGGTAAATATATCGACAAGCTGATATTCAGTAGCAATGAAATCCAAAGAGATATCACCTTTTTTATTATGATCTCTCAAGATGTTCTGTCTTACATCTACATGATTTGTCCTATAATGTGATACATGATATTTTGTGATTTTTATAGAACATGTATGTCACAATTTATAGGTTCATACCTGAATTGATATCCGTTATCTAGTAATGTCTGTTTCATACACAAGATATGTGCAAAAAAACTACCATCTGCTATATATTCTGCTTCTGCAGTAGATAATGCAACAAAATTTTGATTCTTACTACACCATGATACCAGTGACTTGCCTAAAAATTGACATGTTTCAGAGGTTATTTTTCTATCTAACATACATCCACCGATGTCAAAATCAGAATAAATAACTAATTCAAATGATTGTTCTCTAGGATTGCATTGTCTTAGATTGGGTTTATGAATGAGTTATTTGAAAATTATCTTTACATCATTTAAATGAGATTCCATATAATTTTCTGGAAAACGAGCACACATACACACACAAAACATAATGTTTGGTCGTCTAGCAGTTAGGTAGAGTAAACTTCCAATCATTCCACTATAAGTGGTTTGATCAAAAAAATTTCTATCTTCATCATGATTCAACATACAAGTGGTACTCATAGGAGTGTCACTACATTTAGTGCTATCTAATCGAATATGTTTTAGGTTATCTTTAATATATTTACATTGGGATAAAATATTACCATCATTATTTTGAAATAATTGAAATCTGAGAGAGAATTTTAGTTTACCCATTAAAAACATTTCAAATTCTTTTTGCTTCATTTATAAAAAATAAATTGTAATGGCCTGGGTTTTTGGGGTCCATTACATGGTAAAAATATGATATTTGAGGTGTTCTGAGTGTCATGGAAGGCCATCCCTGCTTCTTGGTGACTCCAAGCAGTAGCCTTGGCATACCAGTCGCCTCAGCCTATCGGTAGACCCAGCTTACCATTGACATTGGGGGACAGGTGGCCCTCGGCCACCGGTAGTTCTTGGCTACCAGTGGCTCTAGGTGTAACGACCCAAACGTTTTAAATAGTATATTAACTTACTCTTAACGATTTAATAGAGATGTTAATGGTTAATGCAGGCAGAGTAGTCCATGGCTTCATCCAGTAGACTCGAACCTTATGAGGCCCACTTATCAGAGCTTGGGAAGAATGTGGCATCTTTGGGCTTCGCTTTGGTCCAATCCCAAGCCGAACTCCAGCGTGTCAAGCTTGAACAGAAATGCATACGGGAGAAGTTAAAGTTAGTAGAGATTACTACTAGGGAAATGTTATCTGAGCCTCCCTCAGATTCTCTCACCATAGCACACCTTACACTTAGGTCATATGCCGGTGTTATAAGGGGCTATGTGACGAGACCCTAGCTTCTTTGTGTAACCCTTTGGGTTGAATGATTTGAGATTTCTTCCTTTAGTGGTGTTTGTGAAATTTAAAATGTCCGTATAATTTTATGATGTATTTTATTGATGAATTTTGAAAAAAGGATATTTTAAAATATTTATGTAAACCCTAAATAATTAATGATGTGTAATGATTTTCAAAAAATGGTCTTATACAAAAGTGTTCAGTAAGGAATTTGGAGTCTAATAAGATCAACATAATTTTTGATGAATAGTAAATTATGAATAGTGATTTTATGCTTAGGATTAGTAATGTGACCAAATGGAATAGTAATTTCACTGAAAAAAGTTTTAATACAATTTAGACACCTAGATTAATTAATGAGATTCAATAAAATGGGTAAATAACAGTTCCATAAATTATTAGTCAAGTATAAGTTTTTTGGGATGAATAGTTTTTTTAATTAAAAATATTTAGAAAAATATTTTTAAAAAATGGACTTTATTTTTGAACTCAGAGCACCGATATTATGTTATGGTAATTTTTGGGGTTTTTTCTGAAAAAATGAATTTTCGGTGAATAGTGTTTTTATTTAAATATTAAATTAAAAATATTTAGAAAATTATTTTTATAAAATGGAGTTCATATTTGTAATAAGAGCATTGATATTTGTTTAAGGTGAAATTTTGGGATTTTTATGAGGAAGTTGAATTTTCAGTGAATAGTAAAAATACAGTTTTAGGGTTTCGGTATGTTTAATGACATCATAGCTGTGTCATGGTGATGTCATGAGATATTTTAAGGGTTGGACGACCAAAGGTTATGAATTATTGTATTTGAGGCCCCATTTGGCCTATCTTCATGGAAAATATCATTGGAGAGCACATGGTTTTGAGAAAACCACTTGTGAGGTGTCCCTTGGCCATTAATGCCTTGTCCCCTCACTTTCCCTATAAATACCAAGCCATTCTCTCATCCTTTGGACTCAAAAATCATTTTAACAATGTTTTGGTCTCCTTACCTCCCAAGGAGTCCTCCCAAGGTTCCCTAAATCCTCTCAAGGTCCCAACCTTTGAGTTTTAAGAGTTACGTTTAAGGTAAGGGATCCGACCTCTCTCTTTCTTTCCAAGTAATCACTTTTATGTCATTCCTTTTATGATCCATGTTCTTATATGGGAGTATTTTCTTTTATATTCCTCTTACTTCCCTTTTAATGTTTATATTATGAGAGATCCCCTCTTACTCTCATCATTTTGTCTTATGAAAGTTTATGTGACGTCGTCAGACTGCCGAATTTTTAAGGGATTCTTTCACCCTTCTCATTTTTCATGTTCTATTTTCATGTCAAGTCTTTCAAGATCCTTTTTATTATGTTGGGTATGATATATATATCTATATTACTGATATCTTATGATCATATTATTAGAGACCCTATTTGATCTTTTCAAATCATTTTTATTGAAGTTTAAGTGACGCTGTTAGGCTGCCGAATTTTTATAAGACAAATCTTATTTTTCTCTTACTTCCATGTTTTTCATTTCAATTGGTATGTCCTTAAAATTTCATTACCATGATTTATATCCTTTATATTCTGTACCTATACTATTTTTATAGATCATTTATGGGTGGGTGACCCATGTCCCCTCTCTTTTCAACATTTTCTAAAACCCTGTAACGTAGCTGTAATGCTGTAGAATTTTCGTCTCAAAATGCCTCTATCTTTTTCTCAAAATTATTTTATGTTATTAAGTGAAACTCAAAGATATTATTTCTATAGGGTTATTCACGTATATATAAAAATTTAATATTTTTAATTCTGGGATTTACATACATGAAACCCGCTTTCCCTTTCCGTGGGTTTAAAGTGACATAAAGATCATGTCTTTAAAGCAGTTTTAAAAATGTTATGATTATGAAATGAAAACCATTTCTTTTATGCCATTTGGGTTGTTTATGAAATGATTTATGATGATATATGTGGCTCAGATGATAATAAATACATTCCAATGGTGCGCCCATATAGCTCTCTAATGCATTGGGAAAAGACTTGATCTCTAGAGATGACTTTTTAGACTGATACCTTGGTGAATAACCTTGGTAATTTTTAATGACACCTTGGGGATGGACCTTGGTGAAACGAAATGATTTTCAATATTAAATGTTGCATCCACATCATCAAGTTATGAAAAAAGTTATTTTTTATGATATATCTCATAATTTCTTTTTCATGCCTTAAAGTTCTTTTCATGACCTTATTGAAATATCTTAAGTTCTCATGTAAAATGATTCTCTTGTTTCCCTTACTGGGCCTTCTGCTCACCATTTATTTTGATGTATGTCCCCAGGTTATGAGATGCAGTAATGAACCTAGGATGAACATAAGGAGAAGCTTTTCAAGTGTTTAAGAAGAATTCTTTATGTTGTTTTCATGTATTATGTTCCTGCTTTCCCAGACACTAAACCTTAAAGATCCTCAGTTTTGTGTAATGTAATTACAGTTTATGTTATAAAAAGGCGGGATGCCATAGTTGGTATCAAAGGATTGTTTAGTTATTTGTGGAAATTAGGATATAAAAACTTTAGGAAGAACCCTATAGAAATGTATAAATATAGGAAAACTTCCTGGTATTTTGGTAAGAATTGAGTAAGTCGTTTATCAAACAAATACATCCCTGTCTGGATAAGAGCAGGTAGTGGCGGCTCTGGAACAAATGTACATAGGGGTAAAACCCGAAAACACCACTTTGATCTAGACTCGAACGGGAACTAGTGCATGATAACAGGCCTTGCTGCACTTTTGGTTACGACACTCCCGGGGGATATGTTTGGTTAATCACAAGTTTTTTATGAATAATTATGAAGGAATTATAGAGAAATTTAATTGTCTATGAATAAAGTCTTAGTTAAAATATTCATAAATGAAATAAGTTTCTCACTAAAGTTTTATTCTTTTAGAAAATGGTGGGAAATAGGAGGAACTGTGCCGATGGTGACCGCAATGCACCATGTGCTTACGGCCATCCGATGGAAGCCGGAATAGAAACATTCAAGCGAATGATGAACCAACTGACTCATGTTTTGAGTAATAACTTGAATCAAGCTGAGAGGACGATCTCACCATGAAGGGAACAACATTCTGTTGAGTCGTTCATGCGTCAATGACCACCATCATTCCGTGGATATACTGACCCATTGGTTGTGGAACAATGGATAAGCTCAATTGAAAAGATCTTTTCTGTACTCCATTGTTCGGAACAAGAAAAAGTCACCCTTGTTGTTTACCGCCTAGAGGGAGAAGCTGATCATGGGTGGTCACTGGTCAAAAACACGAATCCAAGAGGAGAGATGGAAGCTATGGACTGGGAAGAGTTTCAGGGAATATTATTTAATAAGTATTTTCCTTGTTCCATGAGAACGATAATGGAGAAAGAGTTTCTCGAGCTGGAGCAGAAGGAGAATGAATCTGTCGGAAGCAATGAGGTGAACTTCACCCAACTTTCACGATATACTACTAGCTTTGTCATAGATCCAAGTGGGAAGTTGATAGATTTTTCAGTGGACTGAGACCTCATCTGTGGAAGAATTTATCCAACCGGGTCTACGATAGCTACGTGGAGATCGTGTGGAGTGCAATGAAAGTCGATCTAGAGTTTGGTGAGACGCAATTGTCCCATAATTCAAATAAAAAGAAGAGATCATTGGAGCCCAGTTTAGGGAAGACTTTTTATCAGGGAAGAGGTGGAAAGCAAATGTAACTTACCACATGCAATAAATGTGGGAAGAAGCATTCGGGGAACTTCTTGGTCGGAAGTGGAAAGTGCTACAAGTGTGGAAGAGGAGTCCATATTGCTCGGAATTATCGTAGTGAGGTGAATCCTCAACTCCCCATCACTAACGACAGGGGAAAGATGGTTCTGGCCTTACCCGAAGTCCATTTCTTCAAGTGTGGATATCTTGGGCACTATGCTAATCTATGTCCAAATCCAAGGGCAGTGGAGGGGAATCACAATCAACATCATCAAAGGCCAGGGGAGAAAGGTCGTGCTTTTGATATCATAACAACTGAATTTGAAGCTCCGAATGATGTGGTAGCAGGTACTCTTGTTGTCCCCTCAAAACTAGCAACTACTTTGTTTGATTCTGGTTCTATGCATTCCTTTATTTCCTCCATGTTTGAAAAGAATATAGAATCTATCCATGAACTGCTTGAGGTAGAGTTGTCAGTAAAGTCTCCATGTGGGATTATCCATGCATCAACAGTATTTAGAGAATCTTGTGTTTACTTTAGTGAGCACAATCTTATCGCAAATCTAGTAGTCATTCCCATGTTGGAATTCGACGTTATACTAGGGATGGACTGGCTCTCAAATTATAATGCTAAGATCAAATGCAGAAGTAAGGAAATCTCGGTAGTCTTGAATAAATGACATACCGTTATCTTCCAAGGATATATATCCCGAACTAATCCATATCTAGAAGCACCTACCATAGCTTTCTTTATGGAGTTAATCGGTGATGATAAAGAAGGAAAAGGGAGCATACAAATTTAAGATGTTCTGATTGTTCAAGAATACATGGATGTATTTCTTGAGGAGTTACATGGACATCCCCCAGAAAGAGAGGTAGAGTTCTCCATTGAACTCGTACCTGGGTCTCAACCAATATCAAAGACACCATATAGAATGGAAAATGTGGAGCTAGAAGAGTTAAAGAAATAACTCCAAGACATGTTGGAGAAGGGGTTTGTCCGACCAAGTGTGCCTCCTTGGGGAGCACCAGTTCTCTTTTTGAAGAAGAAGGATCGATCAATGCGTCTATGAATTGATTATAGAGAACTGAACGGGATCACAGTGAAGAACAGATACCTTCTTCCATGAATTGATGATTTATTTGAACAAATTCATGGGGCTCAATTATTCTCTAAGATTGACCTTCGATCTGGTTATCATCAAATGAGGGTGAAGAAGGAAGATATTCCAAAGACTTCCTTCCAATCAAGATATGGGCATTATGAGTTTACTGTTATGCCCTTCGGCTTGACTAATGCTCCTGCTATTTTCATGGATTTGATGAATAGAGTCTTTAAGGACTACCTTGATAACTTTTTGGTAGTTTTTATTGATGAAATTTTGATATATTCAAAAAGTTGTGAGGAGCGTGAAGATCATCTGAGGGTTATTTTGAAAACTCTGTGGAAGGAGAGGCTCGTTGGAAAGTTCAGAAAGTGTGAATTTTGGTTAAAAAAAGTGTCTTTCTTGGGGCACATCATTACCATTGAAGGAATCTAGGTTGACCCTGCAAATACAATGGTTGTGGAGGAGTGGCCTCAACCCCCAACAGTAACTGATATTCGTAGTTTCCTTGGTTTATTGGGATATTATAGGAGGTTTGTGAAAAACATTTCATGACATTCTAATCCACTAACTAGGTTGACTCAAAAAGTAGTTATGTTCATATGGACAAAGTAATGCGAGGAAAGTTTCCAAGAGCTGAAGAAGAGATTGGTTACTGCAACTGTGTTAACACTACCCTCTATCGGAGAAGGATTCGTTATTTTTAGCAATGCATATCTGAAAGGGCTTGGGTGCGTCCTCATGCAAAATGACAAGTTAATTGATTATGCGTCTCAACAGTTGAAGATTCATGAGCAGAATTATCCTACGCATGATATAGAGATAGTGGCAGTTGTTTTTGCTCTAAATATATGGAGGCACTATCTTAATGGGGAGAAATGTGATATATACACCGACCACCAAAGTTTAAAGTATATTTTCACATAGAAAGAATTGAACACGAGACAAAGGAGATGGTATGAGCTTATTAAAGACTATGATTGTGCATTTCATTATCACCCTGGAAGAGAAAACAAAGTCGCAGATGCATTAAGAAGGAAAGACCCTATTGTTCTGGCAACAATGAGGATCCTAGGAGATCCCTTGATTAAAGATCTAGTAAAACTGGACATGGGAATGATATGGAAAGGGACATCATCAACCCTATCCAAAATGATTTCTCAACCATCATTAGTAGAGAATATCAAGAAGGATAAAAAAGAAGATCCTTTTCTACGGGAGAAGTTGGAGGCTGTAAAAGAAGGGAAGTTTTCTGATTTCAATATTGATCAAGAAAGTGTATTGAAATTTCATACAATACTATGTGTTCCATCTATTCCAGATATAAAGAAAGAACTGATGGATGAAGCTCATAGCTCTACCTTCTCTATACATTCGGGAAGCACTAAAATGTATAGAGACTTTCGTGATCATTATTGGTTGGATAACATGAAGAGGGAGACTGCTGATTACACTACAAGGTGCCTGGTGTGTCAGCAAGTAAAGGCAGAATGACAACTTCCTAAGGGGGTATTACAACCGCTACCCATACCAGTATAGAAGTGGGATAATATCACTATGGACTTTGTAACTGGTCTCCCGAAAACATCCAAAGTAAACAATGTGATATGGGTTATTGTGGACCGTCTCACCAAGACCACCCATTTTATATCTATTCAGGAAGATTTCTCTCTGGATCAATATTCCAAGATATATGTAAAGGAAGTGGTGAGGCTACATGGGGTACCACTATCCATCGTGTCTGATCATGTTCCAAGATTCACATCAAAATTATGGAGAAGTCTTCAACATGCTCTTAATACTGAATTGAATTTTAGTATGGCCTATCATCCTTAAACTGATGGAAAATTTGAAAGGACTATTCAGACACTCGAAGACATGCTGAGATTATGCTCAATGGAATTTAAAGGCGGATGGGATCAACACCTCCCCTTAGTTGAGTTCTCCTATAACAATAGCTTCCATTCGAGTATTAACATGGCACCCTATGAAGCTCTGTTTGGAAAGTGATTTAGAACTCCTACTAATTGGGATGAAACTGGTGAGAGATAGAATCTTGGGCCTAATCTTGTGCACGAGATGGCAGAATAGGTTTATGCCATCAAACAACACATAAAGGCTGCTCAGAGTCGGTAGAAGAGCTATGCTGGCAATCGTCGAACGAAATTGGAGTTTGGTTTTGGTGACAAATTCTTCCTTCGAATTTCTCCATGGAAGAGAGTCATGCGGTTTGGGAAGAAAGGGAAGCTCATCCCTATGTACATTGGCCCCTATGAAATCCTTGATCGCATAGGAGTAGTGGCCTATCTTCTAGAACTTCCACCGAACCTATCTGAAGTTCACAATGTCTTCCATGTATCTCTCTTGAGGATGTACATACCCGACCCTTCGCATGCACTGAACCCAGAGGTGGTACAACTGGAACATGACCTCTCTTATGAGGAGCAGCCAGGGGAGATCTTAGACCGTAGAGACAAAATTCTACGAAACAAGACTACCCACCTTGTGAACGTGTTGTAGAGGAATCATAAATATGAAAAAGCGACTTGGGAGCCTGAGGAAACGAGTAAGCAAAAGTACCCTCACCTTTTCGACTAGGCCTCAAGTATAAATTTTGGGGACGAAATTTATTAAGGGGGGAAGAATGTAATGACCCAAACTTTTTAAATAGTATATTAACATACTCTTAACGATTTAATAGAGATGTTAATGGTTAATGAAGAAAGATGAGTCGATGGCTTCATCCAGTAGACACGAACATTATAAGGCCCTCTTATTAGAGCTTGGGAAGGAGGTGGCATCTTTGGTCTTAGCTTTGGACCAAGCCCAAGCCGAACTCCAGCGTGTCAAGATTGAACAGAAATGCCTACAAGATAAGATCAAGTCAGTAGAGATTACTACTAGGGCAATGTTATCTGAGCCTCCCTCAGATTCTCTCACCATATCACACCTTACACTTAGGTCATATGCCGATGTTATAAGGGGCTATGTTACGAGACCCTAGCTTCTTTGTGTAATCCTTTTGGATGAATGAATTGAGATTTCTTCCTTTAGTGATGTTTGTGAAATTCCAAATGTTCGGATAATTTTAGGATGTATTTTATTGATGAATTTTTAAAAAAGGATATTTTAAAATATTTATTTAAACCCTAAATAATTAATGATGTGTAATTATTTTCAAAAAATGGTCTTATACAAAAGTGTTCAGTAACGAATTTTGAGTTTAATAAGATCAACTTAATTTTTGATGAATAGTAAATTATGTATAGTTATTTTACACTTAATATTAGTAATGTGACCAAATGGATTAGTAATTTCACTCAAATAAAGTTTTAATATAATTTAGACACCTAGATTATGTAATGAGATTCAATAAAATGGGTAAATAATTGTTTCATAAATTATTAGTCAAGTATTAGTTTTTTGGGATGAATAGTGTTTTTAATTAAAAATTAAATTAAAAATATTTAGAAAAATGTTTTTATAAGATGGACATTATTTTTGAACTCAGAGCACCGATATTATGTTATGGTAATTTTTGGGGTTTTTTTCTATAAAAATGAATTTTTGTTGAATAGTGTTTTTATTTAAAAATTAAATTAAAAATATTTAGAAAATTATTTTTATAAAATGGAGTTCATATTTTAAATAAGAGCATAGATATTTGGTTAAGGTGAAATATTGGGATTTTTCTGAGGAAGTTGAATTTTCAGTGAATAGTAAAAATACAGTTTTAGGGTTCCGGTATGTTTAATGACATCATAGCTGTGTCATGGTGATGTCATGAGATATTTTCAGGTTTGGCCGACTAATGGTGATGAATTATTGTATTGGGAGCCCCATGTGGCCTTACTTAATGGGAAATATCATGGGAGAGCACATGGTTTTGAGAAAACCACTTGTGAGGTGTCCCTTGGCCATAAATACCTTGTCCCCTCACTTTCCCTTTAAATACGAAGCCATTCTCTCATCCTTTGGACTCCAAAATAATTTTCAACGATGTTCTGGTCTCTTTAACTCCCAAGGAGTCCCCCCAAGGTTCCCTCAAGATTCTCAATGTCCCAACCTTTGAGTTTCAAGAGTTACGTTTAAGGTAAGGGATTCGACCTCTCTCTATCTTTCCAAGTAATCACTTTTATGTCATTCCTTTTATGCTCAATGTTATTATGTGGGAGGATGTTATTTTATATTCCTCTTAATGACCTTTCCATGTTTATATGATGAGAAATCCCCTCTTACTATCATCATTTCGTTTTATGAAAGTTTATGTGATGTCGTCAGGCTGCCGAATTTTTAAGGGATTCTTTCACCCTTCTCATTTTTCAAGTTCTATTTTCATGTCAATTCATTCAAGATTCTTTTTATTATGTTGGGGTATGAACTATATATCTATAATACTTATATCTTATGATCATATTATTATGGACCCTATTTTATCTTTTCAAATCATTTTTATTAAAGTTTATGTGACACTGTTTGGCTACCGAATTTTTATAAGAGAAATCTTATTTTTGTCTTACTTCCATGTTTTTCATTTCAAATGGTATGTCCTTAAAATTTCATTACCATGATTCATATAATTTATATTCTGTCCCTATAATATTTTTATAGATCATTTATGAGTGGGTGAACCATGTCCCCTCTCTTTTCAACGTTTTCTAAAACCCTCTAACGTAGTCGTTATGCTGCATAATTTTCCTCTCAAAATGGACCTCTCATTTCTCAAAATTATTTTATGTTATTAAGTGAATACTCAAAGATCTTATTTCTATAGGTGTATTCACCTATATATCAAAATGTTCTATTTTAAATTCCGGTATTTACATACATGAAACCCTCTTTCCCTTTCCGTGGGTTTAAATTGACATAAAGATCATGTCTTTAAAGAAGTTTTTAAAAATTTATGATTATGAAATGAAACCCATTTCTTTTATGCCATATGGGATGTTTATGAAACGATTGATTATGATATATGTGTCTCGCATTATAATAAAGATATGTCAAGGGTGTGCCCGGATAGCGCTCCAATGCATTGGGTAAAGACTTAAAATCTAGAGATGACTTTTTAGACAGATACCTTGGTAAATAACCTTGGTAATTTTTAATGAAACCTTGGGGATGGACCTTGGTGATATGAAATGATTGTCAATATTTAATGTTGCAGCCACATCTTCAGGATATGAAAAATGTTATTTTTTATGATATATCTCATAATTTCTTTCTCATGCCTTACAGTTCTTTTCATGACCTTATTAAAGTATCTCAAGTTCACGTGTAAAATGTTTCTCTTGTTTCCCTTACTGGGCCTTCTTCTCACCCTTTCTTTTGATGTATGTCCCCAGGTTATGATATGTAGTAATGAACCTAGAATGAAATTAAGTAGAAGCCTTTCAAGTGTTTAAGAATAATGCTTTATGTTGTTTTCATGTATTATGTTCCTGGTTTCGAAGAAACTAAACCTTAAAGATCCTCAGTTTTGTGTAATGTAATGAACGTTTATGTTATAAAAGGCGAGATGCCATTCTAGGACACTGGTAGCTCTCGACTACCGGTGTCTCTTGGCCACCAGTAGCTCTAGGATACCGGTCTCTCTCGGTTACTGGTAACTCTAGTCTATCTTTCGTTCTCAGCCACTGGTAGATATTACCAACCGGTAGCTCTCAGCTACCGAAAGCTGTCCCCAACCGGTAGCTCTCGGCTAAGGGTAGATTTCTCCAACCGGAAGCTCTCGGCTACCGGTAGCTCTCGCCTACCCCAATGGGGTTTCCAGTAGAGCTTACTTTTTTCACAAATTGGTTTTTAAACCAAGTTTTGACCCATTTAAGCCTGTTTTAAAGCCCATTAATGCACGTTTAGATTAAATGATTGGTTAGGTACCCCTTAAATAAAAAACCATGAGGTGTGTGGAGGTCTAAACAACCTCGAAAGGCGGGGACCTTTAAGTAGCGTATGGGGTGTCTCAGCTGTGTGGACAACCCAAAATCCCGCTTCTTACGGGGTTTCGATTTTTTCTTTTTTGTATCTTAACTGTCCCGGGATGCTATATCTCTACCTTTATAACCAAAAGATTATCCTTAGGATTATTTTTTTTTGATCTTCCTACTCGGAGTACCCTTCCTCCCGATGAGCCGTACCCCTGTTTCGAAGTTTTCCATTCACGTTCCTTGGAGTTCATGCCACTCCTCTTTTCCATTTTCCACCCGAGGACATAACGTCGATCCATTATCCTTCAGTTAGGTATTTTCTCCTTCATCACTCTTTTCTGAGTATCATGCGGGGTGGGAATGCTTTTGTCTCTGTGTAAATTGATGAAACCTAACTTAATGACGATAATGAACGAACCTTTAAAGAATATAGGGGGTGTGACTGCTGTTCTTCTATACTTTTTTTATGTTGTTATGTGTTGTGAATTTTACAGGCTTTTGCTCACTGATAATCATGGCTCTTGGTGGTCTTTCTCTGTGCACTAATGAACCACGGTGTTTTTGGATATTTAAAGAACCGTATCATGGAATTGGTTAATTGCGTATACTCAGTTAAATAAATTTAAAGCACCAGGATCAACCCTATTATGTGATAACCCTGGTTAAAGCACAGTGGAATTGAAACCATGGAGTGTGTTAAATTTTTTAAATCTGAAAATACCTACATGGTCCTGCCTTGAGTTGGTGGAAACGGTTTTGTTGTTTCTTTCATAGGCTGATTGCTGGGGTGACACGGGTGTGGATGGGATCCCCTGTCATTATACATTCTCTGGTTGTGAATTTGAGGATGTGTGATTACTCATCTTATATCAAAAATTAGGGTGGGGTCCTCTGTTGTTGAGATACCATTGGCTCATATATTTTGGGAACATGGGGATGTATCTTGGAATTTTCTTTGGTTCTAGTACATCGAGGGATCTCCCTTATCCCTTCGTTGTTGTGACATTGCATGAGAACCGGGTGTGAATGCTTAAATTGTTGTTGTCTATAACATTTTCACTTGGTTTGTTCATATTCTATTAGTTTCCCAGTAGTGCAGAACTTTATTTAAATGAGTTTACTTGAACATGGAAGCAAGAATAGCTTAAATGGGAATTGGTTCTGGGGGGGTGAGTTGTGACTCTAATGTGAGCAGTGTGCTTCCTATGAATAGAGACGAGTGTGCTTGTGATTGGATTGGATTTGGAAACCCTAGGTTGGGTTTAGTTTTTGTTACTTATACATATATTTTTTAGTTCTTATGTTTCTTATTCGCGCCCCACTGAAGTTGATCACATAGTGCCTAACACCGCCATTTCATGGGGGAGGGTGTTTTCCCCAACACTTCTATTAGTGTTTGGTTATTAGATCCTTTATGATCCCTTTCCTGGATAGCCCAAGTATCTTCGGGCCGGCTGTGATGTCCTGAGGTCCATTATTAGACCATGAATTCTGGGGCGGGGTGGTTGCGGTGGTTGGCCCAGGTGTTTATGGCCAGGTCATTTCACATGTATCTTCGGGATGAGGACCATGTGTCTTTGTGTGTGACGGTAGCTTCCTGTACCAGGTGTCTTTGGGCGTGGCAGTGGTTGTTCTGGCCTAGGTTTTTGCAGGCATGGTTATGTGAGATCTTTGTGGCATAGGTGTCTGTGGGCGGGATAGCGATTGTGGACCAGGTGTCTGTGGGCGGGATAGCGGTTATGGCCCCGGTGTGTTCGTGTGGGTGTGGCAGTGGGACTATGTCGAGAATGCTGTGATTGGTTCGATGTGTAGGATGTATTCAATAACGAGTGGGAAAGTGGCGCGAGGTACTCAAACATCGATGTGATATTTCTATACATTACTTGCCTTTCTTTATTTGGGGAGTGTGCCCTGGTTACGCTTGGTGGATAGTTTACCTTGTTAGGTGCTTGGTTATCTATTTTTACACGGGTCATTAGAATATCTCCTCACTTGTGCACGAGATTCATTGGTTTTCCCTACTGAGTGTACTTCTATGCTCACCCTATGTATATAAAACTGCTTTCAGGTTTCCAGGAGGACTTCGGGGATCGTGTGGATCCGTACTAGCTTGGACCTTTGTTGTAGTTTCTATTGCTTTTCCTTTTTCTTGGTATCATTTCACCTATGGAGTTTTTTTGACTTGTATCTTTTTCCTTTAAACATGCATATGGGAATGGATTACTTTCAGCCGTACATTCACTATCAGTTTTGGTGTCGTGGGATTCACTATCTTATCATCATATCCTATTAAAATAAAAAGGGTAATTCCTTCCATTTAGTGTGTGATTTCACACCCTTGGTGTTGGTCGTCACTCTGGGACCTATTGAAGGCGGGTTTCAGGGGTCATTATATCTCCTTCAACTTAAATAAAGAAGGTCCTGGAAATCTGCTGACCCTTCCATCCTTTTGTTGAAGGCGGGTCATGACAGAATGGTATCAAAGGTGGGATGAGAGATAGGATGGAGTCTAGAGTTAGGAATAGTTAGGATTGCATGGGATGGTAGGGAAACGGTGTTGGGTGACCTTGGTGTGTGAATTAGGCTAGGGAAGACCAGCTAGGAAACGAGATTTTAGGGCCCCCGTGATCCGATGTATGGACGCTGGACCTACCGAATGACCAAGTGAGGCCACGCTGATTGCAGGGTAGAGACCCTAGGAAAGGTAAATTCATCATAATGACATGTGTTCTCATGTTTCAAGCTTGTTTTGGGAATTTGAAATAAATAAGATGTTTAAGGAGTTTTAATAAAAATATTCTGCAATACTTGGGCTTAGGCATTCTTCTTTTACCTTATTGCTATGGCACCCGGGAGATGACTAAGAGTTGTACGGGTGATCGAGGCATAGGAGGATAACTTGGCTGATCAAAAGAGGGCTGATCGAGAGGAGGAGGACAACCAGTGGTAGAAGACTCTTTGTGCCTTCCAGCGACAGACCCTCGATATGTACGAGGGCAGCTCCTCTGACATGAAGACAAAGGTCTGGATAGAGGATCTAGAGATAGCCTTTTGATTGATCCGGGCTCCGACTGAGTACTTAGTTCCTCTGGCCATGAGCCAGATGCGGGGAGCAACACATTAGTGGTGGACGCTATTCTTGGGGTAGAGGAGAGAGGCTGAGGTGGCATGGGCTGATTTCGAGAAAGAGTTTCGGGCATAATTCCTCTCTTCTATGATGAAAGCTGAGAAGAGGCAGGAGATACACTCCCTTCAGAAGGAGAGTATGTCGGTAAGGGAGATGGGGATCAAGTTCAACGACATCCTCTGCTTCGCTCCGGGCCACATTTTGGATGTGGAGTCTCGGGCGAGACGTTTAGAGGAGTCACACCGACCTTCCGTCCAGTACGTTGTTACCTCCCTCACCTTGCTGACATACTTAGAGGTACAGAAGATGGAAGAAGTGGTTGAGAGGATGCACACACTGGGCGGTGTGTCATGAGAGGGGATTCAGCTAGGCCCGTCAAAGGGAAAGGATGCCAGCACCAGACCTCCAGCATTGGGACCCTCTTGGTTCCGACTAGCAGGGAGCAGTCCGCAACAATTCAAGTTCCAGTCCACCGGTCCTCACACTTTCCCTTCGGGCCCAGGACCGAGGTGCTTCATCTATGGGATCCATGGACATCTCCGGAATCAGTACTCGGACCGAGTGTAGTATGGTGGTGGTGGACAGGCCCAACACCCGCCTCAGCAGCAGCTTCCAGCTAGGCCCTTCCAGCAGCAACAACATGGGCAACAAACTCCCTCTCCTTTGAGGGAAGACGTTGTAGGGGGAGGCCGACCTCAGGGCACTCCTCTGGTACCTCGACCAGGGCGTGTTCGGGGAGGTGGTCGACAACCGAGGGGTAGAGGAGCTGGGCATGGAAAGTCGCACGCCGCTGAGGAATCATTTCGAGCGGGACCTAAGGTTGTTCGAGATATGATTAGTTTATTCAGTACCCTTGCTAACGCCTTGTTCGATACCGGAGCTTCGCACTCCTTTGTTTCATTCGGTCTGGCCCGTGCTATGGGTATAGCTGCCGAGAGACTTCCAGTGCCCCTGGTGCTGAGCACACCAGTCGGAGAGCATACTGACTTGTTATATGTTTGTAGAGGATTTAGACTAATGATAGGGAAACATTAGTCGGTCAGGGATCTACTACTGCTACAGATTCAGCCATACGATGTCATCCTCGGCATCGACTGGCTTTTCTCTATGTCTGCCATCGTCGACTGCTTCTTATTAAAGGTTGTGTTCTCAGACTTAGGCGGCTGATGTGTTTCTTTCACCAGTGAGAGGAGTGGCTAGGGGGCAGCATTTGATAGGAACCCCTCCTCTCCTTGTTACCCGAGCTGTCATTATAATCAGTGGATGCTAAGATGGAAGAGGTACCAGGGATTGTCAGTGAGTTTATGGACTTCTTCCCTGATGAGGCGACAACTCTACCCCCTCAATGTGATATCATGTTTTGGATAGACTTGTAGCCTCGTGCTCATCCGATTTCGATGGCTCCCTACTAGATGGCACCTTCGGAGCTACGGGAGTTACTAATTCAGATTGACGATATGACAAAGAAGGGTTTTGTTCGACCGAGTGTGTCACCGTGGGGTGCTCTTGTGTTGTTCGCGAAGAAGGTGGATGGCAGTCTGAGGCTGTTCATAGACTACAAGAGGCTGAATCAGGTAACGGTCGGGAATATCTACCCTCTTCCAAGGATAGACGATCTCTTTGACCAGCTTAAAGGGGAAGGATGGTTCTCAAAGATCGACCTGCGGTCTAGGTATCACCAGTTGAGCGTAAAGGAGTTCGACATCTCGAAGATGGCCTTCAGGTGCAGATATGGGCACTTCGAGTTTGTAGTCATGACTTTCTGCGTTACGAACTCTCCGACTGTGTTCATGGGGATTATCAACTCTGTCTTCCGGGAGTATTTGGATCGGTTCGTAGTCGATTTCGTTGTCGACATCTAGATCTACTCAAGATTAAAGGAGGACCACGCTGAGCACATGAGGACAGTTTTGGATGTCCTCCGACAGCACCAACTCTATGGGATGTTTTTGAAATGCAAGTTTTGGATGAGGGAAGTGCACTTCCTTGGGAACATAGTGTCCGAGCAAGGGGTAGCGGTAGACCCATCAAAGGATGAGAAGGATTTTTCTTGGGCAACAACCAAGAACATGGTAGAGGTTCGTAGTTTCCTCGGGCTAATAGGTTACTATCGAAGGTTCGTACCCAACTTCTCTCGAGTTGGGGTTCATTTGACGGCATTTACCAAGAAGGACCAGGTTTTCATGTGGAGTCAGCAGTGCGGGGCAACCTTCAGTTATCTGAAGGAGAAGATGGTTAGTGCCCTAGTGCTGAGACTACCAGAAGAAGGGGCAGTGTATGAGGTGTTTTGTGATGATTCAGGGCAAGGCCTCATATGTGTGTTGAAGTAGCGACAAGGGGTGATCTCTTATGGTTCTAGGAAGCTACACCCTCATGAACGTAATTATTTCACCCACGATATGGATCGTGTAGTGGTCGTTTTCACGCTACATTTGTGGCAGCATTACCTCATCAAGGAACACATTGTGGTCTTCACGGATCACAAAAGAATGAGGTATATCTTCTCCCAGTGGGACCTAAACTTGCAGCAATGAAGGTGGATGGAGTTCCTCCAAGATTATGAATTCGTGATTTCCTACACTTCGGGAAAAGAGAATGTAGTGCCTGATGCTTGGAGCAAGAGGTCATAGAAGGATGTGGTCCGAGAGTCGGCAGATGCTTGGACGGCGATGGAGGAGTTTGTTTCCTTGTACCTAGAAGCAAGGATGGATTGTGGTAGAGGTTTCCTATATCAGATGATAGTGCAGTCTTCCCTATTGAGGAAACTCGAGGAGTCTCAGTGGGGAGACCCAGAGTGTGAAGTGATGCGCAACTGAGTTGACCAGGGAAATGCTCCGGATGGGTAGACGGAAGATGTTCAAAATCGGATGCTCTTCTGGGGGAAGATGTTTGTTCCAGAGGCGATGCATTTCATGGTTCATAGTGAATTCCACAACTCACCACTAGCAGTACACCTAGGAGATTCCATGATGTACCAGAGTCTGAAGAGATATCTTTGGTGGCCCGAAGTAATGTGAGCAGTGGCAGAGTTTGTGGCCAAGCACCTAGTGTGTCATGAGGTAAAGGTTGAACACCGTGTTCCAGGCGGGTTGTTGCTTCCTTTAGATGTCCCCGAGTTGAAGTCGGACGACATATAGATGGATTTCTTCACAGGACCACCCAAGGTGCAAGGGGGCTGTGACGCCATCTAGGTAGTAGTGGACCACTTGACGAAGTCGGCTCACTTTCTAGAGATTTAAGCGTCTAGTGTAGTGGATGTAATGCCCTGACCCTAGATACCCAAAGTTGGTGTATTATTACATAACATTGGCATTATCACAAGAAAGATCAGGTCTCTAATGACCGATTAGTTTAGTAGCCTTGGAATAACTAGATACATTAATAATGTTTACATTACATCATAAAATGAAAACTACAACAATATAGTCCCAATAGTACACACTCTTATCCCCCCATACAATCCCTTCAGGTCATTCATAAATTACTTCTTCACATCCTTGGAAAAATAAAACATAGAAAAGGGGTGAGCTCAAATTCCATGTAAGGATAACAATATATCAAAAACTTTTATAAATAAGAATAAACATTTAAGGCAATGTATAAATAAAACAAAAGCCTTTGAAACTTGAACTTCAACATAGAATGGAAAAAATAAATTGAAATAATGCCATTTAATTATTTACATGGATATTCTACTAATCGAATAATCACATGAAATATCAATAACCACATTCATAATGGTGGAATGCATAATGCCAGACTATCATAACCACATATCCAAGGCCTCGTGCCAAGACTAAAAATTAGATTTTGTCAAGGCCCCGTGCCAAGACAGAAGTTTGTCTCATGAGACCTACTGATGCATCAATGAGCTATAGCGGGCTCCACCCATCACTTATTATGTCCAATGAATTCCTCATATGAACAGGTTTAAACATAACATAAACATTCGTATTAAAACTATCATATGAAATGTCAATACTATCTTCATAAACCGTGAATGGTATAAAAATAACACTTCCACAGTCAAACATATCACAAAACCATCAATACAAAATGGAAGTTTTTTATCATAATAAATCAACTCCAAATAAACATAAAATCCATCAAAGGATGATGACATAGATGAAATCAAAACTCATTTTAGAGAAATATCTCTTCCTATTTTGAAATAATTTGAGAGTCACATAATTATAAAATAAAACATTAACATTGAAAATTTTCGTATAATCTTGTAAGGGAAGCTTAGATGATTATATAATGGCAAAAAATATCCTCACTCGCCGTATAAGTTAAAAAAACATTCTTACCTTAATTCTTTCGAAAAGGTTAAAAAGCACCTTGTTTGGAATACGACGGAAAGATTCCTTTATAATCCTCTTATAAAAAGTCAAACAAGGGTTATAAATGACTTTTACCCATATTCATGTAAATAGTAAAAATGTTTTGAAATACATTTTTAGGAAACATGGATGTGGATGATAATGAAATCCCATTAGATTATTACGTATAAAGAACCACGAATAATGAAGAGATTGTGAAATAACCCTTACCTTGTACATTTCCTTCGTTGAGGGTACGTTAATCTCCTGTATAATGGTGAAATAATTGTTATTAAATTATACAAGAATCATATACATTAATATGATATCATATATAATCTTTTAACATTGCATTGTTAATAATATCTTAGAATTATCATCGTTTTGGGTGTTAACTTACTCGTTTTCTTTTATATGTTTTGTTACATAAGCTGTGTTTGATATGGATAGGTTGTAATTTATTCATATCCAGAATTATATCAAATCCTTAAACATTATTTTTAATCATCAAATGAGAATTATACTTGAATGGATACGATGGAGAATGAATCTCATCGTGTTCGTGGAGACTGTAGTCCGTACATACGCACGAGAAACAAAATCATTCTTTTGATATTAAAATAATATATAATTGGATAGTATATCATTTATACAAAATCTTTATCATGTTATATTTATTATTTAAATTAATTAAACATCATTATTATACCCATCCAAATAATAATTTATTGAATAACAATTACACCATGACGTGGAGATGGTAAGCCGTACGTACGCACGTATGGTGACATGTCATGCAAAGGATGGATAGAATAATGAATATGGTTGTAACATATTTATAATAACATCACAGTATATATAAGATACTGGATTTCTTATTTTATAATGGGAATAACAAAGAATGTAGAAGTTGAAGAAGAAAGGAACTTGAAAGAGGGTGTTGAAAACATTACCTCTTCTTCGGGTTCATCCTTTTGATTTGATGAAAAGGGATCCTTAGGTTGGATTTGTGATCAAAATAAGTCCTCTAGGTTAAATTTATGGAAGTTGAGAGAGTATTTGGGTAGGTTTTGGCAGATACAAAAGGCTTTTAATGTGTGAATTAGTGAGATGGGGGAGTGCCCTTTTATAAGAGGGGTGAGGGGCACCTTTGAAAAAGCTAGAAATATTATTTTATAATAAATTTATATTTGGTTTCTAATGGATCATAAGTGGATTATTTAAAGGTTAAGGTGGGTATGGGTCTAAAACAACTCAACCAATAGAATTTAGACTGGTTTGGGTCATTTTATTAACCTTATCGTTTAGTTTTAACTCATAGTTAATTAGTTTGACACTTACCATGTCACTTTGTATTTTTATATTATATAGTTAATAAACATACTATATACCTCCAAGCGACCACCTAGTGGTCCATTAATTATAAAAATATCATGATATAAGTCTCTTGTTTGAACCTTAGAATTTTAGGATTTGAATATCAATTAATAATATAATATTTGTTTTAAAAACTTATTTATGTCAATTTTGACACTATTTAGGAAATTGATTTTTGTGAAAATCATAAAAGAATGATTACTTCGAAAAATGTTAATTTAATCAATTCTAACATGTCATATTAACCTCTAAAATTAATTTAATTCATAAAAATTCTCAAATTATATTTATTTGGTTATTCATAATATCAATTATTTTAATTTTATACTATTATGGTAATTACTACATCATTATTGTGTCATAAATATTTTAAATTATTTAAAGTATAAAAATTATAAATAAAATAATATTATGTAGGAAATCTATTTATATTTCTAATGAATAATTATAATTGAATTTATCTTATATGTAACCCTATATTAAAAAATTTTTAGTTGTAAAACATTGATTTTACCTATTTTAAATCTTCTTTGAATGAAATAATAATAAATGTGGTAATCTAATCCAAGTAGACCAAAGAGGTTCATATTTTATTCCTAAGATTTTTTTTGGTTGAATTAAGCTTATCCAATAAAATTAGGACATGTGTTAGTGTAATATTAATATTCAATTTGCCCTTAATTATCCTATTTACTTTTAACAGTGGTAAATAAAAGTAAAAAGTTACTATTCATAAAAAATTATTTTAATATCATTAAACCACATTTTACTCCTTGATATTAACCGTGTCTCTCAGATTTTCAAAATTCCACTCACAGAAGCGGTAAAAATAAGTTTTATGAAAAATTCAGTTTTTTATCTACCACTTAGTCGTTTCACTATTCATAAAAAATGATGTTTTTCAGAAAAATACCAAAAATTCACCATAGGCTAATTTGGATATTCCTAATCCAAAAATGAAGTACATTTTGAAAAATAAAATTTATAAATTTCAAAAAGTGGGTATTACTATTCATAACGGCTAGTTTTATTGGTTGTGGTGTGTTAGAACTCAATGTTGCGTACAACACACGCTATTACATTATTCAGAGAGAAGCGTACCATAGAAGCTTGGGGTGTTACATTCTCCCCTCCTTCAAATAATTTCGTCCTCAAAATTTATAGAATAATACCGCATGAAAAGACTCGGGTGGTTATTCATAATAAGTTCCTCGGGTTCCCATGTTGCATCTTCCATCTTATGGTTTCTCCACAAGACTTTTACCAGATGAGTCATCCGGTTTCTCAGTACTTGTTCTCCAGTATGAAGAATCTTGTTGGAATCTTCACAATAAGACAGATCGGGTTCAGTTCTAAATCCTCATAGGTGAGTACATGTGTTGGGTCAGTCATGTATTTCCTCAATAGAGATACGCGGAACACATCATGAACTTTGGAGAGACATGGAAGCATTGCCAATCGGTAAGCTACAGCCCAAATTTGTTCTAGAATTTCCCAAGGTCAAATGTACTTGGGACTCAATTTACCATTCATACCAAAACGTATGACTCCCATCAATGGAGATACCTTTAGGAAAACATGATCACTGAATTAAAATTCCAAATCCTTCCTTCAATTATCGGCATAGCTCTTCTACCTACATTGAGCTTCTTTGATATGGTTTTGGATTACCTTCACCTTTTCCATCGTTTCCTCCACCAGTTCTAGGCCTACATGTTTTCTTTCACCAACGTCATCCCAACAGGTTGGTGCACGACATCTCTTTCTGTATAATGCTTTATATGGTTCCATCTGAATACTCGAATGGAAGCTATTATTATAGGAAAATTCTACCAGAGGTAAATATTGATCCCACATACCCTAATAGTCAATTGACCCGGATCTCAACATGTCTTCTATGGATTGAATAGTTCGTTCTGATTGTCCATCTGTTTGGGGGTGGTAGGCAGTGCTCAAATGATGTTCAGTATCCAAGGATTTCTGAAGACTTTTTTAGAATCCTGATGTAAAGTGGGGATCACGATCAGAAACAATCGATAGGGGTACTCCATGAAGTCTCAAAACATAATCAATATATAGACTTTCTAGACGTTCTAGTGGTAGATCTTCTCTTATAACAGAAAAATGTGTTGACTTGGTAAGATGATCAACAATAACCCATATTGCATAATTTCTTCTAGGAGTCTTTGGTAGTTCAATGACAAAGTCCATCATGATATTATCCCATTTCCACACATGTATGGGAAGAGGTTGCAATACTCCACCAGGATGTTTCCTTCCAGCTTTCACTTGTTGACAAACCATACATCTTGACACAAAATCAGCAATCTCTATCTTCATGTTGTCCCACCAAAAATGTTTCTTCAAATCTCTATACATTATGGTGCTCCCAGAGTGTATATAGAAATTGGAACTATGAGCATCATCCAGCAATTCCCTTTTTAGATCATGTATATCAGGAACACAAAGCCTCTTCCCAAATTTCAAAATTCCTTCTTCATACACAAAGTCTATCAATCTCCCATCACTCATAGCATTAACCTTCTTTTGAAATTTTTCATCATTGGTCTGAGAACTCGAAATCTGTTCTAGTAAAGATGGTTTGGAAACCATTTGAAAAAGCATTGATGTTTCCCCTTCCCTGGTTATTACCATGGTCATCTTCAGTAGATCCATGAAAATTGGATCCCTTTCAATTATCATATTGTTCCAAACTCCATGATATTTTCTGCTCAAAGCATCTACCACCTTTTTTCTTTCCCTGGGTGGTAGTGTATCGTACAATAATAATCCTTGAGTAATTCACGACATCTCCTTTTCCTCATGTTGATTTCTTTTGCGACAAAATATACTTCAAACTCTTGTGATTAGTATAAATCTCAGATTTTTTACCATAGAGGTAGTGCCTCCATATATTCAAAGAAAATATCACAACTGGTAATTTGAGATCCTGAGTAAGATAGTTTTGTTCATGAATTTTCCACTGTCGTAATGCATAGGCAATAACCCTATCATTCTGCATAAGGAAACAACCATGTCCTTTCTTCGATGCATTACTATAAATAATGAACCCATAATTCCCTGATGGTAGAGTCAATATAGAAGAATTGACTAATATTCTCTTCAGTTCTTAGAAACATTCTTCACACTCTTTTTTCCAAACAAATTTAACCCCTTTACGTGTTAGCTTTCTTAATGGGTTATCCAACTAGGAAAAATTCTGGACGAAACATTGATAATAACATGCTAAAACAATAAAACTGCGTTCCTCAGTTATACTCATCGGTTCATGCCATTCTTGGATTTCCTTGGTCTTAGAAGGATCAACAAAGATTCCATCTTTAGAGACAATATGGCCAAGAAAAGAAATCTCCTAAATCCAGAATTTACACTTGCTAAACTTCCCATATAATTCATGTCTTTTCAAGGTCATTAGGATAATGTGCATGTGATTTTCATGATCTGTGTAGCTTTTGGATTATACCAAGATATCATCAATAAATACCACCCCAAATTCATCGATATTTTCCTTGAAAACTCTATTCATCAGATCCATGAATACAGAGGGTTCATTAGTCAATCCCAAAAGCAATACTGTAAACTCGTAATGCATGTACCTGGTTCGAAATGCTATCTTCGGAATGTCTTCCTTCTTCACACACAACTGATGGTATCCAGATCGAAGGTCAATCTTTGAAAAGTATTGAGCTCTATGGAGTTGGTCAAATAAATAATCAATGTGAGGTAGGGGATACTTGTTCTTTATTGTTATATCATTGATCTCCCTGTAGTCGATACATAACCTCATAGATCCATCTTTCTTTTTAACAAAAAGAACAGGGGCTCCCCATAGAGAAAAAATTCGATGAATAAATCCCTTATTACTCAATTCCTCTAGTTTTTTATTTAGTTCAACTAATTATATAGTGGCTATTCTATAAGGGGTCTTCGATATAGGCCTTGATCTAGGAATTAAATCAATGGAAAACTCAGCTTCTTGTTCCGGAGGATGTCCAGGAAAATCTTCCGGAAACACATCTACATAGTCTTTTACAATAGGTAAATCTTCTATTTGAACATTCCTTTACTCAGCCACTGTAATTTCAATCTCTTCCTCCCTAATAATTGAATTTATTTGAGCTAATGGTGGCTGATCTAGATAAGAATCAGGTGGTGACGATTCTTCTCTAAAGATAAGGTGCTCTTTATCATCATCATCAAAAATCGTAACCTCCTTCTTATTACAATAAATATTTGAATCATGGTCCGAAAGCCTATCCATACCAAAGATTATATCAAACTCAATCATAGGTATGATGGCGAGATCAATAGATAAGGAACATTTAGGTGCCCTAATGGGGACTGATTCAAAAAACATTGTTGCAATGATACTTACCTTAGGAGTTTTAACTAACAACTCCCTTGTTAAATCAAATTGGAAATATCAAATTTTCATAGAAAACTAGGAAGATATGAAACATTGTGATGATCCAGAATCAAATAATGCATTTTCTAAACTTTAGGAAACCATTAAATTACCTACCACCACGTCTTTGAGAGCTTCTACCTTAGTAGTAGTGATAGAATAATCTTGTCCTTGATCCCTTGGCCTTTTCTGAGGTAATTTCTCCTAATTCTTAGGAAATTAATTTACATAATCTCCCATCTCCCTGTAATTGTAGCATTGGACATCAGTAGCTTCCTTCTTCCCCTTGCAATCACGAGCTTGGTGGCCTTTTTCACCACACTTGTAACAGACTCCCATTCCTTTTAAACAAGTACCAGGGTGTTTCTTCCCACATTTACTGAAGGTTAAATATTCAAATTTTCTCTTCTTCCCCTTATTTCCATTCCTATATTGATCAGAAGATCTCTTCTTCTCTTGCTTTTCTTTAAAGTCATAAGACATAGAGAATTCCTTTTCTGTCTTGATAGAACATGAGATAATGTCTTCGTACGATAAGAAGTATTGTGAGACTAATGCTCGATGGAGAAATGGTTTTAACCCATCGAAGAAATAATCAATATTACATATTGGGTTATGTATATAATTTCCAGCATACCTTTCTAAACTTGTAAAGTTAGCCTCATACTTTGCGACATTCTCATCCTCCATTTTTCTCAGACTTAGAAATTGCCTTTCCATATCTATTTGATGGTCACGAGGAAAGTATTTTTATAAAAACAGATCTTTGAACTCCCTCCATTCTATATTTGATACTTCATCATCTTCCTTCAGGTTTTGAATCAATGACCACCATTGATCAGCATCTCTAGTGATGTGGTAAACTGCCATGATAACTTTTTCCCTTTCAATACTTCCCAAAGTATGAAATATTTTCTCTAGGGAACTTATCCATTGCTCAGCTACCAATGGATTTGTACTCCCATTGAATTTTGGTGGTTGTTTCCTCATGAAGCGGTCTAACATTGATCCTCTATTCTGTGGATCAGGGTGCTCCATACGAGTAAGGTTATTATTTATAACCCGAGTGAGTTGTCCCAGTATGGTGATTAGCTGGTCAGCACCAATTGATTCACCAGCTCCACTATAATTATCTTGAGCAAGAGAGAAATCCATACATGGAGTGTGTGCATTGATACAATTTCCATTTCTTACACTAGGCACCATTTCTAAACAATGGCAAAAACTAGATCAGTTTATGAATCAAAATACATAATTCCATATTATAAAACACTTAACATAAATTGTAATATTTATGGATATAATCCATAATCATGAAAATGTTTTCTTTGAGAAATTATATACTCATAAACCCTTCATAATAATTTTTAAATAAAATGAGAGTTATCCTATGAATATCCCTCAAGAGTGTTGTAAGTATGAGTGAATCAAGGCCTGTTGTCATGCACCAGTTCATATTCGAGTCTAGCACAAAGCAGTGTTTTCAGGTTTAACCCCTAGGTACATCTATGCCAGAGCCACCTGTACCTGCTCGTATCCAGACAGGTATGTATTGCTCGGAAAACTCACAAAATCTCTACAATACCAAAATTCTAGGAAGTTCTTCTATACTAATCCTCAAAGTCCATCATAAATCTATGTTCTCTATTCAGAGTTTATTTAAATATAGCTTCCATGGTTTGTACTAAACTTCCTCTAATTCCAACTATAACGCCCCAACCCTAGATACCCAGAGTCAGTGCATTATTACATAACATTGGCATGATCTAAAGAAATATCAAGTCTCGAAAAGCTGATTAGTTTAGTAGCCTTGGAATAACTAGATACATTAATAAATTGTACATTACATCATAAAATGAAAACTAAAAAAATAGTCTCCATAGTCCAAACTCTTATCCCCTCATACTATCCATGCAGGTCATTCATAAATTACTTCTTCACGTCCTGGGAAAAATAAAACATAGAAAACGGGTGAGCTCAATTGCCCAGTAAAGATAACAATATAGCATATGCTTTCATAAATAATAATAACCATTTAAGGAAATGTATAACTAAAACAAAATCCATTTAAACTTGAACATCAATATAGTATGGAAAAATAAAATGAAATAATTCCATTTACTTATTCACATTGATATTCTACTATTCAAATAATCACATGAAATATCAATAACCACTTTCATAATGATGGAATGCATAATGCCAGACTATCATGACCACATAGCCAATGCCTCATGCCAAGACTACAAATATGATTTTGTCAATTACTTGTTCTAAGACACTAGTTTGTCTCATGAGACCTACCGATGCATCGAGGCGCTATAGTGGGATCCACCCGTCACTTATTAAGTCCAATGCATTCCTCATATGAACAGGTTTAAACATAACATAAACATTTGTATTAAAACTAACATACAAAATGTCAATACATTCTTCACAAATATTGAATGGTATAAAAATAAAAAATCCATAGTCCTACATGTCACAAAACCATCAATACAATATGGATGTTTTGTATCATATTAAATTATCTCTAAATAAACTTAAAATCAATCAAAGGATGTTGACATAGATGAAATGAAAACACTTTTTAGAGACATATATCTTCCTTTTTTGAAATCATTTAAGAGTCACATAATTATAAAATAAAACCTTTGATTAGAAAATTTTCTTATAAGATTGTATGGGAAGCTTCGAAGAATTTATAATGGCAGAATATAGCCTCACCCGCCGAATAAGTTTAAAAAAACATTCTTCCCTTAATTCTATTAAAAACGTTAAAAAGCACCTTGTTTGGAAAACGACGGAAAGATTTCTTTATAAAACTCTTATAAAATATCAAACAAGGGTTTAAATGACTTTAACCCCTAATCTTGTAAATAGTAAAAATGTTTTGAAATACATTTTTAAGAAACATGGATGTGGATGATAAAGCAATCCCGATAGATTATTACGTATAAACAACCTCAAATAATGAAGAGATTGTGAAATAACCCTTACCTTGTACTTTTCCTTGGTTGAGGGTAGGTTAACCTCCTGTGTAATGGTGAAATAATTGTTATTAAATTATACAATTATCATATACATTAATATGATATGATATATGATATTTTAACATTTCTTTGTTAATAATATCTAAGAATTATCATCGTTTCGGGTGTTAACTTACTCGTTTTATTTTATTTGTTTTTTCACATAAGTCATGTTTTTTATGGATAGGCTGTATGTTATTCATATCCAGAATTATATCAACTCCTTAATCATTATTTTTAATCATCAAATGATAATTATACTTGAATGGATAATATGGAGAATGAATCTCATCGTGTTCGTGGAAACAGTAGTCCGTACGTACGCACGAGTGAAAATATCATTCTTTTGATATTAAAATAATATATAATTGGATGATATATCATATATACAGAATCATTAACATTTTATATTTATTTTTTGCATGAATTAAACATCAGTATTATACCCATCAAAATAATAATTTATTTAATAACAATTACACCACAACATGGAGACGGTAAGCCGTGCGTACCCACATATGTTGACATGTCATTCAAAGGATGGATAGAATACTGAATATGGTTGTACAATATTTATAATAACATCACAATATATATAAGATAATAGAGTTATTATTTTAGAATGGGCATAACAAAGAAAGAAGAAGTTGAAGAAAAAAGGAACCTGAAAGAGGGTGGTGAAAACATTACATCTTCTTCGGGTTCTTACTTTTGATTTGATCAAAAGGACTCCTTATGTTGGATTTCTGATCAAAATAAGGCCTCTTGGATGAATTGAGGGAATTTTAGAGAGTATTTGGGTAGGGTTTGGCCTATCCAAAAGGCTGTGAATATGTGAATTAGTGAGAAGGGGGATTTCCCTTTAATAAGAGGGGTGAGGGGCACCTTTGGAAAGGCTAGAAATATTATTTGATAATAAATTCATATTCGGTTTCTAATGGATCCAAAGTAAATTATTTTAAGGTTAAGGTGGTGATGGGTTGAAAACCACTCAAACAATAGAATTTAGACAGTTTTGGGTCATTATATAAACCTTATCTTTTATTTTTAACTCTTAGTTAATTAGTTTGACATTTACCATATCACTTTGTATTTTTATATTATATAGCTAATAAATATACTATATACCTACAAGAGACCCCCCAAGTTGTCCATTAATGGTACACCTGTCATGATATAAGTCTCTCGGCCTATCCTTATATTTTTAGACATTTAATATCAATTAATAATATAATATTTGTTTTAAAAACACTTTTTTGTCAATTTTCACAATATTTGGAAATTTGATTTTTGTGAAAATCATAACAGAATGATTACTTGATAAAATGTTATTTAAATAAATCCTAACATGTCATATTAACCTATAAAATTAGTTTAATTCATAAAAAGTCAAAATTATATTTATTTGGGTATTTATAATATCAATTATTTTAATTTTTCACTATTATGGTAATTACTGCATCATCATTGTTTCATAATTAAATTAAATTATTTAATGTCTAAAAATTATAAATAAATTATAATAATGTAATAAATTATTTTATTTTTCTAATGAATATTTAAAATAGAATTTATCTTATGTCTAACCTTGTATTAAAAATGTTTTAGTTGTAAAAATTTGATTTTACCTCTTTTAACTCTTCTTTGAATTAAATAATAATAAATGTCTTAATCTAATCCAAGTGGACCAAAGTGGATCATATTTTATTCCTATGGTTTTTTTGGTCGAATTAAGCTTATCCAATAGAATTAGGACATGTTTCAGGGTAATATTAATATCATTTTTACCCTTAATTATCATATTTACTTTTAACCGCGGTAAATAAAAGTAAAAAAGTTACTATTCAGCAAAAATTATTTCCATCTCATTGAACCAAATTTTACTGCTTGATATAAACTGTGTCTCTCAGATTTTCAAAATTCCACTCACAGAAGCGGTAAAATTAATTTTATGAAAAATCTAGTTTTTTAACTACCACTTAGTGGTTTCACTACTCATAAAAAAATGAACCTTTTTAGAAATAAAACCAAAATTCACCCTAGGCTACTTTTGATATTCCGAATCCAAAAATGAATTCCACTTTGAAAAATAAAATTTATAAATTTCAAAAAGTGTGTATTAATATTCATAACGGCTAGTTTGATTGGTTGTGGTGTGTTAGAACTCAATATTGCGTACAACACACGCTAATGCATTATTCAAAGAGAAGCGTACCATAGATGATTGGGGTGTTATAGTGGATGCTCTAGCATGGAAGTATATGGACGAGGTAGTGCGGTTGCATGGAGTTCCGAGTTTCATAGTCTCAGAAAGGGATGCACATTTTACCTCATGAGTCTGGAGGGGTTTACAGCAAGGTTTTGGAACCCAGCTACGTCTTAGCACTGCTTTCCACCCCCAGACAGACGGGAAGATAGAGCACACAATCCAGAAGATGGAGGACATGTTGTGGGCATGTATTCTGGACTTCGGGGGTTCATGGTGTGACACTTTCCTCTGGTAGAGTTTGACTACAATAATATCAATCACTCTACCATTAGAATGGCTCCATTCTAAGCCCTATATAGAAGGCCATGTTTCTCACTCGTGTGCTGGACTGAGTTTGGGGAAGTAGGTGTTCATGGCCCAGAGGTGGTGCAGAGCATGACAGAGAAGGTGTAGCTTATATGAGAAAGGATAAAGGCGGCTTAGGACCAACAGAAGTCATATGCCGATGATAGGAGGAGACCCTTGGAGTTCGAGTGGGGGACCAGGTGTTCTTGAAGGTCTCCCGTCGGCATGGACAATGAAGGTCTGAGAAGGGGAGTAAGCTCTCCCCTTGGTTTATCAGATCATTCAAGGTGTTGGGATGAGTTTGTGAGGTGGCATATCAGCTGGCGTTGCAACCATAGTTGGAGAATGTTCACAACGTCTTTAATGTTTCCCAACTTCGTCGATATCTACATGACAACTCCCACATCATCAGTTGGGGTGAGTAAGATATCGAAGACGATGCAACCATCATCAAAAAACCAATCAATATCAATGATCGTAAGGAGAAAGTGCTCCGTGGATGAACCATCCCCTTGGTTCATGTGTTTTAGAGTCATGGTGGCCTGGAAGAGAGAACATGGGAGCAGGAGGCCCAGTTACACGTTCAGTACCCAGAGCTGTTTTGACTTCCTTTTTTTTGTTCTGATCCTTGAGATATTGTACCTTTTGCTTCAATATATGAAATGCTTGCTTTTCATAACTATTTGATGATCTATTCTCTATTTTATGAGTGTGTGTGTACAAATGTGGGATGATTGGAAAACCTGACTGCTAATCAGGACACATTAATGTGGATGCGATTAAACCCATGTGGGAGAGTCAGTGCTTCCCAAAGTGGATAATATCCTGACATGTATGAGGTAACTCATGTGTTGTACAGTGTAATCCTTGTGCTTGTTGTGAATTTTTATGGTTGATAACTCTTGGGGTATTATTCCTGGATGTAGGGGGAGGGTTCTGTTGCAGCTTTCAAAAAACTCTGGTGTTTGTCCCGGAGAAGTATCTATAGAGGGTTGTTTTTTGGACCCCACTTCTCTCATTTCTGGGTTGTTCATAAATTCTCGGGGAGGAGAATAGTTTGAGAAGTATATGATGTAATGGCTCGTGTTTTATGGGTCTATTACTTGGTAAAAATCTGATATTTGAGGTGTTCTGGGTGGCCTGGAAGGCCATCCCAACTTCTCGGTGACTCATAGAAGTAGCCTTGGCCTACTGGTAGCTTCGGCCTACTGGTGACCTTGGCGTTCTGGTGGCCCTCGGCTACCGGTGGCTCTCGACTACCGATGGCTCTGGGATATCTGTAGCTCTCGGCTACCAGTGGCTCCAGGCGACCGGTAGCTCTAGGCTAGCGGTGGCTCTCGGCAACCGTTACCTCTAGGGTACCGGTAGCTCTCAGCTACCGGTAGCTGTCACCAACCAGTAGCTCTCCGCTACAGGTACCTTTCTCCAAATGGTAGCTCTCGGCTACCGGTATCTCTCGCCTACCCCCATGGGTTTTCCAGTAGTGCCTCCTTTTTACGCAAATTGGTTTTAAATCTATGTTTTGACCAATTTAAGCCTATTTTAAAGCCTATTAATGCCCGCTTAAATTAAATGATTGGTGAGGTACCCCTTAAATGAAAAACCATGAGGTGTGCATCCGTTTAAATCTCCCCGAATGGAGGGGACCTTTATGTAGCGTGTGGGGTGTCTCAGCCGCGTGGTCAACCCACAATCCCGCTTCTTACGCAGTTTCATGTTTTTCTTTCCATATCAAAACTATCCTGGGAATGCTGTATCTCAGCCTTTATAAGCAAAGGCTTCTCCGTAGGTTTATTTTTTCGATCATCCTGCTCATAGTACCCCCCCCCCCGACAAGCCGTACCCCTGTTGCAAAGTTTTCCTTTCGCATTCCGTGGATTTCCTACCACTCCTATTTTCCGGCTTCCACATGAGGACTTAATGTCGATCCTTGATCCATCAGGTAGGGATTTTCTCCCTTGTCTTTCCATTGATGTATCATGCGGGGTGGGCATGATTTTCTCACTGTGGAAATTGATGAAACGTAACATAATGAAGATAATGAACGTGCCTTTAAAGAATGAAGGGGGTGTGACCGATGTTCTACTATACTCTTTTTATGTTGTTATGTATTGTGAATTGTACGGGCTTGTTCTCACTGAAAATCATGTCGTTGGTGTTCTTTATCTATGCACTGACGAACCTCGGTGTTTTTGGTTATTTAAAGAACAATCACATGGAATTGGTTAATTTTGTATACCCAGTTAAATAAATTAAAAGAACTAAGATCAACCCTTTTCTGTGATAACTCTGGTTAAAGCACAATGGAATTGAAACCCTGGAGTGTGTTAAATCTTTTATATCTGAAAATACCTACATGGGCCTGCCATGAGTTTTTGGTAGAGTTTTGGTTGTTGTTTTCACAGGATGTTTGTTGGGAAAACACGGGTGGGGATGGGATCCCCTATCGTTATACTTTCGTTGGATTTGAATTTGTGGCTGTGTGATTACTCTTCTTATATCACGAATTGGGGTGGGATCCATTGTTGTTGAGAAACCATTGGATTCTAGATTTTGGGAACATGGGGATGTATCTTGGGGTTTTCTTTGGTTCCAGTACTTCAAGGGATCTCCCTTATCCCTTTGTTTTAGTGGCTTTGCATGAAAAACGGGTGTGAATGCTTAAATTCCTATTGGCTATAATTTTTTCCCTTGGTTTGTGCTTATGGTTTTAGTTGCCCAGTAGTGGAGAACGTTATTTAAGTGAGATTACTTGAACATGGAAGCATGAATAGCTTAAATTGGAATTTGTTTTGGGGGGTGAGTTGTGACTCGACTGTGAGTAGTGTGATTACTATGACTAGGGATGAGGGTTCTTGTGCTTGTATTGGATTTGGAAACCCTATGTTTGGTTGAGAGTTTCTTACATATATATATATATATATAATTTTTTGTTCTTATGTTTCTTATTCATGCCCCACCCAAGTTGAGAACTTAGTGCCGAACACTCCAATTTCATCGGGGAGGATGTTTTTTCCAACACTTCTATTAGTGGCTGGTTATTATCACCATTCTTCTCCCTTTCCCAGACATCCCAAGTACATTCGGGAAGGCTATGATGGAATGAGGTCCATTATTAGCCCATGAATCTTTGGGCGGGGGTGGTTTTGGTGGTTGGCCCAGTTGTTTATAGGTAGGTTGTTTCCCATGTATTTTCGGGATGAGGCCTAGGTGTCTTCGGGCGTGACGACAGCTTCTTGGCACAGTTTTCTTCGGTCGTTGCAGTGGTTCTTCTGGCCAAGGTGTTTTCAGGGATGGTTACGTGATATTGTTGTGGCCCAGGTGTCTGGGGGCGGGATAGCGGTTGTGGCCCAGGTGTCTGCGAGCGGGATAGTGATTTTGGCCCAGGTGTGTTCGGGAGGGTGTGGTAGTGGGACTATGGTGAGAATGGCGGGATTGGTTCTATGTGTATGATGTCTTCAATAACCAGTTGGAAAGCAGCACAGGGTACACAATCATCGATGTTCTATTACTATACTTTACTAGACTTTCATTATTTGGGGAGTGTGCCTTGGTGAGGCTTGGGTATATAGTTTAATTTTTTAGGTGTTTGGTTATATCTTATTCCAAAGGGCATTAGAATGTCTCCTCACTTGTTCATGAGATTCTTTGGTTTTCCCTACTAAGTGTACTTTTATGCTCACCCTATGTATATAAAACTGCTTCCAGGTTTCCAGGAGGACTTTGGGGATCGTGCGAAGTCGTATTTTCTTGGACCATTGTGGCAGTTTCTTTTGTTGTTTTACTATTCCTTGGTATCATTTCACCGTTGGAGTTGTGTTACTTGTATCTTTTACCTTTGAACATGCATATGGGAATGGTTTACATTCAGTTGTACTTGCACATTCAGTTTTGGTGTTGTGGGATTCACTAGGTTATCTCCAGATCCTATTAAATGAAAAACGGTAATGGCTTCCATTTAGTGTGTGATTCCATACACTTGGTGCTGGTTGCCACTCCAGGACCCATTGAAGGCGGGTTTCGAGGGTCATTATCTTTCCTTCAACTGAACGAAGGAAGGTCCTGGCAATCTGCTGACCCTTCCCTCCTTTTGGTGAAGGCAGGTCGTCACATAAATAAAAAATGAATTTCTTGAATATCTAAATATAATTTCATCTACATTTCTTTTAACAACAAAAAATTTATTAGAATTTTTTTTATAAATATTTTATGATCAACTATTCCTTTTGTAAAACCTTTGGAAATATGAAGAATACTCAACCTATCATAACAGTCTCTTGGAGCTTATTTTAAACCATCTAATTATTTTCATAATTTAAAAATATGATATTGAAAATGGGGGTTTTTAATTCCAAGGGGTTGTTCAACAAAGACACCCTACAATATATACCCATTTATGAATAAACTCTTAACATCCATTCGATATAGCTTGAAATTCAGATGTGTAGCATAAGCAAGTAGGATTATGATGGCTTCAAGTCTAGGTACTGGTGAAAAGGTCTCCTCATAGTGATTTCATTCTTCTTAATTACATCATTGTGTAACCAAACTAGAATTGTTTTTAACTATGTTACCAGCTTCATCTACCTTATTTCTAAACACCCATTTAGTTCATATTGTGAATGTGTCTTTATTTATTTCAACAAGTTTCCAAACATTGTTCCTTTCAAACTGATTAAGTTCATCGTGCATAAACATCACCCAACATTCATCATTGATAGCAACAGTAATGTTTTTAGGTTCATGTTGTGACAAGAAGACTTGATGTTCAATAATATTTTGAAGAGAAGCTCTAGTTTGAGTTCCTCTATCTAGGTCTCCTACAACAGCATCTTAATGACGGTTCTTAAGAGTTCTTATAGATCATGAAAATTAGGTACTAGTGATTTCCGGTTCATTAACAGGTTCATATTCATTACGACTTCAGTCTAATTAATTTACAAAAGTAGATGTTATCATTGTTTCTTTCCTAGAAAGGTTGGAGGAATTTGGATTAATGTTCTGATTTGAAACATCATCCTCTAGGTTCTCTATAACAGTTTTAGGCTCATGTGGTTCTATTTCATCAAATTTGACATTAATGGATTCTTCCACACATTTAGTTCTTTTATTGAACACTCTCTAGGCTTTACTAGAAATGGAATACACTAAAAATATACCTTCATAACTCTTGGAAGCAAAATTTTCAAGATTGAATTTAGTATTAATATTAAAATAATTGTAACCATAAAAATTGATTTAGTTAACCTTGGGTATTAGATTGTTCCAAAACTCATAAGAAGTCCTTTTAAAAATAAGTCTGATCAACACTCTATTTATTATATAGCAAGCTATATTGACAGCTTCAACCCAAAAATAAATAGGTAGGTCATATTCACAAAGAATTTTTCTTGCGATCTCTTGCAGGTTTCTATTTATTCTGTATATAAGTTAATTTTTTTGGGGTGTTCTAGGGAAGAGAAATTGTGATTGTAACCATTTTGTGAGAAAAAGGATTCCAACTCTTGATTTTCAAACTCATGGCCATGATAACTTCTCATGGATTTAATTCTATGTCCACTATGATATTCCAAAAACATGGAATATTTAGTAATATAAAAGTAGGATTCACTTTTGTGAGGCAAAAAGAAGGTCCAAGTATATCTAGAGAAGTATTATAAAATAACATAAACATAATGCTTCCAATATATACTAGAAAATCTACATGGTCCAAACAAATCAAAGTGAACAAGATTTAGAGGTTGAGAGGTTGACACTTATTTCTTCGGTTTGAAGGAAATTTATTATTGTTTTCCCTTTGATAGGGATTACATACCATGTCATTTGGAAACTCATGTTTGGGTAATTCATTAACTAAGTTTTTTATAGCTTGAATTATAAGGGATTGAATATTACAGTGTACTAGTCTCCTATTCCAGAGCCAAGACTCTTTATTAAATACACTTAAGCATGAACAATTTTGAAAAACTAAGGATTCTATGTTAACAGAGTAAGAATTTTCATAATTTAATGCCGAAATCACTAATTGTCCATTATAATTAAAGACATTTAAAGATTCATTTTAAGATCTAACATGAAAAAAATCTTCACATAATTGTGAGATACGAAGCAGATTATATTTTAATCCATCAACTAACAGTACTTTAGAAATTAAAACTAAGTTAGAATTATCAATTTGTCTGAGGCCAATAATCCTTCATTTCGAATTTTCACCAAATGTGACATATCATCCATCCATTTTTACTAGGTTATTGAAAAATGAGTAGCCTTCTATCATATGTCTTGAACATCCACTATCTGAGTACCATTAACATTTATATGAACTCTTTAAGAATATTTCCTACAAAATGATTAAGAAAAAACTAATTTTGGTACCCATACTAGTTTGGGTCCAGTAATATTAGTAATAAGTGCTTTAGGAACCCATATCTACCTCATAGGTTTCCTATAAGCAGTAAGTAAAGTATTGAAAAAATAAACTCTATTTGGTCCCTAAAAACATGAAATAGGAGAAAGTGTGTCATAAATTAAATTAGTTTATTTATGTCCAAAACTAGGAGTAAAACTATATATCCTATATTTTGAAACAAAATTTGTTCTACCAATATTTCTTTTTCTTGGTTGATACCCAATGACAGTGTTATATATAGGGGAAATTGTTTTACCTAGAATTTGAGTAAGGGTAATTTTTACCTTGGTAAATTTTTCTATAACATTCTTCAATTTCTCATTAGAAAGTTTTAATTCATTGTTCTCTTTGAGAAGTTGATAATTTTTCACTTATTCAGCTGTGGGTTTAGATTTAACAGTAACATTAAGGGAATATTGTTTCTTCTATGATTTATATTTCCCTTTTAGTTCATTGCAAGTTTCTTCTAGCAAGTTACATTATTCAATCATTTATTCATTTGTCATATTTTCACAGTCAATCTCATCTCCAGAATTGAATGAATTATGTATAGGAGAGTATAGTGTTACCTTAGATGTATTTTTCATGAAGCACATATTCTCTTTTTTTGCTTGTTCATCATGTGATGTTTCTAAGACTCTTGAACTGCCCTCAAAAGCACTCTTGGTTTCTTTAATTGACTTTTTATACATCTTGTACTTATCCTCATAACTCTTTTTGTACTTCAGCTTCATACATTCAGCGTTGATTTGTCCTTTGTGATTACATTAATTGCTGACATTCTCATCAGTCTTGTCACTTATTTTCCAATCCTTCTTCAAACATCTTTTTTTGACATATTTTCCCGTGAAGTTAGGATTTCGGAAGAAGTTATTCTTCTTTTAAAATATCTGGAATCTTCTAGCTAATTGATTCATCTCCCCATCACTGTCAGGTGATTACTGCTCACTACTGGAGATTTCTACAGAAGCATCCAATTTCCTTTTGACTTATTGTTTAGAGGTGGTGGTATTGAATGGAATATATTTCATTTTTGTTTTAACCTCATCTTCCTTGATGACCATCATATTTTATTCATACATCATCATTTTCTCAATGAGTTATTTTACTAGTAGCTTGATAATGTCACATGCTTCTCTAATAGAGACAGATGATCCTCTCCATCTGTCAGGTAGACATTTGAGAATTCTCATGATCTGTTCCTTGGTAGTTACTTCTCTTCCAAGAGAAAACATTGTGTGGACAATCTCATTGAAACTAAGATACATTTCATTGATAGGTTCATTAGTTTTCATCATAAATATTTAATATTTAATAGTATATGTACTATGTCTTGTTTCTTTTACACTATATTTTCCTTCATGTGAGACATACATGTTATCCCAAATAACATGGGTAGTTTTACAAGAAGTAATTCTATTGAACTCATCATATCTTAAAGATTATTATAAAGCATTGATAGCTTTGCAATTGTTTTTTATGTATTGTTGATAGGTTCATCCAATTTGATTCTACTAGTAAAATAAATCATATATTCATCTATAATGGAAGACCAAATTTCCAAACCCATACTCTCTAAAAGAATTTTCATTTTAATTTTCCATTTACCATAGTTGGATCATTAATGAATGGTGTTCTGTTGGTTGAATCAAAATACAATCTATTATCCACAATACATAAATATTTTGAAAAAGATAGAAATATAGAATTAACAGAAATTTTATGATAATCAAAGTACAACTATAATCACAGTTAAATTAGGTTAAACAGAGTCTTAATAAACAACCTCTGATACCAAATGTTGGTCAGAGTAAATTACTCTAAGGTGGGGGGGGGGGGAGGGGTGAATTGTGTATCTTTAAAATTATTTGGATTAAAAGTATTCTTAAATTGGTTTTCCTAAAATTTTAAATCAATCCTAGTTAATCAAGGATATACTTATATAAGATTTTGACTATTTAAGTAACTTATTTGAAGATTGATTATTTCTCAATAATCTTAATGTCAGTTATTAATATTACATTCGAAGTTATTCTAATAAGACAAGACAATTATAACTTCTTTACAAGACTAAATATCGAAGTAAATATAGTGATTAATGAATTATACAATAAAGAAATAAAATAGAGATGACTAAATTAAGAAGAACATCAGATATGAAATCATGTGGCTCAGTCTCAAGTGGAGACCTAATCCACTTCACATAGTGATCACCTACCACCAAGCTATTTATATAAATAAACTTGATCTACACCCTAGAGCAGGGTTAAACAATAGTACACAGGACTATCCAAGTCGCACAGGGACCTCTTCCACTATTCTTCGTTGGAACAGACAAATAGGCCAAATAGAGACCTCTTCCACACTTATCTGTGTGTATACTCAAGTGTAAAAAATGTTTTTAAGGATATATTATGTCATTATGTTTCATGTAAGAGACAATGTCTATTTTTATATAGATACACACATTGCTCAAAATATCATAAAATGATACACAACAGAGTAGAAATATTGAGATAGGTTTATAAATGCACTGAATGTTAGTCTTTGCAGCTATGGAAATCTTAGATGAGGCAGATGCAGAAATAAAGTCATCGTATGGAAGACAGATTGGTGTAAGTCAGACAGATCTGACATGTGTTCTTCGTGATGTTTAATAGTGAGAAGATGTTCTCTATTATGGGATTCAGTTGAGCATCGTGTGTTCTCAATCAGCATTGATTTGAATGAGGTAATTCTTTCTTTATGAATTCCCTAAGTATATTCTATCATCATCCTCACAACCACTAGCTTGTTTTACTTTTTTTCTATTGTGCCACACATTTTGTTTTTCATGGGCCGCATTACTCTACTATCTTGGAGTACACGTGTTTAAGCTAATAGGATGCATGTATTCGCACCTCACACCTCGTACGATCAGATGGCATGTCTTCAAAAAAATAATAATTATGACACTGCATTTAAGATCTTTAAATATGACCGTTAGAGATTAAATTGAAAGGTGACAAAACATATTAAGAAATGGTGTCACAATATGTCATGGAAATGGTTTCTTCTTCACATAGTGTCCGGGTTGGTCACAATGTCTTTTGGTCATGGTGTTTGGTTCACAGTGTCTCGATGTAACGATGTCTTGTTCACGGTGTCTTCTTCATGGTGTCTTATTCACAGTGTCCTGTTCATGGTGTCTTGTTCATAGTGTCTCATGGTCACGGTGTCTACTTCATGGTGTCTTGTTCACAGTGTCTATTTCACGGTGTCTCATGGTCACTGTGATTGCTTCATGGTGTCTCACACATAGGCCAATATTTGTACTCAGACATTAGCAGTGATATTTATGGAAGGAATAAAACTTAATCATTTGTTAGAGAAATCATTATAAAGTGAATCAAAAGATGGTTTATAGTAACCAAACTGAGTGTATAGCACTTGAGGGCATTGGATAGATTTTACGAAACAATTGTGCATTTGATGTGAGATAGATTACATAGAGTTCACACAGATTATATACTAAATAGGATTTGTGATCATTAAAACACGATTAATACATGAGGATTCCAATGATGTCTATATTGTATTTGGAAACATTATAAAATATGTGAGGAGAAATAAAAGACATATATACATATATTAATGGACTTGATGTTAATTTTACCTGATGTAACAACATTTAATAAAGAATAATGAATAGTTGGTATTATGGAATGATTTTAACATAATATAAATATTTAGTGCTGGATGTTTCTTTTTATTGAGAGCTATGAAACATATACCGCACAGGGTGTTATTTAAATTTTCTCATAATAACAACTAAGAAAATATTTTCTTTTATATCAATTAAAATTATATTTTAGGTGTTTTTTTCTCGGGATAATACAATTTATGGATATACTCTATCAAATGAAATGTGTATTGAAATTTTAAGAGCATGTTGGAAATGTATGTTCTAAATATTTTAATAGTTTTTATATTATAGTGAATTATCAATTTATTTAATTCATATTATTTTCTAACAGGGGATGGGATTAATTTAGAAAAATAATAAATAAAAATATTTCCACGATCATAAATGAAAACATATGTGCGAATTACCATTTATATTTAGTATATTTTAGATATATTAAATACAAATGAAATTTTTATTTGATAAAATCATTTAAACATTACTTTCATAAACCAAAAGTCATAACAGAATGTGGATATTATTTGGTAATATATATATATATGGAAAAATTACAACTACAATAATTACTATGTTCAACCATATAAGATTTCCATATAATCTATTCCTTAATATTTCAATTGTTTTATTCATTATAGATGATAACAACAATCATTTTAATTTATAACTTTTTGATCACTCTCATCCTTATAGTGAATAAGAGCTCACACACATACATGTGGAGTGAAAAAATCATTTTACATGTATTGTTTTGTTTTAGTTTATTTTTAGTGAATACTATAATTATGAATGTTATAATTTTAAATGATTAGTTTTAGTTTTTTTGTTTGATTTAGCTTTTTTTAGTTAATATTTTAATTTCTTAACGTTGTAGTTATGAATGTGTAAATTTCGAACTTTACTCTAATTTTTCTTGGTTATTATTATTTCTGTATTATTCTTTCTTTGATTGGTTATGGAGAGAAATGATATAATGATTTTTGAAATAAATTTTGTTCAACCATTATAAAATAATAGACATAAAAAATATGTTTTATTGTTTTTATGTTAGTTTTTATTGTACTAGAATGGTATTGTTTTTTTGTGGGTTATAAAATAAGTTATATTAAAAACCAAAATCACATGTACTTCTCACGATATTTAACAATTAACAGATATAAAAATGCGTCGGGGTCTTGTTTTTCCATGTCAGTCATAAAAAGACCAATATGATTTGTGAGTTTTTAAGTCACTTATTAAATAACTTAAAAAATTAAATTAGTTCCATTATTGATTTAAAACTATTTTTTAATTCGATGTTAAAGACTATATTTACAATATAGAATTTAGTAATAATTCCTATAACAGGTGTAAAAAATCAAAAAACAATCGACCTGGAAATAATTTTTTCGATTGTGTATGTTGCATCAAAATATTATAATGGAAATGTTGTATCAATTGGTTAAATATCTATTTTGACTCAAAAAGACTCTATTTTACATGTTATTTTTTAATGGTTTTATGCATTTTTGTTTTAGAAAACATATAAAGTTATTAAATGAAATCAAATTATAGAGTTTCATTGATGAAATTTGTTATAGAAGTAGGTGAGTGGCTTTTAAAATTTTGATTTTTTTATTTAAACTCTTGTTTAATACAATTATTTTTCACTTAGTAGGATTTTATAACATTATAAGGAAAATTGTTTGTGTTGTAAGTTCTATCATTTAAAATATTTTAGTATATTTTCATTTGAAAGAGTAAATGGATCATATCAAAAAAGTAAAATATTGGGAACTGATTTATTCAATGAGTATAATTATGATATATGTGAAATTTATATGGTACACTAGCATTAAAATTCCAAAATATTTTATCAATAAGTGGGTGGGTGGAATAATTTTTTTTGGGGTGGTAAATTGAGCATATAATTTTATATTTAATGTTATATTGGAAATGATAAAGGTAGAAAAATGTTTTGAATGTAAAATATAAAATTTATAATAATGAGAATTACAATTCAAATTTCCACTTGGGATATAAGTTAGGCTCTAATGGGGTTTCTATTTTCTGGATGATGTCAGAAGAGGGATATTTTGAATGGGATGGAAAAGGGTTGTATAACTAAGGGATAGATCAAAATCACTTTATATGCGTTTACTAAGTTAGGGGGAACCATATTTCACCAATGAAGCTATTTTAGATAATATAATGTATATTTAAAATATAAAATTTATTGATAATTGGTGTTTAGGAATTAGAATGCTTCCTAATATTTTTAGTGGCAATGGAGGGATAATGATAATTGTATCATTGAGTTACTAGACACATTTAATCTTATTGGAAAAGAAGGAGTGAGACGAAATCATTCGAAATACAAATATTAGTGTGAGGACCCATACATTTCTTTGAATAACATGATGTATATATTATGATATGTATTTTTGGATGTATTTTCTATAAAATCAAATTAGATAGAATGAATCAACAAGGGGTTTTCATGTCATATTTTTTGAAAACCGATAAAGGATGGAATGGAAATAGTTTTCGGATTTATTGAAAATGATTTTGAAAATAAAATAGATTGATGGGGGATTCAAGATAATCTGAATGTCTTTAGATGTGGTGTTGAAGGATTAATGTTTTGATAGTTATATTTCTAAATTATGTGAGAATTTTTGTTTAATTTTTATTTAATGAGATCGAATAACTACAAGTTATGAGTTGCCTTTATCCATTATAATTATAGGCCAGATATATATTGTTTAATTAAAAAACTTTTTAGGAGCTGTTAAAATGATTTTATATTTGATGGATAAAGTAAATATGATATTGTGATAATTAATATGTTTTATTTATAATGATACATAACATCCTATGTTAGAAAACATAATATATTTCAGTGAAAAAGTTCTAGTAGGTCCAAATTTAAGAAACGATGAAATGAAGATGATGAAATTTCCTATATGGTAATGATTTTCTATTTGTTGTGTTTGTTGTCAGTAATATTACTAGTTACGTTTCCTTGATAAAGGTAATGTATTAAGTATAATGTAGAAAAATAAAATAAATATATTATCATTGAAAGGCTTTAGATGTAATTATAAATCACAAATTATTATTAATAATATATAGAGTTATGATATGAAGAGGACTTTTGTGAATATGATATTTCTATTCGTGTTCATATAAACTCATAAAAATTAATATTGTTAATTTTTTAGTAAATGATGATGTTGGCGGAAAAATAAGAATAATCGAAAGAATTATCACAAAAATACAACTATGTTAAACAATTATGGAATAATTTATATGAATCTATAAACTATTTATAATAAGAATAACTCCAAAATAAATAAATTACAAGGAATTTTCTTTTTGTGACACCAAAAATGAACCATTTAAAAGTGAATACTTTAAAGAAAGGGAAACAAAAGTGTTTTGCAAACTATCAGAGGCGAAAATTTTTCAAAATCCATATTGGTGGGGTTGTTAGGAAATGGTTGATGATCCTTTCTAATTTTTACTAATGGTGTGAATATCCAAAGTGGATTCCCTAACAATGATAAATTTTAATGGAGGTCTTTGGGTTAGTTTTTCTATAAATAGGATCCTTAAGTACATTTTATTCATGGATAGGGTATTAAAGGAAGATAAAAAATAGCCTATTTATTTGAGAATGGAAAACCATAAAGGGTTTTCATAAATATAGTTTTTTGAAATTATTTAGAAAATATAATAAAAAAGAATATTTCTATGGTAAAATCTATGAAGAGAGTTAACACAAATCGGAACCATAAAGAATACTATGAAATAATTTTCAAAATGAAAGAACACTGATTTTATTTACTATAAACCAGAAATAGGAGAAATTTTAAAATGAAAAAATAATTATGGAACCCGATAAGGGATAATTGTGAAGATATTTCAAGATGTACTTTCATGAGGGGTACTCTATAATGGAATATTTTAATGGGAAGTTCCTTGGAGGAATTTTTTGAATGGAAGATTTGTGGATTGGGAATACACTAGGAATAGTCTAGAATATTACTCTTACATTAGTGTCATAATTTTTATATGAACCACAAAATATATAATATAGAGATAATATATATATATATATTATATAAAATGGAAAAAAGATTACATCCATATATTATTGTAGTGACTTAACTTTTTTAGTTAATATATAAAATGATTGAAGGAATAAGTGGGATTTCTATTTATATACCATTATTTAGAAGTAGATAGATTGAAAAAAGACAAATGAATTTTGAAAATATTTCTATTTTATTAGGAAGTATTTCTATTATTTAGTTTAAAAAAGTATAAACTCTTATTTATTATACTTGATATCATCCAAACATAATTTATAAGACAAATTGACATAGATTATAATGTTGAATATATCTTTGAAATTTGAAGAATGATTTATAATTAAAAAAATTTTGATATTAAAGAGACCTGAATGAAAATAAATATTTGAATAATCCCTCTACTCTAAATTTTTTACTTTTTTAACCAATGTATTGAGTATAGGGATGGAGAGGGAATGACGAAAGGATTTATATTATGTGTTACTTTAATATATTTAATTATTTTATTGATTATTATTACCTACTGGTCTATTAAAACACTCTTAGTGAATAAAGAATTGTTTGACCCATTCTGGTGGACTATGTAAAATATAAAAGTCTTCTGGATTCCTTATTGTAAAATTTTTATATATTTTATTCAATGTATTTGGTATAAAATTAAGATATAATATTGAAAATGTTCCTCCTTATAGGTGAAATATTTTTCTATTACCTATAAAAAAGAGGTGAGAATTTGTAATTGGAGAACATTATAATTAATCCACTCTATGGGTACATTAGTACAACCTAGCGTAAGAAATATTTTCTTAATATTTAAAAGATTTAATAATTTATATATCATGTGTTTTTTATATTTCTTTCTAATGAAATTTCATTTCCTTTATAAAATGGTGATTTTATTTACCATTAATTTATTGAGATATCATGATAATATAGAAAACTGCTCAATTATATTTTAGACATTTTCATTCAATATCTAAACTTTTTCTTACCATACAATAATGTTTTCGAATGATAAGAATGTATTCTATTATGTACCTTTTCTGTTTCTGAAAGTATATAAGTGAATAGAAATTTTAAAATTCTTTTATTGATGTGGGTTAATTTATAATGAAAATATATTAATTAAAAAGTATTATTATATATTACCACATATTTTGTTTTTAACACACTATGATAATTTTATGTACACATTTTATTTTCCATGTGTTAAAAAACTGACATGTGACTGATTTCATGTGGCTAACAAATTTATGAATTATCATTATGTGAAGTGTGGGGATGATATATAAATCCAATTAAATGGGTAATTACAAATATATTATGATAAATGAATGTGAAAAAGGAGTTTTAAAAATACAAATATTTCATCTGACATTGGTGGTTTTCCAATGTCCTTTATGTTATCAAACATAAGTTGTTAGTGAATGTAAACTATGTTATATGCTTGTGGTAATTCAAGACCATTTCCATAGAATTTGTTTTCAGATAACCTTGTAATATTGTTTCATTTTCTTAGATTTTATTTGTTCCCTATTAAGATTTTATATCTACATATAATTTTTATTGTCTCATGTTTTATCCTTTTAATTCTATAGTATATGTTATGAATTCCTTATGACCCTTTTGAGGATATATGTCTTTCTGAAATGATCAATTTTATATAATCAATAATAATAATAAACTCTAATAAATTAATATATTTTTCCATCAGCTATTTATAAATTTTTATATTTTCTAACGATTATTGATATAATTATCTATGGAACATTTCTATATTATCCATTATTAAGTATTTTCTCATTGTCCTTTGGATTCCCATTTACCATGGAAATTATATATAATAATATAAATTGTAGTATGTTTTTTGTGGAATAATTTTGGGGATATATTAAATAAATAATGTGTAATAGGACATTTATGTAGCTTTTATCGAATGAAACAAAACCTACGGGCTCTAGGATTGTTTGTTTTATTTCTGAGATGTAATATTTAATTATGGTAAATGATTTAATATATATATTCATAAATTATGAATTTTTAATCACAAGTACCACCATTGTTTCTCACTATAGTCACCCCTTCATAATTATTTCACATGAATTTTGTTTCTTTCACCGTCTTCTAGAATACAGGCCATTCACTACATTGTTCTTTGACTCATTCTTGAACTACTATCATGCATTGACTATTGAGATGACCAAAAAAGGCCAAAAGATATCATTTTATTTTGATCATAAGAATATGTGAAATATGTTATGAAAAAATATATAGATGTGTGGCTTTAAAAAAACATGAGTATTAATGACCAAGATCACACTAAATATAATTCTTCCTAATTTTTATGTTATAAATTAAAATTTTAAAAAAACATAGAATGATAATTTGAGAAAAAATTTAGTAACTTTATATATAAGATAAATAATAAAATAATAGAATTATTTTATCATAGATGTTGTGGAAGTTTAAAATATAAAATTCATACTTCATGGTAATGAAATAGTTGGTTCGACTTATTAATACATAGTATAATGAATCTGATGATTGTTCATCGTCCTCCTCATGTATGAAATAGATAAGCCATTTCCAAATTATCTATTAATATCACGTTTTAATCATATAATAACTTATAAAGTCTATAAGAATGAATTTATTGAGAATTTATAATGTTGAATAGGTCAAACTAGTTAATTCTATACCAGAACCTAAATGTCTCGTTCTCGGAGCCAAAACTTGAACCCAATCTATACACCTATCAACTGAAAAATAGCATGTTACCAACACAAATATTTTATCAAAATTTAAATATTTGGATTCTTATAGGATATATATATTTTTTAAAAATATTAGGTAAATATATATTTTTTATTTAAATATTAAATAAAACCAAAAAATGAAGACGAAAAAAACATCACTAAATTGAAACCCAATAGTAAACACAATTATCTTCGTAAAAAATCACAATTTCTGAAATTTTATAATGATTTTTTAAAATATAATTTTTTTAATGGTTCATGACTCCAAGACAGAAATATTTTTTATTCCATGACTAAAGAACGTCCCAAGCCACTATAGGTTTGAAGAATGAAATAAGTGGATTACAAAAATGTGGTTTTTTTGTATGATCCCCCAGATCATTGATTGGAAAATTAGAGATAGATTAGATACCTAGTGGATATGAAATAATTCAAAACAAATAGTTATGATTTATTAGGATAGGAGGGATACTACTAGTGTCTTTTATTTGTGTGATTATCATTAATAAAGTATTATATGATAAAAATACACTAAGGACCTTAATTATTTTTGAGGGAAACCTTGGGGAGATATATTATAAGATTATTGAATATGGTTATCAATTAACTACATTATAATATGGAAAACATGAATTTTGAATATTACACAGTCAAACATAAATTTATTTCAATGTAAGACCCTAATATTTTTAATGAACACAATTTTTGTATAGTGCATGAATGATGAAACACAAAGATTAAATAAACCATGAAATATTATTAGTTAAGTATGAGAGATATATCCAAGATATTGAATTTTTGTTTATAAATAAGAGTAACCAAATTATTATATATATATACGGGTTCTACTAAATAATAATTTTTTAATTCTTTAGAAATAATAATACAATTTTTGGTAATGTCATTTTCTTCCTAAAAAATATGTTTTCATAAAAATGGTTTTTATTATTCATTGTGGAAGAATTTAAAAATTATTTATCAAAATTTTTAAAAATATATTAGATATATGTTAAACCAATTTTTAAGTCATCATATAAAGCAATTTAGAGAGATAATTTTTTGGGTTGTTTTGGAAATATTAAATTTTTATTGAACAATAATGAACTGCAGTATCTCTAATAATATTTCAAAAACATAATTAATTTTTTTTGATAAACACAAAGGTTGAAAATTTAGGATAATATAATATAAAAATAATAATAAAATAATCAAAATAAAATAAATTATAATATACTGAAGGATAAATATGAAAATCACTTTTAATGTAGACACATTGCATCGGAGACAAACAAAAATTAATGTTTCCTATTGTAAATATAAAAGTTAAGATTCTTTAAGAACATTATGATATTTTTCAATAAATATTAAGAATTATTTTTAATTTTTATGAATATTTTTGAAATTATTTATTAATGTAACAAGGAACATATTCAAATTCTTATGAAATATTTATGAAATTCTAGAAAAGTAGGTATAACATATTAAATGAGTTTTCATGACCTATATGTTAATAAATATACATATTTTACGAATATAAGAGTTTTTAATAATATAATTGTTTTATATTGTTGATGATAATTTATTTTTTATTATTATTGATGATATAATTTACATATATGCTTATGAAAAGTCAACATGGTTCTTGTGAAAGTGTTATAACATCATATAATTTATTTCTAAAATTATAGAATTAATAATTTTTTGGTTGATTAATAGTTTACTATGGTATTAGTAGATAAAAATAAAATATTGGGGATATATTATAGGTTTATATTGAAATTACAATATTATGTTGATGTCATTAACGTCAACTTAAATGATTAGTTTCAAAATAAATATTAAAGGTATTTTACGATAAATACTATTTTATTAAATGATTTCAATTTCAAAAAAAAATATTTCACCATGTAAATGGAATACAGTCTATCAGATTATTCATGATCAGTCACTTATCTAATTTTTATATTATAATAAAATCATTGACCTATAATGAGTAAGATAAATATGTCATGGTAATAAAAAAATGGGTGATGAGGGAAGGTGGTTAAAATAGTGTGATATGGGTGAAAAGATCACCTAATCATGAAATTGTTTTAATGTATATGATTATTTATATCCATAATTATCATATATATTAAAAATTCCAAATTAGTTACAATTTATAGTGAATTTGATTTAATATTAATTTAATAATGTTGATAATTCCATGAGTGTCTCGTCCCCTCACACACAAAATGGGACATCCATTCTCCTCTTCATTACACCTTTTTAAAATAATATTTCCACCTATAAATAACTAAATTACATCAAAAAACCATCCCCAAATCCTTGTTGTCTTTTTTTGGAATAATTCTAATATTAAAAGTCTTATGTAGTAATGGTGGGTGGGGGGGGGGGGTTGAAAAATATGTATAACTTTAATCTAAATGTTTTATTTTTATTTCTTCTTATTCATCATTAAAAAAACATCTATGAAATATGATATAACATAATTTTTATATCTAATATAAAAATATGTTATTATATTAACTACTTAATCTATATCCATATGGTATTTAATAAAATGGTAAATGAATCAATCATTCATCTGTACGGTGGACTACTACCTCACTAATCGATGGAAATTATTTTCCTTCAACACCACACATGACATGTAATAATAATGGATTTGATGTATATATATGATTTCAAATACATAATTATTATTTTTTAAGAATATTATATATTCAATTTTCCGAACTATCCATCCATTGAAAAACTAAAACATCATTCATGCATTCGTATATATTATCACCTACACAGAGTGATATATCAAGTGTTTAAGCAACACATCACATAGATGATATATATATGTGTGTGTGTGTGTGTGTGTGTGTATCTAAAGATATTATATGATTCTATTGATAAAAAAATAAGTTTATGAAAAAAATAATACCTTTACACATTTCCCTCATGTTTGTACAATAACGAAAAATTTACTCATCTGTACGTTTGGACTACCCTCTCTATGGTTGTGACATAATGCACTTTTCGTAACCATTATTCATGGATAGTTTTAAACATTATAATTTATAAAAAAATATGAAAATTTATTTCACTGTTCTTATTCAATATATAATTTAATAACACCACATTGACAATAGTCATAGTAACAATTTCATATTGTATATATGAGTCAAAGGTCATCAAAATGTTAAACTCGAACTTCATTGATTAGATATTTGATGATGAAGTGGAGATAAAAAAATACAATGAATAATATACACTAAAAATATCTTAATAATTTTAATAATTAACATAATTTTATTATTTTGGAAGGCAAGTATATTATGTGATGACTCAAAATTGATTTAAGGGACAATTTATCATAAAAAATAATTTTAAATGTTTGAAAGATTTTATAATATTATTTTCCTTCCATTTACATATTTTGAGTATTATTTTATTTATATTTTAATTTTATTATAAATTAATGAAAAATAAAATATTATGTATCTTTTTAATTTATTAATTCTATTTTGATATGGAATATTTGTACATATTTAACATGGATTGTTTTTTAAAAAAACAATATAATGTTCCATTTTAAGATATATGATGTAAATATTTATTTACACCACCATTTAGATTATTTGATTTTATAATTCCTTGATAAGATTATATGTTTTCTAAAAATTAAATTAATGTTCTCTTTTGAGGGGTTTATTTAAAAAAAATTAAACAGTGGAATATATTTAAATTTAAAGAAATATTTTTTTATTGGGGTTAATAATATTATTTTCAGTATTATGATAGAATATAAAACATTCTTGTATTATGATTACGATAATGTTATTTGGAATTATTTAAGATGAAAAGTGAGCCTGAAATAGCCCCTGGTTATGGTTATCTAAATATTTCCTATCTATGTGGTAGGTAAACGTATGGAGTTTATGGGTTATGTTTATCCAAATATATTATGTGAATTTATCTCGTAGGTTATTCCTTGTAACAAACCATTGACATTCTTAATATATTCATCGAATAATGTTTTCATTTCGATTTTTTTTATTTTATTCATTGAGGGATTTTTATAGCAACACAACATTCTAAATGAAGAATATTTTTCATTACTATATGTTACATGATAAAATGAGCATAAGTAAACCACCAACTATATTTATATAAATTTAATCTCATCAATAACATGAATATCATGAATCCTCAAGTTGAAATGAACAATAATAGATAATACGATTATAAATTTGTAATTAATTTTTTTGAGTATGAATAATACTATATAAATTATAATAATTTTAGGTATCTTGTGATTTGTCCTAAAATATGAATATTTTAAGATAAAAATAAATATTTTCGGAAAACAGTATTTTTATAAATGATAGATTACACATGGGTTTCACATATTATTTAAAATAAATATTAAACACCTCATTTAAATACATGTGAAAAATATAATTAATTTTTTAGGTAATAATATAAAAGTTTTCATAAGGTGGTTTTTGGATTTTTATGATATAATCAATTTTTTATTGAATTGTTAAGACATTCAATTTTAAATGAGAACAACATTTTCATTATAATAATTTGTAAATTTAAATTAGTTTTTAAAATGGTTCTAAATAAGAAATATTTCAATTACAAATCTATTATTTATTTTTAAGTTATTGGATTCATTTTAGAATTCAATTTTCATATAAAGAATGTGAACTTTGGATTATTTTCTTTTTTAAAAATGAATTCTATAGTACATATGCAAGATTAATTTTAAAATAATATTTCATATTCTCTAAATAGAGTTTATTATAATAGATTAAATATTGGGAATAAAAATAATTTATATTAACTAATAATGAATAATTAATTGTTTACCAAAATTAAGTGTTAAAAAATAGAAATTATATACCTTGGTTATAGTAAAAATAGGTTTATATGGGGTTAAACGAAGATTATATGGGATAGAATGACCAAAAAAATGTATAAAACATAATTTATGTCAATAATTAGACCATGTCATGTACATTTCCTTATAGAAGTCCATTATCAACCATTTTTATGGTGAAAAACATAGATAAAACTTTTTCATTTAAAAAAATTACAATTGTGAAAGCCACCCCACTTAAAAAATTCCACCCCAATCCTCTACATTATCACCATAAAAACATTTTGGATCATCAAGGAATATCATATATAAAATTAAAAAATATATTCAATAATCTTTTAATTTAAATTTTTTTCATAAAAACTTCCTAGAAAATATTTCAATGTAACTCTAAGGAGTTTATCTTTACAATGGGTGATGTTCTTTAATGATCATCTCTATTTTATTTCTTAATTCACCTCAATAAATTCTAATTAAAACACAATAAAAAATTAATATTTATCATTTATATAATTAGATTTTATATAGTAATATAATTACCTAATACCATCCACTTTCTTTCAAATGGTTGACAAAATCATGATTCATGTGTATAGTAGACTACATCCACACAAACTGATGTCATTCAGTTTTCATTTTATACACCCATTGATTGGTATTATTATAGATATAAATCATATATATGATTATTAGAGTATACAAATACATTATTATCCATTATATCTTATATTAATTTTATATTTTCTACTCAAGAGGGGAAAATACATTGTCTCTAATGTGTACAACGGACTACCACCTTGTGAAATGATGTGACTTGTCTTTAAATATCATTTTTACATGTTATGTATTTAAGATAAAATTGATGGATATATGTGATATAAATTATATAATTATGAAATTAATTTCAAATTTATAATACTAAAAAATAATATATATCAATTTATTTATATACATTTCAATCACAAAAAGGGATAACATTGTTTGTGTATGTGCGAACTGTCTCCATGATGAAAAAATGTGACTTTATTTTCCCCAAAACTCAACATGGATGATATATATAATTAGATTTAATGAAAAAAATATGATATGTGTGATATTATTATCAACTTAGAAAGATAACATATTACATAACTTTATTAAATGATGATCATTCAAAAATGGAAACATTTATCTATTTTACATAGGACCCACCATCTCTTTGACCATGATGTAATTAATTTTTCATAAACATATTTAATTATTAATAAGAAATTTAACATTGATTTAAATAATTGTTAATTATTTCATGATGATTTTTTAGTTAATAAAAATCTATAATACGTACAATAATATTCAATTTCAATGAAAGAACATATTAGAAAAAAAGGAAATTTACATATAAAACAATTGGGAAAATTAATGATTATTAATTATTGGGAAATAATTTATTATTACAGGATCATTTATGCTATCATTAATATTAATATATGTATGGTACAGGTGAATAATTTTTTTTAAATAAACTATACATGAATTTAAAACATGTTAACCCAAAAGGAAATTTGAGATAAGGGAATTATTTACTCAATTTCCTATCATTTTGTTAGTCTTATACATTATTGATTATGTCATTCTATGATTATTTCTTTCATTCCCAATTAATATATTATGTGTTATTTCCACTTGTTTCATGTAGATTAAAATTTAATACAAAGATTAAATTCATTGATTAATATCTACTTCAATGATTTGATCTCTTTAAGGTATTTAATCTCAATTTCATTACATTGAGAAAAATTATAATATTAATCACATAATTTATTTTATATGGTTTATTTTCTATCAGTTATATATATAATATCACAAATACTAGATTATTCAGGTTATTTTATGTTTTAATTTCAATTAATTCATCTATGGGGACTTGAATTAACAGTTACCATAGGGAAATTATTTTCATAACAAAATTTTATTTCATTTTTAAACTAATATTTTGTTGTATATGATATTATAAGATTATTTTTAATAAATACATTTGAACATATATTTTTTATTTCCAAAATGTTTGGACCAAAATTTGATACAAATACTATATTTATTTATAAAATATTACTTCAATGTTATTATCATTGTAACAAAGTATTTCATAGTCTTAATTTGGTTTGGATTGTTTATAAATCAATTTCCATTGATGGGAATTATTTTATCACAGTTTAATAGTCCTATTAATTTTTTTATCCTTTGGTTTTCATGAACAATTTTATGTAATATTACTTTTTTCCAAATATTTAGAAATTAAATTTATTGACGAAATGATATTAATAAAATAAGGCTATATTTCTCTCTTATTCTTGAATTAAATTATCATCATAACCCATGTCCTATAAAATATATTCAAATATATTTTTATTAATTTAAAAAATTATTTACTACTGATATTTTTACTTATTATATACAATTTAAAAAATATTTTTATTTGAATCATCATGTCTTTTTTAAAACAATGCTCATTTGGATTTTACCGAAATAGTGAAATGATTTTAATAACATGTATGACATGATAAAGGTTCAAATACATCATAAAAAATAAAATGTCTCAAAAAAAATTATTTATATGCTTCAATTTTTATTTGAAAATATATGTATTTAAAAAAAATGTTATATTTCAGTTTTAAAAGTATTTTTTAAAAATAAAATGTATATTTTCTTCATTAATTTATTTAAGGATATTTTATGGAATTTCTATTAATTATTTAAATAATGTATTATTATTACCTTATTGGGTATATATTTTATTGATACTATTATTACTATTTATATGAATGGATTATTATCATTTGAACAATAAATGTATAGAAATTTACTTTCTGGATTGATTTTTGTAATCATTAACCTTCTTCTGAAATACTAAAAATCTTGTGAAAATTAGTCATTCTATTTACCCTAAACATAATAATTATCTATAATGGATATAATTTTCGGTCAAACTATTTCTCATTTATATATAAAATGTTTTACTTTGAAATTTATTTGATTTAATTCTGAAATATTTGCAATCTATATTAAATTTTTAATAATTATTTTTAATGTTAAGGAATAGTGATTCGTGAATTTAATAGATTATTCAATATATGATGAATGATTTGGACTAGTTGTGATAGATGGGGACTTGTAAAATATATCCCCTCAATACATCGATAGGTCTAATGACACAAATTGGTAATGTGTGTTTAGTTATTTACGTAGCCATATTATTTATGAATTATATAGTTTGGGTACTCATGATATCTAATAAATAGAATTTTTTACATTTATTTTCCTTATAATATTGATTAATCCACATATTATCATGATATAAGTTTTATTTAAGTGTAATGTGTGTTTATTTATTTATCATTCCATGGAGATTATATATATTTATTCATAACAACATTTGATGTACGTGAACCGTAATATTAATTTAATCTCACCGTTATGTTTTCCTTTCCTATGAATCCATGTAGTTTATTATGATATCTAGTTAAGGATATTATAGAGTTCATAATTTTATTCTCAAATTAAATATTGTTGTATTCTTTGTTTTCAAATTTTATGAAAGACTAATGTATATATCTAGTTTACCAAGATTGATAAACTATTCGGTCCTTAGATATAATATTTCATGATTTTTTATAAAAATTCAATTAAGCATATATCATCTTTATGGTATATGGGTTAGGTTCCTGGTCACTACACATTATGGGGATTGGGATCCTTTACTAAGAATAATTACCTCATGTATATGGGTATATTTTATTAACTAATGGATTTCAATTATTATTTTGTAAATATAATTAAACCTTACTCCATGGGTTTGAAGATCCTTAAGAGCAGGTTATGAAATATTATATAGAAAATTGGGTTTTGCACCTCATACTAGACAAATTCATGTATTCTATGGGTTATAAGAAACGAACTCATTGTAGGGAAGAAGTTGTGGGTCATGTTTTTAGAAAGGAAATTATCAATCCATGATACAATTCCACAAGGTGAATACATAGAACCAGGATAATTTATATTTTAGGGATAAATGTTTTAATGTTTTTTGGATTTATATATATTCACTCAATAAAAGGGGGTCATAATATGAATTCCTAGAGTCCAATAGTTTAATTTACAATTCATTCCTTAATCTTTTTTCTTTTGATGTGGATGGTTTCCTCTCGAACAATGGGTTTTTTTGGTTGATCTCCATACTTCTAGATGGCTTCATTTTTTGTCTAACTCCTATGGTTTCTACATAACATATCCCTAGTTTAATTAATTATATGTCTTTTAATGTCTGATATGTTGGAATATAATGACCATTTTCCTATTTATGTAGGTTTAAATCATTCCTAAAGTAGTTGTATCAATGTATCTTGTTTGATATATAATTTTTTGCATGATCGTGTCAATCTTATTGGGGTATTTAATTTAAAATAGTGACTTTATATTGGAATTGAATTATTATAAATGATTCTTATTTTGATTATGTTTTTGATTTAAAAATTAATTTCAATTGATATGATATGGTATTATTAAATGTGAGAATAGATTTTAACTTTTTTGACAAAATTAAACCATTGGAATCCTTGGAAAAATTTGGAAATAAATTTGTCACTTTTTTTTGTATCACGTCCCTAGAGGTTTTGTGTTAGCAAAAACTATTATTGGATTCAATATTAGTTGGAACCAACAATTTATTTATTTTTTCTATTTTATGTCTAGTCTATATTCCCATAGGGATGAGCCAAAATGGTGTCCTTTTTTATTTACACATGGTCACTAACATAATGGTACATTTCAGGGAACTTCAACCATGTGTTTATTTAATTGTGCATACATAATTAGTTTTTCTAGTGCTTTCCTATTTTTCATTATAGATGGCATATTATTGGATTTTATGAATATGGTATGCATTTATATAATAAAAGGTAATATTTTTAAGAATTGTTTTTATAAAAAGGATCTATAAATCATATTTTTTTAATTTTATATAATGTGAAATATAGATATTAGATATTTTATAAATTAGTTGGTGGAATCATACTAGGATTTTTTCCAACACCCAAAATTTTCCTTTGGGTGGTTCTAGAACTTATTTTGTAGGACATATGAAAAGGGAAGGGAATGATGTGGCATGATAGTGTTTCATTTCATTAGTCACATTCATAATAGCTTATTATTGTGGTGATGGCTGTTCACAAGGTTACATTTTTCATCAAGTCAATATTATTTTTATAGTTTGGAATGTTTTTATTTTTATTATATGTGTTATGGGTATGTATTAATTTTGTTCACATTCTACTTTGATTATTCTTCATCTTAAAATGATACATTGGGATATTTCGCTATATCTCACCATATGGTGTAAAATTTAATGTTTTATTTTTAGTTGATCAATGCTAGATCACCTAAAATATGTTTATTAGGGAGTGTAAAACATTATGATTTGTTGATATTGCGATGTTGTGGATTGATGTTTTTATAGATCAGATTATTTATCACTAGAATGCGAGTAGTATGTGTAGTAAAGGGGAATAGCCAGCTCAGTTTTTTTTCCATAATATGAGTTACCATGGCCTTATAGGGTTATTTATAATTACTGTGATATGGTGTTTGAGGTTGTTTTAATGAACTATATATGGGAATTTTTTGAATTGACTAATTTTTTATCTGTATTTTTTTTAGAAAAATTAATATTTTTTTGTAGTAAATAATAGATATAATAACTTGTTGATGGTCCTATGAAATTTAAGTAATTCTCTTTATTGATGGGTTTTTCATCTAATTTTAAGGAAATTCCACAAATAATATCACTTTTATTGCTGATTGAGGAAGATGTGAAATATGTTCTATAGGGGAATCCTCAGACAGATCCTTCACTCATATAAGATGTAATTATAACAATATAAAATCTACACTAGTATAGTGTTAGGAACGATGATGATTAGTGGATCTGGACTACGATTTTACTAAGATACATCATCTTGAATTCCTAAATATCAAATTCCTTAAGAAATATGAAGAATGGAATAAGTGGATTGAGAGGATCTTTAACTTTTTGAACAGTCATAATGACAACAAGGTGGATTTTCCAAATATATTATTACGGCACCATGACGGTGTTTATGGGTTGGTATTAGTAACATTATTCTTTAATGTGGCATTTCTTATGTATATTTCATGACAATATTTAACAAATAGTTTTATCTTGATAAATTACATGGGTAAAATATCTAGGAGTTTCTGAACATAGAGAATATAGAACATACTAGTTTGGAGTATTCCACTGATTTGTTTAGTCGATGTACTTATCACAAAAGCTAGTCACCCCTGATTTCATTAAGAAATATAGATTTGAGTTGTTGATGGGAGAAAATATTTACTAGATACCGATTATCATATTCCACATTACAATTATTGAGTTTGTAAAAAATGATGCATTAAAATAGTCTACCATTAATAGAAAAACAATTTTTGGAGGATCTTTAGTTTGTGTAGCTATTTTGTAGGGTTTATTGTCAAATAGGAAAAGTAAATAAGTATCTATATTTCTTCAAGAATAGTTTTTGGGATTTCATCATTACATCTTTATCATTTTTATATCAATTTTTGAGGAATAGTCATAGAAGTTCTAACCATATAGTGTCACCCAAAACTTATAATCACTGTAAAAAAATATATCTTTTTGAATAATTTTTTGATCAGATGTCCCAAATAATTAAGGTTGGGTCCAATATCACCATGGGTTGTATAATTTTTACAATGCATCTAGGGGTGGTGAGTCTTATCCTCAATATTTGGGGATAATTATGTGGCTAATAAATCGTAGGGAATATCCGAGATTGGACATATTTTTGAAGTGAAGTATACACTAATGGAATTTGATGTAAAGGTGACTATAAATAGAGGAAAACTATTAATTTCTTATTCAATATTTCTATCTTTTATTTATATTGGTTATAACTATTCCCATATATTATCAGTGTTAATTTTATTTTTGGGTTTAAATTTAGATATTTACCCATTATTTTTGAATGTTTCTATGCCTTTGAGAAAGGGGTTATAATAATGGTTGATATCTCTAGTATGTTGAGTGAAGATAATAGAACATGAGGTGTAATATGACTTCTTTGTTCTAGATCATGTAATCTTGGACTGGTTTATTATATTGGATTGTATTACTATCTTTAAGGCCTATATTGATTATAATTAATTTTGTGTTTATTTTTTGTACCATGATGGAATCACTAATGTCTGTCACGGTGAGTGGGATTCTAGGTCTAGGAGAGTGTGGAATTTTTTTATTCTGCTAGGATGATCTCTTATTATATATTTATATTATTCATAAATCCCATTAATTTGTATTTTTGTATTAAAATTCTAATAATGTATGTGCATACCCCATAGTCTTACTAGATGCATTTTCTTGTTTGTTGAAATAAAGAGTTGTTGCATGTACCATGGACCAACCACCTTGAAAATGCTCATTTCTATTCTATCTATTTGTATGGAGCTAATTCATTTTATAGAACATAATGAAAAACTGTGAGATTACAAGGATAAGGGATATATTCATCCTATAATGTCATCATGGTCTTCACATGTATTATTTCCTACGAAAGAAGAAGGGAGACTCAGACTATATATTGATTATCAAATATAAAATCATGTGACCATTAAGAATAAATATCCATTTACAAAGACTTATGATATCTTTGACCAGCTTATAAAGGGTCATTGGTTTTTTAATATTGTAATTTGTTCAAGGTACCACTAGTTGGGATTACTAAAAGATTATATATACACGATATTGATTCAGAACCGATTGGGGAGTTGTGGTTATCTATTTACTCCATCCGGCTTCAATAATTCTCTCATTGTATTTATGGAATTGATGAACCAGAAATTTAATTGGTTCATGGGATAATATTTTTTATACATAGATGATATTTTTATACTCCATGTCAAAATAGAAAAACATGTAACATTTTTATAATCCTTATGACATAGAGGGAACAACATTTTTATAGTAATATTTCAAAATGTGAGTTTGGATTGAAAAAGTTGTGTTATTCGGGTATGTTTTATATCAGAGGGTTATCTTAATGGACATAAAAAATGTACATGATGTAATGTCCTTGTAGTTGCCATGAAATATTATTGATATCATGAGCATATTGGGGTTGGATGGTTATTATAGTTTTTTTATTTGGTATATCTCTAGGCTTGCATCATGATGTTTACATTAACCCATAAGGGTGTAAATTTAGAATTGAATTGAAGTTGTAAGAGATATTTTGAGGATCTTATGGTGATATTTTCTATATCTCTAGTTTTTATTCCTACATAACCATTATTTTTGTATGATTATTATGATTAATCTTCTAGAATTGTTTCAGGGTGTGTCTTGATGAAGGGAATATGGTTAGTATACAACTGCTCTTCCTAGTTATTGCCTCTGATGAAAAACAAAACATCACATGATCGTATGTTGGTAGTGGTTATGAATGAACTCAAAACATGATGTAACTACTTCATTAGGGAGTATATTACATTATAAGATTATCACAATCTCCTGAAATATATTTTCAATTAGAGGGATTTGAACTGGAAATATATATGATGGGTGGAGTATCTCTAAAATTACAATTTTGATATTTCATATAGACATGGGAAATGTAATTTGGTCAGAGATGTGTTGACCATAGAATTAATGACACAAGTAGTGAATTAACCATTGGAATAGTGTTCTTCGATGAGTTTGTTTTGTGATATTATTATAGGATTTAATGTCTTTGGTGGGATGTTATGTATATCTTCGATGAATTCAAAAATATCATTTAATGATAAAAATTAGGTTGAGAATATATCTAACCCTGAGTGATTGAGATTTTGTGAATTATTTATTGTCTGGATACATTAGTGGAGTGGTCTCAGTATTGAAGTAGTAATTTTGGTTTTTCAAATAGGTTTTGTTTTATTTTTTCAGTAAGGAATTAGTTGATGGACTATGGGAAAATTTTTTATCAGTTTGCAGATGTAGGTGCTACCATGATATATAATGATGTGAGATGTCAGTATTGGTGGATGGGGATATAATAGATATCTTTTGATTTTGTTTTATTTTGTCACACATTTAATTTAATCAAGGTAGAGCACCATAGACTTACTGTGTTACTTCATACCTTACCCATTCTGTTATGGAAATGGGATTATATTTAAATGGTTTTTTTATTATTATACCATGGGATCTATGTAGGAGGGAAGTGATTTGGGTGATCACTAAATTACTAATGAAATCAATAAATTTCGATCCAATAAAAGAAATGATGAATGTTGAATATCCTGGGGAATTTTATATTTGAGAGATTGTGAGAATTCATGGGGTTCCCAATACCACAGTTTTTGACAAGGACATGAGGATCCAAATAGTATTTTGAATGGTTTATATAAGTTTATGGGTTCCCAGTTGATGTCAATCATATAATATAATCCTCAAATGGACTGGATGAGAGAGGGATATAGAGATGGATATCTAGTTTATTCTAGATATTATCCAATATTGGGTTCATGATTTTTGTGGTTATTGGGAAAACATTTACCTTCAATACAGTTTTAATAAAATAATGGTTTCTAAGAATTGATAAAAATGTTTTTTATGTGGAATTGTAAGGGTGGATATATATATCTCCCTTATATTAATTGGATTTTGGAGAGATTTACAAGTTGGGATGAGGCTCTTTCTCGAGATGAAAGAAACGGTGAAATTGATCCCAAAGAGATTATTCAACCCACATAGTCATCAGAAATCTAACGAGGACCCTCATCATCAGCCAAAATATTTTGTGGTCTGGGATTATTTAATTCATAGAGATTTACCCGACATCGTACATCATATATTGTGTATGAATTATATATTGGAATCAATGTTTGTGGGGCCCTTTGTGATTATTCCACAACATGGATGAGTGGAATATTGGTTTAAGTTTTTATCACATATAACATCCATCAATGGCATGATTCATGTTGATCATCTTAAAATATATCAATCGAATCTTCTCCATGTTATTGAATGGGAGGATTGTTACCTTGAGCCTGACATCACTATGCTTGAGAAACTAGTTCATATATGGGATCACCAAGAGGTATTTATTCCTGGTAAAATGATTTCATTGGTCCATGTATATAGAAGTTCCGATAGGATATCAATGAGACATGGTAGTAGAAATTATTAACAAGTAAATAGTAGCCTCCAATTTTTTCATGTTCATGTTCTATAGGACTTTATAGAGGAATTAAGTGATTATTGTTGGGATATTATAACACATCATTAAATTTATTTAGGTATGTTTGGACTATTGTTTTGTATTTCCATTTTATTGGTGTATTGATGTAATCTTTACAATGGAGATCCATTTCTAGGGAAAATGAAATAATGTCAGGGGATTTGTGTTTCTTTAAATTAATATTGTATAGGTATAAATGTATAAATGTAATCTAAGGGTTCTCCTTGCTTTTAGAGAGACTCAAATGGATGTTCATGAATTTCTTATAAGAAACTATATTGTTCCTTAGCTATTAGAATTATTAATGTCCTAAATTGTATACAAAACAAGAAATCTATTTCCTTGAAGATTCATGACTCTAGCCAAATTCATGATAATTTACAACTCATGAAACCATTACATATCATGAAAACATAAATCATGTGTAATTTAACTCACAGTGAATAATTTATCATTATATTTTTTATTTATACATGTTCATGATATTAAAGAGTTTCATGAAATGAATTACACATGTCTAGCCATTTAATTAATGCTTCACCCCCATTTTTTATCGAATGTGAAGGATATTGTTTTAATGTATAACGATTTATTTTTCGATCTTCGTCCTCTTGGATCACTCCAATCAACACATTACTCCAATGTTATTTGCATCATGTATCCCTATTTCATTTCTTTCATGTCTTTCGAAGGCCTAAATATTTAAAATTAATATTTTTGTCGATGGAATCTGGATTTCAATAAACCTTGAGTTATGTGTATCTGTGAAAGTGGTTTTTATTCTAAAATGTATATATTTTATTATAAAATATTTTAGGATATTGGATGAAAAATATTCTATTGAAATAAAAAATTCTTAGATGGAAATAATTCATTTATTTATTATGGGTTGGATTTTTGAAAATATGTTATTTTATATAAAAAGTTTTTTAAACGTGATCATGGATTCGGAAAAGTTTTTAAAATTCATATCTCATTTAGAACCTCTAGTGCATTAGGAAATGGAAAATTAAATTTAGTATGTGTGATTAAACTAGATGTATTATTATATAAAAAGACTATGGAGGGACACAATATCAATTAGAACTTACATTTTCATGGTTTAGGGTTATTTTACATTTAGTACTTATTCTAATAAGATAGATCTCGAATGTCATTATTTTTATTTGTAATTTGTTTTATCACTTGATGGATTATTACATGGATATTTTACCATGTGGTTTTATTATAGGGAAACCATGGTGGGTATACCCCATATTTCATGATACCCCTTATATAAAACATATTATATGTTTTAGTCACTATGGTATGAAATGATGGTAACAAATGTAATTTTTATAAAATTGTTTTGTTTATAAAAAAGATAGAAATATAGGATTTTGTATTCAAGCTAGAACATGTGAATTATTAATATTAAGACATGTATATATTTGTTGGTGGAATCCTAATTGGATCTATGATGAAAACAAAATTTTGACTTTGGGTCATTTTATATCATGATTTATAGGAATCAGGTAATGGGAAGGGAATCATGTAGCATACATGTTTCTCTTCTCTTTTATGACCTTCTTAGTGGGATATTTTGGTGGTGACAGATGACCACATGGAGACTTTTTATTTCTATTATACTTTATAATTCTCGTTTTTCTTGTTAACCATGTATTTGAATATCTCAAGTAAATGTGTTCTTTTCATTTCCATTGTACATTGATGTCACTTTAGTTTTTTATGATTGTTTTGAATCATTTTTGTATATCACCATGGAAAGACCACTTTGGGTGGATTATCTCATTCACCCAAGCTTATTAGTCATATTAAATTTGTAAGAGTGATTCACAGATTGATATGGGAACAATTTACCTAGTTAAATATACGATTATCTATTAGTTTAATGGGTTCTTGAAGAAAAAATTAATTTTACATGGTATTATAAACATATTTTTAAAAAAATGAATGATTATTACCATTAAGAATATTGTGTACTAGTTTTAATAAAAATAATTTTATATGGGTTCTCATGTTTTTTATGACATCATTATGGTTATTATTTTTGACTTATTCTTTCATATTAAGAGTTTTATGAAAAATATATACGTGTTTGTGTTTTCATTTGTATGTTAAATGATAATTTGATATCAACTTTTATTTTTTAAATTGAAAATTTTCTTATATAGCCTCATTATTTTTAAATGGTCTAAATGGTTTCCCACATTTTTTTATGTCCCTTGCTTTTATTTTTATATTCGTCCCATGTTCTTAATGTTTTTTATATAGTAATGTATTTGTAAAAAATTAAAAATTCATGATTATATCCCCAAACATTTTCCTAAAATATTAACCATTATTAAAAATAGGTATTTTTGGGAATGTGGATATAATGTAATTTTCCAACATTCAATTTATCATTTTTTAGTAATAATCATGACCAAATTATCTAAAAAAATAATCATATTTATTTTGAGATTGAAATAAAATTAATTCTAATTTAAAACTCAATATTATTTAATGTTTTAATATGGGGTCTTTATTCTAGATATTATAGAAATGAGAGTAGATGACTATAGATTATAGGATTCCATGTAAAGATAATGTATTATATTTTTATACTGCAATATTTTAGTTTTTTTGGGGGAATTATTGTTATTAATATAAAGTGATTTATGATAAATCAGAGGATATTATAATACATTAAATCATATAAGTTATAAAGGACTAGAAGGAGTAAAGTATTATATAAATTTTAAGGTATTTTCTATACGTTTATTGATAATTTATTTTTAGTAATAAATTACAATTTTTTTTTCTTTTGAAATGTTTTGGGATTGTTCGTTAAAATGGATGTAAAGTGATGATGCCCAACCTCTATATCCATACAAACTGATTTCATCGTTATTATTGATGAAAAACATTATTCTACTGATTTTGATATATTCTTGAGTATTAATATGAACTTCAACATACTATTTAAATCATGAAAAAAAAATTCAATTTTCAAAATATTATATTTTCCATGGTATCTTTTTTATTTGATTTTAAAATCTAAACTCCTTCATTTTTCTCAAAAAGGGAAATACCCAAATTTTATTTCCTAATTATTTTTTGGAATTTGAGCATCACTCTGAATGATAAAAATAATATAATAATAATTTTTTTTTCAGGATTTATGGAATGCATTTTTTTTGTTTAATATATGAAATAATATAGGGTTAATATTAGTGAATCAAAATGATATAATTCATATATCTCATTTTTATTAATGAATTAATAATGAATAAGAGAATAATGTATGGTCAAATTTGTGACAAATATGTAGAATAAAGAATGTGATTATGTATCAAGTTTCCAAAATTACAGTTTAGTTGTATTTTATTAATAACATTATGATAAATTCAGAATTTTATTTTAATCATGAAACACCTATGGATTCTTATATATTAGGGGGTTTTCAAAATATTTAAACATATGGTTGATGGAATTGTTATCATTGAATATTATTGATGATAAAAGGTTACATTTTTTGGAGACATTCATTTATGGGCAAGTGATTCAGGTATTATGATTATTTGAATTCATGGGAAAAAATAAATCATATTGTAATCCTTAAATGATAAAAATTAATTTGATGATTAATTTTATTTATCATGGATGTTCATTATATATATATTTTTAGAATATTATTGAATCGATGTTAAGTAAGAATATTAATATGATATATGATTTTTTATTTGTAATTTAATTATATTAATATTTCTTAGATAAAGGAAAAGTTGCAGAATAGATGATATTAAATCACATAATTTATAATGGCGGGGCTTGAAAATATAATTGATTGGAAAAAATACTTTCACACATACTATTATACTTTGTAATTTCCCAATTAGTGTGAAATTTTTTATTGAAATAAATAATTTTATTGAAAATGAATAAGTTGATTATGAAAATAATTTAAATCTCTATGATAATCATGTTATTTTAGAGAAAATATTCTCATATTTTAAGAGAACATTTTATTATAATATATTCCTTTTTTATATGAATCATATTATAGGATAAATTAAATATTTAATTGATTTTAATGTTCGGAATAAATATGTATAATTTAGTGTCATAAAGAAAATATTTGATAAGGTAGTTATATTTTCACAAGTCAGTTAATAAATATGAATTATTATTTATTATTTTTATGTATAGATAAATATATTGGAGTTATATAATAATAAAATATATAGAAAAATTACAATTCTTTTGCAAGCCCAAAAAAGTCAAAATAACATATTAATTTAGTTTTCATGACTTATATATGAGAATATATAAATATTTAATGAATAAAAATGTTCATAATAAAATAATTGAATTTATTTTATATTGTTATTTTATTTAAAATTTTTATTAATTAAAAAATTACCTTAAATGTTTGTGCAATACCGCTATTGTGCTTCAGAAATTTGTAGAAAAAATATTATTATTTTTTTAAATTAAAAAATAAATTTTATTCTAACAATATATAGTGTCCCAATATTTTAATAGATCAATATATTTTTAAGTATTATTTAAATTTATAGATTCAAATTAAATTTTCATCATGATGAATTTAATGTAAAATTAAATTAATAGTCACAAAAATAACATTAAGTATATTTTTATAATAAAGAATAAATTTTTTTATGATTCAAAATTAATAAAACCTCTATAATAATCAATTTAAATAAAATAATGTTGAATATATCCACCATATACATTTTAATGGTCACTTTTACTTTTATATTCACGTTTATAGTCCCTAAAGAATAAAAATATTTGATAACATGGTAATCATTATAAAAGATAATGGGGGTTAAAACATAGTGATATGGGAAAAAATCAACTAAAATATTCAAAATATAATTATATAAGGTTATTTACACTCATAATAATCTTTTATAAGAAATATGTCCATTCTTTGTAACTTTTAACATAAAATTTAATTTACAGAAATTATATTTTTATGTTATTCCAGTAGTTCCACTACTCACACATATAAAATAACACCACCTCCTCTCTCTTTATTACACATATTAAGCACCATTGATCAAATAATACCTTCCAAAATTCCTTCCCAATATCCAACCCAATTTCCTAGATGTCTAATATTGATTATTATACCAAACTTATAGGGATTATGGTATAAGACGATGGATTTTTTCTAAAGAATGGGTATAGCTTTTAACAAAATGTTTAAATTTAATGTATTATTCTTACACATTAAAAAGGATTATTTAATTTATCATATAATATAATATTATCAAAAATATTTTTATATGTTATTATATTAATTTATTAAACTATACTCATATTCATTCTCATCAAATTTAGATTGAACCCATCATTTGTGTTTACATCAGAGTACTACCTCGTTAACTGATGTAATTCATTTTCCATCAACACCATTCCCCATCTGGTTGAAATACTTAATTTAATGTTTCTATATAAATTTTATGAAATAATTATCATTTTAGATGACATTTTAACTTTTATTTTATTATCTTTGCATCATTTTAATAATGATAATGACCTTCATACATACTTGTGGACTACAAGCTCCACAATGCAATGTGACTATTTTTTAATCACCTCATAACATAGATGGTATGTGTAAGTGTATTTCAAGAGTTAATATGATATTATTGAAATAATAATAATTTTATAATGGTAAAAGAACATAGACCTTTTTTCTTCTTATTTGTTAAAAATGGAAATGTTTTTCTCGAGTACACACAACCTCACATCTCGATGATTGTATCATTATTCATTTTTTATAAAAATATATATATTTAATTTAAAAATTACAATTTATTTTTAAAAATTATTTATAATTCCTGATTATAATTCTAGATCTAATTGAATCATGGAAACTGTTACCATAGTTAACCTACTGAAGTCATTATAGACATACAAGTCAAATATTTTCAATATTTCCGATGTTAACATTATTGATAAATGAATTGAATGTTAAATAATAATAATTAAAATAATAGGAATAATAAAACTGAAAAAGAATCATATGAATACAAATAAGTAACATATATTTATTATTCAATAAAATAAATAATGTATATGATGCGTCAGAGTCTAGGTAAGAGACACATTTACATCAAACAGCATTTTAAATATTTTAAATATTTATTTTTTAAATCTATTCATTAAGATTACATATTTTTAAAATTATTTATCTGATTAATTCATATGTAATTAAAAATAAATTAAATTTTATAAAAAATTTAATGTCCTAATAGAATTTTTAAAAATAATCATTTAATGTATTTTAAATGATTTTATTTATAAAAATGGTATATTAAATTTTCTATTTTATCTTATAGAACATAAACAATTTTTTCTAGAACTGGTCGAGTTATTTTTTTATTGTATTACTCTAAAATCTATCATTTTATCTTTAATTAAATCTTATCTACCAATTTTATGGTTATATTTTCAAAAAGGATATTAAATAAATTGAATATTCACTAGTGTAGAAAATCCTTACCACGTCGGTGTCTGTTATGTCCGTTATATATTACCAATGCACAATGCTGTAAAAATAATTTTATCAAATCAGTTAGAAAATAAAAGATGTTATAAATTTCTGATAATTGATTTATTCTGTCATTTATATTATATATGATGTCAAAAATATTTAAATTTGATCTATCAAGTTGGTTATTTTATAACCGACATGAAAAATCGTATCTTGGTGCATTATCACGCCTATTATAAATAACCATTGTCATAAAGGCATTTCAATGTCTGTTAATAAATAATTGATATGACAAAATAAACAAAAATAGTTGATCAAATTGGTTCTTAAATTACTGTGGTGATAAATCTTTTAAAATATTTATTGTGCCCTGTATTCTGTCATTCTATTTTCCTGGATCAGGTGACCTACGACTCTTCTGTCTCGCGTGAAAAACCATGAAAGGATTCTCTAGCATCGATCCCTACAACCTTTTTTTCCATCAACATTAATCATCTTTATTATCACCAGATCTATCAGGTCGAATAACAACACTCACGAAAGCCTCACACACCTTAGTTTAAATCTTTATTTTTTGTGATGCCCTAAATTTATGTTTTGGGATATTTTTTTTCTATCACGATTATTTATAAAATTTTATGTTTCATGGTGTTATATTAAAACAGGCCAAGTTATTTTCTGATAAGATAAACCATGTTCGTGATATCATGCATCTTCTATGATTTTTTTTATTACCATGTGTGTTCTATTACGTGTGGTTGAGTATACTTCCATGTCTGTGCTACCATAAAATCATTATCTTTCATTTTTATCCTTATAACCTTAAAACAGAGGATGTTATTCAATACTTTATTTTACCATCAATAATTCTATCGTTATTTAATTCTTATTTTTGTTAATATATTCAAATTACATTTCATGTTTATATTAAATATTTTATTTTTCTTTATATGACAATAGTCATTATTTATTGTATGAATAAAAACTAACTTACTCTACCATTATCATTAAAAATAAAAATGGCTAGACACAGCTCCCACCCACTGGACACCCCCACTCCCTAGACAGAAAACCCTTGGAATTCCCCCAACCCCTGGACTACCCTCCCCACCCCTTGGATACCCCCACCCCTAACACCCCCTACCTCGTTGGGCATCCCCCACCTCCCTAGACACCCCAAAGCTATGGACTACCCCTAGAAAACCTCATCCCCATAAACAACCCCCACCCCCCAAGATTCCCCTACCCCAGTGGGCAACCCCTACCCCGATGGACAACCCCACCCCCTGGACACCCCCCCACCCCCATGAAACCCCCACCCCCTGGACACCCCAACCCCACATGAACACCCCCAACCCATGGGAATCCCCCCCCCCCCTGAACGCCCCCTACCCACTTGGATAGCCAGCTCACCCCCTTGGAGAACCCATCACACCCGTGGTTAGCCCCCACCCCTGGATACCCCACCCCAAGACAACCCACCCTAACCCCCTAGACTGCCCCTCCCCTGGACACTGCCACTCCCTAGACATCCCCCCAAACACCCCCCCCCCCCTCCCACACTATACACACAGTACCCCCTTAGACATTCACCACCCTCTATACACCCCCAACCCACTTGGAAATCTCAGTCACCCACATGGACACCCCCAAACCCCCTGGACACCCCCACCCATGGGATAACCCCCACCCCCTGGACAGGGCCCCCACACCCACCCTAGACACACCAACCACCTAGACCTCCCCGCCCCGACTCCCCTGGACACCCCACCCATTGGACATACCCAACATGGGGAGAGACACCCCCCCCCCGGACACCACAATCCGCATGGACAGCCCCCAACCCCTTGGACAACCCCCCTGGACACCCACACTCCCAAGACACCCCCTACCCCGGGGACAACCCCCACCACAGGACAACCCTAACCCCCTCGCACCCTGGACACCACCCCCATCCCCTTGGACACCCCCTGAACACCCTCACCCCCTTGGATATCTCCCACTACCCTAGACACCCCCACCCCCATGGACACCACAACCCCCTAGACACTCCACCCACCAGAAACCCACACCCCTTGACACCCCAGACCCCCTGGGATAACCCACACAACCTAGACACCCCTACCACCTTGGACATCCCCCTCACCCCTGGAAACAACCCCAACCTCATGAACACCCCATATACTCCCCCACCACCATAGACAGCATCCCCTTCCCCTAGACACCACCACACATAGTAATACCCCACCCCACCCCACCTGGGCACCCCTACCCCCGTGGATTGCCCCCACACCTCGGGATAGCCCTAGACCCTGGACACCACCCCTCCCCCCTTGACACCTCACCCCTAGACACCCCCACCATACCCCATGGACACCCCCCCTCAGACACCCCTACACCCATGGACATCCTCTCCGTCCCCAAAGACATCCCCTCACCCCCATGGACATCCCCCTCACACCCTCGGACACCCCCACACCCTAAAAACCCCACCCACACCCATGGACTTCCCCCGCCTCTAGGCACCCCCAATCCCTAGAACCCCACCCACCCAATAACTTCACTGTACACCCCTAACCCCATGTACATCCGCTACCCCTAGACACCCCTACCCCTTAGACAACCCCCTTTCCCCATGGACAGCCCCACCACTTTGGATACCCCCATAACCTAGAGAGTCCCCACCCCCTAGACACCCCCACAACATACACACCCCACCCCTTGAACCCCCACCCCTAGATTGCCCCCCAACTCTCCTAGAAACTCCCTACCCCATGGACACCCCCACCCCCCAGGACAGCCCCCACTGGTCACCACCACCACCATGGTCTACCCGCAACCCCCTGGACAAACCCCCCCCCCCCCCACCCCCAGACACCCCCACCACCTGGACACACCCACCCCCTGGGACATCCCCTCCACCCCCTGGACACCACCCGACCCCCTTGGACTGCCCCCACCCCTGGAAACCCCCACCCCCATGGACACCCCCTACCCCCTGGACACCCCCACCCCCAAACACCCCTAATCCATTGACACCCCAACCATCTAGGATAGTTCTGCCCCACCTGGACACCCCTACCCCCATAGACAACCCCCTCACCCCCGGAACACCAGCGCCACCCCTTGGACACCCCACCTCTTTTGACACCACCCCCATGACACCCCTACCCCATGGACACTCTACCACATAGAGCTCCCCCCCCTCCTCTGAACACACCCACCCCCAGACCCCCACCCCCTTGGATAGCCCCCACACCCACTAGACACCCCACCCCCATGGACAGCCCACACTCCTAAGAAAGACCCACCCCCTAGACACCACCCCACCACCTAGACACCCCCACCCCCATGGACAACCCCACAATCCCATGAACATTCATCACCTCAGACACCCCCACCCTCTAAACACCCTTACCCCCTTGGACATCCCCCACCAAACTAGAATCTCCATACACCATTGGACTCCGTCACCCCATGGACTCCCCCACCCCCCTAAACACCCCCACCACCTGGACACCCAACCCCCCTCTACAACCCCTCCCCCATCGACAGCCCCCCAACCTCATGGAGAGCCACATCCACCCCCAGAAATCCCACCACCTGGACACCCCCTACCACAATGGACAGCCCCCCAACCCCTAAACACCCCCAAACCCCTTAGACACCCCACCCCCTTGGATAGACCCCACACCCCCTGGACACCCAAATCCACTTGAACAACCCCCCCCCCCACCCCGACAGCCCCCACCCACCAGAAAACACCCACACTAATGGAAACCCCCCAGACAACCCTACCCTCTTGGACATCACCCACCCCTGGACACCCATCCCGATTGGACTTCCCCCTCACCCCCAGTACCCCCACCATCATGGTCACCCCCTGGACACCACACCCCTGGATACCTCTACTCACATGGACAACTCCGTCCCCCCCCCCCACAAACACACCCATAAACACCCCCTTGGGACACCCCCACCCCCTCTGAACAACCCCCACACCTAGGACACCCCCAACACCACCTACACCCTCCTAACCCCATAGACAACCCCCCCACCCCGAACAGCCCCGAACACCCCCTACCCTCTGGACACCCCTACCCCTTAGGACAACCCCCACACCCCCTAGACACCCCCAGACACCACTACACCCCCAGACCCCACTACAACCCCTGGACACCCCCCATCCCCCTAGATAATCCCACTCGCATGGAAAACCCCCCACCACCTTGGAAATCCCCCACCACCCATTGTCATTTATTATATACTATAGAGTGTATGCCAATAGTTCTAGAACCATTGTTATACATATATCCCAACCGCTTCCAAAAAAGCATTTGGAATAGATTATATGTTTGAAAAAATGTATACCAATTGTTATTAAAACATTGGTATATATATTTCTAAATAGAATCATTGAAACTATTGGCATATATTAGCATCAGAAAGTCTATACCAACAGTTCATGTAGAACCTTTGGTATAAGGTTATTAAAACAACCATTATTCAAAGAGTGTGTGAAACCATTGAGATATTCTATCCAAACAGTTTCAGGGGTTGTCCCAATGGTTTCAAACTGTTGGGATATGTGTAATATTCAATTGTGAATATATTCATATTTTAATATTTATACTTCGTTTTTTATGTTTGCAGAAGGGTGAATTTAGTGTCCAATTCCACCAGGATGTATTCTTTAGGTACATAAAAAAGAAAGGATCCAAGATGAATATATATTGTTATATCATGGTCCATTTGAGAGAGATTTGTAATCTTAAAAAGATTTTCAGATGAATATAAAATATTTATATCGAACTATAATTATCTTTTAAAATTATTTCCATGCTTATATTTTTCAAATACACATATATTTGTTTTATATTTAAAAATTGTTTTACATTGTAATTAAGGTATTTTTCATATAAATATAAAATTGGCTTCGTTTAACAAGATTTATGTTTTTTATATTTTTTGTAGGTAATAATGAGTTGAATTTGGATTAAAGAACATCTAATGTGTAATGAATATGAGGAAGTTTTTTATGCCATTTCGGAATTTTCTAAATGAAATGTTCAAAGAAATGACATTTTTTTCTGTACATGCCTAGAATGATTGAATAAGTAGAAGTTGAAAAGTAGAGAGATCAATGATCATCTGATTTTTCCTGTTTTTACTCCATGTTACAGCCCTTGGATTTGGCATTGTAAAGCTAGAAATAATTTCAAATCTACTAATAATGTTTATTTTCAAGATGTTATCTCATATGGAAATGGAGGAATGATTATTGATATTGCAGAAAACAAATTGAGATAGAACAGACTATTATGCATCTATATGGTGATGTTGAAAAACTATTATATCATAGATGTATTGATTTGATAGTTTTTTGAGAAATTTTATGATTGATTAGATTGAAGGAAAAACATTCATGGAGTGATATATGTTTTACAGAGCAACTAGAATAGTTGAAAGACATTTTTACAAAAGATAGTGATCATATATATTCACATTATAATGAAAAGAAAATATTATGCGCAATGGGATTGGGATACAAGAAAACAAATGTCTATCTAAATGATTCTATGATATATTGGAAGGAATTTGATTTTATGTTAGTGTGTCCTAAATGTGGGACATCACAGTTTATGATGAATGAAAAATCACAGGATGATTTAGAGATTACATAGATACCTAACAAGGTATTTTGGTGTCTTCCAATAATTCATCATTTGAAACGATTATTTACTAATTCAAATGATGTGAAAAAGGTTGTGATGGAATGCTGATGAGTGAATATGTGATGTTAAAATACATCATCCTGCTTATCTTCCACAATGGATAAACAATGACGAGTTGTATCGTACATTAGAATATGAAATTAGAAATCTCAGACTGGGGTTATGCACAAATGGAATGAATTCATTTCTAACCCTCAATAGCACACATAGTTCCTGGCATGTTTTATTGGTAATTTAAAACATCTCTCCTAAGGTTTGTATGAAGTGAAAATATGATATGCTAAGAATAATGACCTATGGTGTGAAGAAAACCAAAAATGTTAATTTTTTTTTCCTATCACCACTAATTAATGATTTGAAACTTTTATGGGAGGATGGTATTAGCGTGTATGATTCTTATAAAATGGAATTTTATCAACTGCATGTAGTGCTTATGTCACTATAAATGACTTCATAACAAATGAAATTTTTTCTACATAAAGTGTTAAGGGGATTAAATCCTCTCTAATTTTTCAAAAAAGACTTCATATTGTCAATTTCATTATTGGAGGAAAACAATATAAATGATTCATTTAATTTTTTTCCTATGGATCACTCTTATAGAAGAATAAAATAGGCATTCAATGGATCAAAAGAATTTGATAATGATCCAAAACCTTTATCACTTAATGTGTATTTTGAGAGGGTGAAAAAATTGATATGACATTGGGTAATGCAAATAAATCTGGCAATGATAGAAATATTTGGAAGAAAAGGTCAATATTTTTTTAAATACCACATTTGAGATATCATGAAGTGAAACATAATATTTATTTCATGCACGTAGGGAAAAATATATTTGACAATTTGTTTTGAAAGATGTTAGATATTAAAGGAATGACTAAAGATATGTTGAATGCATGATTATACATACTATCAATGGTAATAAGTTTGGATTTAGCTTCCACACCTAATAGAATATGAACATTTCTTCCCCTGGTTTTACATAGATTATCCAATAGGGAAAAATACCTTTTTTCAGTGACTTCATGATATCAAAGTCCTTCAAGTTTATTCTTCAAATGTAAAATATTTGGTCTCTTTGATGTATTTGAAGTTGATAGGGATGAAATCTCATGATCCTCGCGAAATGATGAAACAAATTACACTAGTTTCATTGCGTGGAATATTTCCTATATGTGTCAGAATGACAATAATGAAGGAGTGTTATTTTTTTCAATTCAATTTTTAATAAGGTGATTTATGGGAATGAATTGAACATTTTTTAAAAGTATGCAATTTATATATATTATAATTTGGAAATGTATTTTCTTCCATATTTTTTTGATATAATGGTGTATTTAATGGTTAATCTTATTACAGAAATAAAGCTTTATGAACCTGTATATATTTTCTAGATGTATCCTTTTGAATTATATATGAAAATACTGAAGGTGTATGTTATGAATCAATTTTTAATTAAAACCTCCATAATTGAAATGTATTTTTATGCGGAGGTTTCAATGTTTTGTACGAGCTACTTGGTTGCAGCAAAGCACATATGTTTTCCTCTATCTTTCCATGATGGAGTTAAAAATGATGGAATAGGGATTTGTGGCTCGAATGTAAAATCATTCTCAGCTGAACAGATGAAGGAGTTATAATTATACATCTAGAATGACATAGTTTATTCTCTACAATATGTCATGTTTCATGTTTATGAGCTGAAAAAAAATCATCCAAATAAAATAGAAATGTGGATTTTTAATGAGCACTACAAATTCATTTTTACATTGTTTAAAAACACCTTTCTTTACAGATAATTTGTATCAGAGAAATTAAAATGGTTAGTGGGGGGTCCATGATTAAATGTGATAACATTAATTGGGTATGACATAAATGGATATACATTTCATATGAAAACTTAGGACAATAGAAGTGCAGTTCCGAATAGTGGTGTATTGGTGTTTGCAGAAGTAATGCATTTTTGGAGTTTTAATGACAAAAATCCAATTTTCAGCATCAAGTGCACAATATGGTTCATTGAAGAAATATGGGTGATTTATTACGTTAAATATAATGATTATGTTTTTAAATAAAAATGTTTTATAGGTAAAAATAGTCTGAAAAATGATAAATTAGGAATGAAATATTTCAATATGAATAGATTGGAAGACACATAAGATTCTTTTATAATGGAAACACATGCAAAAAAGATTTTTTATGTTGTTGATCAATCATATATGTAGTAGTGTATTGTTTTATAAGGGAAAAAACATTACATTGGTGAAGATAAACTTAATGAAGATTTTTATTTATGTGATATCCATACTTCCATGGATTGATTAGAAGAAAATAAAAATGAGCATGTTAAATACATGGTTTGTGCCATAAGGAACGATCATGGAGAAGGAATTTGTGAAAACAATCTATTTTTACATTCCAAATATTTCAGGTAACATATGTTTATTTATTGTTTACATTTATTAATTTCTTAAAATGTTAGATATGGTAATTTTTAAAATTATTAAAACGTGTATCAAAACAAATAAGTATAAATAATTATTTGTTTTAATTTTGTTAAGATTATATTATCCTGTTTACAATTACGTTACATTTATATCAATTGGTTTTTTTGAATTACAAATATGTTACCATATTTAAAATTTTTACCATATTTTTCTATATTTAAACATAGTTTACCATTACGTAATTTCAATTTTTTTTGTTGAATGAAAATTACAGTACCATGTTTTTTCATTTTTACCATTCTTTAACATGATTACCATATTTTCCATCTTTCATATTATGTAACATAGTTCAGTTTTTGAATTTTTTTACATTATTTTTGTAGTATTAGAATTTGTATATTTGTGAACTATTGTTTTCAATTTTTGATTTAAAGGATAATGATAGATCACTCAATTGATCAACGACAATATTTTGGAGATAAAGATCATGATCATACCTCTTGGGAGGAACGTTCACATACATGTCTTGATATTCCATAATCATCCTCATGTATATCCATAATGACAAAGAAGAGTTAAGGATTTGGAAAACGTGGTTAAACACATTTACCAGTATTATCACTTGACCGTAGCCATGACCAAAAGATACTCATTCAGTTTTATGAGACTGATATTCCAAGAGGTCTAAATGAGAATGATTTTAAGAGTTTTGTATCAACTTTGGGTAAATGAAAAGTAAGAATTTTGTATGATGGTTGGAGAAGTGTGGACAATGTGATAATATCTTAGTTATGGGAGACAACTTTAGGATGATATTTTTATATTTTTTGACTAATCATTAAATTTTTATAGTATAATATGGATTACCTCTTCTTTATCAGATGAAATTTGATATTCCTGACACTAGAGGGGTCAGGAGGAAATATTTATCAACGGTTTTTGGAGGAGGGATTTCTAATCAACCCTCACATATGATTTTATTTTATCTTATAGAAAAAAGGATAGTCCATGAAATATATATCTTTTCAATGATAAAGATAAATAGAAATATTTGTTGAATATAGAGGAAATGAATCATTTTTAGTAGGGGAAATGTGAATTTTTAAAATATTTCTTATATAAATGGTCTTACTAATGTTATATTAATTATTAATTATTATTAATTTATAGAAAACAAGTAAATATCATCCAAAGGTCCAATATATAAATGTGTACCCCCATAGTTTATCTCGGGGAGGGTTTAGTTTATTGGAATGACTAATGAATAAAGAAAATTTGTAATAACATTGACCCAGGTATTCATGTTATGGAGAGGATTACCTTCTATCTCGTCCATCTAGACATGAAAAATTGAAGAGATCTGGGATATGAAGAAAAGGGAAATATCTTTCATAATAATTTAGAATCATAGCTGAGAAGATTGTAAAATATTTATTTTATTTATTTATATTAAACCAATTATTTATATACTTTGAATCATTATTTAATAGATCCATTAATTAATATAGGATTCTCTTGTAGAGAAGATCACACAAGAGGTATTTATAGATGCTGGGAGGAAATATATTTTATGTGGACCATCAGGAAATCTCGAACATAGTTGTCGTGTACATAGATACCCAATGGGTGTATCAGTTGTAAAAGTGTTTTAACGTTCTTTATCTTCTTCCATGAAGGGTTTTTGTAAAAAAAATTGTATCCTTGGAGGCTGATGTACGTGATATTAATGAATATATTGAGGAAAATATTAGTGTGTTGGTATAATCTATGTATGCTGACATGTAAAGATAGTTTTAGAATGCATCTCCCACTCCTCCGCATCCCCATGCACACCCCATTATTTATCCTCCACCCCTTCAAGTAGCTCCCACTCCCACACCTACAGACCCCATTATTTATCCTCCAACTCAGCCTATGAAACCCATTAATTATCCTACTCCTCCAACAAATTTTTTTGATTTATTTTGAGTTGTATGTTGATGATCCTCACAATAATATAGTTTCATAGGGGTTGGTATATTGTATAGGAGATACAGTATGTCATAAAAAATTAGAGGTAGAGAATCATAGAGGCATTGTACATGATATTATAGACAAATATTCTTGAGTACCATTTCCTACAGATGATGTGAAAAAAGTTGGACATAGTATCAGCCACCTTTTAGGTTGGCCATCCTGACATCTGCGGCTCATTACCATTGAAGTATGTATGTTTTATCTTTTTATTTTTTTTAATAATATTTTTTTAGCATTTAAAAACTAATATATTTTTCATTTTATTTACAAGAATACTTCAATGTTAAAAAAAATAATTTATAGAATACAACAAAGAAAAATGGGAATGACATAAGATATAGATTCGAGTAGTTTTGACAGATTGTCAAGATAATAAAATTTGTTCCTAGATCATTATTAATTTCTAATGGAAGATCATGTTTGAGGATGTGCATAAATGTGGAGATTGTGATAACTGATCTCATTCATCTTGTTTCTAGAGATACTTTATGGATCAATGTGGTGAATATATTTTCCATGTATGTCTTAATACCATACAATGAGTTATATTTATAAAAAATGTCTACAGATGCCTATTTTGTATTAGGTATCACTATATCATGTTTGAGAAGAATGATAGGACCGATGTATATGGATTCATGGACCTGTATATTCTTTCCCTTGAAGAACATGAATGGGATGAATAAAAAAGAACAATTTATACTGCTGAATGATTTTAACAAAATATAATCACCTAGGTTTGGAATATGCCTTTTTGTTAGAGGTATCAAAAATATCTCTGGAAAACTGCTATTTATATTTAAAAATAAAAAACCACCAACCTTAATTTTTTTATGTTAGTGATCATTGGATGTTAGGTACTTCTTTTCAAAGGGGAAAACACTTTATGGGATAGGCTCTATCCATGTAGATGTGTGGGGATGATTCAAGAATGTGATGGAATTGTAATTTTAAATTTCATAACAATTTTTTATGTTATAATAAATTTTATATAAATCCCATTAATATAATTTTCTAATAGGGTATGGGCATACTTTCAAAAAAACACTATGAAAAAGAGTTCCAAGATCAAATATCTAAAAGTAATGGTAAATATCCATATATAATATGTACTTTTTGATGTATTACAAAAAATGATATTTTGAATTGAAACTCATTTGAACAGAATATTAATGTACAACATGGCGTCATCGAATGCAGATATTAAATGTTATGTTTTATGTATAAAATAATTACAACTAAAACAATAATTATAGTTGAACATGTTATATTTCTATATAAACATTGCCATAATATTTCATTTGATTTATTCATTATACATATTACATACATTCCTTTTAATTTAGAGATATTTGATAACCCTCAACATTATAGTTCTCAAGAGGTCATTTATTTACATGTGAATAGTCAAAATATTTTATAGGTTTGATTGGATTTTATTTTTTTGTAATGTAAAATGCAATTTTGAATATTGTAACTGTAATTGTAATTTTGTATTTGGTAGTTTTATTGGTTATATTTAGGTTTGTTAGTTGAAATTGTATGATGTGAATGTTATATATGTGAAGGTTTAATTTTTCTCTAGTTCTTCTTGTTCTAGACTAGTTCTGATGTTTTTTTGGTATGGATTCTAGTCTAGTTTTAGTTTTCATTTGGTCTAGTTCATGCTTGTTTCAGGTATACTTTGGTAGAGCATAGTAACGGTTTCACTGTTTTATTAAAAATTTGGCTTTTATATCAGTTGTTTTATAACAGATGTAATAAATTCTTGGGGGAATGGTTTCTGACATAATTTATTTTATTGCCGACATAATTAATGCATGGGGTATTTTTAATTATGACAGTTATTACATATCTGACATGACATCTCTTTTTTATGTCGGTTATTGTATAACCGACATGAAAATTGATTCAGAGGCATGCTATATTACGTCAGTTATGTAATAACTGATGTAATAAACTATATAACACATCATTTATTTAATAACTGATGTAATAAATCGATCCTCCAAAGGATTTTTTACGTTTTTTCTTTATTAACCAAAGTGAAAAACCCATTGAAGTCTCAATTTATTATTCCAGTTATTAAATAATTTGTGTTATAAAATATATACCACATCGGTTATTAAAAACCCGATGTGATAAATCAAATCACTAAAGGGGTTTTCACATCGGTTATTTAATAACAAAAGTGAAAAACAATCCAGATTTATGATTTTTACATCATTTTAAAAAAACCTATATAAAAAACAATATTTATAACTTCATCTTTGATCACGTCGGATAAAAAATTACATAAAAAATAATTACTGTCAAAATTGTTTTATACAGTAGTGGTTTTAATATCTATAATGTTATATTATGGATGAATGGAATGTATTTTTTGAGTATAATGAGGGAAATGAAATACATTATAAATTATGATTCTAATATGGTTATTGGAAATTGGTTATAATTAGGGGTGATCATGATGTAGCTCATGATGACTGCTGATCATGATATATATTTTCATTTCATTGGGTAGATGGTTAGTAGCCAAATCCCAATAGTATATATGAATAGGTTGGGTTTATTAGTAAGGTGGGGAGGGAGGTGGTGGAAGAGAAAATTTCCAATGTGAGAAAACAATCTACGTGACCATCCTCCAAATTTAGCTACTACACTAACTGGGTAAATTGACTTCAGCTATGGGAATGTTTGACTAAGTTAATTTGGTTTCATATCAATATTAGCTACATCATCAATTAAGAATGAAAATTTTAGATTGATGGATATTTATATACAAAAACATAAACTATTTAAATATTACTTCATACCCTTTATATTTGAAATTTCCTACATAATTTTGAGGCTTAGTGTTAGGTAGTAGAGCGGGCCACATATGTGTATATATAAAACCAAAAGATTAATTTTTAGCCTCGTGTAAGGATACAAGAAACTGATAGAGGATTATTTTCAAATGGGAGATCATACCATGAAACTGGAGACCAATAAATTATATAAATGGATGAATTGAGGAAAATTTTGGTTGTTATTCATAAATGAAGGTTAACTTACCTTGTTGATGTTATTATGATCATGGGACCTTAAGAGTTAAATGAAATGGATGATTATGATCATGGGTGCACTTAATTACAACCATATTTTTAAGAAATACATGTTTTGTGTATTTTTATATTCTTTGGAAATCATATATTACAGAAAACAGAATGTACACTATAGTTATGATTATTGAATAAAATATTATATTTTTTAAGAATTTAATGTTCATTTTTATAACACATAAAATAGAAGTTACAACACATATGATAACACCTTAATAAGTGAATAATATATGCATCCCATGAAAAAACCACTCAAAATAATAAAGCCATATATATATATATGTATGTATATACATAAAGAGTGATACATCGATACTTCAATGTGTTTTTTCTAATCTCATCTACAATTTTAATGGTTCAAGATGTTTTTCTTCCAAGTGTCAAATTCCAAATTGATATTGATATTTTTTTTTTCTAAAGATAAATACCATCATTGTTGTTTTATTTTTTCTTATTTACTTAGTGAAGTTAGGATTCAACAGATAATGCAGTGACTTATACGTTGATTGGGATAATTGAGTTCTCCAATGTTTCATGATAGTGAACTAGGAGGGTCATTAGGAACTATTTAAAATGAACTTAATGATGTTATTTTTGGGTGAATTATAAACACTATAAATTTTCCATTCATTCACATTAGATGTATCCATGTGAGGGTGAAATAGTTAAAAAATACCTTATCTTATTTAATATAATCATTAGTCATAGATAAAAATGATATATAGAAACATTTATTCTTCTATAAGTTGAGAGATCTACGTTATCATAAAAGGATGATTTTTAAATTCATAACCCTGAATACCCCCCATATATGGTGTAGTCCTTTACAAGGGTAAAAAATGTCATATAAAGGGGTCGTTTATTATTTTTCTCTCCTAGAATCAGGGAAATAGTTGTTAATAAAAAAATAATTACCATATTTTAATATATAAATTTCATATTGTAAAAAAGATAGATGAAAAGTTATTTCATATCTTTATCCTTGTATGATTTCACAATTATAATTTAGGGAAATATAGTGAATATTCTAATTATAGATTTAACAAAAAAAGGACATTTAGAAATTTGTGCATATGTCGAAGAAAAATATTATACTCTAAGTTCTCTTAAAAATCCCATTTTCAAAAATTTAAGGTTATATAAATCCAATATTACTATATTGGAAATATTTTCCTTATTAATTAAGGTTATTAAAAGGTTAAAGGGTTGATGTAATAGGTTTTTTTGTATAAATATGCATATCTAGGAATGAATTCCAATGAGACATCAGATGCCAATTAGAATCATCCGAATGGTCTTTTTGAAGACAGGTGATGAATAATTGAAGATAAAAAATACCATAAATCCAAAATGGATGATCATGATAAGTATCCACCATTATTCAATTAAAATATGCTACATCTGGAAAATTATTTTCTAGAAGATATATCCCATGATAGTTTTCACAGTACTCTTGGGGTTTAAGAGATGATAAATAAGAATAATAAGTCAAGTAAGAATGATAGTACTCAAATGGTGGCCCTTAATTACATTATGAGACTCATAATCATGAAAATTAGGATATTTATGCACAGGATAAGTATTTTTCAATTCGTTCTCATAATTTGTCGAGATGAAGTGGATGGTTTAAGAGTAAGATTCCTCTTTCATTCATAATATTTGATATGGTGTTACATATCACAGCTGATGATTCTTAAAAAATTAGAAAATTTAATAGTAAATTAAAATAGAATAATAATTTTATAATGGAAGGAGTAATGAATCTTCATTAAAGGTCTTAAAAAAAGAAATTTTTTTATTTAGAAGAATATAGCTTTGGATATTGTTATGTGGAAGAAAATGAAAATGGGTCTTATGATGGTGTGATGATGACTATTAAAAATATGGTAAGAGATAGCGTTAGTGGTGAAGAGAATAAAACAATTCTAGGATGGATTGATCAATAAACAGAAATCACGGATGCCTATTATAGGAATTTTTTGTAGAGAGAATATACAAAGATGGCTAATATGGTTGTAGTTGACTACGTGATTTAGATGAAATAAAACTAAGAAGAAAAATCAGCATTAATGTCTCAAATGGATATACCCAAAAACGGTATTTCATGAAACTTATGAAAGGATGTTGAAATGAAACATAATTTTGAATAGAAATAAAATATCATTTATGAATTTGGTAAACCAATCAACAATATTATAATGATAATTCATAATCTATAGGGAAAAGTTATAAATTAGTATCAATAGTGGAAAGATGAAAAACTATTATTGACAATCAGTATAACTATAGAATATTTAAAGTAATAATGATTAATTCAATATAATAGCTTTTTTATGGATGAACAAATTAATATTCCTCATATTAAATAGGATAGTGATATTTGAAAATATATGGTGAAGAATATTGAATCAAGGGAATGATCTATGGTTTTTTCTAAACCACATGAACTTGCTTCTCAAGGTGAAATATAGTACTTGGAGATTTATAGGTTTTTTATTGGAATATTAGGAAACACATAGAAAGTGTGACCAATTTCATAGTTATCCTTTTAGAGAAACAATTGTCCAAACAAAAAATATGAATTGATAATTTTTTCTATTGATTTTAATGGAAAATGTTATTTTCTATGACGGTATTTGGTATAATGAAATCAATTATGTATAAAAAACACAATAATTTCTTCCAAAATAAATATAAGTGGAAGAAAATAATTTTTTAAACCTTCATCCTAAATTAAAGATAATAAGTATATATTTTAATTTTTTCATGAATATGAAGAGTCAATGAATCTAGTTTTCGAGGATGTAAAATCATCACCAACATGGGTGATAAATGGGTGTTTTCAGGGATAATGTTACTGAGTATTACATTAGTGAAATGTAAAAATCATACTCATGGATATTATATAGACGATTCACGTTACATATGAAGATAAGTAGTGATCTAATTGTGAATGTCATACACAACATAAATTGTGTCATTTCTTTTCGGGACAATGTGAGTCTTAAGATTATTTTCCCTAAAAATATTATTATTATATGACATGATCTTAGACCGAAATAAATTTTATTTTAGGATTTAATAATACATAAAACCCCTAGTGTCATCCCATTTTGATATCATAGATATGTAGTGGAGTTAAACGAATAGTTATATACATCCAGATCCCATGGTGTTTAACTTATTTTCTAAAGAAGTATAATAAAAAAGAATTATACATTGTTGGATGGAATAATTTCACTAGGATATCCAAGGAGGATTAGAACAGGCTATAACATAGGCATTTTTTCCATTTTGAATATATATCTATTGGAATTTGGTAAAACATATATAGAAAACATGATATTCCCAATCTCATATATGATCACACTCAGCATTGTAACTGTGGTAAAAAGGGGAATATTATCAAGAAATATTATTATCTAATGAAAGTGATGGAATAAAAGTTGCTTGAGCTTTTACATATTGATGTTTGTTGGCCGATCTCACCCTATGTGATAGATGGAGTAAGGTTATATGTGATGTTTTTAGTGATTTCAGTAATATATAATGTATTATTCTTATCACACATGAGACTGTGTTTTAAAAATGTATCACTCTATATCATAAATGAGTAAAACATTTAGTTGTATAAATAATTCATAAATTGTGATTATAATATTAGAGAAAAATTAAAAAATTCATGTTAAAAACTAATTATTGAAAATGTAATAGAACATCCAATTTTAGTTGATAAAACACCCCTGAACAATGAGGTAGTAGAAAGAAGAAACCATATGATAAAAACCATTTCCTAAATTTTTTTTATTAAGAATTCAATTGTAGAATGATACTAGAAAAAATATTTTCTTTTAGTGGTTTACATCACAAATAGAGGATTTTTACGTGCATGATATAGGAGAAATAAATATGAATTATGAAATAGGAATAAACATAAAATCAAATAATTTGGTGAATTTGGAAATAAATGTTTTTTCAATAAAAAATACAATGTAATTAACTACGATGATCAAGGTGGAAAACGATTATTTTTTTAACAATTATTAAAGATAAAATAATTACATGTTCTAAAACAAGAGGCATGAAAAATTATTGAATGAAATAATAGTTTTATAGTTGAATGTGGGAAAATATAAGGGTCTCTTGAACATATCCAACATAAAAAAACCAAATTTGGATTATGATGGTGATGAAGAAGTATGATATTAAGGGTGATGTTATAATAAATAATGAAAATTACAATGAAAAATCAAAATGTACAGAATTTACAAATAGTTTAGTAGTCTAAAGAAAGAAATTGACTAGTATAGAAATCACCCAAATAAATTCTGATAGCTGCAAAAAATACTCGGTTGAAAATAGAGGAATGAAAGCTTGATATAAAATAACATTATTTTCATTTATGTAATAAAAATAGTGTAATAATGATACAAATAATGAGACCTAGGTCAAGGTTATGATGATGTTATTGGCTATATAGAGAAAATAACTTGGAAATTGTTTCTAGGAAGTTTTATAGTGATATTTTCCAAAACTATTCTGTGTTATACAGTAATCATAATGAATTAGTAATAGTTGTTCATAATGGATTATATATTGGGTGCATGGTTCATTCCCAAATTGAATGAATCGATATTTATGAATTAAATTCACATATAAATCATCATGAAACTATAAAGTGAATATTTTTTGGGGATATTCAAAAGGGTTTCAATGTATATAAAATGGATGTAAAATAATCCTTCTTGAATTGTGTCCATGTATATGATGTATACATTGAGATACTAGATATTTTTTCTATTGATTATGATAATGTAAAAGTATGATTATAGAGGAAGTCTTTGTATGAACACCATCATGCACTGGAAACACAATATTCCAGGAAATATTTCTTTCTAAAAAAGATTAATTTCAATTGATGAGAAGTTGATAAAAACCAATACATAAAGTGGGTGAATTAACAGTGAATAATGGTACTTTTATAAATTTCAAACATAATTGTTGGAGGATTAAATAAAAACCAATACAATAAGTTCTCTTAACTTATGATGTTCGAAGTAGTGATGTCTTTATTTACTATTTTGTTCTTTATTCTATACTATATTCATAGATTAGAAGTCATATTTTTCTCAGAAACTAAATATTATAAGTAACTCATAATAATTCTTTAGTAGGAAGATTGGAGGCCTGTGGAATCTCTCGTTGATAAAATAAATGAAATTATCAAAAGATCAACATTGATAGAAGGTCGATGTAACCATGTTTCAGAAAATGATATTTGTGTTTACTCTATTTAAACATAACTCAAGTATATATTCTATTTTCGACTATTCAAGACACTAATTTCAATCCGGATACCACATAAAGGCACATTAAATATATTATAACAATAAATTTATATATCTATCATGTGAAGAATCATTTTTTTTATAGTAGTGATTTATACAATCCTTTTTCGAGATTTACTAATATAGATGGGATTGGATTTCTATATGATTGAAAGTAAAAATATGGGGGTTATTTTTATCAATTGAGTTCATTTAAATCATTAAAAATAAATAATTGTCATTGTATATAATTTATAACGACTGAACATGAAAACATTGCTTCCACTGAAGCATGAAAACCCATTATATGTATAAAAAACAAGACGATATGAACACTAATGTTTTTTTATAATTTTAAAATTATGTGTGATAAATCCACTGAAAGAAATCATAGTAATAAATAATACCAATATTTCTTGTACCAAACAAATTTATATCAAATATAAATTGATAAGGATATATAAGGCCATGGTGTTTGGTGTTTATAGTATATAACCAATAAATTTTATGTTTCTATTGTCCTATAAAAGGAAACGAAAAAAGTGGTGTTTAAGAAGAATTGGATAGATCTTAGGGTCTAACCAACATCATCAACATAATTTTTTTGAAGGGTCCCCACTACCCATAGAATCATTCCTAAGAAAACTATGATTTATTTTTGTCACATTGTTGGATTTATAAAATTTCTCCTGATCTTTTCAAATAATGGAACTCATTGTGTTCATATCTCATGTGGGATGATATATAAGTGTGTCTGGAAATGTGATAAGTTCATGAAGGTTAGAGATTTTATAAGTGGAATATAGGGTGGATAAATATCAGGTATGAGGATTTTTAAATGAATCAATGTTATTACTATAATAAATTTCACTCATTTCATGTTTCTGAAACCAACCATGTATCATGTCACCATAGAATTGATGTTTAGAGGCCCATAGATACACACCATGAAAGGTTGTGTTCTTCCATAATGAATTCATTGACTCATGGAGCTTTTAGAGTGTTATCAACAACTACAAGAGAGATATTTCTGTGCACTAAAAAAAATTAGATGTTTCTTTAGGATTATATTTATGAATATGTGAATAATGTGACAATTGAATAGATCATCAGTTACATTAAAGAAATTGATCATGTAATCATCCTCCATATTTCAATATGTTAGAAATCAGTTATATAGATTTTAGAAACAAGGATGTTTGAATATGTGAATTTGTTTATATAGAATCATTGGATATTTCATCGAATGTGTATGTAGATTTCAGTTATATGTATTTGGATATGTTGAGACATTAGATACATATATTTGGTTATGTAGTCCTCCTTAAGATAAACAGATATTTTATTTGGAGGCTCATGTAAGGGTACCAATGAGGGCCACATAAGGGTTATATAATTATGTAATGGTTATGTAGAGGCTCCATTAAGGGTGTAGGTATCCAACACATGCTTATTATATAATTATAACATACACCATGAAATTTATGACTATAACATAGAATCCATTGATGAATTGAGGGGAATATATGAATCTATTATTAAATGGAGGGTCAACCAAACTTACTGAATGAGTTATTGTAACATCCCAGATAAATAAAGAATAAAGAATTTTCATATTAATTAATATTTACTAATTACATATTAATTTTTATTAAATGTGGTTTCTACGTTCGATAGCGTACTCGATACGCAACGATGAGTTTCATTGAAATCTTACGTTGCACAATAGTAATATAATAATATTAATTTAAATGGTAGTTAACATGGAGTCATTGTACTAACAGGAATGGATAGAAATAACTAAAATATGATTATATATGTTTTTAAATGTTTTTATATTTACCCAATAAAAGATAAAGTCTTAAAATATGGAAAGAATTTAATTTTAGGCATTTATACCCTAATTTTCACTAAGGGTTCACTTATCACCTTTTGACGGCGAACCGTCATTAAATATAGTTTTGATCAATCTTATAAATTCTATTGGACCAAATATAACTCTTATTTAGAATCAGGACATCAAAATTTACTTTGTGTAAATTTTTGGTATTTTCCGATAAAGTTCATTTTTTAATGAATATTGTAAATGTTGTATTTTAATTCAAAACCTCTTTTTAATCTAATTTATTTATATGATTATATTATTATTTGAATTGGTTTTAGAGTGAAATTAGAAAATATTTTCACCATTAAATCCAATAGTGGTCGTTGGAATTAATTTCACTTTGAAATCGGACTTAAACTAGTGTTAATCTTTTGATACTTATTGTTTCACAAAAACACGCTATTTGTCATGACAGTGAGAATTAATTATTAAATTAATTAATTTGACTTATATGTTTTGAATTTTGTAAAATGGACTTCATTTTTGAATTTGTAATATCAAATATAGCTTAGGGTGAATTTTTGGAATTTTTCTGAAAATCTTCAATTTTTGATGAATAGTGAAATCACTAAGTGGTACTTATAAAAACTAATTTTCCATTTAAATGAAATTTTGCAACCTTTGAGTATTGAATTTAAAAAATCCGACATAAATGGTTGTCACTAAGAAGTAAAATGTGGTTCAACGAGATTAAAATAATTTTTTGGTGAATAGTAACTTATTATGTTTTAAATCGCGATTAGTGGTAATTAGTGTAGTTTAAGGTAAAAATAATGTTTCAATAATATGAGATGACCTAGAAACATGTCCTACCCTCATTGGATGTGTCATGGCCGACCAAGATAAGCCATGGGTCAACTTGGGGACCCCATGACGCCACTTTGGTTGGAAAATGACATAAATACCTTTTATTTAATGTTAATGTAAAAAATGGCACAATCATGATATGTTATACTAAAACAATATTTAAATGGGGTTATAAAAGTCAGATTTTTGATTATAAATTTTCATTGGAAAGATAAAAAGATTTAATACATCATAGTATTTTTTTATAATTTTAATAAATTAAATAAATTAAATTATTTTTGACATAATAATGATGCAGTGATGACATCATTATTTGACGATTTAAATAAAATGGAAATATAATGTAAAATATATGAACTAAACATGTCCAAAACTTATTGGATGAGTGGCTTTAGAACCCTTATCACCTTATCCACGAATTATATCAATGTGGTTCCTTTTAAAACCGAAAAACATTTTCAAATAAAGTAATATTTCTTTACATTCCAAAAGTGCCCCTCCTCTCCTCTTATAAAAGGCCCCCACCTCTACCACCTTACCCACACTCCCAAAGCCTTTGGATCGGCCAACCCCTGCCCATTTTGTCTCTCCACTTCCTTATCTTACTCCTTGAAGCCTCACTTTGGGAAGAAGTCTTCCCAATGAAGCCTTTGAGCTCAAACCAAAGGGAGTTACCCGATTTTGAGGTAATGTCTTCACTTGGGTCATTTTGTATTATTTTGCTTCTCCAACCCCCTAAACTCTTTTTATTTATTTCTTTTGTAACAACTCCAGTATCTTCAATATACTAGGAATTTTTTATAAGAAGTATTCTAGCTACACTTACACACACCTTCATCTAATGGTTAAAGAGCATACTGTTACCGTGGATGGTGAATTTATGCCTCCCGAAACGATGACTGTTCAAAATTCCTTTAACACCTTCAATGGTGGCCATTAAGATGTCAATATATTTATATATGATATATAATGTGTTTATGTTTTCTTTAAGCTTCTGTAATTTTCATTTTTTTCATACCTTTATGGTTTCCATTATGGGTAAACACGATATCTTCATTTAAGGAAGTGTGGACTACCGCCCCCTCAATGTGATGTGATTCGTTAATGCCATATGTGGGACATGTAAAGGATGGATTTAAAGTTATTATATATGATGTTATACTGAAATTATAATATAACTCTATATCATTATTATTTCTTTCCATTAAAGTATGAGATATAATTGAAAGTAGCGTTCATGCGTACGTACGGCTTACCGTCTCCATTAACTGTGCATTTCATTTCTTATCCCCAAATGTAATGTACTATTAAAAGTACATGTATATAATGGATATATATAATTAATTATATATCTAAATGATGAATATAATTCTGAAATTAAAATATACATACCTATCCTTTAGTTTGAATTCCATTAACATGACAAAGAAATGAAAGTAGCGTTCATGCGTACGTTCGGCTTACCGTCTCCATGAACGGTGCATTTCATTTATTACCTCTAAATGATTATGTAATGTTATAAATACATGTATATGCTAGATATATATGATATATATGATATCCAAATCAGGAATGTCATTCTGGATATAAAGAACCATTGACCACACGAACAACATGTAATTGTAAGAAGTCCACTTTCGACATAAGAACCAAATATCGACAAAACAATCATTTTTAACTTAAAGGGTTAAATAATGTTTATAACATGGAAATAAGTGATATAAAAGGAATAATGAACTTTAAAAAGGTTCTTAATCAAGTAGAAATTAACTCATGTTTATTATTCAGGACGTTAAAGAACGATCGAGTCAAGTCGGACCCAAGGTAAGGGACTTCGTCTCAATCTCCTTTCATTGAGGCATATTTTGTTTTATACACAACTTTATTTTATACGGTGTATAAACTGCTTTGACTTATACTTTTATACAAAAGGAATCTTTCTCTATGAAGCGTCTTACTAAACGAAAAAAAGGAATGTTTTATTAACGTACGCGGTGACAATCACCTTTTCCACCGCCGCGAGTATTATTTGGTCTTTACCTTCCTCAATAAGCCGTAATGTTTTTAAAATAGAATAAATACCATATGCTCTTTTATGTATTTTGGTGTTGAAAATGGTTTTGATAAAGGATTCTATTATGATATATTGTTATTGAAATGTGGAAATGTTATCATTCCTTTATATTGGTTTTATGTTTTATTATTTTATATTGGTACTTGGACATTTGACGGGTGGTTACGTGATAAACCATATGACGGGTGGTGCCGTGAATACCAGGAAGGGTGGTTACGTTATAACCTCCAATGCATTGGGTATGGAAGTCGGCCGTATGGCTATTCCATTAATTATGTATGGAAATTGTCCGTATGGATATTCCATTAAGTGATATATGTGGAAGTCGACCGTATGGTTATTCCACTTAAGTATATTTATGTCCCAAGTTACCTTTATATATGCTATGTGTTCTTTATATGGGTTTTATGGTAATCCTTTGGTTACAAAAACGTATGTAATGATACTTTATTCAGTGAAGAGTTTTTACTACTTCATGATGGTGAAGGTATTACTTTGTTAGAGTATACATGGTTTACTTGATGTATGAAAAAGTAACAGTTTTCATTCTTTGTGTATCCCTTACTGAGCTTTTTATGCTCACCCCATGTTTTTTTCGAAATGTTTTTCACAGTACTTAATGTGGAATTAGGTCAAGGATGGGATCAAGGGAATGTCATGCTATATAAGACATGGAACTAGACATGTTTCTTTTTAAGGGTTTTTTTTATTAAGGAAACTTAGTAGAAGTGTCTACTTTGTAATCTTTTGAGATATAATAGTTATGTTATAATTCTATAAAACTATAAACTTGAAAAGATCATCAATGTAAATTATTCATTTAATTCAATATTAAGTAAGGTTTAAGGCTGGGGCCTTATAGTTGGTATTAGAGGTCGGTTTAGACAACTTTAGGAGTTATAAAAGTGTTAAATAATAATATTATTGAAATGATATAGCATTTACGGATTACCATGTTGCTTCACCTAAGATATTTCTGGGTTAAGAATGGTTTTTCATAGAGGAAATAGAACAGCTTTTCTGGGAAGGCATACAGTGGGAAACGACCTTTCAAATCAGTATCCTGAGATGGTCAGAATCAGAACTAAACAGTTTGTTGCACTGATGGCTCAGTTGACTCAGGTGAAAAATGTTGGTTGTTTTTATTGATGATATTTTGGTGTTTTCTAAAAGTAAAGAGGAGCATGAATGTCATTTAAGGGTTATCTTGGAAACCTTAAAAGAAAAGAAACTATATGGAAAATTCAGAAAGTGTGAGTATTTTTTACAACAAATTTCTTTCTTGGGTCACATTATTTCAAAAGATGGCATAACTTTTGATCATACTAAATCAAAAGTTGTTGAATAATGGCCGAGACCCACAAATGTAACTGAGATCCATAGTTTTCTTGGTTTGGAAGATTATTACCGAAGGATTGTTGAAAATTTTTCACGGTTATCTAGTCCAATGACTAAGCTAACTCGTAAGGGTGTTAAGTTCATCTGGAAAAAAGAATGTGATGATTGTTTTCAGGAGTTGAAAAGAAGATTGGTGAATGCTCTAGTTTTGGCACTTCCTTCCAGGAATGGTGAGTTTGTTATATATAGTGATGCTTCGTTGAAGGAACACCGCTGTGTCCTAATGCAGAATGATCAGGTAATTTCTTATTCTTCACGTCAATTGAAAAATGATGAGGTAAATTACCCTACACAAGATTTGGAATTAGCTATTGTTGTATTTGCTTTAAGAATTTAGAGGCATCATTTGTATGGAGTAAAGTGTGAAATATATACTGATCACAAAAGTTTAAAGTATATATTCACTCAGAAAGAATTGAACATGAGACAGTGGAGATGGCTGGAATTAATCAAGGATTACGATTGTACAATCCACTACCATCCAGGACAAGAAAATAAAGTGGCCGATGCTTTGAGTCGAAAAAGTAATGCTTCATTAACCATGCTACATTTGGAACAAGATCCTTTGGTTTTTGATTTAATGAAATTTGGCATAGATGTTGTTGGTGCAGGAAGTCCTTCTGTTTTGTTTCAGGTATCAATGAAATCTTCTCTATCAGACAGAATCAAGAAAGCACAGAAGCAAGACAGCGAGTTGCAGAAAAATGTAGAGCTGGTTCAGAAAGGTAAGTTTCCAGAATTCAACATTGATAATGATTGTGTTTTGAGGATTGGGAAGAGATTATGTGTGCCTTGTGATTCACAGTTGAAGAATGAGTTGTTATGTGAGGCTCATAGTTCTCCGTTTTCAGTTCATCCTGGAAGTACTAAGATGTACAGAGATCTGCGGGAGTATTACTGGTGGGATGGAATGAAAAGAGAGATTGCTGATTTTACTATAAGTGTTTGACTTGTTAGCAGGTTAAAGCAGAGCGGCAGTTACCTAAAGGGATGCTTCAGCCTTTACCAGTGCTAGAGTGGAAATGGAAAACATATCCATGGACTTTGTTGTGGGATTACCGAGGACATATTGAGGTAATAATGCAATCTGGGTTATTGTTGATCGCTTGACCAAATCTGCTCATTTCCTTGCTATACGAGATACTTTCTCTCTAGATCAACTTTCCCATTTGTATCTTAAAGAGATAGTCAGGTTACATATCATGATCCCAGGTTCACTTCTAACTTTTGAAAAGGCCTTCAGAAGTCGTTGGGTACTAAATTAAATTTTAGTACAGCTTTTCATCCTCAATCAGATGGGCAGTCAGAATGAACAATTCAGACATTGGAGGATATTCCACGAGCTTGTTCGATGGATTATCAGGGAAGTTGGGACCAACATCTTTCTTTGGTTGAATTTTCATATAATAACAGTTTTCATTCTAGTATACAGATGGAACCATTTCAGGCATTATATGGGAAGCGGTGTCGAACTGTAGCTTTCTGGGATGAAGTAGGGGAAATGAAGCTGATGGGACCAGAATTGGTAGAAGAGATGGAAGAAAAGGTTCAGTTGATTCAGAAACACATGAGAACAGCTCAGAGCAAGCAGAAGAGTTATGCGGATAACCAGAGGAAGGATCTATCTTTCGAGGTAGGTGATCATGTTTTTCTCAAGGTTTCTCCCTGGAAAAGTGTGATGAGATTTGGCAAGAAAGGATAGCTGAGTCCAAGGTTCATTGAACCATATGAAATTCTGGAGAAAGTTGGATCAGTTGCTTACCGAGTTGCTTTACCCCTGAGTTTATCTCAGGTACACAATGTTTTTCATGTTTCAATGTTGAGGAAGTATATGCCAGATCCATCTCATGTTTTGAGTCCAGAGGTAGTTCAGCTGGAAGAAAACCTATCTTATAAGAACAACTAGTCCAGATTCTTGACCACAGGGAGCAGGTGTTACGGAATAAGGTGATTCATCAGGTAAAGGTTTTGTGGAAAAACCATGTGATTGAAGAGGCAACGTGGAAATCTGAAAATGCTATGAGGGATAAATACCCCAACTTATTTTGTTAGGTGAATAAAATTGTGAGGACGCAATTCCCAAAAGGGGGGAAGGGTGTAACATCCCAGGTAAATAAAGAATAAAGAATTTTCATATTAATTAATATTTACGTATTAAATATTAATTTTAATTAAAAGGGGTTTCTACATTCGATAGCGTACTCGATACGCAACGATGAGTTTCATTGAAATCTTACGTTGCACACTAGTAATATAATAATATTATTTTAAATGGTAGTTAACATGTAGCTGTTGTACTGGAAGGAATGGATATAAATAACTAAAATATGATTATATATGTTTTTAAATGTTTTTATATTTACCCAATAAAAGATAAAGGCTTAAAATACGGAAAGAATTCAATTTTAGGAATTTATACCCTAATTTTCACTAAGGGTTCACTAATAACCTTTTGACGGCGAACCGTCATTAAATATAGTTTTGATCAATCTTATAAATTCTATTGGAACAAATATAACTCTTCTTTAGAATTGGGACATCAAAATTTACTTTGTGTAAATTTTTGGTATCTTTCCGATAAAGTTCATATTTTTTAATGAATATTGTAAATGTTGTATTTTAATTCAAAACCTCTTTTTGATCTAATTTATTTATATGATTAGATTATTATTTGAATTGGTTTTAGAGTGAAATTAGAAAATATTTTCACCATTAAATCCAATAGTGGTCGTTGGAATTAATTTCACTTTGAAATCGGACTTAAACTAGTGTTAATCTTTTGATACTTATTGTTTCACAAAAACACGCTATTTGTCATGACAGTGAGAATTAATTATTAAATTAATTAATTTTACTTATATGTTTTTAATTTTGTAAAATGGACTTCATTTTTGAATTCGTAATATCAAATATAGCTTAGGGTGAATTTTTGGAATTTTTCTGAAAATCTTCAATTTTTGATGAATAGTGAAATCACTAAGTGGTACTTATAAAAACTAATTTTCCATTTAAATGAAATTTTGCAACCTTTGAGTATTGAATTTAAAAAATCCGACATAAATGGTTGTCACTAAGAAGTAAAATGTGGTTCAATGAGATTAAAATAATTTTTTGGTGAATAGTAACTTATTATGTTTTAAATCGCGATTAGTGGTAATTAGTGTAGTTTAAGGTAAAAATAATGTTTCAATAATATGAGATGACCTAGAAACATGTCCTACCCTCATTGGATGTGTCATGGCCGACCATGATAAGCCATGGGTCAACTTGGGGACCCCATGGCGCCACTTTGGTTGGAAAATGACATAAATCCCTTTTATTTAATGTTAATGTAAAAAATGGCACAATCATGATATGTTATACTAAAACAATATTTAAATGGGGTTATAAAAGTCAGATTTTTGATTATAAATTTTCATTGGAAAGATAAAAAGATTTAATACATCATAGTATTTTTTTATAATTTTTAGAAATTAAATAAATTAAATTATTTATGACATAATAATGATGCAGTGATGACATCATTATTTGACGACTTAAATAAAATGGAAATATAATGTAAAATATATGAACTAAACATGTCCAAAACTTATTGGATGAGTGGCTTTAGAACCCTTATCACCTTATCCACGAATTATATCAATGTGGTTCCTTTTAAAACCGAAAAACATTTTCAAATAAAGTAATATTTCTTTACATTCCAAAAGTGCCCCTCCTCTCCTCTTATAAAAGGCCCCCACCTCTACCACCTTACCCACACTCCCAAAGCCTTTGGATCGGCCAACCCATGCCCATTTTGTCTCTCCACTTCCTTATCTTACTCCTTGAAGCCTCACTTTTGGAAGAAGTCTTCCCAATGAAGCCTTTGAGCTCAAACCAAAGGGAGTTACCCGATTTTGAGGTAATGTCTTCACTTGAGTCATTTTGTATTATTTTGCTTCTCCAACCCCCTAAACTCTTTTTATTTATTTCTTTTGTAACAACTCCAGTATCTTCAATATACTAGGAATTTTTTATAAGAAGTATTCTAGCTACACTTACACACACCTTCATCTAATGGTTAAAGAGCATACTGTTACCGTGGATGGTGAATTTATGCCTCCCGAAACGATGACTGTTCAAAATTCCTTTAACACCTTCAATGGTGGCCATTAAGATGTCAATATATTTATATATGATATATAATGTGTTTATGTTTTCTTTAAGCTTCTGTAATTTTCATTTTTTTCATACCTTTATGGTTTCCATTATGGGTAAACACGATATCTTCATTTAAGGAAGTGTGGACTACCGCCCCCTCAATGTGATGTGATTCGTTAATGCCATATGTGGGACATGTAAAGGATGGATTTAAAGTTATTATATATGATGTTATACTGAAATTATAATATAACTCTATATCATTATTATTTCTTTCCATTAAAGTATGAGATATAATTGAAAGTAGCGTTCATGCGTACGTACGGCTTACCGTCTCCATTAACTATGGATTTCATTTCTTATCCCCAAATGTAATGTACTATTAAAAGTACATGTATATAATGGATATATATAATTAATTATATATCTAAATGATGAATATAATTCTGAAATTAAAATATACATACCTATCCTTTAGTTTGAATTCCATTAACATGACAAAGAAATGAAAGTAGCGTTCATGCGTACGTTCGGCTTACCGTCTCCATGAACGGTGCATTTCATTTATTACCTCTAAATGATTATGTAATGTTATAAATACATGTATATGCTATATATATATGATATATATGATATCCAAATCAGGAATTTCATTCTGGATATAAAGAACCATTGACCACACGAACAACATGTAATTGTAAGAAGTCCACTTTCGACATAAGAACCAAATATCGACAAAACAATCATTTTTAACTTAAAGGGTTAAATAATGTTTATAACATGGAAATAAGTGATATAAAAGGAATAATGAACTTTAAAAAGGTTCTTAATCAAGTAGAAATTAACTCATGTTTATTATTCAGGACGTTAAAGAACGATCGAGTCAAGTCGGACCCAAGGTAAGGGACTTCGTCTCAATCTCCTTTCATTGAGGCATATTTTGTTTTATACACAACTTTATTTTATACGGTGTATAAACTGCTTTGACTTATACTTTTATACAAAAGGAATCTTTCTCTATGAAGCGTCTTACTAAACGAAAAAAAGGAATGTTTTTTAACGTACGCGGTGACAATCACCTTTTCCGCCGCCGCGAGTATTATTTGGTCTTTACCTTCCTCAATAAGCCGTAATGTTTTTAAAATAGAATAAATACCATATGCTCTTTTATGTATTTTGGTGTTGAAAATGGTTTTGATAAAGGATTCTATTATGATATATTGTTATTGAAATGTGGAAATGTTATCATTCCTTTATATTGGTTTTATGTTTTATTATTTTATATTGGTACTTGGACATTTGACGGGTGGTTTCGTGATAAACCATATGACGGGTGGTGCCGTGAATACCAGGAAGGGTGGTTACGTTATAACCTCCAATGCATTGGGTATGGAAGTCGGCCGTATGGCTATTCCATTAATTATGTATGGAAATTGTCCGTATGGATATTCCATTAAGTGATATATGTGGAAGTCGACCGTATGGTTATTCCACTTAAGTATATTTATGTCCCAAGTTACCTTTATATATGCTATGTGTTCTTTATATGGGTTTTATGGTAATCCTTTGGTTACAAAAACGTATGTAATGATACTTTATTCAGTGAAGAGTTTTTACTACTTCATGATGGTGAAGGTATTACTTTGTTAGAGTATACATGGTTTACTTGATGTATGAAAAAGTAACAGTTTTCATTCTTTGTGTATCCCTTACTGAGCTTTTTATGCTCACCCCATGTTTTTTTCGAAATGTTTTTCACAGTACTTAATGTGGAATTAGGTCAAGGATGGGATCAAGGGAATGTCATGCTATATAAGACATGGAACTAGACATGTTTCTTTTTAAGAGTTTTTTTTATTAAGGAAACTTAGTAGAAGTGTCTACTTTGTAATCTTTTGAGATATAATAGTTATGTTATAATTCTATAAAACTATAAACTTGAAAAGATCATCAATGTAAATTATTCATTTAATTCAATATTAAGTAAGGTTTAAGGCTGGGGCCTTATAGTTGGTATTAGAGGTCGGTTTAGACAACTTTAGGAGTTATAAAAGTGTTAAATTATAATATTATTGAAATGATATAGCATTTACGGATTACCATGTTGCTTCACCTAAGATATTTCTGGGATAAGAATGGTTTTTCATAGAGGAAATAGAACAGCTTTTCTGGGAAGGCATACAGTGGGAAACGACCTTTCAAATCAGTATCCTGAGATGGTCAGAATCAGAACTAAACAGTTTGTTGCAGTGATGGCTCAGTTGACTCAGGTGAAAAATGTTGGTTGTTTTTATTGATGATATTTTGGTGTTTTCTAAAAGTAAAGAGGAGCATGAATGTCATTTAAGGGTTATCTTGGAAACCTTAAAAGAAAAGAAACTATATGGAAAATTCAGAAAGTGTGAGTATTTTTTACAACAAATTTCTTTCTTGGGTCACATTATTTCAAAATATGGCATAACTTTTGATCATACTAAATCAAAAGTTGTTGAATAATGGCCGAGACCCACAAATGTAACTGAGATCCATAGTTTTCTTGGTTTGGAAGATTATTACTGAAGGATTGTTGAAAATTTTTCACGGTTATCTAGTCCAATGACTAAGCTAACTCGTAAGGGTGTTAAGTTCATCTGGAAAAAAGAATGTGATGATTGTTTTCAGGAGTTGAAAAGAAGATTGGTGAATGCTCTAGTTTTGGCACTTCCTTCCAGGAATGGTGAGTTTGTTATATATAGTGATGCTTCGTTGAAGGAACACGGCTGTGTCCTAATGCAGAATGATCAGGTAATTTCTTATTCTTCACGTCAATTGAAAAATGATGAGGTAAATTACCCTACACAAGATTTGGAATTAGCTATTGTTGTATTTGCTTTAAGAATTTGGAGGCATCATTTGTATGGAGTAAAGTGTGAAATATATACTGATCACAAAAGTTTAAAGTATATATTCACTCAGAAAGAATTGAACATGAGACAGTGGAGATGGCTGGAATTAATCAAGGATTACGATTGTACAATCCACTACCATCCAGGACAAGAAAATAAAGTGGCCGATGCTTTGAGTCGAAAAAGTAATGCTTCATTAACCATGCTACATTTGGAACAAGATCCTTTGGTTTTTGATTTAATGAAATTTGGCATAGATGTTGTTGGTGCAGGAAGTCCTTCTGTTTTGTTTCAGGTATCAATGAAATCTTCTCTATCAGACAGAATCAAGAAAGCACAGAAGCAAGACAACGAGTTGCAGAAAAATGTAGAGCTGGTTCAGAAAGGTAAGTTTCCAGAATTCAACATTGATAATGATTGTGTTTTGAGGATTGGGAAGAGATTATGTGTGCCTTGTGATTCACAGTTGAAGAATGAGTTGTTATGTGAGGCTCATAGTTCTCCGTTTTCAGTTCATCCTGGAAGTACTAAGATGTACAGAGATCTGCGGGAGTATTACTGGTGGGATGGAATGAAAAGAGAGATTGCTGATTTTACTATAAGTGTTTGACTTGTTAGCAGGTTAAAGCAGAGCGGCAGTTACCTAAAGGGATGCTTCAGCCTTTACCAGTGCTAGAGTGGGAATGGAAAACATATCCATGGACTTTGTTGTAGGATTACCGAGGACATATTGAGGTAATAATGCAATCTGGGTTATTGTTGATCGCTTGACCAAATCTGCTCATTTCCTTGCTATACGAGATACTTTCTCTCTAGATCAACTTTCCCATTTGTATCTTAAAGAGATAGTCAGGTTACATATCATGATCCCAGGTTCACTTCTAACTTTTGAAAAGGCCTTCAGAAGTCTTTGGGTACTGAATTAAATTTTAGTACAGCTTTTCATCCTCAATCAGATGGGAAGTCAGAATGAACAATTCAGACATTGGAGGATATTCCACGAGCTTGTTCGATGGATTATCAGGGAAGTTGGGACCAACATCTTTCTTTGGTTGAATTTTCATATAATAACAGTTTTCATTCTAGTATACAGATGGAACCATTTCAGGCATTATATGGGAAGCGGTGTCGAACTCTAGCTTTCTGGGATGAAGTAGGGGAAATGAAGCTGATGGGACCAGAATTGGTAGAAGAGATGGAAGAAAAGGTTCAGTTGATTCAGAAACACATGAGAACAGCTCAGAGCAAGCAGAAGAGTTATGCGGATAACCAGAGGAAGGATCTATCTTTCGAGGTAGGTGATCATGTTTTTCTCAAGGTTTCTCCCTGGAAAAGTGTGATGAGATTTGGCAAGAAAGGATAGCTGAGTCCAAGGTTCATTGAACCATATGAAATTCTGGAGAAAGTTGGATCAGTTGCTTACCGAGTTGCTTTACCCCTGAGTTTATCTCAGGTACACAATGTTTTTCATGTTTCAATGTTGAGGAAGTATATGCCAGATCCATCTCATGTTTTGAGTCCAGAGGTAGTTCAGCTGGAAGAAAACCTATCTTATAAGAACAACTAGTCCAGATTCTTGACCACAGGGAGCAGGTGTTACGGAATAAGGTGATTCATCAGGTAAAGGTTTTGTGGAAAAACCATGTGATTGAAGAGGCAACGTGGAAATCTGAAAATGCTATGAGGGATAAATACCCCAACTTATTTTGTTAGGTGAATAAAATTGTGAGGACGCAATTCCCAAAAGGGGGGAAGGGTGTAACATCCCAGGTAAATAAAGAATAAAGAATTTTCATATTAATTAATATTTACGTATTAAATATTAATTTTAATTAAAAGGGGTTTCTACATTCGATAGCGTACTCGATACGCAACGATGAGTTTCATTGAAATCTTACGTTGCACACTAGTAATATAATAATATTATTTTAAATGGTAGTTAACATGTAGCTGTTGTACTGGAAGGAATGGATATAAATAACTAAAATATGATTATATATGTTTTTAAATGTTTTTATATTTACCCAATAAAAGATAAAGGCTTAAAATACGGAAAGAATTCAATTTTAGGAATTTATACCCTAATTTTCACTAAGGGTTCACTAATAACCTTTTGACGGAGAACCGTCATTAAATATAGTTTTGATCAATCTTATAAATTCTATTGGAACAAATATAACCCTTCTTTATAATTGGGACATCAAAATTTACTTTGTGTAAATTTTTGGTATCTTTCCGATAAAGTTCATATTTTTTAATGAATATTGTAAATGTTGTATTTTAATTCAAAACCTATTTTTGATCTAATTTATTTATATGATTAGATTATTATTTGAATTGGTTTTAGAGTGAAATTAGAAAATATTTTTACCATTAAATCCAATAGTGGTCATTGGAATTAATTTCACTTTGAAATCGGACTTAAACTAGTGTCAATCTTTTGATACTTATTGTTTCACAAAAACACGCTATTTGTCATGATAGCGGGAATTAATTATTAAATTAATTAATATGACTTAAATTTTTTGAATTTTGTAAAATGGACTTCATTTTTGAATTCGGAATATCAAATATAGCTTAGGGTGAATTTTTGGAATTTTTCTGAAAAACATCAATTTTTGATGAATAGTGAAATCACTAAGTGGTACTTATAAAAACTGATTTTCCATTTAAATGAAATTTTTGCCACCTTTTGTGTATTGAATTTCAAAAATCCGACATACATGGTTGTCACTATGATGTAAAATGTGGTTCAATGAGATTAAAATAATTTTTTGGTGAATAGTAACTTATTAAGTTTTTAATCGCGATTAGTGGTAATTAATGTAGTTTAAGGTAAAAATAATGTTTTAATAATATGAGATGACCTAGACACATGTTCTACCCTCATTGGATGTGTCATGGCCGACCAAGACAAGCCATGGGTCAACGTGGGGACCCCATGGAGCCACTTTGGTTGAAAATGACATAAATACCTTTTATTTAATGTTAATGTAAAAAATGGCACAAACATGATATGTTTTACTAAAACAATTTTTAAATGGGGTGATTCAAGTCAGATATTTGATTATAAATAGTCATTGGAAATATAAGAACATTTCATACATCATAGTATTTTTTTTATAATTTTTAGACATTAAATAAATTAAATTATTTATGACATAATAATGATACAGCGATGACATCATTATTTGACGATTTAAATAAAATGGAAAGATAATGTAAAATCTATAAACTACACATGTCAAAACCTTATTGGATGAGTGTATTTCAAACCCTTATCACCGTATCCACGAATTATATCAATTTGGGACCTTTTAAAACCGAAACACATTTTCAAATCAAGTAATATTTCTTTACTTTCCAAAAGTGCTCCTCCTCTCCTCTTATAAAAGGCCCCCAGCTCTACCACCTTACCCACACTCCCAAAGCCTTTGCCTCGGACAACCCCTGCCCATTTTGTCTCTCCACTTCCTTATCTTACTACTTGAAGCCTCACTTTGGGCAGAAGTCTTCCCAAGGAAGCCTTTGAGCTCAAACCAAAGGGAGTTACCCGATTTTGAGGTAATGTCTTCACTTGAGTCCTTTTGTATTATTTTGCTTCTCCAACCCCCAAAACTCTTTTTATTTATTTATTTTGTAACAAATCCAGTATTTTCAATATACTAGGATGTTTTTATAAGAGGGATTCGAGCTACACTTACACAAACCTTCATCTAATGGTTAAAGAACATACTGTTTCCGTGGATGGTGAATTTATGCCTCCCAAAACGATGATTGTTCAACATTCCTTTAACACCTTCAAAGGTGGCCATTAAGATGTCACTATATTTATATATGATATATTATATGTTTATTTTTTCTTTAACCTTATGTATTTTTCATTTTTGGCATACCTTTATGGTTTCCATTATGGGTAAACACGATATCTTCATTTAAGGAAGTGTGGACTACCGCCCCTCAAAGTGATGTGATTCGTTAATGCCATATGTGGGACGCGTAAAGGATGGATTTAAAGTTATTATATATGATGTTATACTGGAATTATAATATACCTCTATATCATTATTATTTCTCTCCATTAAAGTATGAGATAGAAATGAAAGTAGCGTTCATGCGTACGTACGGCTTACCGTATCCATGAACGGTGTATTTCATTTCTTATGCCAAAATGTAATGTACTATTAAAAGTACATGTATATAATGGATATATATAATGAATGATATATCTAAATGATGAATATAATTCTGGAATTAAAATATACATACCTCTAATTTAGTTTTAATTCCATTAATATGACAAACAAATGAAAGTAGTGTTCATGCGTACGTACGGCTTACCGTCTCCATGAACGGTGCATTTCATTTCTTACCTCTAAATGATTATGTAATGTTATAAATACATGTATATGTTGGATATATATGATATATATTATATCCAAATCCGGAATGTCATTCTGGATATAAAGAACCTTTGACCACACGAACAACATGTAATTGTAAGAAGTCCACTTTCGACTTAAGAACCAAATATCTACAAAACAAACATTATTAACTTAAATGGTTACATAATGTTTATAACATGGCGATAAGTGATATAAACGGAATAATGAACTTTAAAAATGTTCTTAATCAATTAGAAATTAACTCAAGTTTATTATTCAGGACGTTAAAGAATGATCGAGTCAAGTCGGACCCAAGGTAAGGGACTTCATCTCAATCTCCTCTCATTGAGACATATTTCGTTTTATACACAACTTTATTTTATACGGTGTATAAACTCCTTTGAATTATACTTTTATAAAAAAGGAATTATTTTCTACAAAGCGTTTTACAAAACGACAAAAAGGAATGTTTTTTTAACGTACACGGTGACAACGACCTTTTCTGCCGCCGCGAGTATTATTTGGTCTTTGGCATCCTCAACAAGCCGTAATGTTTTTAAAATAAAATAAATACCATATCCTTTTTTATGTATTTTGGTATTGAAAATGGTTTTGATAAAGGATTCTATTATGATATATTGTGATTGAAATGTGGAAATGTTATCATTCCTTTATATTGGTTTTATGTTTTATGATTTTATATTGGTACTTGGACATTTGACGGGTGGTTACGTGATAAACCATATGACGGGTGGTTCCGTGAATACCAGGACAGGTGGTTACGTTATAACCTCCAATGCATTGGGTATGGAAGTCGGCCGTATGGCTATTCCATTATGTATGTATGGAAATTGTTCGTATGGCTATTCCATTTAGTGGTATGTGTGGAAGTCGACCATATGGTTATTCCACTTAAGTATGTTTATGTCCAAATTTACCTTTATATATGCTATGTGTTCTTTATATGGGTTTTTATGGTAATCCTTTGGTTACAAAAAGCTATGTAATGATACTTTATTTAGTGAAGAGTTTTTACTAATTCATGATGGTGAAGGTATTACTTTGTTAGAGTATACATGGTTTACTTGATGTATGAAAAAGTAACAGTTTTCATTCTTTGTGTATCCCTTACTGAGCTTTTTATGCTCACCCCAAGTTTTTTTTTCAAAATGTTTTTCACAGGAAATAAAGTGGAATAAGCTCAAGGATGGGATCAAGGGAATGTCATGCTATATAAGACATGGAACTAGACATGTTTCTTTTTAAGAGTTTTTTTATTATGGAAACATAGTAGAAGTGTGTACTTTGTAATCCTTTGAGATGTAATAGTTATGTTCTAATTCTCTAAAACTCTAATCCTAAAAAGATACTCAATGTGAATTATTCATTTAATTCAATATTAAGTAAGGTTTAAGGCTGGCGCCTTATAGTTATGATAATGATGTAGCATTGGTTAAATTATGAATATCATGATGAACATGGGTGAACTTTTCGATTTATGTATTTTATGTAAATATATGGTATTTAGATGGGGATATTATTATGATGATATATTTTATAGATAATAATATATACCATGTGATTAGGTTAATTGAATAAGTCATAATACTCATTAAGAGTTTAATTTTCATTTTTATTATATATAAAATGAATGTTACAAAATATTTAATAACATCTACATAGTATCAAAAGATCTAAATCACATGAAAATCCTCTCAGAATAGAAATAAATATGTGTGGGAGAGATACATAGGGATAATTTCTTGTGGCCTTTCCCTATCTCATCAAGATGATTGATATTAAAATAATGGTTCATTAATGGAGTCTAATTATAACTAGAAGTCAATTTTTGTGATAAATAGAAACACCACAATTGGTGCATGTATAGATAATATTATTGTGTATATTGAAGGATTCATAAAATGTATTAGTTGGTTTTTTTATGATGGATAGAAGAAGGTTCTATAGTATTTCTGTCATTGAACCATGAGATTATGTGATACCTCTCAAAAAATTACATAAATTAGTGAAATTTTAGAGAATTTATGGCCTTATATCAATTCTTAGAATTCTTCATGATGTATCCCAATGATTGTGAACAATTAAAAATCCATTATATTATTCAATTATTTCATCACTTGCTGAGATAAAATATTTAAAGAATGTGAAGGGTGCCTCATGGAGAGAAAATAAATCCCTCTTAAAAGGAAGAACTGCTTTCAACTTATTTACCTATATTCAGCCCCTCTATGTGTGAAATCATATATAAGGGATTCCATTTTTTAATATATAAGTTTCTCATAAAATATTAATTTATTTAATTGGGATAGTTATTATATCTATAATAGTGATTATTAGAGTGATATGTAAATTTTTTTTATGTTACATACATGATTTATATATTGAATATGTGATTTTTAATGGAAATGTTAGATTTGAAAAGGTATACTAATTATATTTTTTAAAATAATTTTAATCCCTTTTGGGTAACAATTTAATCATTAAAAAAATATTTTTATGGGTTATTATATTTTCTTTGAAATCTTTATGATAGTAATTTTTTTCTTTATGTTGTCTTAAAATGTTTTTTATGAAAAAAATTATGTAAGGGATTTATTTTCATGTGTATGAAATATGATTACATGATGAAATAATATATTTAATTAATGGATGACATAAAATTATACTGTCAAAGTTTTTAGATAAATTATTGAGTTTTTTTATTTTATTTCATTTCATTTACTGATCCTTTTGTTCCCTTACCATATTTTCAAATGTTACAAACAACGTATAAAGATGTGTTAGAACAAAGTAATAATCAATTTTTAATTTTAGTAATATTTTTAATGAATATAAAAAATTTCTCAAATGTTTTATGTTATAAAGAAAATGGATACTAAGTGGAAGTGTCCATATTTTAACGAATTGCTTTGTTATGTATGTGTTATAACCTAATTCTATAAACTATAAACTAAAAAATGTATTTTATACTTAAAGAAATTGAATTATAAATTTAATACTAAAAATTAGGTAAATTTTTTAGGATGTTTTTATATAAATTAAGAATATACATATGTGATTTATTATCTTTTAATGCTAGACTTTAGAAAATGAGTTCCACTGTGCTCCCAAAATTTAGTATTGAGAAATGATGAAACAAGTAAATTATGGGTGACTTTTTGGAGTAAAGAACCCATGTAGGACATTAAATTTTGGTCATAAAATCCATGGAATATAGGAACTAGATAACTATTGTAGATCTCAATTGAGGACTGGGTTCAACTCCAAATTTTGTTATCCTTGAAAAATGATTAACTGTCGTGATTCCTCTTGTGTTGGGAGAGGGCGTCTTTATACGAATCCCAAGTTCCCCCAAATCATTCCCAAATTACATAGGGTAACCACATTAAATTGGTATTCCACAATATCATAGGAGGATGCCATAATTATGTTGAAAATTATAAGTATTTTGTGTTTTATAATATTTGATTAACATGTTGACTCTTTTTTAAAAATTGGATAGTTATGTATGATAGCATATATGACACAGAACAATGAGTTTTAACAAACCCTAATAACATATTAGTAATATTATTAACAAATTACCCTTATAACGTAAATATTTATTTTTGTTTTGTGAATAGGTTAAGTCACATTTTTAGGATTATTCATAAAGGATATGTAAAATATATTGATGAGTAAGTACTTAATTTTTGGTAAGTACATTATAAGCATCGAAAAAATTGTTTTCTCCAAAATAAGTTTTCAATTTTTTTATAAAAATTAAAATTACTTTTTCCCTATTTTATAAAATATTTTTCAATAAAATATCATTATTTTTTTAATAAACAAATCAAAATTATATTTTGATTATGTGCATGGATTTTTCAATACACATTAAATTTTAAATGAATTTTGAAAATACTTGTTTTTATTAAAAAAATATTTTTCTTTTAAATTATTTAATATATTATATTTTTATTTTGAATATTTTAAAATTAAACATGTATAAAAAATATTTCATTTAATTAAATTATCTCATTTTTTTCATTTTATTTTGAATTTTGTATAAAAAAGATTTATAATTATGAAATCTTTATCAATAAAAAATATTTTTTGTCACATATATTGGTTTAATATTTCATTTATTTCTTCCACATATATAAATTGAATTCGAAAATTGGATTGAATAATAGGAATGATAATAATTACTATTATATAATAATTTATACATTATTTTTTTTAATAATGAATACTAAAAAAGTAAAAAATAATTACTACGGTTAAAGATAAAACGAGGTTACCATTCTGTGAAACTAAAAGGATATGTGATAAGATGACATAAAAACATATTCAAATACTATTATATGAACATATATTTACCTTATATCATCTATTTCATCATAATTATTTTTTCTGGGGCCTTGTGGAATGTTTAAAACATATGTAAAACTGGTTTCCTTTCAAAATTACCAATTGTGTCCTCTCCCCCAATTATAACATGGTAACTTGTATTCTATCCTATTTACAGTTAAAGATAATTTTATTTTACCCTTTTACTACCAAACTACATTCATAAATTCCATCATAATTATATATAATTTTGTTCTGATCGTTATTTTAATTTAGGAATTATTTTTATATAATCATAAAGAAGTGGTATGAATTAAAGGTTTCATTCTTAACCGAGCGTCTTAGTTTTATATATTCTAAAAAAACACCTATAATATTACTATATAATTAATATAAAAAAATATTATTGCATATAATGTTATATTGTTATCTTATTGTAAAAAACATAATTCTGTCTTCACATCCATCAAAATGGGAATGATTACATCGTTCATGTGTACGAAATACTACATCCTCTCGAACATAGGTAATTTTTTTCCATCAAGGTCTGACAAAAATATTCATGATGTGGGATATAATATAAATATATATATGATAATAATGAAATATTAATACGTCTGGTAATGTAATATTTCATTACCCTCTTTTCTTACCATCCCTTAGAATATTGACGATGTTGTTTTTCTATGTAATGAACAACCAGAGTGTGAAGTGATTCAATTTTTTATTACCACATCACATATATATAGTACAAAAATGAATAAAAACAAGTAATATGATATTTAATATATAATAATAATATTTTAATGATACAAAAACCCATTAAATCTTTACATAATGTTCGTAGAAAAATCAAATCATTAAAAATTCATACATATGACCTCCTATATCCCGGATTGTAATATAGTCATTTTTCATAACCATAACTCATGTTTATTTTTTGAAAGTATAATTTATGTATAAAATTATAATTATGTCATTTTATTATTATTGTAATGATAAAATTAAAATTTCCATGACTATTTTCATCTTTCCAATTTTATTTTTGACATATGTGTAAAACATTATAAAAAAATCCAACATGAACCCAAATGATTAAGAAATGTAACATGATAATGAATAAAATAAAAGGAAAAAAATTAGATAGTCTATTAAGAATTTTCATAATTAATATAATCTTATTATTAATTATGATTAATAATGGACATGAAGAATCAAGTTTAAGGTAAGGGATCTTTCTAAACAACCAATTCCATTCGGTTATACTCATTATCTCATTGACTCAGCTTATATTTCTAATTATTGTTTTCGAATTATTATAAAATATGTATACATATGTCAAAATAAAATTTCTATATTTTTATCTCTTTTTTTATTGTGTAATACATTGTTTATTTTTAATTCTATAGTTAATTAATTTTTAGGTTTACATTAAATATTACATGAGGAAAGATTATGCAATCCATTTTCCATCCATGGGTAATTATTATGTTATGAATTATTATATAATTATTTTATATGTCACATAATAATAATAATAATACTATTATGGTTTTAACAATATAGTCATCCAATTCATTATTTAATGGTTTTTTCCTATGGGAAAATTTAAATTGTATAAGCTAGTAAAACTAAACAATTATAATACTTTTTCCACCATGTGAAATTATATAGAATTTTATCCTTGACTAATGTTTATATCATGTTTTATGATAGTGAAAAATTTCCTTTATTATAATTATCCTTTGACACAATGTTCCTTAGGTTATGATTCTAGGTGATCACTCATTTGACTTATCTTTATGATATCATAATAATCCTTTTACTCAAATTTTATATTTCATTATCATGATTTTTTCCTTAGTGTTATTTTAAATTGACTATTTCATTTCTGTATAAAGTAATTTATTCTATGTAGTGTTAGGATCTCAAATGTATTTTTAAGCTCATTATAGGGGAAAATGGGCATTTTATGCATTTATTTTTTATTTTTTCTTATTATAAACCTTTTTTCCCAAATACAGTCACTTAATGATCTATGGGATGTATTTAATAGATACTTATATTCAAAAAACACAAAAAAATATGCATAAAATTTTTAGTTAACAATTTTATCTATTATATCAATGGTTTAGTTAAATTTTAATGGGAAACGTTTTGTGATATTTATAAGTATGAATCCTATGAAAATTACAATTAATGGAAAATATCATAGTTGTTTAGTGATGTATACAGTGAGAGGTTTTTTAAAAATAACATTATTATATAGATAATAAAATTTGATGTGGATTTTTAATAGATTTACCTAGGGGGGAAACTTTGAAAAAAATGCATAGAGCTAGAAAAGATCTTTCCATGGTATACCAAAATGGTCCCTTCTACACACAACATTTTAAACATTAAGGGAATATAATTTTGAAATTCAAAAACTATTTGATAACCATTATGAGTGACTTGATCATATTATTTGGATATAAAAACTAATATGTAAATTACAATGAATAACTTATATTGAGACCTAGACACTCATAGGTTTGTATATACATTTGATTTAAATTTTATTCTTCCCATTTATGAATTCTTTTCCTTTTGTTTTTCAATTAGTGATTGAATTATAAAACTATTTTTATTCAATTAGAAAAAGGATATAAATTACAAAAACCATGAAAAAAACCAACAATATAGTAACTGTAATGATTTTTCGAAGGATATGTATAATCATATGAGAAATTATAGGATAACATCATGGTACTATGGGCTCAAATATATTATGTTATGAATATTAACATGGATTGTGTTTAATACACAACTCCTTGTAAGAAAGATGATGTTATGGTAGAGACTTTTATAATATAATGGACTCCTTTATTTTGTTATTCTTTTGATCCCATAACCTCATAATAATGGATTTTCCCAATTAAAAATACGTTTTCAATAATATAATGGTTTTATAAATAGATATTTGAGTTGTCCATTTATAACATTGTGCGATAAGAAAATAAATAGTGTATACTGATCAATAGTACAATGACCAAATATGTGATTCATTCCATGGATTGGTAAAACTAATTTTAATATTTCTCAATAAATATTTTCCCCATCATCTCAATCATAAAACTAATATGGATTTCAATAGTTTGATTGCAATGATAAATGAGTCTGTTAGGTCATATGTGGAAAATTACCAAGGATTTAATGTTAGGGATACTACTTTTGTATCAATACTGAATGTTTGTTTATATGATTCATTAGTTTATTAATTACAAGTATGAGTAGATCATGGATATTCAAGACATTTATATTTATTAAGAGATGGTTTATTGGGACCTCAAAGATGAGATGATGATTAGTAAATCTATATCATCTTATAAGAAGAGAGAAAATAATGTTAAAATATAGTTTTATTTAAGAGTATCAGTTGATATTCCCCATGGAGGAAATAAAATCCAACATTCCACATATCATAAGTGTGGTAAGAACCATCATCAAATCTATCTATTGGGAACCAATATATGAACAAAACATGGAAATGTGGGGCATTATGTTAACCTATTGTAGAGTTAATCAAACAAACCCACTACAATGGAAGAATAAAACAATGTTTATATCATCAATTATCCTCTTGTGCAATGTTTCAAATATAAGTAAAATGAGAGTTGTGTAATCAAATTCCTAAGCCCATGATTTTTGGAGAATATCAATGATAACAACCACCAATAACAAGTGATAATAGAAGGAAATATTCCATTACTATGGATGAGGTGGTTCGGATGTATAACATGGTTGTGGCTATGGTAATTATTTATTAATACATTGAAATGAACTATTTAATTCTGTTTCAAATAATTATTTAAAAATAAATTTTTTTTTGTAAAACTATTCATCTAGTACTTCAAAACATTGTGGTTGAGCTATTTATGAGAATAATAAACAATTCCATTATTGTATCACAATTATATAACCCATACTAGATTAATATTGTGTTCTTTGTAATCTTGAATAAAACCCCATCTTACATCATTTATCTATGTTTTATTCTATTTTGGTTATAGATTTGATATCATTATAGAAATCCAAAATCAACTGTGAAGATAGTGAGATCACCCTCCCCATCCCATGGAATCCTCTAATTTTACAAACTAATAAAGAGGATGATGAATCATCCTTGAAATCCTCCATTCTTAGGTAAATGTTCTTGACCTATGAGAAAAAATATATCTCCAAAATCATTGAGACAAGGGATAAAATCAAACATGAATACAAGCCCATTATGAGGGAATACACTGATGTATTCCCAAATGAGTTTCTTTGAATTCATCTTTACAGAGCGGATGATTTATCAATTGAACTAATTACTAGACATCAAACTTTATATATTAATCCTTACATAATGTCCACTATTTTTATGTAATAGTGGAAGAAGTATATACGAGAGAATCTTGATAATTATTTTTTATGAAAAAGGGTGACACTGTGGGATTTACAGGTTCTTTGAATCAAGAAGATGAATTGGTCAATGCACCTCTAAATTGATTATCTAGATCTTGGAAATGTTATGATAAAGTAAATGAATCCCATCACATGAATATATGAAATTTTTTATCAACTACACATGGACCTTTATTCATCTACAGTGGACCATCCATTAGGATATCACCAATTAACTGTGATGTGGGATGATATTCTTAAAAACTTGTTTCAAACTTAATATGTGAACTATTAATTTATAGTGATTTCGTTCAGACTAACTAACACATAAAAAATAATTATATACATAATGAATTGAGTCTTTTTAGATTACATTAAAAAATTTGTGGTAGTATGTTTAGATGATATTTTCATTTACTACATAATTAAATATTAACTTGAGTATTTTTTAATGCTATGCTAAAATTATTTACAAAGGATAAAATATATGCAATTTATAGAAAATTTATTTCATATATGATGGGTGTCTTAGTCTATTAGAATATTATCACCATCAAAGGGATATCTATGGAACCTTGTAACAAAAGGGAAATTGGGGACTATCCTTGACTAGAATCGATATTAGATATATATTGTTTCCTTAAAAAATATGTGTATTATAATGACTTATGATAGGCATAATTAAATTTTCAAACCCACTGACCATGCTAACATATAATTGAGTTATGTATTTCTAGACTAGGTAATGTGATGAGATATTTAAGGAGTTGAGAAAAAAGATGTATCACTTAACAAGTCATAATTTTTCCCTAAAGTGGGGATCTATTTGTGGAATAAAAAAATGCTTCAATGAAGATATAGGGGTGTTTACTAATTCATAATGTTCATTTGATGTCATATGCCTCATTATAGTTATATGTTAATGAAAAGTACTATCCCACACATGATTTGAAGATGGCTGTAGTGTTATTTTCATTAAAAAATAAATGAAATTATCTCTATGGTGAGAAGTGTGAAATATATATGGACCATAAAATCCTAAAATATATATTTAAATATAAGTATATCAACATTATCTAGTGAATATGTTTACATTTCATCAGGTACTATTACTACTCAATCCAATACCATCCTAGAAATAAAAAAATTGTGGCATATAATATATGTAGAAAGGTTTCATAAAACTTATCAAAAATGAGAATTAAGAAGGATACAATAATCACAGACCTAATAATTATGGATATATGAATAATATATGATTTTAAATCATCATTATTTCTCAAATTATTTCTCAACCATAAATTGTAGATAAGATAATATATGAACTATGTGATGAAGTAGAAATTCAGCAGAAGGTGAAATCTATAAGAAAATGAAAACCCTCATAGTTATAAATAGATGAAAAATAAGTTGTATTATATGAGTCTTTACAATATTTATTGAAAATTCATTACATAAAAAAGGAAATATATAATGATTTAAAAATCTCATCCTTTTCCATCTACCTAAGGAATGCAAAGAATAATCCATATCTCTAATTGAACTACTCACAGTATAATATAATAAATGAAATCATATAATAAAAATAAATTCATCTAATATGATAAAAATATAAAGATAAATTGAATATATATAAGAGGGTGATGTATCCAATAACCATAACTATATTAAAAGGAAAAAACATCATCTTGTATAGTTTTTGTAGTCCTCCCAATACATTAAGAAAAAACAATTCCAGATGGGTGGTAGTTGATCATTTTACAAATACTACCTAATTATTTGAATAATAAGAAGACTTTTCTCTGGATGAAGAAGTCTGTATATACATCAAAGAGGTGGTGAGACTTCATAAGAACCAAAATTGATTTCATCTAACTTAGATAGGATATTTACTTCCATATTTTCAAAGAGGCCCCAACTTCCTCTTAATACTAAATTTAACATTAATGCGACTTATAACTAAAAAATAGATGTCCAATATGAGTAGATTATTTAATAATTGAAGGAAATTTTGAGAGCATGTTCAATCAACATCAAATTAATATATGGTAAATATATTTTTATTGTATATTGTTTCATAAAAAATAGTTTCCTCACATGTTTCTAAATGGATTCTTACGAAGCGCATTATGGTATGAAATACTAAACTCATTTGTTTTGAAATGTTGTTGGTATACACAAGTAGTTCAAATATGCTATGGTTATTGATGTTTTAGAAAAGTATATGACCATTCAGAATCACATCATAAAATTATAGAGTAGGAAAAAGAATTATGTTCACAATAGTTTATGAGATATATTGTTTGAGGTTATGGATAAATTATTTCTAAACACTCTCTATTGAAGAGGGTCATGGGATATGAAAATATGGTAATGATACACCCCATGTGTATGGTCCCTTTTGGGATTATCTATTGTATTATAATTGTTTCTTATGAACTACAGCTCCCAAAAACCATTTTTCATGTATACAGTGTAATCTATGTATTCTTATTGAGGATGTACATAACAAATAAACCAAATATACTGAACATATAAGTAGAAAAATTGAATAATGATTACTCTTATGAGGAGTATCTCGTTATGATCATGGTCCTTAATGATAATGTTATATGCACCAAGATGACTCACCTGGTCAATTAGATATAGTGGAACCATAAATATGAATAAGATACTTGGGAACTAGGGGAATAAATCAAGCATAAGTACCCTCATAGGTTTTCACATATATATTAAAAATTATTTTTTAATGATAGAATTATTTATCAGTGATGAATGTAATATAATTATTTTTAAGAAAATAAATGTTATGTTCGATAACATATGCGACATGCGTAATGAGTTTTAACGAAACTCAATATCATATTAATTTTATGATAAAAAATTTGACATTATAAACATGTTGTTGAATTTGGAATTATTATAAGTAATAAAAATGTTGTGAAAATGAGTATAATGGAAAAGTAAAATATATTTATAAATAAGTAGTTAATTTTTCGTAATGTATTTAATGGATTAGAAAATACATATTTCTCAAAAATAACATTTTTGTTTATTTTTTTTTAAATTAGGGAATTATTTTTCCCACTTATAGAATATTTATTTTAAAAAATAACTTCAGTTTTGGATTCAACATGCCAAAATTATTATTAGATGTGTTTTTTTATTTTAAAAAAAGAATATATTTTTAATGAATAGTAAAAAAAATTATTCGAGAATACAATTTCATTTAATGAATTTAAAAAGATATATTTTTCTTCAAAATGTTTTAAAAACAATCAGAGTAACATTAATTTATTATTATTCCAATTTATTTCTCCATAATTAATTTCATTTTATATTTTCAAATAATAACAATTTATACATAAGAAAACCTTTTATTTTGAGAAGCGCTTTTTCTTCAAGTAGATTATTTTAGATTTAAATTTACTTTTTCCAGTTATACGAATTGAATTTTTATAAATTAATGGATTATTTGGAATCATAATTATTAAAATTATATAAAAAATAAATTTATATTTTTTCAATAATAAATTGAAAAACTTGTAAAAATTGATTACTATGGTTATTAATAAAATGAATTTATAAGGTGTAAAACTAAAATGATAATGATTAATAAGACCTTAAAATGTATCCAAACAGTAATAAATAGACATATTATTACCTTTTATCATCATTTTTTTTCTAATTTTATTTTTGGTTCATTTTCTTTTGTGTAATACGTAGGTATAAAATCAATTTTCAAATATTTAACGGTGTCATCTCCCTCTCTTTTAAATGAGAACCCACTCTCCTCTATCATATATATATATCATTTTGTTTTAAAAATTAGAAACCCAAATACCTTACATACATCCATGCCAATTGGATAGAAAACTCATCTTTGTAAATCATTCAATATTGGAAAGATTTTGGGACCATCTTAAAGAGGAATTCTAAAAAAGAGTTATAGTTCTTAATAGGGAATAATTTTTTTAATTCGTTCTCCCTCCTCTTAATAATATTATTCATTAATTATGATATAATTACATAATTATATAACAATTACAATGATTTTATTATGTTAATGGAATAACTAAAATCAATCTTCACTTCAAATAAATTGGAAACAAACCCATCTTTCATGAGTATGGTGAACAACTACCTTGAAAACTTATGTGACACATTTTCCAACATCATCTATCAAAAATAATTATGATGAAGGACATAATTTTATATTTTATATCAATGGAATATTAACCATTAATAATATTTTATATATCATATACATTCCGACCTTAAAATTCATTAGATAAAAGATAATTTTGTTCATGTGTATGGCATACAACTGCCTCGCAAAAGAGATTTTATTCATTTTTTATATCCACATAATATGGATGTCGTATGTATATGTATTTAATGAAATAATATGATATTTATTATATAATTTTTATTTATAAAAGGTAATATAATACTTACCTTTACCAATCATGATCATTGAAATATGGAAAATGATAATATGAATAGGTACACTCTACTATCTCTATGATTGAAATGTAGTTCATTATATTGTAATAATAATCAATGAGTAATTTAAAAGTAGTATATTTATGTAATAAATGACAATTATGTGATGTATTTTTTTATTTTGATGAATAAATAATAATCTATTTGACATTAGTCAACAATCCATGGTAATTATTTGCATTTGAGTTACACATCATTGAAAGGTTTGAATTTAAACTAAATGATTAAGTAATATAACATGACATTGAATACAATTAAAAGAATACTAAATTTTTAAATGGTAATTTACAATGTAAGTAATTTAAAAAAAAATTTAAAGTCAGATAATGCAATCATGACTCCAGCTCAAGGATAGTGATCTCTAAACTACCCTTTCATTAGGGTTATGACCATTAAATCCATAACTCACATTATCTATCAATTAGATGACATGAAATTATTGTAAATTATATATATGTGCCTCAGAAATATATAAGATACATATTATCCCACCATATTTTTGGGTAATACATGCCTTGTTTTTTTATAATTCCTTTATAAAGAAATTTCCATTGATTACGATTTGAGTAATGATTATGAATCATATTTTATGTGCATGTGTAATTATTATGTTTTGAATTATTTTTGAATTCCATTATGTGTAGACATGTATCATGAAAATATTATGAATAATGATCATAGATATAACTCTATTAGAATGGGTAGTGTTTTTTTATCATGATAAATCATGTAACCTAATCCATTATAGTACGTTGTTTTCCATGTGATATTGTGTTGGCATTTAGCCTCGAAACATTTTATTTTATGTTTCATGTTTATTCACTAATTTAATATGTTATAATGAACTTGTTATATCATATTCCATATTTTTTTGATTCCACATTATTACTTATGATAATTCCCCATATGATATAATGTTATATCTTTTACTTACATGTTTTGTATCATTGCCATGTTTATTCCCTAACAAGTATTTTTACCTATACAATTAATTTATGTATGGCCTAGGATATCCTATATTTTTTTATGAAATCAAATGTATTTAAAATATAATTTTCTAAAATAAAATGTGGAATTCTTATTTTATCTTACTTTTAAAGTAGTATGAACCTGGTTCTCTAAATTCATTAGGAATGACAATATTTGGGACATAATTATTGGATAATTATATTAAACATTTTGTGAATTTTTTTGTGCCTATTCTTTGTACATCATATTTTACCATATTCTATCAAACATACAATATATCTTAATTTTAAATTAACTTGAGGTGTTTTGGAAAGCTTTGTAACAAATGTTAATATTTTATGTTCACTTGTTTTTATAATTTTATAATCTCCCGAAGTATGACGATTATGGGGTATTTTATAATGAAATATGTATTTGGTTAATATCATTATGATGTATCCATGCATTTCCATTTTATTATTCATGTGTTCATATTGATTCACTCATTTACTCTAAAGGGTTTGTGTGTGTATTGATGAGGCTGTATGCATGACATGGTGTGGTTGTGCGTAGTTAGTGGTATTAGGATCATAGAAAAGAATTTTTAAAATTATTTCAAGTTTCATTTAAAATTCATGATAACTTATTTAATAAAATTTGAGTTTTAAAAAAACTAATTGATGAAGTGGTTCCAAAATCTCCTTAGTAAGATGATATTTTATTTATATTAATCATAAAATCATTAAGTGTGTATTATTTTATAATTATTGAATCATAAACATAAGATATTGGAAAATTAACTATATTCCTTAAATTTTCAAATTTTTGTACACACCTATAAATATTGATGTATTAAAGGATTCCCTTTGTATGAAGTCACGTGTGGTGTGTATGGATTGTAATGAGTTAATATTAACAATCCTTATTAATGAGATGTATTTATATAAGCATGTGTATTTGGGGATAAGTACACTAAATTCATTAAGAATCACCTAATCAATACTAGATATGGTAAAAGATAGTAACCTGAAAAACACTTTCTTTTATGTGAAGACAAATATAATATATTTTATGGAATAGATTCAAGGTTTACCATATATATATGATTAAATAATTCCAATTTATGGACGATAAGTGATTCCATTATGCATGAGAGAGGTAACGATGATAGGTTCACACACCTCTAAATATGGGATACACCCAGAGTGGACAAAGATATAAAATCATTTTTTTTGAATTGATAAAAAATTTCATTTTAATTAATGGGACATAATGAACATTATGTTATTTTTCCACACCTATCATCATGTCATGTTTGATCATGGTAGGTTTACTAGCCTTTTAAAATAACATTCAAATACCATATGTAAATGGGATGATGACACCTCAATTTTTTTAATAATCCTATTACAATCTCTAGAATATAGGGATATATTGTGGGTTATATTGAACATATAACCATGGTTTTACACTTCATTCTGATATGAAATATTCAAATAGATTAGAAATCTTCAAATTATGCTTATAGGATATTTCCAGAATTCATGAAGTGAATACATGAATTATATCTAGTATGGATATAGGATTTATATCCTATTTGAAACAAGGAATGATAATAACATTAGGTACTTATTTTATTCTCAAGGATATATACCATCATCATATTTAAGTTCATTTTTATCATATGATCTAGGTTCTAGATGACATGTATCATATATGTGTCTTTAATTACATAATATACAAAAAAAATTATAGTTCTCTATAATCATTTTTATAATAATTTCATACATTTTGATAACAATTTCACTCATTATAGTGTTATATTGTAGAACAATTTTGTTTCCATTTAGCTATATGGGGTTAGTAAATCACTAGTGATTAGATAATGTCCCATATATGATAATTCATAGTGAAATTTCAAAATGTAGAGGGAGTTGTTGGCATCTAAGTATAGATTAATACTTTATGAAACTCATGAAACTAATATCAAGAGATTGAGGAAGGTAAAATGGTATTGTTTAGTTTTCATGACAATCAAGACAATAATGGTTGAGAATTAATGGGAAGTTGATAACCAATTATGTGGTTATTGATTTGATTTTATAGAGTATTTATGTAATGAAATTAAAAAAGGTGATTCCTATAAGATATAATTATTTAAATAACTTACTTAAAATATATTATCATTTTTATATATGAGTCGGCCACTATCATATGACACTATTTATGATTTGTAGTTAAAAGATAATGAGATATTCATGGGAAGCATGCATGTATTATTGGGTGATGTGAGAAGATAAATCAGAAAAAATATATACTCAGAGTGTATATTCATGATAACATGAATGAATATGAGGGATCCATGAGATCTAGTGGTCGATATGAGAGTTAAATTCATAGAACATTTCACTACGGAGAATTGATGACAAATCACAAGAATGAGTAGTGGAATGGTGGGGATATTTTAATACCTCTTTAATTTTGATGTTAATTTCTAAATTATTTTTTGATAATTCATTTTTATATATGGATCATTTTATAAAAATATAGGGATCACTATGAAATAATATTTATTTTTGTGAAAAATAAAATGGGTGAAAATTGTTGAGATTTTACCCTATAGACCACCAAGTACCCTGTGTACAAGTACATGTAAAAATCTATAAATCATATGGTAAAATGTCTAATGGTTATCCACCATATAACCCGTTTCCCTTGACCAATTTTATAATAATAATTATATAAATGTTTCAGGTGAACACACTACCCAATGGTTTACTAGGTATTTATATTAAATTTTATTAAAATGGAAATTTTAGTATTAAATTAAAATAAACTCATCCACACCACTTGGATAGACTACAAAAAATTCCCTGACTATCCATTCTTTATTACCCTTCCCATAAAGTTCCCACTCTTGTTGGTGTAATAGATTATATTCAAATTATTTTATTAGACGTTATTTGATAAGGCTAGCCACATTTCACCAATAAATATAGATACCAATAAAGAAAGTAAACTATTAAAATGATATAAACATAAAACATATCATAATGTTGTAATAAAAAAATCATAATCATTACAAAACGAAGATCACACTAATGATATCAACATAACCATGTTAAATAAAAAATTGAAAAAAAATTAAACTAATTGAAATGAATGCAGTTTGAAATGAAAATTTATCAACTTGTTTAAATATTATTATAAAAAATATACATTTAAACAATAAATGGAACCCTTTATTTTTACTCCAATGCGTCAAAAGGATTATTTTACCAATTTACAAGAAAAATTTTTTACAACCCCATATTATCCTTAATCAACTATAAAACTGATACAAGCACTCACCAATGTATTTGTTGAAAACATTTTTCTAAACTGTTATCCATGATCTCATCATTGATCAATCTGGTCGATACCAATCCCTTTTCAAAACTATATCATACTACAAATTCAGATAAAACTATATTTATATCCTTAACAATCACTTCAATAACAATACACTAGATTAAAATTATTATAATATAAAGAAGTATTGATTTCATGATGGAGTCCACAAGATATGGGATATCCTATAAATTCAATAAAAAATAATACAAATGAAATATCTAGAAAAGTAATGAGATTATTGAACTAGAGTATGTAGATTTAATAGAATGTAACCATGTTTTGTTCCATGATGACTGAGTGTCCATTCATATGCATTATTATAACAAACTCCATATGTCAAAATCTGAGTTGTCAAAGTACAATTTAATTTTTTGGGAACACCATCTCAATATTCTAACTGTTATAAATTATATGTTTTCCCAAGTATCACGAAATTAAATATATCATAGTTAGGTAATCAGAATATGTAACTAAAAAGTAATTTCATCCAAAAAAATAGAACTAACAACAACTTATGTAATATCATTTAATGTATTTAATGTGTTGAGAATTATTAAAATAACTAACCAGAAATAATTTATTTGTGGGATTAAATTACCATTCTATCCCATTATTAATATCAATAAAAATGTTAAATTAAATGATGATTAATAAATTGAATTGAATAAAAGTAGAAAAGATCATGTACTTTTATATAACTTGCCAATAATTTAGATATGAAGTGATGGTTTATAAAAAAATCAATACATATAAATAATCTATTATTTTTATGAAAATATCCATTAATTATTGAAGTGATACATTTTCCACGTTTTATATGACTACAAACATAGTAAATTTATCCCCCTTTGGGATTTTCAAAAAGAGACCAGTAAAAAAAATAAGAACATCCAAAATAAAATATATAGATTCAATCCAATCAACATTTAGGAATATAAATTTTCCTCTACCAATGTGTTATTGTAATCTAATTTAAAATAATAATAAAATTAATCAAACATTTTATAAATTATTTAAAATCTAAAAACATATATGTTATGTTAATGAAATTTTATAAATTATATAATGTTAAAGGTATCTTATTGAAGATTACAACTTATAAGTACATAGAACAAATTTATCTTATAAATTTATTAGTTACAATTTTTTTAATAAAAATCATATTATTTCTACCCTACGAAATTTTAGAATATATGAAATACATAAAAAATATTTTATGTAGATAAATATAAAAAATGAATATCCTCCCCCTTTATGATTTATTTTGTAAATTTTTTGAGAATATAAAACAGTAAGTGGACCGTGATCACATAACATTGATCAATTCAATCATTTTACTAATGTAGTTGGATCTCATAAAATGTTATAATTTTTTAAATATATTACCATGTATTTATTTAGTTTTGATAAATTCATGAATATTATCTTTTATGTGTATTATCCAAGAGGAAATGGTATCATATATATAAATATGGGGTGATACTAATATGTTGTAATCATAGATAATGAAACAAAACTAGTAATATAGGATATAATTAGAGTTTGAATAAAAATATCAATAATAGATAGTATGTTTTTCATCCCAAAAATATTGATCATAAGATATTTGTGATACTACATATTCTGATTAAATAGTGGAATGCGTAATAAAATGTTTTGTCTTCCTGTTCTATGAAACAATTGGTTCACCTAGTAAAAGTAAAATCATGGATGTACTCTTCTAATAAATTCTACACTCCCTAAATTATACGTCCAAATATCTTTTAATAATAAACTCAGAACTAGATGAATCATATTTTTCTTGTAATGATGTTTCCTTAAACAAGTGGACGATAATTTTGACAACATTTTGATGAGACACCTTCATATTATATTGGAATATCGAACCAATGAACATATACTACATAATAAATTATTGTGTGGACATCAATAAATCTACCCTTCTAATCACCCATATAATACATTTCTCATCTACTTGTTCTTTGGATTCATTATGGTCATCTCTACATGACATACCAACAAGAGTACTTATAATAAAATATAAACAGAAATTTAGTAAATCAATGATAAAATTATGTTTCATAATATATTCCATTTTAGTTTAAATGTAATGTAGAATCCTAGAAAGTAGTTATGTTATTCGATCATACTCATATCAATTCACATTACATGAGTTCTAAAAAACATATTCCCACAATATTTTGTGATCCAAAAATAACTTCATTGACATATATTTTTACAATTACTTTTTCATTAAAATATTTTCATAAAATGTGTAGGATCTAATTTTCATTCAAAAATTATGTTTGGAAGTTAAAATATATATGAAAATATCATAAAATTACATTGGGTATTATTTATTTTTGTATAGTTAAATTTTAGTTTTAGAAACATGTCTTTTCAAATTATTATATTCAAAACCAATAGGTTGTCCAAAAAAACAAAATCATAAACATAACTCTTTAGAAATGAACTCCTTAAAACCATTTAAAATATATTGATGTTCATATGAGTTTTGAAGATTAAAATAACTTAAAAAGGTTATACACTAGATACTAAATAAATATTATTTCCATTGTATATGCTATCTTCTTGATTATAGACCATAGTAATGAGTCTCATCATATTTCGAATAATGGTTAATTTTCCATATCACTCTATTTAGAAGTACCATATTACACCTATAATTAGAATATTATTTATACATTAAATTAAATTTGAAGAATTTTAAGGGTCAAAATTAATGATACGTTCTTGAGAAAAATAAACATTCTTGACATTGAGAATCATCTTTCTTATTAGGTTAAATTGATATAGCAATAGAAGATCCATATAACCATTTCATAAAGAAACATATGGTTCTAACATGATGATCATCATAAGGAATGATATTTTTAGTTGGTTGATTCATCAATATTTTCTATTCTATAAGTAAACGGAAGGTTTTTCCAAATTTACCATATGACCATTTCTATTTGGATGCCTTTTAGAAGAATTATTAATAGTTTATGTTGTTTTACATCCAATAGTAAATTATATGGGGCATAAAAAATCAATCTATATTATTTTTAAAATTAAGTTGTGTTATCATCTTATAAGGATCAACATCATTACAAAAAACATGAAAAACATATTCAACAATATGCATTTATCATTTGAGTACAAGATATTAATTATTTGTTAAAGGGTTCCCATGAAAAAGAGTACTTAATCGGATTTCATATTAAATACTGGGAGATTATATTTAATTATTAAAATTGACATCATTCATAAGAAAACATCAATGTACCAAGGTTTTGGCTTCTTCCCCTTCCACATTTTCTATGGAATGATATTTACATCTGGGAAATGTAAAAACTTATTATTATTGTAACACCATGTAATAACATCTCATAATGATATACATTGGAACATGATATTCACACAACATGGCCCAAAAAAATTCATAATGATTCTTATTCCCACATTCAATTAACCTCTTTATTGTGGAGTTTTGGTGTAATGAAATTAGGTTTAACATATTTTTAAATAAAAAATTAATTAAAAATAGAAATAATAAAATCATCACCATAATCAAACTAGTTAGATATAATAAGATATTTTTTTCTAATTTTTAATAAGAACAAAAAACCTTTTAGAAGTAATGTGTGATTATAATATATGATCTTGAATATAAACCCATGTGTTCATGTGGTAATCATTATCTAGGATATATGCATACTTGTTTTTTTATAAAACATCATACTTTTGTATGTAGAAATTTCTACATGTTAAAAAACATCAAGGGTTTAGATGTTGTGAATTGAATAGAAGGATTATAACTAGACATCAGTTTCCTTCCACACTAGAAAGGCTCAAATACTCTAGTATAAATATGTAACTCCATGATATTTTGATCTGTAATTTTTTTTAAATAAATACTATACTGAATACATTATTTTAAATGAATCACAAATATAAAAAGATCCGCCACATTTAAGATGAACATTTAAATTTTTTTTGTAGAATTAATCATAAAGTAAAAAAAATTATATTATTCAATTAAAAAATTATTAAAGTTTTAGGATAAATAATTTTCATTATTTCATGTTAAAAAAGATGAGTTTTCAAAGATCCTTTTTTATAATGTGTTGTGTGTGTTTTCATAATATATTAAATTTTTCAATTTAAAATTATAATTGTTATAATATATAATATTCAAATCCTTGAACTAATATACTAAAATTAATTTAATTAGTATTTGATTTCAAATAATATTAATTAATCGTTAGGTTTCAAAAATATATTTTCATAAAATTGACTTCCATTGTATTTTATATTTTCATTAAATTGTTAAATTCCTAATTTTTAGAATTTATTATTCTAAAAAATTATTTATTTTTTTGAATAATCGTTTTAAAATTATTTTAGTGTGATTTGTTTGGTATTTTTCTCCAAATATTTTTTGTGTTAAATATTAATAAATAATGTTTTTAGAAAAGTTTTTATTTTACAACATCATCAGGATGTTAAAAATGAATTGAAATATATTAAATCGTTTTTAAAGAAAAAATATTTAATTATGAATTAAAATAAATAAATAAATATAATATTTCAAATTTAGAATCCCATTTTGACATACTAAAATCCACATGATAATTTATAGTAATAATAAAACTATTTTTATAATTATTAAATAAGTATTTGAGAAATAATATTCATTAGTGGATTAGTTTTAAAGTCACATTACACTAATTTTATTATCAGTAAACTAAAACATGTAATGGAGATCAATTATATGCATGTTTTTGTTTTAAATTTTTTTACAGATAAAATATCGTTTATTCTAAAAAACCATTAATATAGTCTTATGAATAATTCAATTTAAATAATTTTTTTACCACGTCTAGAAATAAAATATTATAAAATGGGATATAGATTTTTTATCAAAATATAAAAACAATATAAAAGGGTTAATTTTAATTTTTATTATACAATTGTTTACATAGTTAAAAAAATATGTTTCTATGGTATAATTATGTAATGGTAAAAACAAATTTATAGGGTAGATTTATGAAAATATATAAAAAATTAACCATTATTTTTGTGAATGATATTTTCTGACCAATGGTGTTCTTCAATTCATTATTTTACACTTTTGGGGTCCACATACCATTCATGGTGACTTTGGAGGCCCTGTTTTTCATACATTTCTATTACATCATATCAAAGATAAAAAATATAATATTGTTGTAAAATAATGAACCAAATTTTATTTATCTCTATAAAATTAGGAAAAAAATTTACATTTATATAATAAAAAATATAAAATATTTTTCTCTTCCTTAGATTCATAGTGGCCTTCGTTTTATCTTTAGTCCAAGTAATCACCTATGGATATATATCAATGAAAGGATTAGGCTAAAAGACCAACTAGAGGAAAAATAAGAAAATTAATCAATATTAAATGGATGAGAATAATAATTATCATCATAACATAAGTATGGTATAATCATAATAAACATTATAAAATTAATTAGTTAAATTCATGGAATCATAAAATGAAAAAAAATTGACTTCATGAATTAGTGGTTAACTACCACACATTGTTTTAAACAATGCTAGGATCTTTTTCACACATAAAATTTGTGAATAAGCATGAAATCATAATTTTGAAAAAGGATAACATCATGTTCAATCGTAATTCAAATCATGTGATGAGACAAATCACATTACCCAATGCACTAGTGCCAAAAATAATTCATCAAACACCCATCACGTCAAAACATTTACATAATAATGCATGCCAATTTTAACATATAATCATTTTTCCATAAAATAACAAATGGAAATAAAATTGGATTCATGAGTGTGTCATAACAAATTACATCATGAATAAAAATTAGGTCTACCCAAATAAAAATGTAATAACATACGTTGTTTATGTATCATAAATACTGGGAGAAGAAGAAATAATTTCAAAAGAAGTAAAACATATGTTTTATGAAGGAATATGAATTTTTGAAAAATCATTGCATTTTTTATCAAATCAGGTTCGAGGCATCTATATGCAAAAAATTAAAATGGAAGTGTAATGAAATTACATTTAAGGAATATTAATATATCATACAAACTAAAATTCTCCAAGAAAGATGAATAAGCCGAAGAAGGGAAATTGGGTTTGAGAATCACCTTCCCTTATGTCAATATGATTTATTAACATTAATACCCTAGATAATAAAATTATATTTATTAATAAGAAAATAAATAAACAATTATGAATGTATGTTATTCAATATAATTTTATTATATTCATTTGAATATATATTTATGACTTATAGTGTTCAATTTCATTGTTCAAGAGTGTTTTTTTTCTTGGTTTCTATGATTGGTTAACTTGAATACAGTTATTTATGTTAATGTAAAATGGGGATAATTATGCACAATTGATATTATATTATATTTATTAAATTATTTATGTATAATAAGTCTTATATTTTATTCATATATGATGATAATTTGTCGGATAAAATTTTAATGGTAATCATTTATATTAATTTGGGATTTTTTTCACAACAAACACATTTTGTTTTATTATATAATATTATGTATATATGTTAGTTCTAGAACCTAAAAAATTGTTACTAAATTCATTTTACCGTAGTTTTCAACAATTTGAACGGTTTAATGATAGGCCTTGAAGGCATTAACCGAAAAATAAATCATGTTTTCCTTGAAGGTGATAAAGCAACACCTCACGGATGACATAAAAACTTTTAGAATAAAAGAGAGGGGAGAACAGGATTGATGATTTATTATTACATTAATATAATAATAATGTAGTATATATAATAAAATTTAGTTAACATTCCTCCTAGATAAGTGGAAATAAAGAGAGAATAATTATAGAAAAATGAGAAATAATTAAATGAAATGATAGAGGATTTTACCTCTGGAAATATCTTCTTTGAGAAATTATATTGGGTGATTGGTTTGGGATGTTGTATATGTAAAAGTATCCTTGAAGTTTGGGAGGGTATTGGTTGGATTATTGGGCATTAATTTGATATTACTGATGGTTTTGAAGGTGTGAACATATGTGGTGTTGAAGGGTTGTTTTTTTAGTGGAGAAGATGGGTGTTTTTGGTTTCATTTATTTATTAGTTTATTATATTATCTCAATACTATAAGTAGTTGGAAAATTATCTCTAAATATATTAACATATTGTGTTATATTTCAATATTATTGGATTACCTCATCCATACATCATCTATGACTCAATAATTCATGTATTACATAAATGATGAAAATTATTGTATTTCACTACTCATGAAAAAATAAACTATTTTAGATAAATAACAAATAAATCACCCAAAAAATTTATCTATGTATATAATTAAAAAATGGACTCCATGTTTTTAGAATAATTTTCTAAATATTAACAATTTAGTTTTTAAATAAAATCATCATTAATTCAAAAAATATTGATTTTAATTTTCTTTACCAAGATTATGTATCCTTGGAAAATTACTTAAGATCTTATAAAATTATATTTTCATGATAATACAACCAAATAATAACATATGTAAACATTTTATGAAAATAATGTTTCATTTGAATAATTATTTAATTTATAAAATTGTAACTATATACTTATATAATAAAAAAAACCAATACATAATTTATCATTTCTAGAATGATTATATACTTATAAAACAAAATAAATACTTCATATATTCCTTGGTATGATTACTCAATTTTATTTATACATTCATATTATATTTTAATATTCTATTTTCCATACTACTATTCGTAATGGTCACATTACAATTCAAAAGGCCATGTAACTATTCAATTGAAATATGATTCTTAACATTATGAAATACCTCTTTTTACATTTATTATTCAATTAAAATGATGTTATTATGTTCTATATGACATTATATTTTATTTATACAATTTTCAATAACTATAAAAATGGAGTTTCTATTAATAAAAATGTTTCTTTTAACATTCTTCCCCTATTATGGAATATTCCTCTAAAAATATTATTTTACATTCTATGGTGAGAAAAAGTGATGATAATTCGCCTTCATTTAGTCCTTTGGTTACCATATTTACAGTTTATACTTATGGTTCCAGCATAGTACATTCACTAGGTGAGTTGTCTTGTTTTGTATAAAATTACATCAATGGTCCATGATCTTCACTAGCTTCTCCTTGTAAGTGTGATCATTTTACAAATTTACCACCTCTAAATTCAATACATTTGAGGGATATGGTATGTAATTTCTCTAGAGGGATACATGGAATACAATATATACCAGATACATTGTAGGTGTATGTTCTAGTTGATAGGCCACAAATCCGATATGATTACGAATCTCGAAGGGGCCAGTGTACCTAGGAATCAACATTCCATTATTCCCAATCCCCACGATCAAATTTCCTAGAGATATGGGGAGTAATATCATGTCTCCACCAACAAACACTACAGATCATAGATGATTTTCTTCATATCTCTTCTATCCTTTTTGGGATTCCATTGTGTGTTGTTGAATGGTCTTAATCTATTCCAATATTTCTTCAAATATTTAAGTTTCTGGTAGATTATATTCACTTACCACATCCCACCCTGCTGGTGATCAACATATTTTACCAAAAAGAGAGTCATATAGATATATTTGGATTATTGACTTGAAATAGATGTTGTTAGTTAAATTCTCTAGAGATTTATATTGGACCCTCCTACATTGAATTCCATAAATCATTTTCTCAACATGTCATCTAATTTTGGAATAGTCTTATCTTATTTTCCATTAGTTTGATGTTGATAAGAACTAGTTAAGTTCTTCTCAATGTTTAGTTAATGTTGGAGACTTTTCTTGAAAATAAATTTGAATTATGCATATCAATTGGATACAATTTATTGTAGTAATATATGATGCCTAACTACTTCTTCATTATATATTTTTTGAAGTTGATCTAGTGTGGAGTCCTAGAAATTTGTGATAATGTTTGATGTCTTCGTGAGATAATCACCAATACCCCATATGGAATTTTTTCGTCTATATATATTTTGAAGTCTACTAAATAATGTCCTTAGTTTTATTTTACCATTTCACTGTTAATATGGGTAATGATTGCATCATCCCCATAGTATTTTTCATTTCCTACATTACTTTCTGAAATACCAGGAACATTGATGTATATTAAGTGGTTATCGTCGTTATATTGTCTCACAAATAGTTTTGTCGTTTATCTCGATTACTATTTTTGATCCCTGGGAAACTAGAGAATGTTGAGATATATGTTTCACTAAGAATATATTTATTTACCACTATAATGGATGGTGAAAATATCCTTGACCTCAAACATGTAACTCAATCATCATCAATTTTTAACTCTGAGGATTTTCCCTATATTAAGGATTCTACATTCATATTAATTTCCACATAATTTTGTTAAGGATCCATTACTTTCCCTACGAGGGATTATAATGCAATCCTTAGAGAGATGATTAATATTGTTCCTTTTTTAATTATTCAATTTTCCATCATTTGAATATATTTTAAGAATTTATACTTCTCAGTTCTTGTCATTGATAATGTTGAAGGACTATTTCTATTTTAATTATTTTAAACTTTATTTGCAATTCTCGGATGGTAGTGGATAGAGTTTTAATAATCCTTAATGGGATCAGATGATCTTAACTTGTGAAAATTTATCTTATTACATTTTAATATATATTTTAGGATATTATGACCAATATATATAATACACCTCTCCCTAGAGAGAAATTAACTCACGTTTTTTAATGTTATGATCAAATATGCCAACTATATATCTTAAATGGGATAGTTTTTCATGTCAACTTCCATCTGCCTTAAGGCTAAGAGTATCATTTTATAATTTTCATTACTAAAAATACTTGTCTATTTTTTGAACAATAACTGTTTATAAAATATAGGTCCCCACTTATTAGAACTATGAGTAGAAGAAAAGTGATAATAAAGTTTTTAGCTCTTTCAAGAAGTCTTAACAATAATGGGTCCATAAAATTTTTTATCCCTTATGTGTATTACTAGATAGTTGGTTTTAGAATCATTATAAATTATCTAAATCAAATCTCCAATAATATTCACCTAGACCGATGAATCTATGGATCTGTATTATAAAATATGGCCTCAACCACTCTTAAATTGCCTCTGTATTGTAAGGGTCCACAAATATTCAATTGCTGGTGATAACATGAGCCAATAATAATACATTATCCACAATTAAATGACACACACTATATATTGTGTAATGTTTTTCCTTTCACAAAGTCATTATAACAACATTCAAATTCTCACAATGTCCCCTCATGCTCTGCGTGTATATTTGAAAATCATCTATAAAGACTACCAATTTTTTCAATTAATTATATAGATAACATATTCATGAGGTCCATTAATATTTCTGGAGAATTAGTGAGTCTGAAAGGAATCACTATGAACTAATAGATTCTATACCATATTCGATACATAGTCATTTGGATATCTTCCTTCCTTGACTATAATTGGTTATATCTTGATTGAAGATCCACCTTGGAGAAATACAAGGCCATGTTAGAATGGTATGTGTGATTATGATATACTATATAATACCAAATGTAAGATTGAATACGTAAAATTAGATACAAATACAAGGGGGGGGTGAATTGTATGCTTTTTAAAATTCATTTGGAACTTTTAAATATGGTTATATTTAACAAGGTTAAACAAATTAATTCACAAAACCTCTATGTTCTAATAAATTGCTTGATACCAGAAAATTGATTCCGGAAAGGAAACTTAACAAAAGTTTACAACAAATAAGATTTTACCTTAAAGATTATATAATTTAACTAAATAAGAGTACAAAGATGAGGTGGTATAAGAAATTTATACATTCCTCTACAATACAAATGCATCGAAAAAACAAAGTAGTAAAACTATAAGTTACAAGTATAAAATATTTTAACCCAAATATGAGGGTATCCAATAACCCTAGATAAGAGGTCCCTTGATTTATACTTTCATGAAAGTATGTCTTACCCAAACCCAGGTAAGTCCTCAATCCGAATATCGGTATCTATCTTTCACTCCCCGCAAGACCTCGATTTGTAAAGAAATCAGCACCTCTGACTTCACCACCCAAAGTCTCTGATTTCAAGGAAATCGAGCCTCTGCACGAAGCATGTCTTCACAATGCAATGTTTGAACAAACTATTCAAAACCTTCTACACGAATCCTGAGATTTTATAAGAGCCTCTCTCTCTATAAATCACTTCAACAGTATACAAGCACAGTTGTCAAAGTTATTCCTTAAGTTTTGTTTTCTATTTTCAAATGATCTTCTATTTATAGGCATGGCTCCAAAAGTCAGATCCCTCCTCCAACAATCATATTCCTCCATGAATTTCGGAGGTAACTGTACATGTGTCACTCAAACAACCGATAGTGAGTAACCGAAATCACGACATCATTTTATAACAAAATGAGTGTATCTATAACCAAAAACTGATATTCGGAATGAAGGTAAATAAAAGTTCAGAATGTAAGTAAATGAATTCGAACCCTATAATACAGGGATATTCAGATTCTGTTTATCAAGAGAATTTGGAGTTGAACTTCATACAAGTTCATATCCATAACTCATAATCAGAATTCACAATTATAATTCGTAATGAGAATTCGTAATTTGAATTCATCATCAGAATTCATAATGGGAATTCGTAACCAGAATTCATCATTATAATTCTTAATGAGAATTTTGTTTCTGACGCATTCCGTCGAGGTGCGTGTGCGCCTCCGTCACGCAGGGGAGGACGCACAACTTGTTGTCCCGCATTCCCACATTCCAAAGGCGGGTGGCATCCGTTCATTATTCCAGGATGTCTGCTCCTTGATCGAAACCGGGATGATGGGATGTCAGTTCATCCATCCGTGGAATTATCCTCGAATCTCGTCACCTAGTCCGGGTCTCCCTCATATATTTAAGACTAGTTCGTGAATTTCGTTCCTGGCGCCAAATCTTCATGGACACCACTTAATTACACTGCTTTCGTTGAGATTCTCCAAGGGGTCTAGTCGAGGAAGCAACCTTCGGTTAGAATATTGGTCATGTTGAGGCATCGTTGGTGTGTCTTGATGCCAGACGATTGACATATCTATCTTCTATCCCTTATTATAGGGCTTCTCGAGGGATTGGAAACCCAAGGCATCCCACATCGAACGAAGGTAATTGCATGCCATAAGCATGTACCCGAGGTTTTCTTCAGCTTACCATGTTTAACACGGGGTATGACATGAGTTTAACATCCAGCAGGGATGGATCAGACTGATCAGAACACTGAGAGTGGATCAGATAAAAGAACCCCCTGAAGGGAAATCCGATGTTGGGGCCAGCATGTGGGAGGCTTCCCGGATACTGGGGAGTGGAATGAGGTGGCATGATCGCACAAGGATGTGGCAGCCCGAGTAAAATCAGGATGGGTGATGGAGTGAAGAGGGGCTTGAGCCTCATAGAGGCTTCCTACGTATCCCTATGGTAGGGAATCAATGTCCACATAGTTCTGGATGGTATGGGGCTTAGGCTCTAAGGCGGCCCAAGGTGGATGGATATGGGGCTTATGCTCTGAGGCGGACCAAAGTGGTATAGGGATTACTCTATAAGGTGGCCCAAAGTGGATATAGATATAGGGTTATGCTCTAAGGCGGCCCACAATGATTGATATGGGGCTTACTCTCTACGGCGGCCCGTAATGGATACAGATATGGGGTTTACGCTCTTAGGCGGCCCAAGGTGGATGGATATGGGGCTTACGCTCTGAGGCAGCCCATAAAGTTGGTGAACCATCGCGAAGGGGTCAGAACAACTGAGTGGTGGGCTTAATCCTTGTGGAGGCTTCCTATGTACCATGTCGTGGCATGGATCAAAGTCCATGTAGTTCAGAGGGTTCAGTTTAACGTCATGCAGGATGATGCAGCTAGTTTAACATCATGCTGGACATAATACAGTTTAACGTCATGCAGGACGACATACAGTTTAATGTCACACGGGATGTGGGTATACATTTTAACGTCATATGGGATGGAATATAGTTTAACGTCCCGTGGGATGGAATACAGTTTAATTTCATGCGGGATGGGGTATACAGTTTAACATCACGCGGGACGGAATTTGGGGCTTACACTCTGAGGAAGCCCAAGGAGTAGGTGAACCGACGTGAAGGGGTCGGAACAACCGGGTGGTGGGCTTGAACCTCGTGAAGGATTCTTACGTACCATACCTTGTCATGGATCAAAGTCCTCATAGTTATCTGGGATTGGGCTTATGTGTTAAGGCGGCCCATGGTAAATGTCATGGTCGATACTCAGTCTAAGCCCACGTGAGGCATGCTCGCTGTGAAAAAACAAGAGGCAATAGGGACCAGACGATCACGTCGCGAAGGGTACATCCATGAGAACCAAAGAGGGTCTTACACGTTGAGCGGCCCATGGTACTGGGACTTACTCTAGGAAGGAGGCCCGAAATGCGACAAGGTGCAGAGGGAGAGGGATTTGGGACTGAAAAAAAGAGATGCCTTGTTCCCTAACATGCCCTCCACTGGCCTTGGCAGTGGGGAAGTACGGAGTTGCATGGGTGCATCCATCTGCAAGAGAGGATAGGGGCTTACGCTCTGAGGAAGCCCTTCCCCCGTGTACAAATGCTACTCCAAGAGGCAGGATATCATTCCATGTGAGGAAGATTCCATTCCCATGGAGATGAGCAGTGTAAAGAATGTCCGAGCCGGGGGGCCCTGTGTGCAAGGCACGGAGCCAGATCATTGTTTAACGTCATCTCTTGAGGATGAGTTTCTTGGAAGTTTAACGTCCTGTAGCTCGGACGAGGTGGGTTCACTCCACACCCCTAGGACAAACATAACCGACACCCTCTACCCCTTGTGGGAGGGAAGGAATCAGCATGGCCGTAGTGAAGGGGGGACATAGGGCGAACAATCGAGGGGTTCACGTTAGTGTGGCTATGCGAAAAAGAAACAACTGTTAGCGTGCCTATGAGAAGGAGCATGAGGCAAAGAAACACAGGGGGAAACACCGCCCAAGGGACCATGAGGATACATTGTACGAGCCTGTAAGGCTATATGGGAAAACATCGCATTGAGTGCATGCATGGTATGGAGGACATCGGGCGCCTATGCAAGGAGGCACCTGGGGAATCAAGGTGAGGGATCCTGGGGATTGCGCGCAAATAAAAGGTTTGCGCGCAAAACACCGGGATGGCGCGTAATTGGGCTTGTGGAATTGCATGCGGCTTTGGAGAATTGCACGCATGGGAAGTGAATTGCACACAAGAGGAAAATGTCGAACCCTAAGGAAAGGCCACACCCACCGATGCGACTGCGTGCAATTGGACCTTTTGTGCACAATAGAAGGAATTTCGTGCAAGGTAGGAACCCTAAGGAGTTCAGAATTTTATTTAAACTAGGGGGATTGCCTACAAAGGCGGATCCCTGGGCGAGGTTGCACAAAAAGAGTTAGTACCTAAAGGCCATCTTGGTCATGTGAAAGTATTATTTCACGCATGAGAGCTAGTTAAAATTCCAAAACCCCAAAATGGAAGGGGTCTCCTTCTATTTATAGGCTCTCGGCGTCGCAGAATCCAGACAGTGCACGAAATGTTGCGCGCTCGAGGTGGCGGCATAAAAACGGGCACCATGCATGGTGGGAGCGCAATATTTCGCGTCGGAGCCAGGGACCATTCGCGAATACCGGCCTCCTTCCGCGCGACCATCCTTTTTTCGTGATCATCCTCTTTTATTTTGTGCGGCACTTCAGGGCCCTCAGGACCGAGCCTCCGGCTCCGAATATGACTTCGCTTCATCATTTTGAATCTTCCACTAAGAGTTACACACTTTTTCGGCTTCTATAAATTCCCCATCGGAATTGTATCGGTGAGAGTTCGCAATGATCGGATTCCTAGGGGAATACCGAAACGCCCATGTGTTGGATTTCATGGGCCCTTTGCGTGCAAAAGCTAACAGCGCGCAAAACACCATCTTGGTGCAGAATATTCATTCCACGTGGTGCGGAACCCCGGCCTCACCTATAAAAAGTGGCACTGGGTCCCCTCGGTCCGTACCCAAGCTTTCTCACATGATAGGCTCCGAGATCTCGTGCGCGAAATTTCCTTTGTGATTGCGTGGAAAACCATGCTGTGTTAGCATGGAATTACTTCCGAGTTTTGACCGGATTTACGCACAACCTGGGATATTTCGCGCCGACAGTTCTGATATTGCGGCTGACTCTAGAATTTCATGCTACTACTGCAGATTTCGCGCAACTCTTCCCCATTTCACACAACCCATCCATATTTTTCACAACTCCCAATGAACTTATGATGGTTGCAAACCAAGTCGATGAGTGGAAAGATACCGCTCGTAGAGCTGAAATGGCGGCGAATGAAGAGGTTTATGGTGCCAGGGTGGTTGTTCCCAACAACCATACCATGTTAAACCTACTAACCCCTTCCCAGAAAGAGTATCCCCTATCCAACAACCTCCCGCTCTGGAACATTGGCATCCTGAAGGAGGTTCCACTACTGTGCTTTGATGTGGACACACTGCGGTCATGGGTGACCCGGGAGGACAAACTTCCCTGATACAACATTACCAACAATGGTCATCCAGCTCGGGAGACCAGACACATGGATGTGTATTTCCTGAACTCGAGAACTAGGACCATTGCTGGGGGTATTCCTATTGCGGAGAGCTCTCCGGTCCTCTATTCATGCACATTCTATCAGAGCATCACAGACGTCAATAAGGGATGGATACAATATTGGGATCAGCGATCCGGAAGAAACATCACCAGTGAGTGGGCCTGGGCGTACTGGGTTTTCCATAGATGCGACCAATTCGGGGCCGAGCTGTGGAACATTTGTATGTTCAAGGCGGTGTGGACGTCGTAGTTCCACTTCTACCGCCAACCTGAACCTAGGCCGGAGCTGTTTACCCTGATGGTCCCCTGACTCCAAAACATTCCATCTTCACCATGGGGTAGTTGGCATCAGCCTCTAGGACGTTCACTGCATTGGAGGTATCCCACTAGAGGGCTACCAATATGACAAGTTCTTTCCTCTAATGAACACCTAGTAAGACAGGTCACAGACCCCCATGCTGACATGTCACCTGTTGGATCTCACTAAAGAGAGTATGAGGGTGAAAGATTTTTTGAATGAAATAGCCTATAAGGATTAGTTCAGCTAGTTTGTGGAGAAGGAGCCGATGGTAAAGATGTCGGGAAGGGGAAAACGGTGCCCAACCACAACTCAGAGGAGAAAGAATGGATCATACTGGAGGACCCTAGACGCGGGGCACTACCAATCATAGGGAAAACGTGTTATCAAGGCCCAGGACTCGAATTCCTAATATGCCAGGTTCCTTGCCACCTTCACGAGCAGGTGGCTCCGCCAGTGCGGGACGTGAGGATGGGCGTCCATCCAGCAACTATAGTGTTGGCGGACCCCATGGCTACCAACAAAGGGTTCAATCTTGGGGTCCTCGTGTAGGCTAGGTTGTACGCCATTCTAGGACGCATCTCCAGAGGGGGGGGCTCCTCGGAGGGTGTGTGTCTCCTTCCAGATCATCCACATCTGGGTGGAGGCTCATCATGGATGATACACTTTCCCAAACGTCGTTCGTCCTCCGGCCAACGGCCTGCGGCCATTTCTCTTGAACATTGTCGGGTTTGCACTGATGATGATCAACGAGGAGGGCGTAAGGAACCGAATTGGTTACCACGAAAATTTCAACTTCACCTCGTTCCCCACCCTGTTCGGCCAGATGGTGGAAAATGGGCACGGCTCGCTAGAGCAGTAAGAATACTTCCAGAGTATCAGAGGCGGGGTGTTTGGGGCTCGGATTGATGGGAGGATCATCTATGAGCGTTACGTGCCGTCCCGATTTTCCAGGAAGTTCGAGTGCCTCCATCAAATGCCGAAGAAGGTATTCACGGATGTCTGGGAGGACAATAATCCTTTCCCTTTTATCTAGAGGTGTTTAATGTTCACCACTTAGGGCTCTGGCGATGTCGTTACCCTTCCCCCCACTTGGGTCGATGCTGTCCAATTGACCGAGTATGCCGAGCATTGGAATACCGCGTACCCTGAGGAGATTTTGCGCAGGCGAGTCTGTAAACATGATACTACACACGTGGAATCCATGCGACAAGAGAACTGACATGGTGCCACTAGAAGGGAGAATAATGGGCACATCAGGCAGCGAGGCCTACGAAGGTCGGGACCTCAGTAGCGGGGACATCGCATGGTGTCGATGTGACCTTGTTTCCCGTAGGGGGGTCACATGAGGCATCCAGATAGATTCCAGGAAAGAAGATAAGAAACATGAATGAACTTTCCCATGATGTAATCTTCCCGGAATTTGTGGTGAGCCTGGATGACACTACGGCAATCAATGAGTGTTGAAGCCATCTGGTAGAAAATAATGCAGGATGGGATCCAACAACCAGAGGTTGGTCTCATCCAGGTTACCGACCTGGTGAATTTTCATTGGCGGCATGCTTATCTAATAGCCATGGACACATACACATGCAAAATGGATCAGCATGTGAATCCACCATTCCTGGTGAAAGTGATGCTTGTCCAAGAGCATGATCCAAATGTGTTTCTGTTGGGAGAAGGCGATAGTGATGTGGAATCAGAGGGAGAGGAGGAGACTGGAGAGGACGAAGGATCCAAGGGAGGGTCCCGCCAAGGGGGCCTATAGGAGAGCGGAGAGATCGTTGACTTTGACATGGACATAACCGAGCTGCTCGTGGTCTGTCTCTATCCTTATTCAGCTTCCTACTTTTTCCATTCTATCTTGCAATTTCTGACTCATTTCTCTATCTCATTCAGGAGCATATAGGCGTTGATTAGGAATCCCCCATAGAGGAGGGAGAAGAGGCGCTGGTTGGACAAGGTGGGGCTCCGACGCATATCAATGAAATGACAAGCGCTGAGGGGTATCTTGCCACAACAGCTCCAGTAGCAGCCAGAACACCAGAGGATGACGCTCTGAGTTCCTCGTAAGATCCTTGCCTTGCTACTAGTGATTACTGTCAGAGAACTCCACTAATTGGGATGTTACTTGTACAGTGATCTTGGCATTAGTGGCTCATCGGGCTGTTGATCAAGGGCCGTCCGTGAGTGAACCAGTGCAGAACGTACCACCTCCTCCAGAACATACTTCCCAAACTGAGTCGGATCCAACAATTGGTGATCAGGGGGCAGCAAGCATCAGTGGTGTTGTCATTGGAGCAAGGCCAGATGCTGACGAAGGCACTTCCGCTGACGGGACGAGAGAGGAAGGTTGTCCAGACTTCGAAGATCATATTCCTCATGAAGAAATCCCCAAGGTAGTCCCTGCTGCCGAACTACTGGATGCTTTTCATACATACCGTCCTACTGATCCCGAGGAGATAGATGACTCAGACTCGGAAGCATCCGAGGAGAGCCGGATGACACAACGCAAAGGGTGGAAGTGTATATATCCCTTTCTCTGGCAGCCTCAGACGGATTGGCTGAGGCAGATGGGATCACTCCAGAAATGGTTGTGTTTCCTGTGTGTCGGAGGGGCTGAAGCTCAACGCCTTCATCTGACAGTCCTTCATTACATGGCTAAGAAGATACGTTAGAGCAGTCGGCGCACCGATGGTGCCCAATGTCGATAAAGATCAACTAGAACTCGAGATCTTTTGAGGGAAGAGTAGGAAGTCTGGCGCCTCGAAGGGTAGGCAGAAGAGAAGGAGACCTTCATCGCAACATTCTCTGAGCTTGTGGAGAAACTGAAATCTCAGATGGTTGACACCCAAGAACAACTGATGGAGGCGAGTCACCAGATGACTGTACATCAAACTAAGTGGCCGCAGACACAAGCTGGGATTGGTAAACTGTGCTCTGCGGCATGTAGTTCTAGAAATGGACTTAGTTTAAAGTCTTAAAAACTAGACCAAAGAGTAAGGACTATCGGAGACACATGGTAAAGCGGTTGTGAAACCCAACTTGAATGAGGACAAGGTCCTGCTTTCCATATGCTCCTTAGAGAAGTGTTTAGGCCATGTAACCGAACACGAATGTTAGGTTGGGCCTGTGGGGAAGTGCCCAGGTGCACTTATGTATCTCAAAAGGATGAGAATCATGCCATATGTAGTTCTTGGAGATTCATTTTAACGTGGTGAAGAAAGGGACATAGGCAGGCTAATTCTTATAACAGTTCATACGCAATGTGGCTATTGAAAATCCGATGTGAATGAGGATGAGAACCTTCTCACCAAGCCACATAGTCCTGTGGTCAAGGTCCCAAAGGCGGGACATACACGATGAATTAATGGACATCAAGCCGGGCCCTTAGACAAGAGGTCTGGGCATTCTTATGTACACCATAGTAATGGGGATCCAGCTTCACATAGATTTTGAATGTGGCACGACACGACATGGTTCCTGTTAAAAGGGTGAAAGAGGTGTCTGGGTCTAGCCCTCACAAAAAAAGAGTTATTTGATGAATCTTGTATGTTCTTGAAGGTAGGTGGTTTTTCATTTGTGGAACGACCGGCCTAGGGTAGAAATTACTAGCATGGCCACAATAATCAAGCCATATACATGCGTTTAAAAATGGTACTGTAATTGACCAACACCCAATGTGATGTCCCCTATGGAGAGGTCATCACAATGCAGTTCCGTTTTCTGTCAGGCATCCGGGATGATATCATCACAGTTTATGGTCATGTGGTAGGACCAACCCGCATAGTTTAATGTTGTATGGCTTGGACCTGAGAGAATACGCAAGATGTGATAAGTCATACCCGATGTAGATGAGGAGATAATCCCATACCATCATCGGTCATGATTTCAGGAGAGTATCCTTGGGCCAAGGAGCCTGTGAAGGTCCAACAATCTGGGGGTAGGAGACACTAGCATCCAGGTGAGCAAGGCCAAAGATGCAACATCTGGGCGACTCCTCGTTCCCATGGGGATGAAGGTCAAGCTATGCAAGGTCCTTAGAGAAAATCCAAGCATATAATCATAACACTCGGATCACGGGAGCCCCAAGAGACGTCGTAACACAGTTTTATAATCCTGACGTGTGGAGGAGCACTAAGGGTTAGTGCAAGGAGTTTCGAGATTCTACCTTGACACGATGGGGTGGAACATAATGTGGATCATGCAACCAAAATTCTGGGCCTGAAGAAGTTGGTGTGACGATGTATGATTACTGCTAACCATGTTCGCCACAAAACATAATGTTGTGTTTGCCTTGGGGACAAAAAAATGAGCATCAACCGCTGACCATATTCGCAACACGGGATTTTTATCAATTTGTTTTCTGAAACCCTCAAGGGAATTGGCCCATGATGGTAAGAGAGCCCTTAGGCGTTGTATCCAAGCCGTTATTGGGGGTCCCTCCTGGTGTGAAATATAATGGGGGATCGAATGACGGGGATCAAGAAGCTTGGAAAGTGGACGGAACTTTCCTAAGTTGAAAATGACATTCCAGTTCCTAGACCAGAGTACTCTGAACACATTAGCGGACCACTGGAAAGTTTTGAAAGGATCAGTTTGAGTGTGGCCAAAAGATGGCAGATTCCCAAGAGAAGGGGGCATGCCGCAAAAAATCATGTACCACACCTATATATCCCCCCATGGGGTGGGATAGGCCAAGAGGCCGAGTTGACCGGGAGATCGTGGGATCTCTTAAGAGATGGGGTTGGACCTGAAATCTAGTTGTTTAGGCTGTCATACGTATCCCATAAGGATGGTAATCAAGCCACTCGTAGTTCTAAATGCACATTTTAACGTCATGTTGGATGAGGATATAGTTTAATGTCATGCTGGATGAGGGGCACATCTCATCTAAGGATAGGAATGGTGCGACGAGTAACCTTATGCGAATGAGGACATAATCCCACACCACACTGTATAACACCACAAGATAAACTATGTTGTGGGAGGACAAGGGGCCTGAGACTGGGCCTCGGTCATGGAGGCATGTCCGTATTGTAGTTTAACGTCATGTAGGACGAGCGTGCAGTTTAGGGTCATAGAGTACCATGGGCCAGTTTATGGTCAAGGGGGGACCATAGGGGCCCAAATTTAGGACCAAATGCAGTTTAATGTTGTGATGGGCCATGATCAAGTTTAAGGTTATGGGGGAGCGCTGTTGTAGTTTAGGGTCATGCAGGATCACAATTGCAGTTTATGGTCATGCAAGACCCTTATGATCAGGAAAAGTTTTGCTTGAGGAACTTGGCATTGGTGGGAGGAGTTACACGATCACCATCCATGGTCACCAAGGAGTATGCTCCATTGGGGTAAACCTTATGGATAATGTAAGGTCCCTCCCATTTGGGAACCAACATGGGTGGTTTCCTACTGGGAATCATTTGCGACTTGAGTGCCAGTACCAAGCCACCTTGCGGGGAGGAGCGGAGGCGAACCTTCTGGTCTAAGGCTCGAGCCATACCGCTCTGATGCCTTTCCAGGTCGTGAAATGCATGAATCCAATTCTCATCCAGCACTTCCAATTCATCTAGATGGATTTCGACAAATCTATATGGTGCTTGCTGGTCGTAGACCACCATGCGCAATGAGGGAAGTTGAATCTCGATGGGCAGGACAACCTCAGTTCCTTACACCAGGGAATACATGGTCACCTGGGTGGAATTACGGGTCATATTCTGATAGGACCAGAGGGTGTTGGGGAGCTTGTCCGGACAACTTTTCTTGTTTTGACCAACTATGTTTTACAGAAATTTAGAGAGGGTTTTTTTAAACACCTCGATCTTTCCATTTTCCTGTGCATGGTAGCGGGAGGTGTGTTCAGAGCAACTGTTGTACCTGGTGTACAATTTCTTCAGCTCGACCACTCGAAAGATGGTGCCGTTATCAATTAGGATCGCGTGAGGTACTCCAAATCGATAGATGATATTAGAACTCATGAAGTCAGTGATAGAATGGGATTTGACTTCCTTGAGCATAATTGCCTCTGCCCACTTGGAAAAGAAGTCCCTAGCGGTCAAAATGAACCGGCATTGGCGGGACGTTGCAGATGGGTATGGTCCTACAACATCCAACCCCAAGACTGCAAAGGTCCAAGAATATTTGGTAGTGTGGAGAGGCTCAGGTGGCCAATGTACTTAGTTTGCATGAACCTAGAACTCATGGCACCTCTTTACGAAATCGATGCAGTCATGGGTCATGGAGTTCTAGAAGTATCCCAGTATTCGAATCTGGCGAGACAACATTGACCCAGCCTGATGGGCGCCAGAGGAACCAGCATGAACCTCTTGCATGTCTTGTGGAATCTTTAATCCTTGAAGGGAACGAAGGAGAACACCATCAAATCCTCCATTGTAAAAGATATGCTCAAGGCTGGGACCACTCTGAAGGGTGAACTGTGTTGGAGTTGGTGGTCTAGAACCAAATACTTTGTACTTTATTCATTAAATAAAAGCCTTATCACATCTTGATTGTTCTTCTGCGTGACAAGTCATGTGATAATGTCCTAAGGACAGCTATTGCATTAAAGGGCCATAGTGGATCCCTGCTATAATGAGAACCCGAAAGTTCCATAACACTGTTCTTGAATGTATGTTCTATGTCCGGATGATATTATTTGAGGGACACAAATAATACAGGTCATTAGGGGTGAGGACTCATAAAAACATTGAGGCACCTTCTCGCGGTGTGCGCCCTTGGTAATATCCAGGAGGATATTATAAGAACGAGACATGCAAGTAGGAAATCCACATTTCATAGTGTCATTGGATGCTCCTACCTACGGACATGTGTATTGATCCTTAGACATTAAGATTATTATTAATGGGTATTACAACTCGCGCACTTAGATGCATTGATGAAAACTGTGATGACACACTATTCGCAGTGAGGTAGGATACATTGGGTGCGTCACGAGTAATACCGCATTAATAGATAATGCGAGAAAGGATTTGTCCCTTCCGTTCCATAATAGAAGTAGATATCTCAGGCCCTTTGATGGAATTGATATAGCCTAAATAAATCCATGCCCTTGGTAAGGTATGGGCAAGTTCAATTCCGGGAAGTCAAAGAAAGAATAATCAAGAACATGGGTTGATGGCACTAGCATGAAACCTGCTTGATTGGAGATATCGAGAAAAAGGGATTATATTACACGGTAAGCGTTTGTTGGAGGTGACACATCATTGCAGCGTTAACTTCTTTCTCTATGGGTGCTTGGGCGTGTTGCTAGACGCTAACCTTGGACTTTATCCAGGCTCAACATAATGCCACTGAGAAAGAGGCCTAGAGGGTCACACACTAAGTGTGTCCATGTATCTCAGTTAAATATTAATTTAACAAGTTAAATAAATATTATTCCCAACTATGGTTTAATAATTATTTAAGGATGTCTGGTAGCATTTATTTTGACACTAGTTATTCGAGAAAATATACTGTTGATAAAATAATATATTTATTAGCGAGTAATGCAGTTACATTTATTTAAAAAATAAATAGTCATTACTCAAGGTCTAATACATGTGGTGGAGAAAAATAGAAAATAAAAGTACACACCGTTTATATTAAATATACACGCTGTGTAGTTTTATGGAAAACAAGTACATGCCGTGTATTAATTATTACACACCGTGTAGTTTTTCCAATTGGGATTTTGAGGATTTAATATTGTTTTATTAAATGATATTTATTATAATCAGTGTGGGCGCATGTCAAGGAATTAATAATTCGACATGGGGGTTTTCAATAAGAGTTAATGAAATAAATAAAACGCGTAACGCGTTTATTTATTGTCATAACTCTATTAACCTCAAACCTGATTATAAATATCCTCGCAACCCCAACATTTTTTTTGTGAGCCATTGTTGTGTACAATGGATTTGGAAATACTCTCAAGCCAAGAGAGAATTCCCTTTCCACCAAGAACGCCCTCAAGTTACGAGAGCAAGATCCTCCACCGGATCAAGGTAGTCGAAGGCGGACATCGCTAGCGAAGGTTCTTCCACGCTAGCACCCGGATATCTCTTCGGCAATGTCCAGAGATACGTGACACACGCGTGGATCACCGCTAGAGGAATCCTACACATGGATTCTACGATGCAACGATGGATCACTGAATCGTGACCGGCCACATCAACGAAGAAAGACTTCCAACGAGGTAATTCTTATGCATCAATTAAATTAATTATAATCAACATATGATGATCCTACTCAAGGGTTCCGGGACTCATCTTTTCTTTTCGTTCTTCGTTCTATTCCGAAGATTCGGGGTTTTATATCATGACGGATCTCGGATTGAACATTGTTTAATGAAAAATTATGTTGGTAAAACCCACCAACGCGCTTCCGCTGCGCCCGGAACCTACAAGTGGTATCAGAGCGGGGTCATATCGTTGGTTATAATTATTTAGTTTTTTGTTGGTTATTTACGCATTTAATAATTTAGTTATTTCAATTCATGTATAATCATTCTGGAAATATGAATATCAAGATCTGTTCCTCCTCCCTCGTTTCTCGTTCACCTCACAGAAACTGATTTCTTCATTTAATTTTGATTAAAATAAAATAGAGGAACTCATCCGGAGGAGCCAAATGTTTCTGGCCATATAACACCAGAATACATGGCGTGTATTCGGAAGTACACACCGTGTAGTCTAGGTTCAATGCATTGACTGATCCTCCAAATCAGGCCGTGTATTGGATTATTTCTAAGAATTTAAGACACTGTGTGTTGACCAGAAACAGGTGGCACACGGTTTCCAGAATACATGTCGTGTGGTCCAATGAACATGGCGTGTAGTCCCTTCGGGTTAGGGTTGGGTTGTGTACTCTGTACATAGCCTACGCGGCTGGAAACCGTGTAACGCGGAAACTACACGGCGTGTGTCCCACTGTACACGCCGTGTACTCCGAAAATTTCCAAAGTACATTAACACGCCCTATCCCCGGGCATGTACTTCGGATGGACGGTGAAGAAAAAGTACACGCCGTGTAGTCGGAACTACACGCCGTGTACTCACCCAAAATACGCAGATTTATTAAAATTTATTATTATATTATACAAACCCTTGAGACGTGTACCATGGTGCAGGCGTAAAGCTGAGGCACAACACGTGATAGGTCTTTTATATATATGTGTTTAATTTAACATCTGCATAATAAATGGGAATTCGTCGGGTTGCTTCCATGGTACAAGTTGTGTACAAGGATAATTTTAAATGAATTTATTTGTTTAAAATTATGATGGATGAGAATCTCAAGGAAATTCAAAAGAGGGATTTAAGATAAAATGATTGATTAATTAAAGATAATTAATTGATTCGAGTGTGATTTATCTTAAACAAGAACAATTAAAGAATTGAATGCTAGTTTTATTTATGGGTAAATATCGTTGCATGTATGGATGATCATGAGATAGACCGAGAACTTTGTATGTGAATGGTTTCTTTTAATTTATTTATTTAAATTAAATTTGTTGGCCTGCGAGCCATCTCCTCATTAATATGTAGGGCATGCGCACCCAAGGATTCTTTTATGTAAAAACCCCTTTTTTCCCCTCACCTGCATGTGATATAAATGCATATGTAATTGATGGAGCTCCCAAGCTAGTGGAGGTGGCTTAAGTCATGAGCCAAGATGAAACCAATCCAAGGAGATACAATGGTGGACATGTGGAAAGCTGTAAACCCGAACCCGAAAGGTTCAAGGTGTTTCTCCCCTAGGTCTTGGGTTACTTTATCAACCGCTAGATAAACTAACCAATAGAAAAGCTCATGATCATAACATTTATTTTATTTCTGTCAGTTTCATGGTTTATTTATTGTGGGTGTGTTGTCACGATCAAACAATTAATGAATTAAACGAGCATGCAAGATGGAACTAAAATAAAATTGGCTTATACGTAAATATTATCTTAGACATGGTTAATCACTTAAGTATATCCTACTTAATATTAACAAGCATGTAATCAAAGATAATAAAATGGAAATTTACGTATAAGGATAAAATCCCTCAAAATAAATATTAAGTCGGCATAGCCTTCCATAATCTTGGTTAGAATCGAACCATAGTTCAAAGTGCTTGACCAACCCTAGTTGGGGTGCTTTCAATTATCGGGGAATTCTAATTCAAGGTTTTTGGTTGAATTGACTTGGTTTGCATCAAGTGTTGACTGCCACAATAGGACTTGGTGTGACCGAGAGTCAAAGGTTGAGGAAATCCAAAAAGGATTTTAGGATTGGGGAGTCCACTCAGCGGATCAAGGAACTGCGAGTTAATGCAGTTGGCATTTGGAATGCCTACCTAAAACCCTTCAAGTTCCTTGACCAACCATAGTTGGGGTAATGCGAAGGGCAATATGGATCCTTTCCACTAGAATATTCACACAATAGAATATTCCGAAGTCAATGGTGAGGGCTATTGGATTTCGATAAAATAGTGGGAGACTAATAAGTATTAATAAATTTATTTGTCTCATTTTTATAATAATGTAATAAACCTTTGCTCATCTTAAATTGTAGAAATGGAAAGAAAATGACTTCAAACATATCATTGCACACCATACTCGAAAACTAAAACCTTCTCACCGGCACCAATTTCCAAGAGTGGAAGAGGCATTTACACGTCGTCCTTCACCACGAAAGGAAATTATATGTGCTGGAAGAGCCTATTCCAGTTGTGCCTGTGAAAGAGGCTAGTGATGAGGAATTATCTCTCTACATGAAACACATGGATGATGCCACAGATTTCCAGTGTTTAATGCTATCGGCCATGTCTAATGAGCTCTTGAAGCAACATGAAAATATGGATGCATATAGCATGATGTCTCACCTTAAAGATCTCTATCAAGAGAAGGCGAGACAGGATAGGTATGAGATCTCCAATGCTTTGTTTACCACGATGCTTGGAGAGTCTGCGCCATCTGGGCCTCATGTGGTCAAGCTTATTGGCTACATTGAACGCTTGGACATCTTAGGGATTAAATTCCCAGATGAGTTGCGTACAGATCTCGTCCTATCATCATTGCCCAAGACCTTCTCTAGCTTCATTGTCAACTATAACATGAGCGGCAATGAGAAAAGTCTATCGGAGCTTCTTACCTTGATTCTCAAGGTAGATAAGGACATGGGGCGTGACAAACCCGCGGTCCTTATGGTGAACAAGAAGAGGAAGGACAAGGAAAAGGGGCCAAAGACTTATAAACGGTCTGAAGCCCCCGAGCACCGTCCCTCCAAGAAGGGGAGGATCCAGAGGTAGGGCAAGGAATGGAAAGTAGTGTGTTTTGAATGTGGCAAGCAGGGCCACTGGAAGAGGAACTGCACACAGAAGCGTAGGGACTCTAAAGGTGCGTTCGTTATCGAGTGAAATCTTTCTATTTCTACACATTGGGTATTAGATACAGCTTGTGGGGCTCACATCTGTATTCAAATTCAGGAACCAAGTAGATTTAGAAAGATTTCTAGAGGAGAGGTGGATCTTCGAGCTGCCAATGGCGCAAGGCTGACTGCGTTGGCTATTGGCGCTATCACCTCTCATTGCCAACTAGCATGATTTTGGTTTTACAAAACTGTTATTTTGTGCCTAGTGTTACCAAGAACATAATTTCTGTATCTTGTTTGGATATGGATGGATTTATTTTTATGTTTGAAAATAAGGGTTGTCTCTTTTATAATAACAACATATGTTATGGTATGGCACATTTGAATAATGGTTTGTATGTATTAAATTACGAAAACCAAGTGTTGGCAATCGATAACGAAACAAACTCACATGACTCATAAATCACCCAGTTATGGCATCACCGCCTTGGTCATGTGAACAAGAAGCGCTTGACAATGCTCTGCCATGATGGATATTTAGATTCTACTGAGCTTAAACCACTTGATAGATGTCACGCTTGTTTACAAGGAAAAATGACCAAGCCACCTTTTGGTGGACAAGGTGAAAGGGCCACAGAGCTTCTAGGATTGGTACACACAGATGTGTGTGCACCATTTCCAGTAGAAGCTAGAGGTGGATATTCTTACTTTATTACTTCTACTGATTATTTGAGTAGATATGGCTATGTCTACTTAATGAGGTATAAGTCAGAGTCCTTAGAGAAATTTAAGGAATTCAAGAATGAAGTATAGAATCAACTTGGTAAGAAGATAAAGAAGCTTCGATCAGATTGAGGTGGAGAATATCTGAACCAAGAGTTCATCGATCTTCTACGGGAGTCTGGGATTCTATCTCAGCTCACTCCTCCTTATACACCACAGTGGAATGGTGTTAGTGAAAGGAGGAACCGCAACTTGTTGGACATGGTGAGGTCGATGATGAGTCATGCGGATCTTCCATTATCCTTTTGGGGATATGCATTACAAACTGCAGCATACACATTAAACCGAGTACCAACTAAGGCGGAAAATGGAATTCCATCCGAGTTATGGAATGGAAGGAAACCCGCATTATCGCACACACATGTATGGGGATGCGAGGCGTTTGTTAAGGCCTTCTCAGGCAAAAAACTAGCACCCCGGGGCATGAAGTGTATCTTTATAGGATATCCCAAGGAAACAAAATGATATTACCTATATGACCCCCAAGACAAGAAAGTGACTGTCGCCAGACAAGTTGTCTTTCTTGAGAGGGATCACATCCTCAAGAAGGATAGTGGGAGCAAGATTGACTTCAACGAAGTTGATGCTCAAGATAAACATGAGTTGGTACAGGAACAAGTTCCACAGGTCCCCGTGGAAGAAGTTCCAGAAACACAAGTACTGCGTAGGAGCTTAAGAGAGGTAAGGGAACTAGAGAGATTTGGTTTCCTAGTCACCGAGGATGGTGAATCATTATTGTTGGACAATGATGAACCTCTCTCCTACAAGGAAGCAGTAGAAAGCTCAGAAGCTACAAGATGGCTAGAAGCTATGAATTATGAGATGGATTCCATGTATTAGAACCAAGTTTGGGTTCTGGTCGATGATCCAGTTGATGTAAAGAATGTTAGATGCAAATGGGTATTCAAAAGAAAGCTGGACATGGAAGGTCATGTTAGAACCTATAAAGCAAGGCTAGTGGCCAAAGGATTCAGACAGCGTCAAGGAATTGACTATGATGAAATCTTCTCGCCAGTTGCAATGTTTAAATCCATAAGAATCATACTTGCCATAGCAGCTTACAATGAAAACGAGATTTGGAAGATGGATGTCAAAACAGCATTCCATAACGGGAACCTTCAGGAAGATGTGTATATGACACAACCAGAAGGGTTTGTGACACCAAGTGAAGACAAATGGGTTTGCAAGTTGCAGAAATCCATTTATGGATTAAAGAAAGCATCCAAGTCATGGAACATTCTATTTGATGAAGACATAAAAGAATTTGATTTCATTAAGAATGAATGTGAGACATGTGTTTATAAGCGGTTTAATGGGAATGCGGTCGTCATCCTAGTGGTATATGTTGATGACATATTGCTTATTGGAAATGACGTACCAGCCTTACAGTCAGTTAAGGACTGGTTGAACAAGTGTTTCTCCATGAAGGACTTAGGAGAAGCAGCCTACATTCTTGGGATCAAGGTCATTCGTGATAGATCCAAGAGGCTCTTGGACTAAGTAAGAGTACATACATTGACCAGATACTAAAGAGATTTAGTATGGAAAATTCCAATAGGGGATTGGTTCCAGTGTCACATGGCTTACATCTTTCTAAGAAAATGTGTCTCCAGACACAACAGGAGAAAGATAGGATGAGCAAGATCCCATACGCTTCGGCTATAAGATCCATCATGTATGCCATGTTATGTACTAGGCTTGATGTTGCCTATGCACTGTGCATGGTAGGCAGATATCAAGAAGATCTAGGAGAACAACATTGGACTGCTGTTAAGACTATCCTTAGGTATCTGAGAAGAACTAAGGATATGTTCCTGGTGTATAGAGGAGACGAGGAGCTTGTCATCAGAGGGTATGCTGATTCTGGTTTTCAAACAGATCAGAATGATCTGAAGTCGCAATCTGGATATGTTTTCTGTCTCAATGAAGGAGCTATGAGCTGGAACAGTTCAAAGCAGCTAGTTGTCGCCGATTCTACAGCAGAGTCCGAGTATATAGTGGCTTATGATGCAGCCAAAGAAGCCGTTTGGATTCATAACTTTGTCCAGGAGCATGATGTGGTTCCTAATAGTAAAGATCTCATTACATTGTATTGTGATAATACTGCAGCGGTGGCTCTTGCAAAAGAACCAAGTTCACATCAACGGACAAAGCACATACCCCGGAAGTATCGCCCCTTGAGGGATTTCTATCAAAGGGGTGAAGTTGCAGTGAGCAGAGTGTCCACGGAAGAGAACGTGGCGGACCCCATGACAAAAGGCCTATCTCAGAAGAAGCACGAATATCAGGTGAGAGCTAGTGGTTTAAAGGTTGTTAGCAGTTGGCTCGAGTCCAAGTGGGAGTCTGTTGGAGTTGGTGGTCTAGAACCAACTACTTTGTACTTTATTCATTAAATAAAATCCTTATCACATCTTGATTCTTCTTCTGCGTGACATGTCATTGATAATGTCCTAAGGACAGCTGTTGCATTAATGGGTCGTAGCGGATCCCTGCTATGATGAGAACCCAAAAGTTCCATAACACTGTTCTTGAATGTATGTTCTATGGCCGGATGATATTATTTGAGACACACAAATAATACAGGTCATTATGGGTGAGGACTCATAAATCTTTGAGGCACTTTCTCATGGTGTGCACCCTTGGTAATATCCAGGAGGATATTATGAGAATGAGACCCGCCAGTAGGAAATCCACATTTCATAGTGTCATTGGATGTTACAATCTACGGACTTGTGTATTGATCCTTAGACTTTAAGATTATTATTAATGGGTATTACAACTCGATCACTTAGATGTATTGTTGAAAACTGTGACGACCCACTGTTCGCAGCAAGGTAGGATACGTTGGGTGCGTCACGAGTAATACCTCATTAATATATAATGTGAGAAAGGATTTGTCCCTTCGGTTCCATAACGGAAGTAGATATCTCAGGCCCTTTGATGGAATTGATATAGCCTCAACAAATCCATGGCCATGGTAAGGTATGGGCAAGTTCAATTCCATGAAGTCAAAGAAAGAATAATCAAGCACATTGGTTGATGGCACTAGCATGCAACCCGCTTGATTGGAGATATCGAGACAAATGGATTATATTACACGGTAAGCATTCGTAGGAGGTGAAACATCATTGCGGCGTTAACTTCTTTCTCTATGGGTGCCTTGGCGTGTTGCTAGACACCAACCTTGGACTTTAGGCAGGCTTAGCCTAATGCCACTAAGAAAGAGGCCTAGAGGGACACACACTAAGTGTGTCCATATATCTCAGTTAAATATTAATTTAACAAGTTAAATAAATATTATTCCCATCTGTGGTTTAATAATTATTTAAGGATGTCTGATAGCATTTATTTTGACACAAGTTATTCAAGAGATTATACTGTGGATAAAATAACATATTTATTAGCGAGTAATGCAGTTACATTTATTTAAGAAATAAATAGTCATTACTCAAAGTCTAATAAATGTGGTGGAGAAAAATGGAAAATAAAAGTACACGCCGTGTATATTAAATATACACGCTGTGTAGTTTTATGGAAAACAAGTACACGCCATGTATTAATTATTACACGCCGTGTAGTTTTTCCGATTGGGATTTTGAGGATTTAATATTGTTTTATTAAATGACATTTATTATAATCAGTGTGGGCACATGTCAAGGAATTAATAATTCTACATGGGGGTTTTCAATAAGATTTAATGAAATAAATAAAACGTGTAACGCGTTTATTTATTGTCATAAATCTATTAACCTCAAACCTGATTATAAATATCCTCGCAACCCCAACAATTTTTTTGTGAGCCATTGTTGTGCCCAATGGATTTGGAAATACTCTCAAGCCAAGAAAGAATTCCCTTTCAACCAAGAACGCCCTCAAGTTACGAGAGCAAGATCCTCCACCGGATCAAGGCGGTCGAAGGCGGACATCGCAAGCGAAGGTTCTTCCGCACTAGCACCCGGAGATATCTTCGGCGACGTCCGGAGATACGTGACACACATGTGGATCACCGCTAAAGGAATCCTACACTTGGATTCTACGACGAAACGAAGGATCACCGAATCGTGACCGGACACATCAACGAAGAAAGAATTCCAACGAGGTAATTCATATGCATCAATTAATTAATTATAATCAACATATGATGATCCTCCTCAAGGGTTCCGGGACTCATCTTTTCTTTTTGTTCTTCGTTCTATTACGAAGATTCGGCATTTTATATCATGACGGATCTCTGATTGAACATTGTTTAACAAAATATTAAGTTGGGAAACCCCACCAACGCGCTTCCGCTGTGCCCGGAACCTACAAACTGTAGCGTGCGGCATCGAATTCACTCACACTCAGCGCGGTTTGGCAGAAGATTCCCGTGTTGGAGGTATTCAACCATGGGTTTCCTCCAATCAGGAACCATTTCGATCACCGTATCTGAAGTAACCAGGGCTCCCGACATAGGTTCACTAGTGGTAATATGGTTTACCTATGGGCCACGATCGTCTTCCGGGGTAACGGGAGCGATGACTCTCCGGTGCGCTACGTGGATAATCAGGTCATCCTATTCAGGCTCTGCAAGGGACACAGCCAAGTTGGCCAAAGAATCTGCTCGACCGTTCTGTGACCATGGAAGATTAACGACCATTGGACGAGAAGGGAACTGGGCCATTAGATTGAGGGTGCATTCCAAAAATGGCATGGGTTTTGTCTTTCTGACAACATAGTCACCACTAACATGCTTGATGACCAGCTCGGACTCCCCTTTCACATGGAGGTGCGGCACGTCGATCACAAGGGCCAGCTCAAGGCCAGTGATGAGGGCATGATACTCTGCCTCATTATTAGTGGTGCCTTCAAACAAGAGTAATGAATATGGTAGACTGGATTACTCTGGGGAGATGAAGACAATACCTAGGCACACCCTATTGAACCTAGGATCATTGAGTCTCCTACCGGTGGGGCTCAGGGAGGCACCATCAAAGTGCATCTGCTAGCATGGGACGACATGATCAACTGAGAGGATTACCTCATCAGGGAAACCTAGGTCTAGTGGCTGATCCATGGAGGTTGGGTGGGCAGCTAAAAATCTTCAAATGCCTGTCGTTTGATAGCCCTCTAAGGTACAAACCTGATTTCGAACTGTTGTAGGATCACCGCCCACCACGCTAGTCCGCCAATCAATATAGGTTGGTTCAGGACGTACTTCAATGGGTCTACCTGAGAGACCAGCATTACCTCATGGTGCTAAAAGTAGTTCCACAATTTCTATACGGAAAATACGAGCGCCAGGTAGATATTCTCGATGGGAGAATATCTAATTTTCATATCGAGGAGCATGTGGCTGAGGTAGTATAGGATATTCTATGTTCTCTCTTTGTCCTTCTGGGCAAGAAGTGCACCAAGGGACCATTCTGGGGCGGTCACGTAAAGGACCAGCGGCTTCCCAGAGATGGGTGGCATCAAGACCGGAGGTTGGAGAAGATACTTCTTGACTTTTTCAAAGGTGTTCTGCCACTCTTTATCTCACTCATAGGTGGTGCCTTTCTTCATGAGCTGGGAAACGGTCTTACACCTGCCGGACAGATTCACAATGAATCGGCGTATGTAGGCTAAGTGGCCTTAGATACCTCTAAGCTCTTGTATATTTCTCGCGGGAGGCATCTGACTGATGGCCTTGATCTTCTCCGAGTCTACCTCAATGCCTCGATATCTGACGACGAAGCCAGGGAACTTACTAGAGGTGACCCCGAAGGCACACTTCAACAGGTTCATCTTCAGGTGGCGGGAGCAGAGGAAACCGAACGCTTCATCAATTTCCTTGATATGGTCCCAGTGTTGGCGAGATTTGACCACCAGGTCATCCATGTAGCATTCCACCAGTGTTCCTAGAACTGGATTGAATATGCGATGCATGGCCCGTTGATAGGTGGGACCCATATTCTTTAGTGCGAAGGGAATAACCTGATAACAGAAAGTACCTTGGGGTACCTTGAAGGTAGTGGACTCCTCGTCCTCAGGGTCCATCCAAATATAGTTATACCTAGAATATCCATACATAAAAAAGAGGGCTTCGAACCCATTAGTGGCATCACTCAACAATTCTATCACTATAAGGGTAAAATCTTCCTTTGGACAGTGGTGATTGAGATCGCGAAAGTCGATACAGACCCTGATCTGTCATTTTTTCTTCCTGACTGGCACAATGTTGGCTAGCCACCTTGGGTACGGGACCTCTTAGTCGAAGTTTCATTGATGATCTTGTCAACTTCGGCCTAAACTATTGCACTGTGAGAAGGGTGAGTCTTTCTGAGAGTCTTCCTGAACCCATGATGGTTCGTCGGGAGACCATGGCGGTGGACGGATACCAATGGATCTAGTCTGGGAATCTCGTCATAACTCTAAGTGAACATATCACGGTGCTTTATGAGGAATTCCACGAAACACTACTGCTCCTCGGGAGGCATTGTGGTTCTGAACAATGTGTTTCTTAGGTCCGCCTCACTACCGAGGTTCACATGTACCAACTCATCGACCGTGGTGGAGACGCCCCCCAAAGGTGGGGGGAGCATCATCCATGTCCTCTACACTTGTGGAGGGATCATCCGTAGGGAAAGACGTTTGTGAGATATCAAACCCTGATGGGCGGCTGGTGCTGACCTCGGCGGTAGTGATCATCATATCTGGAGACTCATGCATCGCTAAGACCATAGAGATGAAGGCCGTTGATCCAATTCCATCTAGCCTCCAGCCCAAGGGTCCACAATTAATGAAATCAAAGTATTAGTGGCACATCGGCTTGATCTGGTTATTTCCAGCTTGGTGAAAGAGACATTTATGACGTACTAACTTGTCCATGAGCCTGATGTCCCAAAACCATATGGGGGTTGGAGGTTCCAGAATCACCTGAGCCTAGTTGGTGTAAGAGTATGAGGTGATTTTCCACCATCACTTGGACCTAGGAATATGCATTCCTCTTGTACCCAAAACAACAAAACATTTCCCCATGTCGGGGGTTGTGGCCTCCAAGTGATGGATTAGGAAGACTTAGGTGTCATCCAAACCTTCCCAGGGATCGCCGGTGATAGTGGTGGGCTCAACCTCACCTGCCAAAATCTGTTTATCCTTGCTATTGTAATAGTCGGCATCTAGATAATGGGCTTCTCAAGAGTCAAAAGGAGACGCATCTCCCTAGAGCACGCCCAATGGTCCATTAAGGGAGTATTCGAGGCATTGGTGATACGATGAGGGGAATGCCGCATGAAGGTGGAGCCACAGCCTGCCCATCAATGTGTTGTAGGCGGTGTCCTGGGAGACAACCTTGAATTTAGTGCTAGAAATTAGGCCCCCAAACTCGGTCTTTAAGTGAAATCATCCCATGCTGGAGTTTGCTCGGTCCTGTCATACCCTTGGATTATGAGGTCGGAGGGAGTTAAATCATCCTTGGAGAACCCTAGCATTAGTAGTGTCCAAGTTGGGATTAGGTTAAATCCAGAACCCGTGTCGACAAGTGAGCAATGGACTTCCATGCAATTGAACTGTCTAGTGATGTAAAACGGGTGACTGCTCCCCTGTATGGTAGGGTCATTGTCTTCACCGGAGAATGAGATAACCGCATGGCATTCAGTGTCCTCAATTTCCTCAGTGTGGAAGGATTCTGCAGCCGGTACCTCTGTCTCAAACTGGAGGGGGATCCTTAGGGCCTCGACGAGTGCCTCATGCATTAAAAATGACTTGAGAATATCCATAAGGATAGAAAGCATTGCTAGAATTCCTGCCTGGTGTTTTAGAACATCATACTTTCAGGCCAAACGTGAGATCCCTCTTACATGAGTCCGTTCTGCGATTGGAGGCATCACAGGCCCTACCGGCTGAACCGGTGGCTTCTTGGTACTAGGAATATCTCACTCATCACTAGTCGAAGCTTGGAGAGTTTTTATCAGATGAGGACCAGAAGTCCGGGGTCGGCTGGTGATAGGGCAGAGCTTATCGCGGTTGGACCGAGCTGGTTTCACTTGATCCAGCAACACAAACAGTGTTAGAGGCAGACTTGTTGCCACCGGATATAGGGGACACGTGTGCTAAGATCTGCACTATTCCTACTATCCTGACATAGCGGTGTGCATGGCCTGGCTAGATATACCAACTATCATGCCCCGATGATTCATGTAACCATGGCCCCGACAACGTTGGCGACGGCTGGGGACATTGAGAAGGTCTACCCGAAGTTCCTCATCATCGAGAGCCAAAAAGGGATTTACCAACTCTACGATGTTAACCAAAGCGTACCCAGACTGCCACTTGAGGAGTCATCCTCCATTTTGTGGATTTTGGGAGGAATCCCCATTTCTGGGGGCATAAAGTCACCAAGAGTGCGGGATGACGACGACATTGTCAGGTCACACATTTTCTTCTTACGTCACCGCTGCTTTCTCTTCTGCGAAGAGGCTCGCTGGGATGACGATGTCGAGGTAGAAACCATAGCTTCTAAGGGTTCTAGCTGATTCAGGCGTGCATGGATGATGCCATGGGAACAGGTGACCATCCTGCGGGCCATCCCGTCGTTATACTTCTGGGACCCATGGTCGGAAACCTGCTGCCATTCATCCTCATCGCCGCTGTTGCTATCCGATCTCACAAATACACCAGCCACTTGTGCCGGGGATGGACCCAACCTTACTATATTATTATCAATATGATCTTGGAGCCAGTCGTTGAACATGTAGAATCGCTGGATAGTGTGCCCCAAGGTCCGGTGATAAGGGAAGTAGTTGGGGTGATCAGTGAGATACACCTCTTCTGCTTTCCTGTAATCAAGCAACCACACATTACTCATCTTCGAGGAACTACAGAAATAACTAGGGACCAGAGCCTCTTCAAACGATTAGGTCTGATTCCTTTTATCCAGAAAGGGGGATCTAGGAAGCTAGCCCTAAGGAGGGGCCATAGGAGCATGTCGAGGAGGCCGAGCCTGATTATCTCGCCTAGGTGGTGGCGGTGCGTTACAAATAGGCATTTGCGGATTTTGAGGTTTCCGCTGCTGGGCTGGAAGCTGTGCCCGTGGTGGTAGACTCCTATGGGGCTGGAGAGATAGCCTCACTTGTAGCAACTCTAGCTGCCTGGGGACCTCAATCTGGACCACAACAGTGGGCTCGGCTCTGGCAGCCCTCCTTGTAGGGATTACAGGAGGCAGCAGGCATGCCTAACTGGCTTATTTCAGGGCTTCTTCGAGGCATTGGGCCTTGTTTGAGAAGTCCCAGAATCCACTAGGGTAATTTTGAGTGATCAGAGAAATAACCAACTCTTCTTTGACATTCCCTATTCACATTGTCAGTAATTTCTCTTTAGTTAATTTCATGTCAAGGGAGTACGTGAGCCCTTTCCATCGGGCGATGAAGTTCGTGACTCACTCATCCGGCCTTTGCTTGCACCTGAAGAGGTCTGCGATGTTCATCTTCCAGGTTGAGGAACATAACTGGTAGAGGAATTTCTTGTGAAGTACCTCCTAATTAGTCACAGATATGACTGGGGGATAACTTTACTAGACGAATGTCGGCCCCTCTAGTGTCTGAACAAAGAAATAGAGCTTGGTGGCCTCCTTCTACGCTGTATTCCCTAACATAGGCCCACACCACGAGTAGAAGTGGGCCAGGTGCTGTGACGGGTCTCCTGCCATGTTAAAGGAGGAGAAAGTGGGATTTGAAAATCGAGGAGGTGTTGGCATATCATCCACCCATGCTGGGTACATCTTTCCAAGTGGTGGGATCGCCACCTTCCGATTGTCCAAAGCCTCTAAGCGGGGGATGAGTGCCTCCATCAGATCGTCTGGATGCGGGTTCCTATCCTGACGAGGATCCCTAACCACATGCGCATTGTCGGGCTCTTCAGTTTGGTAGACAAGCACATAAGCTCATGGATTAGCAGGTGGAGCGACCCTTGGTGTTGCAGGAGGAACCCGAGCGGGATCCCTTGGGTGATCACACCGCTCAGGAGGGTTCGGAGAAACATATCACGCTCTGTTTCCATGTGCTCCGGCTTCTCCTCTGTCAGCAAACACGGCGTGATCGAGGTTTCTTGGGAGAATCTCACCGAGGGGTAGTTGTTCCTGTCCCTATTGCCCCGGTCTAGGATCACCGTAATTGGGTCGTTGCTATGCAATGCGTTCGGCCAGGTGCTCATCAACCAACCTCTTCTTCTTAGCAAGATGTTGGTGCATCGTGGCCTTCTTGAGATCTTCCAATGCCATCTGCACTGAGGCAGATAGGTCGGGGAGCATGATAGACCCAACATGTTATTTACCCTTGTTGATGTTCCGGCTCAGTGCTAATGCCTCAGTGGGCGCGGGGAGACCTAGGAGTTTCTTCTTGTGACGAGTTATAATCCATGATGGGTCCAGTAATGGCTTTTCCTTTGGGAGTGAGTCCCTTTCAAGAAGTTCCAGACTGATCCCTTCTCCTGACAGATCATCCATGTTGAATGCTGCTTCCCTTGGGGGAATGCCCTCAGAGGCGGCCAGTGAGTAGGGTTGCCGGTGAATCCCACTGAAGAGATGGGCAGCGTACTACCCCCCATCCATGGATGTGCGCGTAGGGGGGGTGACATCCTCGATAACTTTGCGGAGTTCTTGAAAGCACTAAACACATTGTTGTTGGAGGGCCATGTGGTGGCCAAGTGGTTCGGGGTGCCGAACCGTGAGGATTGTGGACAGGTCGACCGGAAAACATTTCTCACCGATATCCTAGAGTAGTGATTGGCTCCCGGGATAGCGCACATGCTGATAGCGAAGATGGGACTGAGTCGCCTAGAGGGTCTAGCGGAAACAGTCAAGCTCTCTCGGGGTGAGAGACTCTGGTGTATCAAAATCCAACCCTGCAATCGTCCAATAATTTTTGGGGAAGTGGCATGCTGCGAGGATGGTCCAGAAGCTCCATAGCTCAGGTTCAGGATCTGGCCCTTGATAGACTCTCCCATCACCTGTGAGTTATTGGGGAACTGGCAGCAGTGCCGAGGCAGGCCACTGGGCTAGTGGGCTGGTCGGTGGGGAAAAGGGCCAACATGCTGATTGGCTACTGAACCCTATGTCTCCCTCTGAGGGTTGCAGTGTCCTGGATTCCACGTCACGATATGATGGGCCGGCAAATGGGCCTCCTGTCACAGTGTCTGTGCTTGCCGAGGGCACTCTACATCGCAGCTCTTCTGCCATCGATCACCAAAAATGGGCTCTATCATCTCTAACCGAGGCGGAAGGTTCTTCTGGATATGCCAATGGTGACTGCAATTTTGATCCCTGGGGATATGCCAGTTCCTCGTCCTCCTGGATATAACATAGGAGGGAGGAAGGGATCATATGGATCTCAAATTAGGGGAGTACGAGGATGACACGCTGTGTCCAGATCCCAGCCCTTGACTCAAATGACTGAGATGAGGGCTCCATTGCCGAGTCGTAATCCGCCTCAGCGTCTGAGAAATGGACTAGTCTGATTTCTGTCTGACCGTCCATAGCATTACTCTTACGGCGATGATGTCCTGCCTTTCTTCCCCTGGGTGGATCCTCGGGGCAGGGCTGATTTCCGTCATTGAGACCTCTGGCTTCACTACTACCAGAGCTGAGAGGACTGAGGGCCAGGGTGGGGGGAGCACCGGGAAAAATGTCGAAAGGTACATGGGGAGGACCTCCATGCATGCACACTACAAGACACGTAACAGCTCCACACTCACGGTCCGCGGTAGGGGATGTGACCCCATACCCCGTGTAGTGGGTGATAGAGAGATCCCCACTCGGAGTGTTCTTGTCACGGGGAATCCCCTTACCTGCAGTGAGGGTGGTGCTAGACAGGCCTCCGAGCCGAGGTTGGAAGGATGGAGGGACCACACCTTCCAAAACGGTGGCACGGAGTAGGCCTCCACACTAGATGGCACTACCGTGAATTGGTCCGCAGAGACCATTTCTTGTGCCAGCTACTGGGAGAGTCGACCTAACCTTCCCGTGGGTTGGTTAGGGCCTCAATCCGAATCGTGAAAATAACTGCCTCGGCTCAACGTGTGCGGGGGATTGATGATAGGAGTCAGCAGTGGATCGGGGCATAGTGGATGCCGACGTTGATGCCCCGGGGTGAGCATCCTCTTCTGCTCGTGCCCGACGCTGGCGTTAGGTCATATGGGTTGGATCCGGGGGTGTGGGCACAGGGATTTCCTGCTCCTCGGCCCGGGGAGTCGGGAAGCGGTGTCGACGTGTCCTGGCAAGGGCCCTTAATGTGAACCCTTGAAGCGGGTCTCCAATCGGGCGAAACCGGACATCCCCTAGATCATCACCATATGAAAAGGAGGTGTCGAGGCATTCTGGGAATAGACTCCCAAAATGGTTGAATGTCGGGGTGGGGAGCAGTGGCTCCCTACGCGGCCCCCGGTGCCATCGTTGGCGACGAGGCGCAGCTGCGTTGAAGTCCAAATGGGCCATGTCCCTGGTGGGGATGACCCCTCCCTCCTCTTACTTACGCACATGTTTGTTGACCACCCACCATTGAATAATCTCTTACGGGGAGAGGGGTGTGAGCACGCAACAGTCGCAGTGGTCAGAGGAGCTATGGAAACGGCGAAACTGCGCGGGGTGGCCGCGTCAGTACTGACCATGTCCCTGCACCGGTGGGATGGTGTTGATCGAGCTCCGGATGCAGCGGTCTGATTCCTGAAAGTAGGTAGATGATCCCATTAACACTAACAAGAAAATAAATCGACAACCAATAGTCCAGCGCCATTCCGTCTTCTGTAGTTAGTAAGAGGAATCCACACTGACAACGTCGCAGAATGGAGTGCTCAACGTCCTGACTACCCCAACCCCTGGTGGGTTTCACGACCTAATGCTAGGTACCCGGACCTGGTGACATTCTAATCATCTGACACCCCAAACACTACGAACCTCCATATTGAGGAAAAGTGATTCACGTCGAGTTCACCATTTTCGGTTTCTGACACTTTCTGTCAGGGGGCGCATGCACATCCCCCAGGAAGGGGAGGTCGCGTGGCTTGTTTCCCCGCATTCCCACTTTCCAAATGAGGGCGGCATCCGTTTCTTATTCAGGGCTGTCTGTTCCTTCATCAAAACTAGGATGATGGGATTTCAATTATTCCATCCATGGAATTCTCCTCGGAGCTCGCCACCTAGTCCGGGACACCCTCCTAGATTTAAGATGGGTTCGTGAATCCCGTTCCTAGCACCATATCTTCATGGACACCAGTTAATTAAACTTCTTCTGTCGAGACACTCCAAGGGGTCTCGTCAGAGAAAACTTTAGTTATGAGATTGGTCCTGCTGAGGCATCGTTGGAATGTCTTGATGCTAGAGGATTGGAATGTCTATCTTATGTCCCTTATTATATGGCTTCTCGAGGGCACGGAAGCCCGAGGCATCCCACATAGAACACGGTGAATTACATTCCATAAGCATGTACCAGAGGTTTTCCTCAGCTTACCATGTTTAACATGGGGTATGCCGTGAGTTTAACATCCAGTGGGGATGGATCAAACTGATCAGAACACTGAGAGTGGATCAGATAAAAGAACCCCTTGAATGGAACTCTGATGTTTCGGCCAGCATGTGGGAGGCTTCCCTGATACTGGGGAGTGGAATAAGGTGGCGTGATCCCACCGAGATGTGGCAGCCCGGGTAAAATCGGGATGGGTGATGAAGTGAAGTGGGGATTGAGCCTCATAGAGGCTTCCTACGTATCCCTGTGGCAGGGAATCAAAGTCCACGTAGTTCAGGATGGTATGGGTCTTAGGCTCTAACGTGGCCCAAGGTGGATGGTTATGGGGCTTATACTCTGAGGCGGCCCAAAGTGATATGTGGATTATGGTACGAGGCGGCCCAAAGTGGATATGGATATGGGGCTTAAGATCTGAGGCAGCCCACAATGATGGATACGGGGCTTACGCTCTGAGGATTCCCATAATGGATATGTATCTGGGGATTACTCTATAAGGCGGCACAAGGAGGATGGATATGGGGCTTATGCTCTAAGGTGGCCCATAGAGTTGGTGAACCAACGCGAATGGGTTGGTACGAATGAGTGGTGGGCTTGAACCTCGTGGAGGCTTCCTACGAACCATGCCTTGGCACGGATCAATGTCCACGTAGTTCGGATTGTGCAGTTTAACATCATACGGGATGAGGCAGCTAGTTTAACACCGTGCTGGACAGAATGCAGTTTAACATCATGCGGGACGACATACAGATTAACATCACGCGAGACATGTGTATATAGTTTAACATCATATAGAACAACATAATGTTTAACGTCATGTGGGATGGAATACAGTTTAACGGCATGCAGGACAGGGGTATACAGTTTAACGTCATGCAGGATGGAATTTGTGGCTTATACTCTGAGGAGGCCCATGGAGTTGGTGAACCGATGCGAAGGGTTCAGAACAACTAGATGGTGGGCTTGAACCTTGTGGAGGTTTCCTAAATACCATACCTTGACATGGATCAAATCCCTCATAGTTTTATGGGATGGGGCTTACGCGTTGAGGCGGCCCATGGTAAATTTCATGGTCGATTCTCACTCTAAGCCCATGTGACTCAAGCTCGGTGTGAGAAATAAGAAGCAGAAGGCACCAGAAGATCACATCGTGAAGGGTGTGTCCATGAGATGAAAAGAGGGGATTACACATTGAGCGGCCCATGGTGCTGGGACTTACTCCTGGATAGAGGCCTGAAATGCAACAAGGTGCAGAGGGAGAGGGATTTGGGACTAAACAAAGGAGATGTATCATTCCCTATCATTCCCTCCACTAGCCTTGGCAGTGGGGAAGTATGGAGGTGCATGGTTACTTCATTCCGTAAGAGAGGCTAGGGGATTACGCTCAGAGGAAGCCCTTCCCCCATGGAAAAAATCCACTCCGAGAGGGAGGATATCATTCCATTTGAAGAATATTCCATTCCCGTGGTGACGAGCGATGTAAAGAATGTCCAAGCCGGGGGGACCCTGTGTGCAAGGCACGAGGCCAGATCATAGTTTAACGTCATGTGTTGAGGACGAGGTGCTTGGCAGTTTAACTTCCTATAGCTCAGACAAGGTGGGTTTGCTCCACACCCCTAGTACCTACATAACTGGCACCCTCTACCCCTTGTGGGAGGGAAGGCATGGACAAGTCCATAGTGAAGGGGGTCTATAGGGAGAACCATTGAGGGGTCCATGTTAGAGTGGCTATGCAATGAAGCAATAGCCGTTAGAGTTACTATGTGAAGGAGAATGTGGTAGAGAAATGCAATGGTAAACACCACCCAAGGGACCTTGAGGTTACTTCGTATGAGCCTGCAAGGCCGTACGGGAAAACAGCGCATGGTGTGCATGCCCGGTATGGAGGAAATTGGGTGCCTATGCTGGGAGGCACCCGGGGGGCGTCATGGTGAGGTATCCTAGGGATTGGGCGTAAAGAAAAGGTTTGCATGGAAAACACCGGGATGACACGTAATTGGGGATGAGGAATTGTGCACGGCTTTGGATAGTTGCACGCTAGGGAAGTGAATTGCATGCAAGTGGCAAAGGTCGAACCCTAAGGCAAGGCCACACCCATCGAGGGGACTACGCATAATTGGACCTTTTGTGCACAATGGAAGGAATTGCGCACAAGGGAGGAACCCTAAGGAGTTCAGAATGTTATTTAAACCAGGGGCATTCCGTGCAAAGGCAGATCCTGGGGCGAGGTTGTGTGAAACGAGTCAGTACCTGAAGGCCATCTTACATGCACGGTAGACCTATTTCGTGCACGAGAGCCGGTTGAAATTCCACAACCCCGAAATGGAAGGGGTATCCTTCTATTTATAGGCTCATAGTGGCGCAGAATCTAGGCGGCACACGAAATGTTGTGTGCCAGAGGCGGCGGTGTGGAAATGGGAACTGTGCGGGGCGGGCGCACAAAATTGTGCGCTGGAGCCGGGGAACTTTTGCGAATCCTGGTCTCCTTACGCACGACCAACCTTTTTTCATGCACATCCTCCTTTATTTCACATGGAACTTCTGGGACCTCCAGACCGATCCTCTAGGTCCGAATATGACTTCGCTTCGCCATTTCGAATCTTCCTTTAGGAGTTATGGAGTTTTTCGGTGTCTATAAATTCGTAATCAGAATTCATCATCAGAATTCGTAATTAGAATTTGTATTCATAATTAATCATTAGAATTCATAATTAGAATTTGTAATCATAATTCATCATTAGAATTGGTAATTAGAATTTGTAATCAGAATTCATCATCAAATTTTTTAATGAGAATTCATTATCAGAATTCATCATCAGAATTCATAGTTTGAACTTTATAAATGTTTTTAATCTAGTTTCAGAGTTGAAATTCATAAAAGTTTGTAATAGGGAGTTCAAAGTATAACTTCATAAAAGTTTGTAACAGGAATTCAGATCTTAAAAAAGTATGCTTCATGTCATAGTTTTATACAATTCTATGTTTTTAGATATGAATCCAATTTTTAAACTTAAGAAATATTATATTTGATAAATGTAGTCTAGGTAATGGTAGATTTCCTTGGGTAAGGAAATTTTCCTTATAGAAGTAAAATATAGGGTAAAATCAGACTTTCTTTAAGATATGGTGTTTTTTATTTTTAAAACAAAAAGTAATGGAAAAGTCCTAAAGAAAACCTTATTGACTCAAAAATCTCCCCTTTTTTGGAAAGCACAAACATCTTTCAAAAAATAATATAAGGACATAGAAAAGGATTTTCTAGACATTGAAATGATGCTTATCTCCATTTTTTCATGTATGATGGTGAATACGACTAACTCCCCCTTAGGCTTTGAAACTCTAAGGATCGATTTCTAGATTTCCGGAATGGGATTTTCATTTTGAATATGGAAATATTCGTAATGATAACTCCCCCTTACACAGGGAAATATCTTTTTCTGTCTTTTATTTAAAATAATTTGTCCTTCTCCCCCTTTATGATTTTCAAAATGAATTTGAGGGAACAAAAAACAATAAAGTACTAGAAATATTGGTGTAGACAAGCAAACAAACAACCACAATTCAATTACAATTGAATGAATTTATACACAGGAAAAATACAACAAAAGATCAGATTGGGTAGATTTGTCTTCTTTATCCATGGGTATTAACCTCTTCAGTAAGGTATTTAGCTTCTCTAACTCTTTGTGATCCTCCTCGGATTTCTTTTATAAGGATTTAATCCTATCATCTTGAGCCTTTAGAGCCTCAGACTGAGTCTTAAGAACATCATCCTGCTTTAAAAGATTCTCTTCAATCTCAATCTGGAGATCTCTTTCCCCCTTCTAGCTTTGAGCAACAGAGATAAGCTTCCCATTTACAACCATCACCTATTTAATCCAAATATTTTTCTCTAGGGTCAGCTTTTCTTCATAACATGTTGTAAGATCACGGATCCTTCAATCCTATATGTCAAAAGCTTCCTTTAATCCATCTTGATATTCGTCATGATCACTCATTTTGTGAATCGATTTCTTTGACCAGCTAGCTATATTCTTACATGAATCCTTGTGACATTCGTAGCCTATAAGAAATGTTTTGAAATCAGATTCTATTTTGACTAACATTTCCATCACCATGGACACCGAACCCGATTTTTGATTACGAGTGGGTTGAAGCATTTGGCATCTAGTATCTATGCTTGTAAATGTTGGAATGGAACTGATTAACTTCTTCAAAGAGTGCTCCACAAAATCACGACTAAGTGAAAATGAATCTGAATCCGAGACATTACATGGTGAGAGTTGTTTTTCATGTTCAACAAGCTTCCTTTATTATGTTCCTTTAACTTTCTTCCTCTTCACTATAGATTTTCTTTGAGAATCAACAGTCACATGATCACCCTTATCAATATTCAGTATAACATTCTCATCAAGAGATTTATTCTCGCTATCGGATAATTGAACAACTCTATCTTCATCAATTTTTTCTTTTTCTGCTCCTTTCTAAATAAATTTATTTTCATAACTATCTTCCTCAGATAATCCATTGAATTCTTCTTCTTCGTTGTCTTCATCTTTCTTCCCATCTTTCTCTTCGTCCTTTCTAGTAGTGACGAGCTTCGAGAACTCAGCCTCAGGTGTTCATAGTGATAATTTCTCTAATAGGTTTTCCTTATCTTGATATTATTCAACTTGATTAATCATATCATCTATATAACCAATTTATTCTTCTACTTCTTCTTCTATATCCACCTCGTTCACTTCTTCAATAACTTCTATCACGTTAGATTCTTCTGGAGTGAAGAAATTCTTCCTCGAAATATCAGGTAATGGCTCGACTAGGAATGTTTCCGGCACTGTAATATTCACAGAAGCTACTTATGTGTCATTCAAAAGAGATAGTACAACTTCAGTCTCAGTCATTTTATTCTTCCTCTTCTTCTCTTTTTCTTTCTTCTCAAGGTATTCAGTAGTCTTCTCCTTTAAAAACGTAGCTTCGGCAAGGTCCAAGACGAACTGTGGCTCCCCTTATTTCCCCATTTCCTTACCTTCCATCCATTTAGAAACCACCTAATCTGGATAAGATTTTTTTAGTGTTTAGGAGGTGCGGATTGAAATTACTTAGTTTTGGGGGGTTTTTTCTATTTCCTCCAATTCTTTCAGCTTTCTTTTCTTTCCTGATTTCATTGATGGATTGGCATTTTCAACAATTTCTGGAATTGGATTCTACCTCATCCTCGGGTAGATCATAAAACTCTATTGTCTCCATAGAATATCCCATATTCATTCTTTTCAGAGTTTCATCAATAACAAGAATATCTTTGCAATTATGAAGCTTGGAACTGCATGAAATCTTGAAATATTCAAGACACAAAACTATCCGATTTGAAAGTAATGAAGGATACATGATAATTTAGGATATTAAATTTCCATTCTTGGTGTTCTGAATTGTAATAAGAACATGCCTCATCAAATTAATTTCCCTTATATTTGCCGAAAAAATCTATGAAATATATGTCACTATTCTTGAGGGTACCTTTATCACCTTTTCTCGGTACTAAAAAACCTTGTACACATAGCTGAAGAATCGGGTTGTTAGAAGATATATGGGAAATCATTGTTGTCTTGACTTCAGAAAGTCCAAGACATTCCAAATCCTTTACCTTTAAAAAACTACCATGAAACTCTGGCAGTTTGTGAGAGCAAAATTCAGATTCACCTCTATTTTCCAGCCCCACCAAGCTTGCAACCTCGGTGTAGGAATGTTTGTAGGTTTTTCAATAAGAATTGAATAAAAAATTCCCCTTTCCTTCTTCCTTAATTAAGCACACTGACTCATAAAACTCTATGAGTAAATCCAGATACACTGAGTCTTGAACACCTGGCTTAGATATGCATACAACTTCCCATCCATTTAACTTGATATTCTTAGAAATTATACAATCATTCTTGAAATAGATTGGATGCACCAAACTTTCCCTGTATACTTTTAATTTTGAGATTGGTTTCGCAGTAGACATTTCATGGGAAGAATCATCCACATACATTCAGACTGTAAGAACTCTAGGAGATTCAAAACAAGCTTAAGAAGGGTGGAACAGTTTCAACACACGAATTCTTAGAAAACCGATGTAGGACAACCCTTCAGGGATCCTTTATATAGGCAATGGAAGGGAACTTTTATCTTCCAAATCCAATATAACGGTTGACAAACTCTCTAATATGATCTGACAGTTGAAAACATACCCGCATGGAAATATTGAATCTGATCATTTGTTGTTTTAAGAAAAAAATACTGATTTGAGAAGAAACGAATCTGAAATATTAAATGAAAATACCAGAAAGTAAAAATGATTATGAAAACATAAGTAAGGAAAACATACCTTTTGGATTTTCTAAAGATATTATTCGTAATAGGTGATATTCTTCATGAAGAAAATTTGACTATGAAAACATCACTATGAAAAACTAAAGTTGAAAAACATAAGATCTAAATGTTTTATTGAAAAAACATTGAGTACCAAAACTAGATTACGAAAATTATGAGTACGAAAATTTTTAGTATGAAAATTTCCAGTACGAAAATTTCAATTACAAAAATTTCCCTTAAAAAATTTCCATTATGAAATATTCCTTTACGAAAATTTCCATTACGAAAATTTCCGTTACGAAAATTTCCTTTATGAAAATTTTGAAAAAAAAACTGTGAAAAATATTTATTATGAAAATTTTGAAAGACTTAAATAACATATGTACTCCCCCTATGAAATAGAGTATATTACTGTAAGGAAATTGGTGTAAAAAGAAGTTAATCATGAAATATTACCTTACGGTTATCATTCCGAACATTTGTTTAATGTATTCAAATCTATTAGAAGATAATGATTTTGTGAAAATATCAGAAATTTGATCTTGAGATCAGTTAAATTGAAGAATGATATCTTATTTTTGTGTGTAATCCCTATGAAAGTGATGCCTAATATCTTTGTGCTTTCCACGAGAGTGATTTGCAGTGTTTTTACTAAAAGAAAAGTCACTTGTACTATCACACACTATTTGTGTTTTGGTGAAACTTATACCATAGTTTGTGAGTGTGTGTTGCAGCTACAACACTTGAGCACAACAACTTCCAGCTACTACATATTCATCTTCGGTAGTGGAGTGTGTCATTCATTGAACTAAGGCAAGGTAAATCATTCTCTTAAGGTATTCTATGTTTAGTGTGTAATCATTCCCTTTCCTATTGGCAGAATTAATAAATTCTTCAATGGAAATGTGTATTAAGAGCTTATCATTTCTATAATTCACAACCTAGCCTTTAACAATAGTTGAATTATTATAATGATGTTGTTATTAAGACCCTTAACAAATAAAACATTTGAAATCAATTTTTTTCCAAGAAGAACAATGTTACCTATACCACTAATTTCTCCCTGAGAATTATCTCCTAAAGTTAATTTTCATTATTTTTTCTTGATAATATTTTCAAAATAGTTTTTGTTACCATTCATATGACTGGAACATCCACTATCCCTATACCATGTATTGTTTTTGGTACCTTCTCTGTTTTCCTTGGCCGTAAGACATGTATTGGGGAACAATGTAGTAGAAATGAGTCCCATATTCTTCTGTGCTGAAGAATAATATTCAGAAGATCCACTTTGTGAAGAGTCTCCACATCTAGAACTCCAAGTATCATTAGCTTTATGTTTTTTCTTGTGCTTTGATCGATATTATTTCATCTTGTTCCTATCTAAATTTATTTCCTTATTTTCCTTATTTTTCAACAAAGATCAATCAAGACTGATATGACATGATCTTCTACATACATAACAATTAACTTCTCTATCTTTATTATCTCTGTATTCTTTCTTCTTGTACTAATTCTGATGATTCCTTTGAGCTACCATCTTGTTCATTCTCTGAGCAAGAGTAGCCAATTCATTCTTAGACATTCCTGTACCACTAGATTCTGACGGAATAATGAATTTCTTGAATTTGATCTAGTTACCCTTTCTGGGGTCTTGGATTTGATATGTTTAGAAGTGGTAGCAAAAGTAACTCCTCCATTCCTATTCTTCTTCTTAACATTTTCAGCATCTATCTACATTTTTGTCTCATGCTGAAGAAGAGTTCAAAACAACACATCTAAGGAAATATGATTGACTATCCTGTTCTCATAAATAGATATCCTATCAGACTCCCATTCATTTGGCATGATATCAATGATCTTATCAATAATAGTTTCATCATCTAGTCCTTTTCACCCATATATTTTAAGCTATTCACTATAGTCATAAACCATTTTTGTACTTTGCATATGGGTTCTCTATAGGGAAAGTTAAAGCCATGATATTCTTCTCTTAGCATAACTATTCTTGTTTCAATGAATTTGGAAGTTCCAAAGTGAGTTAATTCTAGTTTCTTCCATATATAATTCACTGCCTCACAAGATAAAATTTGGAGATATATATATTTATAGTCATAGAACAAAGTAAAGTGTTGTGTACCTTCTAATTCAATTGATATTCATGTTTCTCTTGATTAGTAAAGGCATTAACTTTCTTGTCAGGAATTTTATATCCTCTTGTAAGCATAAAAATTTTATCTACACCAATATTGATAATGAATGTCTTTATACGATCTCTCTAATATTTGTAGTCATCTCCATAAAAAACTAGAGGTCTGGTAGGATATAAATTATCTATAGAACCAACATTTAAACCTTTCATTCTTAAGAAAATCATTGACACACAAACATGTTAGTATAACGGGTTTGTAAACAAGGAAAATATTCCTAATAAAGGAAAATATATAGCAATAATATCCCTAATAAAAAATGAATATGAATCCGAATATATGAATATGAATATATGATTCCGAATATATGATTCAGAGAAATCCCTTCTGAATCTAATCATGAGATTAGTTCAAATTCAACATCCCTATAATACCAATTGTTAGAATGTTATGTGTGAGTCTGATATACTCTATAATACCAAATTAAGTATTGAATACGTAAAAATAGATACAAATACAAGAGGGTGGTGAAATGTATGATTTTATAAATTCATTTGGAACTTTTAAAGATAGTTATGTTTAACAAGGTTAAACAAAGTAATTCAAAAAACCTCTAAGTTCTAATAACATGCATGATTCCGGAAAAGTGATTCTGGAAATGAAACTTGACAAAAGTTTACAACAAATAAGATTCTACATTAAAGAGTATAGAATCTAAATAAATTAGAGTACAAATATGGGGAGGTATAAAAGTTTTATAATTTCCTCAACAATACAAATGCATCAGAAAAACAAAGTAGTAATACTACAAGTTACAAGTATAAAATCTTTTAACCTAAATAGGAGGGTATCCAAGAACCCTGGATAAGAGGTCCCTTGATTTATAATTTCAAGAAAGTATGTCTTACCCAAAAAAAGGTAGTCCCTCAATCCGAAGATCAGTACCTGTCTTTCTATACCCACAAGCCCTCGATATTTAAGGAAATCGAAACCTTTGACTTCACAACCCGAAGTCTATAATTTCAAGGAAATTGAACCTCTTAACGAAGCAATTCTGCACGAAGCAATTTTTGAACAAGTAGTTCAACAATTTCTGCATGAATCCATTGAGTTTATAAGATCCTCTCTCTCTATAAATCACTTCAACAACATGAAAGACTAATTGTCAAAGTTTTCTCTAGGTTGTGTTTTCTCTTTCCAAATGAGCTCTTATTTTTAGGCATGGCTCTAAGAGTCATCTCCCTCCTCCAACGGTCATATTTCTCCGTGAATTCTAGAGGGACCTGTGCACGTGTCACTCAAACAATGGTTAGTGGGTAACTGAGAGCACGTCATCATTTTATAACAAAATGAGCGAAAGTATAACAAAAAACTGATATTCGGGTTCAAGGTAAATAAAATATCGGAATGTAAGTAAATGAATTCAGAGTCTATAATAGAGGGATATTCTAATTCTATTAATCAGAAGAATTCGTTGTCGAACTTCATACAAGTTCGTATCCATAACGTGTAATCAGAAATCACAATTAGAATTCTTAATGAGAATTTGTAATTAGAATTCATCATCAGAATTCGTAATGAGAATTCTCAATCAGAATTCATCATTAGAATTCGTAATGAGAATTCGTAATCTAAATTCATCATCAAAATTCGTAATGATAATTAGTAATCAGAATTCATCATTAGAATTCGTAATGAGAATTCGTAATCAGAATTCATCATCAGAATTCGTAAGGAGAATTCGTAATCAGAATTCATCATCAGAATTCATAATGAGAATTCTTAATCAGAATTCATCATCAGAATTCATTGTTAGAACTTTATACATGTTCGTAATCTGAATTCAGAGTTGAACTTCATAAAAGTTAGTTATAGGGAATTCAGAGTAGAACTTCATAAAAGATCGTAACAGGAATTCAGATCCTAAAACAGAATGCTTCATGTCTAAGTATTATAAGACTCTGAATTTTTTGATATGAATCCGATTTTATACTTAATAAAAATAAGATTTGAGAAATAAAATCTAGGTAAGGGTAGATTTCCTTTGGTAAAGAAATTTTCCTCATAGAACTAAAATATAGGGTAAAATCATATTTTCTTTAATATAAGGTGTTTGTGTTTTTCAAAACAAGAAGGAATGGAAAAGTCATAAGGAAAACCTTAATTCCTCAACAGTCCGCACATATCTAATCAAAAAAATCATCTATCAATGATAAATGATATTTGTTGTTTATCATAATTTTGTTGAGTTAAATATAATTATTGCAGAGGAAGATTGTTCCATATTCCATCTTGTTAAAGATGACGAGTGAACCCCATTGTGAAGCACTCAATAGTATAAATACATTTTATAGATTTTATGGTAACTTATTCTTAATTTTTCTCAACTCAATGGTCACTATTATTTTAGAAGTCATATATATAAAATGATATCCTAGAATAAGTTCAATCGAGTACTCACCCTCACAATCTGTATGAATACCTTCTAATTATTTTTGGAACACATTAGTGTGGTCCCTTAAAATGTGAATCTAATCAAGTATGATTATATCCATTAACTAAATCATTTATATAGAATTAATATCGATAATTTTGATGTTGCTGCTAAAGTATATTCACCCTCTTTATTATTGTTGTTTTCAATGAGAGTAAATTTTACGATGTGAAAAAGGAAATATATTTTCTAATATTTGATGCGGGCTCTATATAATGAATGCCTATCCATGTCCAATAGAAAATATAATTCTACTAAAGGATGTAAGATAAGATTTAATGGATGTTTCAATCCAAAAAAATTAACCCAGAAGGAGTAATATACTTTGGATGAAATAATTTTCCCATTTTTTATTCCCACAGATAGATCATCCTCAATATTTTTATGTGGAGTTTGAATTTTTCTACTAATCATTATGGTTAAAAATTAATGAATAGAAAAAAATCAAATATTAATTATTCTATTATTGAATGAGAAATAGTATACCATTCACCACATCACTATTTAGATCCACCTAATCAGTAGTGATGGAATAATATATCCATTTATTTTGTGGCTATGCTAGCTACTAACATAGATTACCCTCAAGGACTGTAGGATTAGTAAACTAGCTTGTAATGATCCCATGTTACCTATAATTGATGCCTTGAACCATTGGTGATGGTCTCTTTTGTTCCACCACCTTTTATATCTTCCACATGTGTCCTTTACATTCATGTGCTTGGTGGCCTTCTCTCCGATACATGAATCAATTCCCAATCCATTTGAGGTGGCACCCAAGATGCTTCTTCCCACATTTTTGACATGTGAGTGGTTGATTTATCTATAATCGTTTTTCATTATATTCTCTAACATTAAAATCGATATATATTTTATTATCTCTATAAAAATGATACCATTCTCCAAAATCCATATCCACTATGAGATCACATTAAACAACTTCTTTATATCTTTTAATGCATAAAATTTATTGATCTTTTGGTTGGTTTCTTGTAACTACTAAATAATATATCTATTTATATACATTGCTGATAACAAAACCTATGATATACATTGAAATCCATGTGAATATTACTTCATAATATTTGAAAGATTCCCCTTCTTTATTACACATCTCTATAAATTTTATCTTCATATTTCTATAAATATTTGAAGGGAAATACTTAATATAAAATATTTCCTTAAAGTATTCTCACTCCAACTATTAAATTGTTTCCTTCTTCTTGAAATTCATAATTAATACCCATCATTGATCTGCCTCTCTTTCCAAATGGTATATGACTAGAGTCACCTTATCTATCCCAAAACAGTGAGGCACATAACATATCATCTCTTTTGAGTTGACCCAATATTTTGTGACTAAATGATCAAACGTTTTAATAAATGTCGGTTGTCATTGTCATATAAAAGACATGATAGATAGTTTCCCCCTTTTAGGTAAAAAGATGAATTTTCAAATTATTCATGTTATTTCTCATAGTCTGAGCTAGTAGGGAATGAATTTCCATAATGTTTTAAAATCCCCATCCCATGGAATTGGGGATGTTGTTCGCACATTTTTGATATTTCCCCTAACATTAATTTTTATCAAGGGTTCTCCTAGATCCCACAATTTATAAAATTCCAATTTTTATGAACAATTTTTTTTGACATGTCCTAAATAAGTAATTTCTTCTTTCTGAAATTAACTCTAAATGATAATATTATGGGATTACGATGTTTAGAATTTTTAAAAAACAATGATACATGGGTTCTTGCATATAATTATTCCCATACTAAATGGTGTTACTAATCTTATCTAATCCTAATTCAAAAATTAACTAAACCGTTATCAGAAAAAAAAAACTATTTTGACCAATATTTTCTTACATTTCAATTACATAATTATAAATAAAAACAGGATAATATTGTTACAATACCATGATACAAAGGATTAGATTTTGAAAAATTTATTTTTTATTTTTCATTCAAGACAATCCATTTGGTAGAAAATAATAGGAAAATAATATTTTAATAATGTTTCATAGTTCTTTTAAACGTTCTCTTACATGTATTTAATGCTATTGATGATATCAAACTATTTAATGTGATATATGTCATAAAAACATAGTGCCATACATTATACCCCAACTAAAATAAATTTCACACTCTAATTTAATCATTGTTATACAAACATATTAGTATATATCAACCCCTTCAAAAACATAGGCTCCCTTATATATTAATAAAATATGTGGTTTCACTATAAAAATTTGACATGAAGAGGGGTCTTATTAGTAGTACTTATTCCAAATGATCCCAATTCTATATATGTTATTCTTAATAAGAATGTTATTTCTCATGTGGTAAAACCTAAATGATTAATATATGTGAAGGATCAGTTATATACTTCCATAAGAGAGTTATGAGGAACACATCATGAACATGATATAGATTCAAATGAATCACTTACCAATAAGCTTCTATCACTAAATGATCATAAATTCCAAAATGATTGATATACGAAGGGCATAGTGTGTCCTTCATATAAAATCATTTCACACACTTCTATGTAGAAATTCATTGTAATCCTTTTCGCCCATATCAAACTCTATGTAATTTTGATGAATTTCATTAAAATTATATTTTGAAATTTAGGGGATCTGATGTTCTATGGAATGGATCAAAATTTTTATTCATTTTCATTAAAATGATCTTGTCTCAATAGTATTCTATTTCTATCTTAATTAATGTTAGTTGGAGTAATTGACTTATTAATGTAATTTTTAAAGAGTCGTCTGAATTCTATATGAATGCTATTATTGTACTATAATTCTACAAAAGGAAGGTGTGGATCCCAACCTCCTTTGAAATCCATAGATTAGGATCTAAACATGTATTATAGAGTTAGAATGGTACCCTATGAATGATGAAGTATCATTGAATGATATATTATACATAAATATAATTTTACATATGATACAATTTGTAGAATTCACCAGAACATTGAGGTAAATGTCATATTATATTCTGATACAATGGAATGTGGTACTCAATGGATCTTAAAAATTATTTTATTTATATACTGGAATGCTGACCAGGAGATATATTTTTAATGATTGTTACAAAATTCTATAATTTCATAAGGTAGTCGCCTATAATGCTTTTAAAATTATGACCCTTAGATGATTTGGTGTGTTTGATGAAAAAATCCAGCATGATATTTTTCAATTTCAAATCATGTATGGGGAATGGATATAACATCCACTTACTCTTCTATCCATCAACCTATACTTTCTGAAAAACCATTAACTATGATACATGAATTGAAATATAACTCTTCTAGACAACCAATAAAATACATTCTTTCAGGTTACAATCCATATATGTACATCCATTATCAATAGAGAATTACGATAATTGAGCCTAATCCAACCTCTCCTTATTCATATATTATATAGGTGAAACAAATCCAAAGTTCCGAAAAACATTATTATTCCGTCAAAATCTATGTATAACTCATGAACATTTATAATATTTGTTTATATCTCTATATCTTCCTTCTGGACATATTTATTATTTCTTGGACATGTGGTTAATCATTTATTTGATGTAAATATGATTTAACCCCTTATTTTTATAATTACAGATCCATATTTTTTAATTCTGTAAAATTGGTATCATTTTCGATACTCATTAAAGAAAATATATTATGATTAATTTTTCTAAAAGAATCTAATTACTTTTTTTCTAGGGTGGTAATGTATTTAGTAGGGTTAATCGGTAATCTTATTCAACCAACACATTTGGTTCATGTAAAACACTTTTTGAGTAGAGATATAAATTCTTTTTTCTGATCAATATACATGTCACACAACTTTCTATAGAGATAATGACTCTATATCATTTATCTAAAAACTAATGCAGTTAACTCTAAATAATGAACTGTGTAATTTTCCTCATGGAACTTTAACATTCATGTGGTATATGTTATCTCTATACTATTTTTCATGATAACACATACCATACCCTTCTGTTGATATATCATTATATATCAATAACATTGCAACCCTAGAGGGTTGTGTGATGAAAGGTATGTTGACCAAAATTTTTTCAGTTACTAAAATTCTATTCAAATTCCCCCAATCATTTGAGAATAACTCCATTCTAAGTAAATATAGGTAGTATATTAGAAAATCATGAAAAATATTTCACAAAATGTTGATATTATTCATGCATCCAAAAAAGAATCTGGATTTTAGTCATCTTAGATGGTCAATCCCATTTATCATCAAATTTTTCCCTTTAAGGTTCTACTTATATTACCTTACAAGAGATTATATAAATAAAAAAAATTAGCTTTCTCCAGGGTGCACATCGACCGGTCAAGGATGTCTTTATTGGTTCCCCATATTTTTTGTTTCCAATTGAGGGTGGCATCTATCGCTTGTTCAAGTACATTAGCTCCTTTATCGAAACAGGATAATGGGATGTTAGTTCCTCCTTCCATGGATTCCTCTTCAGAACTCGTTATCTAGTCTGAGTCTCCCATAATGATTAAGATGTTGTTCAGGAATCTCATTCCCAGTGCCATATCATTGTGGATGTCGTTTAATTACACTACTTTCGTCAGGACATTCCTTGGGGTCTTGAAACGGTAGAAACCTTCAGTCGGAGTAGACGGTATCATCATACATGTTGGGGTTATGCGTGGATTGCTGCCCCAGTTCTTCTATGGGAAGTGAGGAGGTGGATTACATGATCCAACTGGGTTGTGGTGGCCTAGGTAAGAATCAAGATGGATTATGGAGAGATAAATGAAGTGTAGGGAGACTGATATGGAACCAACAAGAGGACGAAGCTATTTTTGGGCTTGAGTCTTGAAGAGACTTCCTACATATATCTATTGTGGGGAATCAATGTCACCATAGTTCGATGGGACGATGGAACATATGTGGATGTAGCCTATTTGAATGGATGCATGGATGGGATCTGAAGAAAATAGAACATATAGGTTATGGCATAATCTTCCTGGAACACATGGTATCGAGGTTCAGATTTGTATGATACTTTGGTGATGGGATTAAACCTCGGGGAGGCATCATACATATCCCCATGGAATGGAATCAAATTCCAAATAATTCATTTGATGACAGATTTCCATCGATTAGGGAATTCAAAAGATTACTTTTAATCGAGGGACATAAATGACTTACTCTCGATCGGGAACATCAATGATTTACCATCCATTGGGTGACTACAAAAGCATACCGTTGATTGGGGGACATTAATGGCTTACCAATGAATGGGGTCGACAAAGTCTTACCACTGAATGGGGTTGAAAATGACTTACCGCTTTATGGGGTTGACAACGAATTATAGCTGAATATGTTTGACAATGTATTTCCATTGATTGGGGTTGACAACGTCTTACTACTGAATGGGGTTGACAATGTATTACTGCTGATTGGGGATGATGCTCATGGAGGGTTCCTTCGTACGATGTCTATGTTATAGGGATCAAAGACCATGTAGCTTGAATGGGTACAGTTTAGCGTCTTGCATGACGAAAATAGGTTCATAGTTTAATGTCATGTGGGACAGGGGTTGACCGATGTGATATGATCAGGACTGATGGGTGTTGGGATTGATCCTTAGTGAGTCATCCTACATACCAAGAATTGGCAAGGATCAAATTTCCTCTAGTTTAGAATGGTTTGGTGAACCAACATGAAGATGGTCGATACAAATGGATGGTGGGATTGAATCTCATAAAGGCTTCCTACATATCATTCCTTGGAAAGGATTATAGTCTGCATAGTTTATATGCTGTTTGGGTAACCGACGTGAATGGTGTCAGTACCAATGGTTATTGGGCATGAACCTCATGGATGCATCCTTTGTACCTTTCCATGGCAAGGATCAATGTCAACATAGTTTTGGAGAGGTTTTGGTGAACTGACGTCAAGTGGGTCAAGACCAATGTTTGTTGGGCTTGATCCTCAAAGAGGATTCCTACATACTTTTACATGGAAAGGATCAATGTCCCCACAGTTCTTAAGTGGTGTTGGGACATACACTCTAGGGCGGCCCAAGTAGGATGCCAGGGTCAATGCATACAACTCTAATCCCATGTGAGTTGTTCTTGGTGTTTGAAACAAGATGCTAAAAGGACTGGAAAATCACTTCGCAAAGGTGCATCCATGAAGGGTATTGAATGAGAATTATGAATGCAAGCTGCCAGTGTGCCTCTTTGGAGTCGCAATGTGGAATGGGGCTTACACAAGGAAACTTCCTGGGTGCCGTTTTGCAGTGTAAATGGTGAATGGGGCTTACGAAAAGATGTTGCCTAGGTGCTGCTACAGATTACTAATGGCGAATGACGATTTCACAAGGAGGATTCTTGGGTGCTGATATAGAGAAGAAATAGTGAGTATGGATTACAAATAGAAGCCAATCAGTTGACGCTATGGAGCGGCAATGGTGAATGGGGCTTACACAAAGAAGCTTCCCATGTGCCCCTGTAGAGAGACAATGTTGAATGGGGCTTACGAAAGGAAGATGCTTGAGTGTTGTTATGGAGTGGCAATGGTGAATGGGTCTTATGAAAGGAAGATTATTGGGTGCCTCTATGGAGTGGAAATGGTGAATGGGGATTACGTAAGAATGGTGCCCGGGTGCTTCTATAGAGAGGAAATGGTGAATATGGATTACGCAAGGAAGCACCTCGAGTGCCACTGTGGAGTGGCAACGGTGAATGTGGATTACGAATGGAAGCATCCCGTGTGCTGCTTTGGAGCGACAATAGTGAATGGGTCTTACGTGAGGAAGCTGCCCTGGTGCCACTATGGAGCGAAAATAGGGAATGAGGATTACACAAGGAAGATGCCCGAGTGCCACTATAGAGCATTTATGGTGAATGAGGTTTATGTAAGGAAGCTTACCAGGTGTCTTCCTCATGTCTGGTCATGAGGTAATCTCAACTCACTGGTTGGTCGAGGAATATAATTGGGGTCTACACTTCTGCACTAGAGCGTAACTGGGATAACGCCATGGGCATTAGAATTAGTCTGAAAGAAGGGATATGAAATGTGTTAATCACATGCCTGACATTTGAACTGCAATGGAGGTTTCATGGAGAGAGAGGATAACTGTTTACCATGTTCGAAACATAGAATCCATGTCACATTAGCCTGAAATGGGGACGAACAAACGAGTGTTGACTATCGACAGTGATCGAAACACATGACCTAACTCGATGTGTTTTTTAAGTCGTACGGATGTTGGCCCATTAAGGTAGGTGAGCCAATACAACATGGGACCAGGCTGTTAGGGAGTCCCTTTGTACATGGAAGAAGATATAGATCTGAATGAAGGACACACAATATGCATGGTGCATAAGGCATCTCTTGCTTGGAGCATGAGGCATTCTACATTTATTATATTGGGTTCACTGTAGTTTAAAGTAATATAGATAAGACAATTATGCAAAAGGTTCCTAATAATGGATGGTGTTGGGACTTACAAAAATGATTCCATTTTTGGTTCCTCCTGCCATTTGAGAATAGAGATAATGTTTTGGGGAGTTTCTTGAAAAATGGATCAACTCAAGGTGCTCGGGGAATTTAAGACGAGACCCTGAACTCACAAAATTGGAAACAAACTAAGAGAAATATGTTTGCTGAAGGTGTTTCATTCTTTAAGGAGGAGTATCTAAAATCATGGAATTTCATAGGTGGAATGTGGGTGTTCATAAAGGCACAATGGGAAATGTTGACGTCCCGACTCGATAAGTTCGTGCTGCAAGTCTCCATTTATCAATGGGGTCAGTGATAGAAGAAAAGGGACTATACTGGAGGGCCAGGACTACAACACAACCCTAAGCCCTAGTGTTAGTGCAAGAGTGTATCCACCGCGGTATGGACCAATGGGCATGAAGGTAGGGGATTAGTGAAGGATAGTGCCTAATGGAGTAGCTTTACATATGAATGGTTCTCGCAAAGTATGGGGTCTCGCGAAGCAGCTTCACGAAGGAAAGATGATCACAGAGCAAAGAATCATAGAGAAAAGGGGCTCACAGAGTGAAGCGTCTCACAGATGGAAGAATCTCATAGAGAAAATACTCTAGTAGATTAATTCCTCTCACGGAGCGAATCATCTAATGTAGTAAATCCTCTAATCGAGCACTTTGTGAAGGGCATCACTCGGTAGTGGCATGGAGCTCTGTGGAATGGGAGATAGGTTTCACAAGGGGTGGCATGAACATATATATGAAGGGGGGTGTTCCAAGTATTAATATGCAATATAGGTCTATGGAGTGCACTACAGAGCACAATTCTATGTCGTGAATCACAAATGTGTTCCGCAAAGAAAATTTAACTCCATAACTAGACGGAGTTCCCTCAAGTTCGTCGTAATGGCGGATCCAACCGCCATCGAGCTTATCAGTTCTTGCGGAGGCTCTGGTCATGTTACCTCAAGATCATTGTAACTACGGAGTTGAAAGTTATCGAGATCTGTGGTTCTCGAGGAGGCTCCAGTCAAGTTCTTATGCACTATGATCATAGAGGGAGCTTTGCGAATGGGATCTGCAAACTAGTTTTCCAACCCAACTTCAAATTTCCATAACAACTAATCAGTAACTCTATTCTTGGCATATGACCAGTCATATGAAATCATGAGATACATGATATGATCTTAGATCATGAATTCAAGCATTTCTAATATTTTAATGATGCGTTTTCCGGCTCCAACAATTATGATTTCAAAAACAACACTTGGTAAAATTTTCATAATGTTACTTCTTACTCACAATCATCATGAAAATCAAATAGTGATATTTATTGTCTCTATTTCTCTTTTAATATGCAAGAATATAATCTATAAATACTACCACAAACAAATCATGGTAATTTCGAAAGCCCATATTTATTAAATCAAGGATTATAGAGGTAGAGTTATTAAAAATAAAAAGAATAATAACAAATTGATAATATATTTACATTGAATGAAATGTTGCTTGTATAAATCATCATTATTAACAAACAAATATTGATATAAAAAATGGAAATTAATCTTTAAATGTATTGAGATTCATATAATCTATCAATTATGTCTTCAATATGGGGGATAATATGCTTGTGCTTGATATTGATAAAGTGATGTTCCCAGTAATCAATGTAGAGTGGAATTGATCCATCATTATTCTTAAGAAATAGAATAGGTGAAACCCAAAGTGAAAGACATTACGGAATGTATCCCAATTAAATACTCACCTATAGTTTCTTCTTCGATTAAAGTAACATAATTGGTTCCATTCATTAAGGAGTCTTTGAAATATCTATAACATGAAGTATTAGTTATATTGAAATATATACATCATGATTAGGTAGAAGACCAAAAAATTCATCAATAAAGAAAACATAAAACTTGTATATTGTACATGTATCCTTCATATTTTGTTTCCCACTAATCTTCATAGATATATAAGCTTCATTTATCATAATTAATATGCACAATTTGGACATAATTTTTATTAGATGTTCATATTCATACTCCCATAAATAAATGATCATAAGTTATTTTGGAACATGAAAAGTGAATTTTATTATATGGAAATAAATACGGGTTCTATATAGTGAAATCAAATTCATACAAAAAATGACATAGAATTCAAATAAACACAGTGTCATAATATGTATTGGAAGAAATTTCTGAGAATCATAATTCAGATAAGTACTATATACTTGTGATGTAACCGGTGTGTCATAAGATTTTTCCTAGATACAACCAAATCTAATTATTTAGGTGATATGAAGATACCCTAAAAAATTGTTTAAATAAAATATTTTTGGGGGATATAGAATCATAAAATAAATTATGTGTTCTAGAGTGGATAATAAATGTGTACATTATCATTTCATTCTCCTAACCCATTTTGATAGTTTTCATAACATAATTTTTCCCTTTTACTTTGGGTATAAGAGACAGTTGATATTAATCATCCAAAATCAATGAATTCATGGACGGGATGGCATAGTAGCCATACTAATTTTATTTGAATAATTTTAATGCGGGTGGTTTATTATTTAGTGTATTATTTTCTTCCAATGTATTAACAAACATATTCATCGCCTTTCAACACACATGGGATTTATATACCACCTTCTTGAATTTAAAAAACCTCACATTTCCATTCAATCAATTCCATTGATGCATATTCCCACATTTAGGGAAACGTGATGTTGGGAATTTATTTCTATCAGGTGATTTATTTAAACTCACATGAGACCTGATATTTATTTTTTTATCAAAACAATTGGAATGGTTGATAGCTATAATATATACTCTTATTTTGAGAAAACGATAATGGATTTAGTCATTTCTATTGATTTCTCTTGTATATAATGACATTCAGTAACTTGGTTTTAATCCCCCGTTTAATTTGATCAATTTATCCTTCAAGGATAGTATTTAAACCATAGACATACCCTAAAATAATTTTAAAATTTTTCTCATTGGTACCAATGGATTCACCAATCTATTATGTAAGATTAGTAAATGACTTCTCAATATTTATAAATAGTATATTAGGAATTTAATTACTAATGAACATCCCATCAACCTCATCTCATTCCATGGATTTATTTTATTCTTAATTTCACGTACATTTGATAATAATACACCATTGATCCGCTTCACCTTCCAACTTGTAAATAGATAGGAAATATTTTTGATGTACCGATAATTGATTAAAAGAAAATAATTTCTAAATGGTTTTGATCCATCACTCATTATCAAGTGGATAACAAGCTCTACTAAAATAAGTTGATTTTTTATCATGAAATATTTAAACATTTTATTATAGCCAACATTAATCATATAAAAAATCTACATTATTCATAATGTAAGAATGTCATGTGAGTATTTCTATTGGATTTTTCATTCCATCTCTAAAAACATTTGTTTACTTAGGTAGACAATCCTTTCATTATTAGTCACATTCAGCATTAACATGATTTATTAATGTTCCATCCTTCGACTAAAACCAAAAAACCCTCTTTTATATAAAAAATCATAGCATAAAACCATAATTTCATGAATGAAAATAATTTTATAAAAATAATATATATTAATTACAAACATATTATAATAATTCATAATATATATATGGTAAAATTAATGACATTATTCATGGAGACAGTGTAATCTATATACACATGAACTCAATTTTTACTTCTAAAATGAGAGAATGAAAGAAAAATAAGTAATAATACAAATTTATTGGATAATTATAATATCATATATAACATTTTTATTCATAAAATTCATCCTTATACCATCCACATGAAATATAATTTAAAAATGAATCACATCAAATCGTGGAGATGGTAGTCAAAATGTACGTACAAGTGACATTACCATTTCATAAAATATTAGATGTAAATAAGGTAGAAATTATATCATCATTACAGAAGTATAATTGTATCATTTTTACATATATAAAAACTAAAAGAATCATAATACTCATATATTAAATTTTGAGAAGAAAAATTAATTGTATAATTGTGTAGAGACGGTAAGACGAACATATGGACGAGCGATGCATTCAATTAATGATTGATGAGAAAGTGGTTTTATAATGGTGATTTAATAAACATAATATCATTTTGGAGTCTTTTTTATGATGAAATAATTAATTTATTTTAAATATCAAATATTTAGAGGCTATAATTATTATTAGAAAAATAAAGTGTCTAGTTATGTTGATTAACACTTCTTTAAAATTTATCCATTACATATCCTATAATGGTCTCTAGTTGTATCATCCTAAACCGGATTACCAACAAACCAGTAACTAGATTGATGGGTCACATTGCCTCATGCATGTCTCCCAACATTTTATAAGATTCTGACTAGAAACAATTGTACATGGAAGAGATAGTGAGGACACTATAACATAATATCAGAAGTTCACAATGGAAAAACAAAATAAATAGAAATAATTAGTGGAATTATTAAATAAGTGAAATACAATAGTGAAATAAAAATAATCAAAATTTAATTAATGTGTTCAATACCAATTTAAACCAATTCATTCATGTTCCTATTCTTCTAAAAGGTACAATAATATTAATAAAAATAGAATAAAGGACTAACACCATGATAATACTAAGTAATATCTTAGTTATGTGCACCCATGCTCCCATGTATGCATCACAATATAAGAAATCATTATAAAGTCCTGCAAGAATGTAAGAATTCTCAAGTACACCAGTGCAATGGAGGACTCAGAAGGGTGACAAACATAAATCTCATTAGTCTGGCATCATCGTTGTCTAGACCAAAATAGATAGTTTAAAATATATTATACAATGTGAATGTATAGATAATTATTGAACCAAGGAAAATAAATAAAAACTCACCAATACCTAACATATCACCTTCTATGACATTAGAATGTATTCTAAATAATGTAACTGTGAAACGAATGGTATGTATACAAGGAAAAAATAGTAATGAAAACCAAGGTAGAAGTAGAATAATACCCCAAGACTATGTTTTATATTGTGGTCACAATGCCATGTCATTATACTTGTCTACTAAATAATCAAAGAGAAACATCAGTTTTGAATAGGGTGTTTATAGCTATCATAAAGAATACATCTCATATCATTGAGTCCATCAAGGAAAATAGATATATTATACTATGTATCACTCAAGGAATTTTAACTCTGAGTCTTTCCCAATTATATCACATAGGGGGATGAGTATCTCCCAAAGAATGAAGTAGCCATTTTGGGAAATAGTTTGTGTATTGTTGTTCCATTAGGGAACTGGTATCACATAGGAGTATGATAAACTACCCCAGAATCCATTTAATATCAAGAGAAGGAATTTTCCCCAACATTATGGGTCATAACCCATAAGGAACATTGAGTCCCTCCATGAGCCCTTAATACCAAACTCATGTTCTCTACCAGACCATATCAAGTGAACCATATCAACATATAATAGAATTTTTACTTAACAATATTTTATCAAATAATATTTTAATGCACAAGATAAGAAATATATCAATCAATCCATTGGAGGAGTCTCATTTCTATACATGGAAATATAAAAATAATCCCAAGTATCACAACATGAACATTTTATGTAAACTCATACAATATAATATATCCAAGGAGACCCATATGGAATATTGTGTATTACTCAATTCTTGTAAACTCTATTTCCATCATAGATATCACCCATAGTAGACCGGGTATCACCCATAGCATGGTGTAGCCATCTAAGTAATGGGTTCATCGATGGTTTCTCCCAATCCTAACGAGTATCACTCATGAGTATAATACATCACTCAGTAGGCCCTCACATGGAATGCTAAAGCATTGCCCTCAGTGCATCTGGTTATAAACCAAATGAGGACAACGAGTCCATCAACAAGTCCTTAATATGAAACACATCATCTCTACCAACCCATATCAAGTGACATATATCTATCAAGGCACCAAAAAAGGAAATGATTCTATATAAATTCATGCCACTACATAATCCCTTCAAAAATTATTATGTATCAAGCATGTCATTTACTGTAACAAAAAAATAAAATTCAATTAAAATTATTCAATGAGGCAATTAGATGACACCAATATAAGTTTGTAATTTCCTACATAAAAAATCACATTCATAAATAACGATATTCAATTTATATAACATGCCAATAGGTTAAGAGGTGCTTTGTTTATTAAAAATTTATAAAAGGGACGGATAGTCCATTCATTAACATGAAAATAAAATAAGACTTTAACAAGACTTTTAGGATATCCCATCATCGAAAAATCACTCCTAAGGTTAAATGGAATGAGAAATGTGTAGGGGTATCCCTACATATATATTTATATTCATATGGCCAAATCCACTCACACCTGTATTCATTTTCATTTCATACATTAGAACACATTTCCCCAAATATATATATTTTTTTACCATGGATGATTATATATATAACAAGAAAACATAAATATATATTCCTACCAATACATATGTAGTTCATCAGCTTTATCTATGGAGGCGTGAAATGACCCGACATGGTCTAACACAATACAAATAAATTATTCGGATCTTCGTAACTATGATATCCCCAAATTAAAATTTAGTGTCATAAAGAATGGTGGAAAACATTTCTTTCAACCATCAACAGTGAACCATGCCAATATGAACACCTTCATTTTTTATGGTGGTTACTGGAATCTTCAAAAATGTGATTGTAATTATTATTAAATAATTTATTTATTATTTTCAATTTATTCTTTTTTAATTAATTAATATTTTGAATTTATTTTATTTTACTTTTAAATTTATTTTAAAAATAACACATTACTTGGTACCAAATCTTTGAATTATGATATGAAGCTCTGATTTAAGAATGGCCTTCCTTGCATACCCAAGAATTTGAATTCCCCTAGAACTTTTTTCAAATTTCAATATGTGAGGAGTTACATCCATCCCAAATTATGACTTCACGTTCTTAAGAAGACTTCAAAAAATAATGAAAACATCACCTAACCTTAAAGGGTTAGTAAGTATCATTTAAACAATCACATTGTGTTTCGATATGACCAACTCACCTCTAAGCCTATTTTAATGATAAAAAATAAGCCATCAGAACGCGATCCAGCACTCGATTCTCCAACTGAGTCACTCAGAAAATATGTACCTGACCATGTTTAGAAAGATACATGATCATATAAACATGTATTTAATAATCTAACTGAAGGTACTACCCACCATAGGTTATTACATTGTAAGGAAAAATTATTAAAACCACAAAACCTCCACCATCGGAATAGACATCGAATAATAAAACATCATCCCTGAAACACATATAGAATAAATTATAGAATGGTTGAAAAGTTGATTCTACCCCGACTTCATTTCTTGGTCGAGCCAAAAACATCTTGAAATAACCTAACTAACACACATCACACTCATCTCCACCTGACATCATGCTAGAAACAATTCTTTACTAACCGTAAACCATAATAATGTAGATACAAAGTCAATCCACTATGGTTGACCACCCAAGAAGAAAAATGACTTAGAAAACCAATGCATTACAAAAATAATTGTCATGCCTTCTCCCAAGTCATCTTTCATTTTCTATGAAAAAATACATGAATGTCCATACCTATCTTTTGGCGACGTTTGTTGGTTAAACCAGCACTTGGCCATTTAAAATTCATCATACCATCGCACTAACAAGGGGGTAACATCCATCCATGATTTTATAATCATTACACCGTTTTAAGTATCAACTCTGAGCCCAAAAACTAGACTAGGATAACATCATATTTAAATAACTATATTCTAAAGAAATATCCAAATTATTCCTCACTAAATGTTTTCAAAGAGATGTTTGTTCATGACCAAGATTTCAATATCAAATCATGGATTGAGCCTAGTACAATATCTAATCAGTAGTCAAGTCAAAGGATATGGCTGGTTTCTTAGAGTCCATCCAAGGAACTCTAACACAGGAACCAAGGTATCACTTTTGAATCACCAACCACGCCTCGGTAGTAACCACAGATTCAGCGTGTTAAACAATGAAACCCACCTAGAAAATACTAATAGCTTTTAAATATGTAGTATAGTTTAATAATAATACTTCATTTGTGAATATAAGATGATGTAATTATAGAGGAAATGTTCTTTAATAACCAGAATATTCTATGTGGAAGACCAAGAAAACAAGAAGAAGAACAATCTAACCACTACGGGTTGACTTCTTTAGATGGAACCTCAGCTTCACCTTCCAACTCACCACAATTAACTGATCACAATTCCATTACCACGATAAAAATTATATGATCACGAAATCTTACCAACTAGTTTCTATCCCTGAATAACTACGTTCTATCGATTTGCATACTAATCCAACCATTTTACCATCCTATTATAGAAAATGCACTGACATTCACAAGCCTCAATGGAATTCAAATAAATAAGACCATTCTCTAATGGTCCTCTTAGGATGTGTTCCTTAAACTTCGAAGGAAACATTCAACATTACTAATGTCACACTCACCTCCATAGAAGTTTTTTAGTTGATTAATTTAAAAGAGGGAGAGAGAGAGAGAGAGACCCACCACTCATTAGTGGACATGATCAGATTAGGCTTAAACGAAAGCATGATACTTATAAGAGTCAATATAACAACTATTAAAGCATTTGGCATGAAAACCAAAACCATCTTGTCCATCATGTTAAAACATATAGATATGATATAGTCATCTGAATCATTATGAAGAACATCAATTCTTTACACTAGGTCTCTCTACTATATAGATGAAATAAGACTACACTTAATAGCACATGCCTCAACAGTTAACCCAAAACCAAACAAATTTTTACACCATTTATCACTCAATGTGCACTTTGTATATGAACAACTAACAAACTGCGGTTTCATATGTAACTGAATCATCACACATACTATCCATATGCTTATCAACCCTATGAGTTAAATATATGTTATCCATTGTTGAAAACTAGCACAACAACCTTTGATTTCATATCACTCTACAATTGAGAAATGACCTCTTGAGACATCCAAATAGAAGAAAAAATATCATGAGACCTACTACGTCGATGACCATGACCAAGTCATGTCTTATTTACTAAAACTCGTCATTTCTCAATGATCACAACCCAAAAATGGGTAAAATACATCATGACCACCGATCTGAATAAGGGAGTCATTAAGAAAGGTACGAGTACTACATGGGACTATGAAACCCGAATGACATAAAAATATAGAAAGATCATAGGAAAAGAAAGGAATTTAAACTCTAAGGGTGATTCCAACCATGATCTGGTCCACTATGAGAGAATAACATGTCAATTCAATCATTACAAGACACTATGAGAAGTCACTATGACAAATGTATGATTACCTAAGCCATTGAAAAGGAAAAGAAAACATATGAAAAATGTTCCTGCTTCCCTTTAATGGAAACATGAAGTATAAAATTAAGAAACCCTTACATGAGGGTTTTAAATAAAAGGAACCACCTTGGGTTCCTTTTCCAGTCCATTTACATTTAATCACAATTAAGAATAAAAAATCTAAATATTTAATATAAATCATAGATTACCAATTTTAAGATGAATGATCTAGGCACTTTTTTTTCAACCAAAATCTCAACGAAAAATGTGCATTTCCCATTAATGTTTTTTCTTGAATACCAAATAATTTTTGAAATAAATTATTTTATACTATAAAATCTTTTTACAATTTCACAATGGACTTTATGGATGTTTAAAGTTAATGTATTTTTATAGTATATGAATAAAATCTTCCAAACTAAAAATATCCCATTCACTATTTAAAAAAAAATAGGTCACATTTAAACACAACCCATAACCCATAGTTCATTGCATTGGAATAAAACTGAAGGAACAAAATCATATCAGCATTCCACCAATATATATATAGCTACATTGAGATACATATGTTTGAAAAATTAATTTAAAGGGGACTATCATGTTGAGTGTAATGATTCATCATTTTCATTCCAGGTTAATGGTATAATTCAATAAATTACATAAATCGACAAGAAGCATAAAGTAAATCATTAACAAAAGGTAAATCATATAAAATTTATTATAAATGTCATGAAAATTATTAATAGCGTTGGCCACCTGGTCATTCCCCCATAGGTGGGCAGATCAAGCCCATACATGACTATTTATCTATGTCCTACACATCTAGAGTCTCCCTCCTACCAAAGAAAACTAGTAAGATAAAATATAAATAAGCTCTAATACCACTTTGTAATGTCTTGAAATGTCTTACCATCGAACTGATGATGGACTAGTGTGTCACATGGCATCAATAACTTCTCCACTCATGTCAGATGTTTCCCACAAGTAGATAGGGTCTCGGGAGGTGATAGTGGGGAGACCATACCCTAATATAAAAAGTGTGAAATGGTATAAGAGATTACATAAAAATCCAGAATAGAAGTTGTAATGAACTGCATTTTCATGGATGAATGAAAAAAATAAAAATTTTATAAATGTGGGAACACCAATTTAAAACAATTCATTCATGTTAATATGGTGCTTCAAGGTAAAATACAAAAAAATAAAAAATATAATAGGAATAAATCCATAACCATCCAATGTACTAGATCAAAATTTTTCTCCCTGATCCCAAGTATATTACACATCACAAGAAATCACTCTAAATACCTACAAGCATTTTCGACTACTCGAGTACCCAGTTAAATTGTTGCCCGAGTAAGGTGTGAGAAATAAATATATGTAGGTTGCCTCTGCCAGGGTATATACCAAGATAGATATTGAGATATAATTTTATCAGTGCAGAGGTATAGAGATGTAATGAACATAGCTGAATAAATAAATAGTAACCCATCCCTTATATATAACAAATATTGGCCTAAGATGGAATTCTCGAAAAAGAACTGATGTAAGCAATGTTACTTATAAAATAAAAATACAAGTAAGCAATCCAAAGTAGGAGAATATGGAGTTCCCAAGACTATGCTTTACCATGTTTTCACATTGTTGTGTCATTATATATTTATTGTAATAATGAAAATTGAATCATTATATGTGAATTTTCTTCTTATAGATATCATAATGATTTAATCTCACATATAAATAAAAAATCCTTTTGTCAATCTAAATGTTGATTATGAGGCTATCCATGTCAATCTACGTAGAATATTGGGTATCACTATAGTAAATCCAATACAATCGAATACCATTGAGTCTGTCAAAGGAGATCCATACATAATCAAAATTGTTACTCGGGGTATGGTAACTCTATGTTTGTCTCATGTATCTCATATATGGGAATAAGTATCACCCAATGCATGGAGTAGCCATCATTCCAAAGGATCTATCCATGGTTGTTCCCCAATAGAACATATATCATGTAAGAGTATATCAAACCTCCCATGAATCCCTTTCCCTGTAATCCAAGGAATCGGCCCCTATGCATCGGGTCGTAACACATCTGGTACGATGTGTCCTTACATGAGTCTTTAATGGGGAACTCATTCTCTATACCATCTTGTATCAAGTGAACAATGTCAGCAAGGAGAATCATTTATAATTAATCATATGATGTAATATAAAATTTGAAAGTACAATTTATGAAAAAATACATCAATCCAGTAATAGAGCCTCGTTCCTATCGAATGTGATCTGAAGAATATCCCAAGTATTTCAATAGGAATATCTGATATAATCCAACACCACTGACTCCATCCAAGGATATTCATATAGAATCTCAATTATCACTTGCATCAAGGTAAATATATATTTTTCATAGGTATCACAAATAACATATAGAGTATCACTCATAGCATGGAGTAGCCATATTAATAATTGGTCCATAAATGGTCTCTCTGCTATGGAACCAGTATCACTAAGGTGTATAATAAATCACATTTTAATTCCTCACTCAGAAATCCAAATCACCACCCCCGACACATCGGTTTATAACCCAAATGAGCACATAGATTCCATATATGAGTCCTTAATATAGTACCCATGTTTTCTATAGGCACGTATCAAGTGATCCATATCATGAAAGACATGACATAACGAAATTCATCTCTATAAAATCATTCTATTAAACAATCACTTTATTATGAACTATGTCTCAATCATGTCACTTATTCTAACAAAACATGACAATTAAATTCACATTATTCAAAGGGGAACATATATTAGACAACTATTTGTTGGGTATTACCTACTTAGGAAAATCACATTCAGAAAGTATGCTATTCAATTTAAAAAACATTCTCTATAGTTATGATGTTCTTTGGTTTGTTAATGATTTAAAAAATATAGGTATAGTTCATTCACTAACATTAATAGATGCAATGTGCTACTATTTAATATACCATATCATGGAAAAATCTCCCACTAGAATCAATGGAAAGAGGAAAGGGTCATGAGAATTTTTTTAAATGAAGGTACGATGTTTTATAATTAATCAAATATGAGTCCATTCAGTATAACCAATTCATTTAACTCATAAATTCTTGGAAATTAAATTAATAAAACTCATTTGTAAAGGAAAATTTTTATGGAAATAATGAATTTAACAACTTGGAAAATTGAAACCAAAAGGGGTTAATCAATTATACATTCTGTTTATCCACTATAATCTCAATCATATATAAACTACAATGTAATAAGACATAAATAAAAAATAAATAAATCCAAACTTTTATCTAGAAGATGATGCACCTCCGTTAGAGGGGATTTATTATTAAATCAAGAAAAATATTTCTATAAAATATATCTATTCAATTAGGCATAAAAAATAATTTTCCAATGGACAAATTTTTATATAAAACTGCAATGCATGGAAACACATTAAATAAAGGTGTGAAGAATGTTCAATTAATTAATTAATGCTATCAAGAATTTAAAGGGAATAAAAAGGGATACAACCTCAAAAGATGAAAATGATATTAGGCACATTAGATTTTAAGTGGTGACCACCTGATGCTACTTGTAAACTATTAATAATATTCACCTAGTCATATATATAAGGACACCTAGACCCTAGGAACATATTCTCATTGATAGATATATGCGCATTGGGATCTATATATATATGATTATTTTTTATTACCATATCCACTCACATGTGTATTTATTTTCATATAAAAAATATGAATATATATACCCATAAATATATATTCACTACAATGGAATAATATACAAATAATGGGGAATCATACATACAAATATTCCTACCAATGCATATGTGGTGAGTCATATTTGATATTGGAGAATAGAAACCACAAGAAATGTTCAAATATACGAAAAATAAATTACAAGGAACTCATATACTAAGGAAGGCCGAAATTATAATTGAGATAAAACAACAAAAGTGGAAAACCATACTTTTATCTATATTTTGTGAATTCAAACAATCTATACTACTTATCTTTTGTTAGGGGTTTCCAGAATTCACATGAAGAAGCCCCCGAAGATGCTTGAGAGACCCTAAAATAAAAAGTAAATAGAAAATACCTACTTATCCGAAAACCTAGGTTCAGATGCACATCACTAGGTGATGGATAAACAAGAAATTATCTGAAAAATAAGAGGAAGGGGGATTAAAGACCTTACGTAAATGTTTCTGAGAGAAAACTGGAGGAAATCTGGTTAGATCAGCATGCCTGGAGGAGGCTATAAGGGGGTTTTCGTGCATGGCATTTAGAAGGAAGGGGATTGGGGTGTCACATGATGCAGGTAAGGGAGAATAGGGGGATAACCCTTGGGTCTCTATAAAAATTCATCAACAAGAAAAAAACAACAATAATAATCACAATAATTTTTTTTATTATTAACAATAAATCTTTTATTTTATTTATTTTAAATTTCTTCTCATTTAAATAATTTTTATTAAAAATTTAATTTAAATTTTTCTTGAATATTGTAAAAAAAATAGATCAAATTGTCCAAACTCTTGTAATTACGATCCATATATCGTATTTAGGAACAACCCACTTATTGTACATGAAAATTTAAATTCCCCAATAATTTTTTCGCAGTACAAAATTTAAGACGTAACACTAGTGTTTGTATTTTTGGAAAAGAAACACATATACAATGTATTTATGGATGTGTTGATGATAATTTTACATTGTATGGTAAGAATATAAGGCTCTATGTGGTCTAATGAAATGTAGGAGGAGGTGTCCTTTTGTAATTTAGTTGAGAGGCACTTCTGGAATTTCACTATGGATTAATGTAAAATAAATATATTTTCAATATAATTACCTCTAAATGGATTGATATTAATGTTTAATCAAGAATGTGACATTATAAAACCATCTAATATAATTTATATCATTTTTAATATAATTATAAACATTATAATTTTTATTAATCCTTAGTTAACATATTTTTATTTTAACTATGGTATCGAGATTTTCTATATTAAAAGATTTTAATTTCTACATATAAGGTCAATATTTGAATATAAATGAATAATTTATGATATTTTAGACAATATAAATTTTTTTTGATTTATTTAATGTTTTTATGATTTATAAATAATTTAATAAATTATTAATTTATACATTTTCATTATTTTCAATTTCTCACAATTCAATTAATTTGACATATATTACATCATGAAAAGGATGAAATTGAATATAATGCTTTTAAAACTCCAGCATTTTTTATATAGATCTGAAATTTTTTATGTCAAATTACCTTATTGAGATTATATTTGTTTTACTTTTTTTGATATCATTTAATATATTTTTTTATTTAATGGAGAAATAAGGTATATGCGTTACATATGAAATTAAGGAATTTATTTAATTAATTAAAATTATATATATAATTATATCATGATAATAAAAAATTTTATATCTAAATTGACACTTATATTCATTCATAACATACTTTTTTCCACACATGAAAAAATAAGATATATTAAAAACAAAGTGATATTTTTTAAATTTCATAGATTTTAATAAAATATAAGTAATTTTCAATGACAAGTGTCCATTAAATAAATTATTTAATAATAATAGCTATTAAGGATTGAATTAACTTCTCCAATAAGATTTTTGATTATAAATTATGGAATTATATCTTATTGTTTATCCGTATTATCTATATTTACTATTTTCCTAGGTGAAAAATTTAACAATGGATTCTATAAATATTTACCAAAAAATAAATGTAACTTAATTAGAAAATATGAAAAACATGATTCTAAATGTTCACTTAATATTACGTAACTAAATAATTATTATTTGGAGAAAATATTTTTAATTTATGTTAAAATAAAAATACAAAAAATGATTTATAAAAAAAATCCATTTCAGCCTATACACAAATTTATTCAAATATGATTCATAGAAAAATAATTTTTTAATGTGTAAAATATTTTATGAAGTAATTAATATAAAACATTTATTAAAATATTAAAACAATATGGATTAATTTAAATTATTTTTTTAATATATTGGATCGATAGAAAATAAATTAAAAAATATTTACATTTCTTTTTGAAATTTTGTTCTTTTTGATAATAATAATTTATATTTTCAAAATTTTGTTACAATATATTCCCATAAATAATTTTTTTCGACGGTAAAATATGTATAATATTTTAATAATATTACCATGTTCATCTAAACTCATACATTCTTATAAAACAAGCTAATAATGAAATGAAATTATATAAAGAGAAATATTACATAAAAATATCAGGGTTTTATATAATTGGCTTGCAATATATTTTATATTTAATTGATTATGTTTATTAAATAATAATTAATTTTTTAGGCATAATAATATGTCAATTAATGTATGAGTAGTCCAATGGAAATATTTAAGTGATTAGTGGTGAAAAAAATTATATAGCCCCACCAGGTATCTGTGGTCTGCAGAGACAATAATTTTTGGGTATTTTTCCATGGCTACCCATTAATTAATTAGGTATCAGATACATTCATGATGAAAATTAATGTATATTGGATGTATTCATGATTATAAGAATGATGTCTCCATTTTACTCTTGATAGTATTATTATGATGTTAAACGTTATACATTATATATCTTAATTGTTTTTATTTTTATCCATGCAATTATTAACAATGTTATTCTATACATTTATATATTTAAAGCTCATGTTATTGATTATATGAATGATTTATCTTTTATCCTTTCATCTAAAATGTTAATGAATGTTTTGTTAGTGATATATTTTGTTGTACAGAACCCATTCCTAATAATATAAGATAAAAAATTTTTAATTTCATTTAATAGGTTCCACAAAAATATTCTAAACTTAATTAAATATTGTTATAAAGAAATAAAATTTATTTCAAAAAGTTTATCGTGACTTTTTTTAACATTTCCAACATAAAATGAATAAAGTTTATGTATCTTGTCTACAAGGACAAGTAAATTGTTTGATCCTTTATGACATAATCTATTTTATGTTGTACTAATGTGATAAATTTACAAACATCTATGGGTTTAAGGAATCTAGGTTATTAATATTGGTATCAAAGTAAGAATAGTTGAAACTTTGGTAACAAGATTTAGGAAAATGATGATTATTGAACATAACCCTAAGTCAAACTCTATGGATCTGTCTATGAATTATAAATCATCCAATCCTTTTAGTATATTATAGTTTTTTGTTATTTTCTAGTAATCAAATAAATTATTAGATATAAACAAGTTCATGTTGTCTACTACATATATTCACCATGGGGTAATCAATATATATTTTCAATTTTTTGTAATTAATAATTTGTGATTGATTCCAACCATAATAATATTTTTGAAATAGAAATATATAAAAAACATTGAGATGGAAATCCATAATAAATAGTCCATAACAGATAACTCCCCAAATAATTAGACTTTTTAGGGTGGTATATCACAAACAGCTTTAGCTAAAAATTCTTTTCAATGGAACCATAATCTATCAAAAATAATTATTAATAATGGTAATGTTTTTTTTTTACAAAAAATTATTTATTTTGGAATATTATTTTCACCAAAAAAATTCATCTGAAAATGCATATAATGAAATAAAATATCCATCAATATTAATATAAATTCTAATCAAAATTATAAATAATTAAAATATAATTAAAACTCATTTATTATAAAATTTAAAAATAAATATAACGTAAATTTTCTTTATACAAAAGAAATCAAAATATATCATTGGGGATGAATCCTTTCTCTAATTGGGGTGGAAAATAATGTCCAATTATCCAGGGGAACCCCATAACTAAACTATCTGTGAGCTGTTGTAAATACTCTATCATGTTCTCACATATCATATCTCACATTCAACACTTCTCTTGTTTCTCTAAGTCCAATCTCCTTATATCCTTATATTAAGATCTTATAACTTCCTCACACACCCTAGAGGAAAATGATGATGAAAATGATACATTATATTAGATATATGATATTATTAATTCATTTTAATAAAAATATTCCATGTTCAAATATTGAATAATACTAATCACCTAAACATTATGAAGGAAAATTTCCATTTCTTACATTCATGATACCTCATCAAAACATGGATCACACATTACCTTATTTCCTACCTATCCTAACTTCACCATTATGATTAGGAGAATCCAATTTATCATATATATCCTACAACCATATGATTTGACGATTAAAATTTAAAAAAATATTCTTTTAATTGGATAAACAGGAATGAAATTGTAACCCCAATATATTGTAGTCTCTCACCAATAATATGTCTCATACTATAAGTGCATATATTTATGTACACATCATACTCAGTATTATTTTTCATCATCTACATCCTGTATACAATTCTCAAATACATTAACTGTTAAATAATAATAAAAATAATAATATAGAAATCTATAACATAATAATACCTACCAAGCTGATGATGTTATATTATTAATATAGAGACCCAAGCTTGACGTACATGGACATTACATGACTTTTGTGGAATAATGAATACATAACAAGAACCAACACCAATAGACAATAATAGTTTATTGTATTTGGAAACATGGAACATAATCTTCTAATCTTGGTGAAAGATCTTCAACATCACCCACAAAGATCTTCAACTTTTTTTTCTTACCTAAAACCATTCTTTATATCCTGGGGAAAAAACATAAAAAGGGTGATATCAAATGCTCAGTAAGGGTATGCATGGAGAAAATAAAACAAATCATATACATTTGAACATAAAAACATGACCATAATGATTAAACATCAAAATCTTGAGCAATTAAACAAAACATGGCAGTACGTTAGGCATAAATCAAAATGGAACATCAATCATGATAAAATAGAATGGAAATAAAACATGTAATTGCGGAAAAACATTAAGCACATTATATGATTTTGGTTGTAGCCAAGACATTGCTGCCAAGACCATCTTAGTGGACAAAGTCCCTTACTGAACTGAGTTCACTCCTCGTTCCAGTCCTGTATCACTGAACCAGATTAAATTTCTATTCCAGCCATGTATATCTCATGAGATAAAAATCTTTACCCAATGCATTGGAGGGAGATCTAGGTCCCACCCATCTCATAATGAAATCATTCTTACTTGTGCCAAAAAATAAACTTAAAACATTCATCATAACCCAAAGAATAAAATGGGTTTCATAAAAATCATCCCATCATCACATAATCCATATAAAAAATAGATATTTCATAATTAGAAAAGTGAAACCATATAAATCATAGAGACATTATACATGAATCTTAAACATATAAAATAATGTCATTTTAGATAGAAAATTGTTTCGACAAAACACTTGAAATGAATTCTTGAGGAAAATATCTTTTCTTCTTCAAAATCACTTTCTTTTTAAAAAATTCTCTGCAATTTTAAAAGAAAAGTATTCTATAGAAAATAGTCATGAAATAATGTAGATTAAGCTTCATGAAAATAAGGCCTTATAAAAAAATAAAAATCTGTTAAGCCATAATAGTTAAAAATTTCTTCTCGTACTTTTGTCGGAAAAGTCAAAAAGTACCTTATTTGGTAAACAAAAGAAATATTCCTTCAATACGATGTGGTAAAAGTAAAACAAATGGTAAAAATGACATTAAGCATACATGGATGAAAATTAAAAAATTTATGAAATCATTTTGAGAACATATGGAAATATTGATAAACATAACCCAACTAAATACTTACGAATAAACAATCCCGGATAAGAATGATATTGGAATAATTATCCCATACAAAGATATTTTTTTAAATAAAATAGATCACTTATGTGTATTCACTATATGGTCAGTTAAAGAATGTATAGATACATGATAATAGATAAAAAATTCATTTCTCACATAATCAAAGAATGACATAAACAATAAAGGGAAGATCAACCCAAATAACAAAAATTAGGTTAAGAAGTTCCCTTACATCGTGTCCGACTTGACTCGATCATTCTTTACTCTCCTGAATAATAAAACAAAGATAATTTATAATTGATGAAGATCCTTTTTCCAATGTATTATTCATATTATATCACATATTACCATGTTATAAACATTATGAAACCATTTAATTTTACAACGTTTGTTTTGTCGATATTTGGTACTTGAGACAAAAATGGACTTCTAATAATTACATGTTGTTCATGTGGTAAAAGTTTTATTATATCCAGAATGATACTAATGATTTATATATCATATATATTAGATATATCTAGCATATACATGTATTTATAATATTACATTACATATATAGGTAAGAAAGGAAATGCACCGTTCATGGAGACGGTAAGTCGTACGTACGCATGAACGCTACTTTCATTTCTATTTATTATTTTAATGGAATTAAAACATAATTAAAAATAAGTATATTATAATTCCTGTATAATATCATATATAATATCATTAACTCCATCATTTATACAGCCCAAATAAGGTATTAACGAATCATGTCACTTTGAGGGGGCGGTAGTCCGCACTTTCTGAAATGAGATTATCATATTTACCCACTATGGAAACCATAATGGATTGATATAATTGGGAATTAAAGAAGCATAAGGAAATAATATACACAATATATATCATATATAAATATAGTGCCATCATAATGGCAACCATGAGAGGCGGTAGGAGAAAATCGAACAATTGTCATTTCTTAAGGCATTAGTTTGACATCCACAGAAACATTACGTTCTTCATCCATTAGATGGAGCATTGTGTATGTTTAGTTTGAATAAATCTCATAAAAACATACTAGTATATTGAGGAAACTGTGTTTCTTATAAAAAAAATGATTAAAAAGAGTTTAGGGGTTAGAGAAGTAGATTAAAAGAAATCAATTTAAGAGAAATTGTTACCTTTAATTTTGGTAACATCCATTGGTATGAACCAAAAGGACTTCTTTAAGTTCCTTCTTCCTAAGTTAAGGCTTCTAAGGTAAGGATAGGGATGTAGGGAGCTTAATTTGGCAGAGGGTGGATGAGAAAAATGGCTTGATAGGTGTGAGGAATTGGATAGAAATTGTCTCTTTTTATAAGGGGGGGGAGGGGACCTTTTGGAAAGTGTGAAAATATTTTTTTATTATAAACTTATCTTTAGTTTCAAAAGGGACAAAAAATCAATAAATATAAATATAATATGACTCATGGTCGAAATAAAATGATCCAATCAGAATTATACATGTTTTGGATAATATTTTAATCATTATAATCTTATTTATTTAAATCATTTATTAATGAGGTAAATACTGCATCATTATTGGGTCATGAATAATTTAATTTATTTGATATCTAAAAATTATTAAAAAGAACCATCATGTAGGAAATATTTTTAGCTTTAAAATGAATATTTATAGTTAAAACGATAATTTATATAACCCCTTACAAAAATTAATTACTAAAAGATTTTTGTTAATGTCAATTTATTCTTTACATTAAATTAATTAATCTAAAGAGTCATTATCACTACCAAGTGTATTAATGGGGTCCCAAAATCGACCCAAGGATGCCCATGGTCATCCAGTACTCATCCAATAAGGTTTTTACAAGTGTTAAGGTAATTTTTAATTATTATAATATTCTTTTAACCTTGAATTACCCTATTTATCATTAACTGCGGTAAATAAAAGTCAAACGTTACTATTCACCAAAAATTATTTTCATATTATTGAACCATGTTTTACATCTTGATAACAAACATGTATGTTGGATTTTTGAAATTCAATTCATATATGTGGTAAAATTTCATTTAAATGAAAGATTTAGTTTTTTCAACTATCACTAAGTTGTTTCACTATTCATCAAAAATTGATGTTTTTCATAAAAATTCCAAAAATTCAGCCTAAGATATATTTGATATTCCGAATTCAAAAATTATGTCTATTTTTACAAATTCAAATCATATAAGTGGAAATAATTAATTTTAAAATTAATTCTTGTTATAAAAACAAATAGGGTGTTTTTAAGAAAAAATAACTATCAAAATATCGACACTTGTTTATATCCAAATTCAATGTGAAATTAATTCCAATGAGAAAAATTGGATTAAATGGTAAAAATATATTCTAATTACACTTTAAGAACAATTAAAAAGATAATCTAATCATATAAATTATTCCGATGAAAAAAGTACTTTTTAATTAAAATATGGCATGTTTTTACTATTCATTAAAATATAAAAGTTATCAGAATAATATGAAAAATTTATCCAAAGTAAATTTTTATATCTGGATTCCAAAGAAGAATTTTATTTCCTCAAATTTAACTTATAAACATTTCAAAAACTAGATTGAATATGGGTATTCCATCAAAAGGCGGCAAAACTGCATTTTTTGAAAAATACTTATTTTACTCGAAAAAATTATTTTGTTCGCACACGATGTTCTAGAAAATGTGTAAGATGAAATAATAATGTTATAACATTAAAAATTTCATTAATACTATTAATAATTTCTACTTCATAATAATATTATAATCATATATCGTTGTTTAGTGAAACCCAGTATTGTGTACAATACATGCTATCGAGGAAGGTCATGATTGCATGTAATGCATGGAATGTCAGGGTTGCATGTATTGAAAGACTACATTGTTGTTGCGTATAATAGATTCCAACCATATTTCATTTATACATTGAATATATATATACACACTCAATGTTTCTTTTAATAACTACTATCAAATTAATTGAAATTGTGTGTAACACAATCCAAGAATAGTGTTGCGTATACTGAAAGCTAATACGGAGTTGGGTATAGCACAAGATAATCATGGTGTGGCATACAACAGAACATATAAAATAAATTAAAAATATTATATCTCATAAAATATTAGGGTGTTACATTCTACCCCCCTTAAAATGAATTTCTCTCTCGAAATTCTTCGGGGTTATAAATGGTTTACTACTTGAATGTTTCTTTCATATAAACCCAAATCGTAAAAAGAAATACTAAAAATTAATTTTAAAAAGTGATGTATGATTCATAACGGTTACCCCAATTAACTTATCATTGGGTTTCCACATAAGATAACATAGGTGAAAATATGGATATAGAAGAGAAATATAACCATCTAGTTCTGATGGAGAGTTGTAGAGAACATGGCTATGAAATAGCCTAAAATCACAGAGCTATAAATTTGTGATGATCTAAGGTACCGTCTGATTCATCAGATATAAGAGCACTAGGACACCATTTTTTGTTTTCTAGATCATTTCCAAAATGTTGAAGATTGTTTTTCAATTAAAATAAATACTTACTTGAATTTGGTACAATATCACTGTTGTTCGTTCCTTTAAAAATTTCTACATCATCTCATAAAATAAATGAAGTTAAATTTGTCATCCGTGAAGTGTTAACAGATCATGCGATAGAATGATAGGTCATTCCATTTGTCTCAAACAAAAGGTTGAAAAATTTTATTAAATATACATAAGTCCATCTATGATGATATTAATCATATATGGTGCCTAAAATATATTTATACTTCATATATCATACCACTTAATAAATTAAGACTAATTTATACTAATCAGGGACTTCATGTAGGCCAGTGGTATGCGATAAAGGCTTGTCACACATCGGTTTTGGGTTTGATTCATACAACCTTGTCCGACGCGACGGGTTGTCACCCGTCCTGCAGGTTGTACCTTTTTCTAAAACTACATTATTATAACATTCCTGCAATAATATCGAAAAATGATCTAGCCTTAAAAAAATACTCTCTAATGTCCAAAATAATCCATTCAAATCTTTAGACATATCCAAAATACATCTATCCAATCTCATATTATAAATAAAATGATTACTGGAAGGGTCACATAACAAGCACATAAATACCATAATTTATTCTTCATATATCACAAGATATATCTTGTTGGTCACATTTCAAACATGTGAATACCGTAATCGGGTATTCTCTTGAAAAAGTAATACCCATTGAACCTTAGTGAAAACACGAATGCTGTCAAAATTTAACTCTTTCCATATACCAAAATCCAAAAAATATATATATATTGAAACCGTGATATCACTTTTTCCTTATATCAGTCATGAGCTCATTAATACTATCAAACATTTCGTTATCTCATTATCCCTTATTTATGCGCATATTAGGTGCTTTCCAAAAATATCTGAATAACCATTCGTGGTAACTGGTACCATACAACATATACTTTCAAAAACATAAGGAAAAAAATTGTATAACAATCCTTAGATGACTCTTTATTCCATAGTACCGTGAGATTACTTATACAACATTACTCTTGATAAACATGTAATCATTCCACTACCTTCTTTAACAATTGATTAATCTTTAAAAAATCATTCATCTCACTTATCATTTGTAGTCTCTTCATCATATTCAATATAAATACTACACATAAGACCATGTTGATTCTCTTCATGAGATTTTCCCTTATGACATTGGTTTGCATAATTCCCGTACATTCCACATTTAAAACATTTAACCATTGTTGATGTCTTAGAAAAACCATTAACCTTGTCCATGATGTGAATTGAACCTTTTACTTTGAAATTATTGGCATTGTGTCCTTATTTTCCACACCAAATGCATCTTCCAGTTCCTTTGAAACATTCTCCCTGATTCCTCTTCCCACATGATTTACATGGGGGAAACTGGACTTTCTTTCCTCTATAATCATCATGAAACTCCATTTTTATCTTATTAGCTGAGTCAGGAAACTTAACAAAGTTGAGATTATTGGTAATATGATGATATTGATGATTAGGCATAATAATGATTTTTTCACATCCAAATCCTGCTTCATTTGTTTGCACAAGAAGAACATCATATTCTCCATTAACATGAATCCTTATGTTTCCTTCCTTTTATTAAAACCCAATAAGAATAGTTTGAGAGAAAAAAATAGTACTAGAAAAACAACATAATCAAGGGGGAGAACATTCAATCTCTAACATCTTATGGTTAATTCTATGGTCATTACCGTAATTCTAGGACTTTAACCTATACTTATAAGTAACCTTAGGGACATCCCTGGACATACATTAAAATATCTTTTTGGTATCTCACTAAAGTTTCAGCATCCTAGTTTACAAAGGATAACTAAACCTTTTCTCTGATACCAACTGTAGAGACCCAAGATTGACGTACATGGACATTACATTACTTTTTCAGAATAATTAATACATAACCAGAACCAAAACCAAAGGACCGTAACAGTTTATTGTCTTTGTAAACTTGGAACGTAATCTTCTAATCTTGGAGAAAGATCTTCAACATCACACATAAGTTTCATCCCCTTTTTTTATTACCTAAAACCTTTCATTATATACTGGGGAAAATAAAACATATAAATTGTGATATCAAATTCTTAGTAAGGGTAAGCATGGAGAAAATAAAACAAATCATATACATTTGAACTTAAAAAAATGAACATAATGTTTAAACATCAAAATCATGAAAAATGACATAATACATGGTAGTAAGTCGGACATGGAACATAATGGAACATTAATCATGATAAAATAGCTTGGAAATAAAACTTGTAATTATGGAAAAACATTATTCACATGATATGATTTCCGTAGAAGCCAAGGCATTGCTGCCAAGACCATCTTAGTGGACAATGTCCCTTACTGAACTGAGTTCACTCCTCGTTCCAGTCCTGTATCACTAAGACAGATTAACTTTTCATTCTATCCATGTCTATCTCATGAGATATAAATCATTACCCAATGCATTGGAGGGAGATATAGGTCCCACCCTTGTCATAATGAAATCATTTTTACTTGTGCCAAAAAGTAAACATAAAACATTCATTATAACCCAAAGCATAAAATGGGTTCTATAAACATCATCCCATCATCACATAATTCATATAAAACAAATGGATATTTCATCATAAGAAATTTGGAACCATACAAATCATAGATACATTATACATGAGATATACACATATGAAATAATGTCATCTTAGAAGAAAAATGTTTTTTAAAAAACTCTTGAAATGAATTCTTGAGGAAAATATCCTTTCATCTTCAAAATCATTTTCTTTTCACAAAATACCATGCAAATTTAAAATAAAATTATTTTGTTGAAAATAGTCACGAAATCATGTAGAGTAAGATTCATGAAAATAAGGCATTATAAAAACATAAAAATCTGTTCATGTCGTATAAGTTAAAAAAAATTCTTCTCGTACTTTTGTTAGAAAAGTCAAAAAGTACCTCGTTTGGTAAACCAAATAAATATACCTCCCATACGATGTGGAAAAAGTCAAAAAATGGTAAAAATGACTTTAAAAATACATGGATGAAAATTCAAAATTTTATGAAATCAATTTGAGAACATATAGACATTGATGATAAACATTACCCCAGTAAATAATTACGAATAAACAATATTGGATAAGAATGAGATTGGAATAATTAGCCCGTACAAAGATATTTTTGTAAATAAAATAGATCACTTATGTGTATTCACTATAAGGTCACATAAAAAATTTATAAATACATGATAATATATAAAAATTCATTTCTCACATAATCAACGAACAACATAAACAAGAAAGAGAAGATAAACCCAAAGAACAGAAATTTGTTTAAGAAGTTCTCTTACCTCGTGTCCGACTTGACTCGATCATTCTTTAATCTCCTGAATAATAAACCAAAGTTAATTTATACTTTCTTGTGAACCTTTTTACACATTATTATTCATTTTATATCACTTATTTCTATGTAATAAACATTATGTAACCATTTAAGTTAATAACGATCGTATTGTCGATATTTGGTACTTGAGTCAAAAATGGACTTCTTATAATTACATGGTGTTCATGTGGTAAAAGGTTCATTTTATCCAGAATTATATTCATGATTTATATTTCATATATATCATATATATCCAGAATATACATTTATTTATAATTGTACATAACTTATGGAGGTAAGAAATGTAATGCACCATTCATGGAGAAGGTAAGACGTACGTACGCATGAATGCTACTTTCATTTCTATTTATTATTTTAATGGATTTAAAACATAATGATACATAGGTAAATTAAAATCCAAGTATAATATCATATATAATATCATTAACTCCATCCTTTTTACATCCCACATAAGGTATTAACGAATCACATCACTTTGTGGGGGTAGTAGTCCGCACTTCCTCAAATGAGATTATCGTATTTACCCACAATGAAAACCATAAAGGTTTGATATAATTGGAAAGTAAAGAAGCATAAGGAAATTATAAACATAATATATATCATATATAAATACGGTTCCATCATAATGTCCACCATGAGATGTGGTAGGAGAAAATCTAAAAATCATCATTTGTTGAGGCATTAGTTTTGCACCAACAAAAACATTATGTTCCTCATCCATTAGAAGGAGTTTTGTGTAAGTTTTGTTCGAATAATTCTCATAAAACATACTAGTATATTTAGGATAATGGTTTTGTTACAAAATAAAGGATTAAAAAGTGTTTAGGGGTTGGAGAAGTAGAATAAAAGATAACAATTTAAGAGAAATTGTTACCTTTAATTTTGGTAACTTCCTTTGGTTTGAACCAAAAAAACTTCTTGAAGTGATTTCTTCATAAGTTAAGGCTTCTAGGGTGAGGAGAGGGATGTAGGGAGATTAATTTGGAAGAGGTCAGACGAGCCAAATGGCTTGATAGGTGTTATTAATTGGATAGAAATGGTCTCCTTTTATAAGGGGGAGGAGGGGCTCTTTTGGAAAGTGTGAAAATATTATTTTATTATAAACTTATCTTCGGTATAAAAAGGTCCAAAATCATTTAATATGATTATAATATTACTCATGGTCGAAATAAAATCATCCAATCATAATTAGACATGTTTTGGATAATATTTTAATCATTTTAATCTTATTTATTTAAATATTTTATTAATGAGGTAAATACTACATCATTATTGTGTCGGGAATAATTTAATTTATTTGATGTCTAAAAATTATAAAAAAATAAAATAATGTTGGAAATATTTTTAGATTTACAATAAATATTTATAGTTGAAAATATAATTTATATAACCCCTTATAAAAATTAATTACTCAAATATTTTTTTAATGTCAATTTTTTCTTTTCATTAAATTAATTAATCCAAATTGTCATTATCACTACCAAGTGGCTCAATGGGGTCCCAAAAACGATCCAAGGATGACCATGTTCGGTCAATACTCTTCCAATATGGTTTGGACAAGTGTTAAGGTAATTTTGAATTATTATAATATTCTTTTAACCTTGAAATACCCTATTATATTTAACCGTGGTAAATAAAAGTCAAAAGTTACTATTCACCAAATATTATTTTCATCTTATTGAAACACATTTTACTTATTGATAACAACCATGTATGTCGGATTTTTGAAATTCAATTTACAGAAGTGGTAAAATTTTATTTAAATGAAAGAGTCATTTTTTTAAGTACCACTATGTGGTTTCACTATTAATCAAAAATTGAAGTTTTTCAGAAAAATACCAAAAACTCAGACTAAGCTATATTTGATAAGCTAAATTCAAAAATTATTTCTATTTTTAAAAATTCAATACATAGAAGTTGAATTAATTAATTTTAATATTAATTACCGTTATCAAAACAAATAGCGTGTTTTTAAGAAACAATAATAATCAAAAGACCGACACTTGTTTATGTCCAAATTCAAAGTGAAATTAATCCCAACGTACAAAATTTGAATAAACGGTAAAAATATATTCTAATTACACTTTAAAAAAAATTAAAAAGATAATATAACCATATGAATTATTGAGATGAAAAAAGTTGTTTTTAATTAAAATAGCGCGTGTTTTTACTATTCATTAAAATATGAAAGTTATCAGAATAATATGTAAAATTTATCCATAGTAAATTTTTATATCTTGATTCCAAAGAAGAATTTTATTTTTTCAAATTTTACTTGTAAAAATGTCAAAAACTAGATTTAATGTGGGTGTGCCATCAAAAGAAGGAAAAACTGCATTTTTTGAAAAATACTTATTTTACTCGAAAAATTTATTTAGTTATCACACGATGTTCTATAAAATGTGTAAGATGAAATAATAATGTTATAACATTCAAAATGTAGTTAATAATTTTCATAACGGCTACTTCTTAATAATATTATAACCATATATCGTTGTTTAGTGAAACCCGATATTTCGTACAACACACACTATAGAGGAAGGTCGTGATTGTGTGTAATGCAAGGCAAGTCCAGGTTGCGTATAGTGAAAGACTCCTTTGTTGTTGCATATAAAAGATTTCATCCATATTTCATTTACACATTGAATATATATATATATATACACTCAATGTTTCGTAGAATAAGTACTATCAAATGAACTTGAAATTTGTCTAACACAATCCAAGAATAGTGTTGCGTATACTGCAAGCTAATACAATGTTGGGTATAGCGCAAGATAATATTGGTTTAGAGTACAACATAAGATATGAAATAAATTAAAAATATTATATTGCATAAAATATCAGGGTGTTATAATTAATGTATAAAACCCAACTCTATATAGGGAATCTAATATCCCCTAATTCTTTTACACAGAACTGAATGAGATTTTGAAAGTATATCCAATCTATTTTGTGTATAGTCCCTCCCAATAATTAGTAGGGATATAATTGGGTTTATATGGCCTAAAATACTCATAATATATAGTTATATATTCCCCCAGCCGAGGAACCTAGTCCCGTGATATCAATTATTGTTTATAATTACACTAGTTTGGCGAATAGCTCTATTTAAAAAACTCTAGAAATAAGAATAATTAATAAAACAAATATTAAAATAATATAATATAATTGGACACCAAATATGTTTCATATTTTATATTACTTCCTTCCACGAGGAGCAAAGTCAACAGATGGCCATCACTATAGATTGAGATCAGAAATCCTCAATTATACAAGGGTTATATCCTCTCCAGTAGGTGTTATCATTTCAATACTATCTTATAAATATCATGGTGGTCATAATAAGGTAATATACCCTAAATCAAGGAATGAATCAATAAATAATAATTTTATTTCATTATGACATATAAAAATAATGAAAATTGGCTACTAATATATATATATATAATTTAATAATTATAAAAAAATTAATTTTTAAATTAACTAGGTAGATATTTATTACCATAAATTAATTTTCAATACATATATCTTATAAATAATAACAAATATTTAACAAAATATATATCATTCATATTCATTATATTAATATTTATGTTATGTTTCAATTTATTTGGATTTTATTTAATCACACCCCCCCACGCATCATCGACAATCATAGATTCTAAAATTTATTCATCCCTTGTAATATTAATTCCATTAGTTTCATAAGTAACATTATCACAACCATATGCCCATAATAATTTGATCTCAATTTCAATAATTTTATCTCATTCATTAAGAGATAAATAAGTGATATTTATGGGAAAATATATCAATCATGATCTTAAACGAACCACTTTAACGTTCCATTAAGTGACTTTCATGTTATTTATTTTTCATTAGATTTTTTGAATCAATAAATTCTCTGAATATAGAATAGTAATTCCCTTAATTTAATATATTCACATGAAATGATAATAGAAATGATATATTTATTAATATATCACTTTTATATTTAATAACAATTATTCCATTTCAATAATTAACATAAAAACCTAGATTTTTATCAATGAAATAAGATCTAATCATTATTAAGTAATTCAAAACCAATTAATATATCCCAATTATTTTTTCTATCATTCTATAAAAGATAAATTTTCATTCATTGTGATTATATCAATGTATATATAGAGTTCCTTTATTTGAATTTTGACCCACTATAAGTCCACATAAAAAATTGAAATCCATTAAACACATAAGCATTATAAGAATAGAGTAATTTTTATGGTAGATTACTAAATATACATAATCAACTATAAAAATTATCAATATATTGTGATACATATTAAAATAAATAATTAATATTTATATATAAAATAAAAATATATATTTTGTTTGTTTATAAAAATAATTAACTTATAGGTATTTTAATCCAGTATGAATAATAATGTTGGTGTTGTTCTTTACGAGATAATAGGGTAATTTGGTTATTTTTTTATATGACTATCATGTAATATATAATTCAATTCATATAAATTTAAATTTTAAAATCTTCTCAAAACATTATAACCCAAAAAAATTACATACTACATTAGTGATGAAATTTATTCACAATTAAGTAAAACATATGTATAAGCTCTCTAAAGTTCTTCAACTAATATCCATCATACACGATGAAAACAAAAAAAAGTTCGGGATGAATAAATATTGACAATCGTTATTCAGTGGTATCATATTCATTTAACTCCCTATGACACATTCGATTCTGATTTGAAGGATATTCAGAATGGTAAATATAATGGAACATTTTTTAAATTTCCTTAAATTAGTATGATTAATAAATTCACCTTTCAATATATGAATAATTAAATACCATCTTGATTAAATTTTACATACATTTCCACAATGGGTATATCCATCAGAAATGTATTATTCCCCAATATTTAGCTTCATGTAAAAAATTTAATATTAAATTATCCATTGAGTTAAATAGTACTGGTGAAAATACTTTTTCCAATTTACATTAAAATCAATAAACTTCATTTTACAGTGTATCTATAAACCAAAGTTTTTTGTTTCAGAAAAAAATGATCCAACGAAATATGATATTTCAGTTAAAACACCCATATTTTAGAATTTTATATCCCAATGAGGCCAATATTTTTTAATAAATCTATTATGGAATGATAATTACTGATTTTTGAACCTTTAACATGTCTATTTTTGATATAATGAGACTAATTATAGGGAAATATCTCTCATAACCTCAAATATATAATATATTGAAAGAATAAGAAATAAGCTATATTATAACGTTTATTTCATGATTTATGATTTTTTAATGTTTTCATCATTTATTCTTAAATAAAAAATGGTTGGGAATCCTATAAATTTGTGAATGATGTACCCATGCCTTTATATTATCATTAGTCTTTACATGTTTGTCCAAAACCATATAAAATATTTTATAAAAAATAGATTATTAAAATATTAATTTAATCTATCATAAGATAAATCAAAAAAAATTATACAAATATGGAAGATCCAAAAAATAATTTTTTTTAATTTTCCTATAATTCAAACCACCAATTTTATGTTTGTTTATAGTTGGTAAAAATTAATGGGTGGTAATTAATAGTCAATATATTTGACTAAAACACCTTAGATGACTAATGTTGATCAGCCTCTTTAAAATATTCATATCATATAATTATATCTATTTCATTGAAATATGTGACTTGTATGAAGAAATATTTAATGATGGTTAAAAAATAGAACATTCTTCCATTGAAAAACATAATAAAATTAAAATCTGTGACACAATATGAACAACAATTTAGAACACGTTCCTTTGATCCAGATAACATACCACATGTCGTAATTTGATTGATTTTCCATATTAATATAGCATTTTGTTTAATTTTTTTACTTATGACTATTCCAAAAGTATATAAACAATTATTCTATAATAATACTATATCATTAATCTATGGATCAAAAAACATATCAAAATCATTTTTCAAAACTGAAAAAATTATGAATATATATATGTATATTTTTTTTCCATCATCATTTTCCAAGGAGGTATGTTGAATGGACATATGAAAATAGAAAAACAAATATACAGAATCTTATAAGTAACAAATGGATAGAAACCATTATTATAATGACCAAGAAGTATGTTATGTGGTTCAAATGAAATAGTATAATGCACAAGATCTATGAGTTTCCAGGAATTAACATCAAAAAGTTGATTTAATCATTTATAAATAGAAATATAGTATTTATTGAAAGTCATCAATGCTTTTAATTAGTGAAACATAAATTGGAATTATAGCTTAATTTTAAATGTATAGTACCACACATGTTTTATAAGAATAAATATGGAAATTTAATATTATACATCTTAATACCTTGATTATCCAATTTTTTCAAAAATTACCAATGAATCATATTCATGATAATATGAGATGTAATCATTAGAAAAACTCGCTTCTTCTAATAGTTATATCACACATTAGGACCTAATTTATTTCTCTTAAATAAATTTACAGAAAATGTATTCCCAATAGACAAAGCTGATTTAAGAAAATAATATTTGATCAATACAATTTCATGCCATTCCAAATCCAGATTTAATATCCGTAAATGATGTTATAACATAAAATTGTATTATTTTAACCATGATATAATTATTCCTTTGCACATTGCAAGATATCATAATGTCTATATAGGTAAGACTTATGATTCAAATGTTAATTTTCTGTTTGTGTTTGGAATGATTGGTTAGCTGCATCACTTAATTAATTTTAAAATTGAAATATGGTTGGATCTATTTTTTTATCTCCCTAATTTTTTCTTCAATATATTAATTTTAAATTACACAATTATGAAAAAAAACTAATCTTCAAAATATAAACACCAATATTATAAAACATTTATCAACATTAGAGGCCACACGTTTTATATAGAGAAACAATTATTAATTATTTGAAAACTCAAAATTTTACATTACAATGACATAGATTCTTTTAACCCCTCAATTAAAACATAATTTATACAACTTTTTTTTAAATGATTTATCCAATCATGATCTCATATCAGAAAATTTGGTCTATTTCCCAGCCTAATGATTATCTGATAAATCATCAATAAGAATATATTTAATTATTTAACTATTTATTAATGTATTAAAGTAATAAAAAATCATTAATTTTTTAGCATATTTATTTAATTTATTATTAATAAATAAATTTTAATAAAACAAGAAAAAATTATTTGAAATAAATTTTTTCTTATTGAAAATTATTATACATTATTATAAATTAATAAAAAATAATCTAAATTAATTATATTTTATAAAAGTTTACAAAAATAAAAAACAAATCTCAATGTCATTAACCCTTAGGTAATGAGAAATTACCAATTTGTGTCCACTATGACGAAATATTTTATTTCTCATGAACTTAAGATTGATGACCTTCTTAATTTTATAATTTTTAGTTACATATTAAAACATATATTATTTTTGAGTAATTCATAATATCTTATAATAATTAATAATATATATTCTAAATTTATAATAATTTTTATCAACATGAAATCAATTTTATTAATGTATTATAATTTTTATAAATTTAAATTAAATTATTTTAAATTTTATTATGTTATTAAAATTAACATCATTTTTTATTAAATTCTATAAATTTATGTAATATTTTTTAGTTTTTAATAACTATTACTAATACATTTTATTTTTTTATAAATATTTAGCATTTGTTATTAATGTATAAAAATATATAGTAATTCATATTATTTTAGTATTTATTAATAATTTTTTTATTATATAATAATTAATTAAATATCATCAAATTCATCAGAATTTAAAATAATTTCAATTTTTTGTCTAATTTATATACATTTTTATTAATTTAATCTATTTATATTAAAATTATAAAAATATTTATTAATTTACACTAATTTTACATAATATATATTATATATAATTAATTTACATGAATGTATTCTTATTATGTATTAATTATAAATATTATTGAATGTTTTATAAAAATTTTACTAAAATATATTAATTATAATTTTATTATAAAAATTTATTTAAATATATAAAAATTTGTATAAATTGTAATTATTTATGAAATTTTTTAATTTTTTTTATTTATAAAAAATTACTGTAAATTATAAAGAATGCAATTTTTTTAATATGAAATAGTTTATAATGATTTATAAACTATATTATTAATTGGTTTCAGTTTTTACTCTTTTAAAAAATCATTTATAAATTTATATAAATTTATTGTAAATTATATGAATTAATTTTTTTTATAATTTGAAAAATTTATACATTTTGATGGTGTAATTATTTTATAATATATAAATTTATACTAATTTTTCATTTATTAAACTAATTTCATTAAATTTCTTTCTATTTTATATAAAGATGTACTATTTTATAATAATTTAAACTGAATTTTATTAATTTATACTTTTATTGTTAAATTATAATTATTACTTTCCATATATATTAATTATCTATAATTTTTTAGAATTTATTATATTTATTATAAATTTATAAGTATTTAATTAATATAAATTAATTTTAATTAATTTAAACTAATTTTATTAAATGTATACAACTTTTTATTGAATTTATATTTATTTTACATAATAATTACTATTTCAAATAATGTATATTCAATTATAATAATTATTTTATTTATTATAATAATTAATTACAAATTTATTGTAATTTTCAACAGTTTTATATTAATTTAAATTATTATTTTACAATTTTCAGTATATAATATAAATTTATATTAATTTGTAAAATCAGTTATCAATTTATCATAATTTATATTTTTTTAAAATATCACGAACCCTCCCCAGGGACCGGTGTCGTGACTCCCACAAACCCGCCTCCCGAAGGCCTGGGGTTGGTGAATAGCACTGAAGCTATCAACCTGTAAATGGGAGGATTTTACCTTTGTTCATATAGGCACAAACACAAACAACCATGTCCAAAAAACTGTAAAGGTACACATCCATGCCACTAAGCAACTACTGAGTAAAGGTACATGTTTTAGGTCAAATGGAACAGAATACAAACCCAACAAATGATAATATGAAAATTGGATGGTACACAAGATCTCTAAAAAGTGGTTCGTTGAAAAACCCGGAAGATAGGTAACTATAGACTAGCTATCAGAAGCCATAGATTTATGCCCCGCCAACCTAATCTCACCGTGCACCACCAGGTTCTAGGCCACCATGTCCTTCGTGAAGGTGCCAATCATTTTCCCCAGATACAACATGTGTGGGCGAAGCCTGTGCCCAGGTGAGTAACAAAATACTCAGTAGGGATCCCAAACAACAAGGAAAGACATCAAAACAATCCAAAATGAATGATCACAAAGAAATATAGGTCACACAGGTATAATAAAAAGTACGGAAAGAAAGACTATCATCTATAATAATAAAAACCATGGGCTGTGAGGTAATCATTTCGAACGAGTTCTAGGGGTTTGGTCGGTCACACAGAGCTGCTTCACAAATTGGTTGTTGTCGTAAATCCAGAAATGGTCACTTGTAGTTGATACACATAGGATCGTTTGTAGATGATTCACATAGGGTCCCTTATAGCTGGTCCAAAATGGGTTGATTTTAGCTGATCCACACAAGGTCCCTTGTAGCTTATCCACATGTGGTCTTTTTTCAGCCACAAGATTTCCGCACATAGTGAACTTGATTCTGAAGGATTCTAGTCCTTAATCCATTCAACGTATTTCAACATCCATGAAGACCTCTATAGATAAATACAAAGGGAACTTCTTTTTACATGGGTTCCAACGTCACGAATCGCTCATCAATCTGACACCCAATCTGAATGATATTGTGTTTTAGTAAATAGATGCCTTTTGTGTATGAGCCTGATCCCACCTGGTCGGAGTGACACACCAACCCAGAACAGGGGGTCCCACATGACGCGACCTAGGTTGGCTAACTTGAAATGAATTTGTTGGGTCTAGGTCAGCTCGGTCTGTCCTTGCTACTAGGGAATGCCCATTGGTCCTCATTAGGCCCGGCCCGGTTCAGCTGTGGGTGCATCCCACCGGGTCACCAAGTGACCCAGATTTTATCTAAACCATCCTGCACTGGCAGGTAGGTTATCATTCCCATCACGGGACACCTAGTGGCCTGACATTAACCCGCTACCTTGGCCAGAAAATTTGTGTTGGATTTACTCCATCTTGGGTCACCTCGTGGCCTGGTTTTCACCCCCTACTCGGAAACCAAGAGGTCGTCCAATTCGCGTTCCATTGGATGGCATAGCAGGCTTCCCTATCTTGTCCTAAAAATGGTAATAATTATACCACGTTCCAGGATGAAGTCACGGACCGCACAGTCTGTGCCTCTACATCGATAGCGTCGTGTGGTTGCATCAAGCCTCAACCTACCACCGGCCTAAGTGTCGGCAGATCCTACTCCACTTCCACAACCTGAAATGGATGTGGAATCCTCCTCATCATACTAACGTGGTGTACATGTATGATTTTCAATTGATAACTGGGTCCACTCTGATGGACCATTTGTAAGACTGTCTTTGCCTCTGTGCTCCTTGGTGTGTTGTCTTCCTTGCTACATCCTAAAAAATGCTTCTTCGTCAGCTCAGAGGTTCGACCACAACGAACACACAGGAATTCCCATGACGGAGGGGCATGTACCATATTTTTTTCGGACAACACCCTCTATGTTAGAGTTTTTAAAACATGGGGGAACCTGATTTAGATACAAATAAAATAAAAACTTATATAAAACCCGGATAATGAGCACTATTCTACAAGAAAAAGAGATCCACAGATGAACATGTTCAAGGATTGATCCATGTTCATTGTTTTAGATTTAATAATAGAGAAACACAAAACAAAAAAATTAAATAGATTCCTAGTATAAATTCATTGCTAAAGTGATCGGTTTACATGGATTCAGGTTTTGTTTGAAGCTATTGTCGTTCATCTCTCCCCATTCCCATTATTCGAGGTGTTTTATTTTTGCTTGTGATTCAACTACATTTTTTGTGGGTGATATTTTCTTCCCTATATATTAGAGAAATTATATACCTGATTCGATAATCCATTATCTCATTTATGTTTAAATGTGTCGTAGTGTTTTTGTTTTGCTGCATCATCGCATCGTTAGGCTGTTTTATTTATGAAATAACATATCTGTTATGATCAATTAATGAGTCCTTGCACTTCTCATTTATGATCCTCATTAATGTGATTGATTTAATTTGACTCTTCTTCACCTCCATGCCACATCGAAGTACTAACGTTCCACTTTTCAACTGTGAAGAGAAATAAATAAAATAGCTCTTTTTAGTTATTCTATTTTTCTTCTGAAAAGTCCCAAAATTTTATTTTTTAGTAGACCCTTTCAAGTCTTATGAAGGTTTTTTTCTAGGAAAATATCATCAAATAATGTTTAGAGTTGGCCTCATATTTTTCATCTGAGCACCAATTTAAACGGTAGAAAAACCATTTAGATGATTATTTAATTGAACTAAAGATCATGAAAATTCTATGTCGGGCACACCGGGACTCGGAATCAGGTGTCATCTGATCACCTAGTCTAGAAATAATATAATATAATTAAAAAAATACATGTAATTTCTGGGAAATTTCATTTCCCCCAACATTAAAGCATCACGTCCCCATAATCCAAAACATGGGCAAAAGAATCAAATGGAGGTACTGTGCATGAATCGGAGCCTCTCGCTACTAAGTGAAAAATTGGAAATTCTTGTGCTTCCCATCAATTTGTTATAGAGGAATCAACCACCCATGCATGACCCAATCATGTCGAACCTCTATCACCACCATTTACTCTATAAAAATCCACCCATCGTCATTTCCCAGTTTAACCTAATCAATGTTGTGGGATGTGTCATGCATGTACCTTCTCAACTGTGACATGTGAAAACATCATTCACTATTTTCATATATGGGGGAATAGTTATGGGGTACTCCACCTTTCCAACACTGCTCATAATATGTTAATGTATGGTGAACCTTGGAGACAACTTGTCGCCAAAACCTAATCTCTAAAATCCCTATCAAGATGAGCCTAATGAAACACATGGTCTCCCTCCTCCAACTCCAAGGGCCTCTATCTCATGTTATCATATTATTTTTTTATTCATTGTGATGTACTCATCTTCTCTTGTATGATCTGCACCTTCTCTCAGTAGTAGCCCATATCAAGACTGGAGCCAAGAGAGCTTTCTCCCCTTATTCTATCTAGCATAGAGGTGATCTGCATGATTTGGTATAGAAATCCTAGAACTGTGCCATTCGATTGGTTGAATAATTGTTTTTGTTGTATGAAAACTTTAACAGTGTCAGGTGGTCCTCCCAAATGATACCAAAATCAATGATGCAAGCACATATCTTTTTTCCAAAGCTTGTATGGTCTGCTTCGTATGACCATCTATCTGCTGGTGAATGGTTCTGCTTAAGCACAACTGAGTCCTGATAACCTCTTATAATCCCATACACATCCGAGATGTGAAACGAGTGTAAAATTATAACATTATTTTTTAAATAACCCTCTAGAAATGCATTATCTATTGGATACCAAGGTATATCACACCCTATACATATCCCTATTCCTAGATGTCTAGGAAGTGATCCAAATTTTTGGGTTAGCTGATGATCATCCATATAGAATATTTTTCCATGTTTGTGTGGAAATCCTATCATGATGTCCATATAGATACCATCTCACATCCACTCCAGTACCTCAAGTGGTTGGGCCAAGCATGTTGGAACTTGATGCCCATCCTTCACTTGGTGACAAGTGTGGCACCGTGAAATGAATCTGACCAGCACATTCTTCATCCCTATCCACGAGTACTAAAATAAGAGAATCTTGTAAAAAAATTCCACACCTAGATGTACCTCCAAAAGGTATGTGTGGATCTATGTCAACAACACCTCCAAAAATGCCATTGGTACTACAGTTCACCCTCTAAAAATGATGACATGCTCCCTACCAATCAAAAATCTATCAGGATCCTACCCCGAGGGTAACAGAAGTGTGGGTCCCCACATTCAACACCTAGAATTTGTGCCTCCCTAACTCACTGTATGAATAGGGGAGTGGAAGTCCTCGACTGATGGTATGCTGACCTGTCATCATCCATGAAGGATATCTATATCGTGGCTAGCTTCTTCGTCATCTCACTTAGTATTTTCTAACCGAATCTTCTACTGAGCACTTATGCCACCGTGACCCCCTTCAAATGATTATACAATATCTCAAAGTCATATTACTAGAGGAACTCTTTCCATATCTATTACCTCATGTCCAGGTGCTTCTGAAAGAAGATATACTTGAGTCTTTTGTGGTTGGAGTAGATGGTAAATTGTCCTCCCATCAAGTTGTGTTTCCATATCTTCAATGAAAAGACAGCTATTGTTTTCTCTAGGCCATGGTTCATGTTGTTTTGATAATTCTTCCAAAACATCCATGAAACAAAGGGGATCACTTCTCTCTCCTGCATTGGGACACACCCTAGTCTGGTCCTTGATGCATAACAAAAATCAACATAGCTAATTCCCTCTTCATGTAGTCTCTAGATGGGGGAACACATTAGTCTCCACATCAGCTCTACGAAACCTTACTGGAACTTCTATTTCAATGCAATGGGGTGTCCTTTGTATGTTAAAGATGAAAAGGGATTTTACTAATATGAAAATGTCAGGCACGAACCTCTAGTAGTATCCAACCGACCATAGGAAACTACACACCTTAGGAACATAACTAGGTGGCTCCCAATAATGAACTGCTACAATCGTATAGTTATCAACAAAAAATATGTCCTCTGAGATTATGATTCCTAGAATGTGTACCACATGAATCCAAAAGTGGCAATTTGCAAGCTTCCCAAAATTATGGTTCTCTCAGAGGGTATCCAGAACAATCCATAGGTGTGTAGTGTGATCTTCCTCGTTGCCTTGTACACCACGATTTCATCAATAAGGACCACCCTGAAATGATTGAGGTAAGGGTTGAAGATCAAATTCATGAGTCCCATGAACACTGCAATGGTGTTCATCACGCCAAATGACACCACTAAGAACTCAATGTGGTCATACCATCATCTAATAACTATTATTGTTACATCCTCATCCTATGCCTTATGTTTGTGGAAGCCTAATATGTGGTCTATCTACGAGAACTATCTCACTCCCCTTAGTTGATCGAAGTTGTCATCAATCACTAGTAGTGGATACTTTTTCTTCATGGTCATGTTGTTGTTGGTGAAACATTGGACCTCCCAATGCCCTTATCCTACATGTCCTCCATCTATACCCTCAACTCATGATGCTCAGTGGGAACCATTTGATATGATGGAATGCATATCGGTGTAATACCATGTTACAATTCTCTTTAGATGTCATCCTATTTTGGAGGACATAGTCTCAAAACATTATCTAGAAATATGTCCTTGTACTCATCCACCACAATAGGAAATATTGTCTCCTCTAATCCACCACATAGAGGGTGAGGTTAGCCAACTAGTGAGTGATAAACTACACCCTCCTCCAAAATAGTCTATCTTGTTCTATAATAGCTCCCTTATTTCCAGTGAAGAAAAACTTGTTCCTATCCCCACAGATAAAACACACACTATGCCCAAAACAATCGATCTGATCATGAATAGTGGATAACAATTCCATGTACATGATTACAATGTAGGTCCTCAACACCACTACTAGAAGATCTCATACCATGAAATCACCTACAAGAGTAAGATATTCATTCAACACTAGTGTGTGATCATTGAATCCCCTTCCCCGAGAGTCTCTAACTATAATGACCGATCCAATGACTCCACTAGAATCTCCAAGCCTCGAACGAGGTCGATGGTAATGAAAGAGTGAGTGACACATATGTCTATAAGAATTTAATATAAGGTGGAGAATACATAGATCATTCCTATAATCATCTCTAGAGTGCTATGTTCAGAATCCTCTACTACTTGATGCTAAGTCTACCCATGTCAACCTGCTTACTGAGGCCATGGTGGACTACTTGGGGATAGTGGTAGTAGTACCGGAAAACATATCCCACCACCTTTTTCTTGGCCTGCCCCCTGTCACATATTCCTCCCTATGAAACTCTACCTCTTCCTCGGTGGTTCCTATTCAATTATTTAATAATTTTTGTGGTCGTTCGGGTAGTCACAAACTATGTTTCATAGCCCGCAACACGAGTAGCATGCCCCACACATCTACTGACTTCTACGGCCATGACGACATCCCAACACAAATAGAGAGTCCTGATCTTGTCCTCAATATTTTATAGAGTACTTGGAACTCTACATCAACTGTCGGCTGCCCTCCATTGATGACTCTACCACCAATCACTCGATGGTAGATCCCACCATCAGTGCTTGATCTACAAGAAATATCACTACTATTTGAGCTTTCTCCACCATTCCAGCCTGCGTTGGGATGCTGAGGGAAATCCTCGATGCTCAAAGCTCTCATCGGTGTCCTTGATCAATGGCTCAGGGCCTAAAAAATCTCTAGTCCGATATCTGTACAGTTACTAGAGATGTCTGTGAACCTCGCAGATTACTCAACCACAGACATGCTACCCTACTACAGGGGAATCGGATTCTGTATGCACCCTAAACACAAAGTAGTGGAGGAAAACATTCTATTGCAAAAGTCACTTGACATCATCCTAGGAGAGAGTTGACTCCTCATATGACTTGAAGTTCAAAATACACCATCTTACCTATGAGGATTCTAGAAGGATCATGGCTAAAACAGCCATCTAGTCCAGTGGTGTCCTCACTAAGAAAAAGATCCATGTCACGCCCACCATCGATTCCTCAACAAAATGATGATCTATATACCACCTAATATTTAGAGGTTTCTATATCTAAAACTCATGCAAGGCACTGAGTCTGCACTCATCCTCCACTAGTACTGCTGGTAGTAATAGCTGATCAATGTGTTGTGGTAAAACTATCTCCCCATCCAGTAGGGTCATCTCTAGCATGGTTTCCTAAATTGATACAACATCATTAGTTGGTTTGTCCTCGTATTCACTTATCATAATCCTAGAATGCTTTCTGCAAGGAGGCATCTTCAAATAGGATAAGAAATACCATAGTCTATAGACTATACCAGGTTATATGAATCAGATTCAAGTTGGATATGAGGAGATAATCAATTCAAATATGATTCATGAAACTGATGATTCATGTATATGGATGAGAAACATAATTCTTGGTCCTGGTGCATTGATATGTCAGCCACCACACTAACACTGGACTCCCTAAATATAAATGTCAAACTCGAAACATTTTTCATCCTCACCCAAAAATAACACAACTGAATCACAATCATTGAGGTAGAACTGACACCCACTAATAACAGTTAGACATGACCCATCCCCTAGGTCCCATGTTGTGACTCCCCTATACCTGCCTCCTGATGTCCATGGGTTGGAAACTAGTGCCAAAATAAATAACCTACAAATTGTAGTCATTTTGTTGTGTTCCATTACCCACAAAAATACAAACTCTACCACTTTCCAAAAACTGGAATGGTAATGATGCGTGAAACTAATAAGACCCTTATTAAAGGTAAAAAATGTAGGCCAAATGTGTGAGAATACAATCCCATCATAAGACAAACTGATAACTAAAAGGTACAAAATCACTCAAAAAATCAATCCACTAAAACCCCCACTTAATGGGTAAGTGAAGATTAGCTTCGGGAATCCATATAAGTACGCCCTGCCTACCTAATCTCACTAGGAACTATTAGGTCCTTGTTCACTAAGTCCTCCATCAATCTGTTGGTCATCTGCACCGGACACAACACATGTAGGGGAAGCTCGTGTAGGGGTGAGTAACAAAATATTCAATAGGGACCCCCAACCACATGGAAATACCACAATGAAATCCACAAAGAACAATCACAAAGCAAGGTATTTTACACTATTATAATATAAACTATATAAATCAAGACTATTAGAAATAACACTGAACACATTCGACTGTTGAGGAACTCATCCTTGATTAGTATTGTGTGTATGTTGGGTCATTCCAAGACACTCCCCACTGTGGTCATGCCGGGTCACAGAGAGACACTTACCACATAGGCCATTATAGCTAATACACATATGGTCACATGTAGTTGATCTCTATAGGGTCTCATGTAGCAGACCCACACATGATCTCCAGTATCTTATCCACACAAGGTCTCCTTTAGGTGATCCAAAAAGGGTCTCATGTCTGCCACATGATTTCCACATGTATTAATCTTGATTCTGGGTAAATCCATTCCTCAAACCATTATGTATATTTAAAATTCCATTAAAACCTCCTTATATCAATCCAAATTACCCACCTTTTTTCCATGGTTCCAATTCACTAAACATCTCATCAATCAGATTCACGGTCTGGAAGATATTATTTTTGTAGTAAACATGGGTTAGTTGTGTTCGAACCTGGTTCGACCAAGTCAGACCGACCAGACCATCCTGCCCTTGGGGTCATGCATGACCCGACAAGGTTTGGTTATCCAATACTGATTATGTTGGATCTATGTTGGAATAGTATGTCCTTGCTATTAGGCCATGACCATTGGGCTTTGCTGGGCCTGACCTAGTTCGGCAGTGTGTCTAGCCCATCGTGCCACCCAGCAACCCGAATTTTATACGACACAACCTACACTGGAATGAAAGGTTTCATTACCTTCCAAGTACCCCCGTTGGCATATCATTATCCTATTGGCTTGACATGGAAAAGCGGGTGGAATATACTCCATATTGGGATGCCCCACGACACGACACATTCCCCCCACTGCTCGACCTGCACATTGGGCTCGTCTCTTCTAGCCCAGACGCCAGGAGGGTATCTAGTTCATGTTCCCCATGGCTGGCTTTTCCATCCACCCTGTCTGGTCCTGTGTGTAGTTCCCACTAGATAGCGTACATGCACGGAGTTGTGGCTTGCACAATGCAGGACACTCCACTGACATGGCCAGTTAGTCGCATCCTAACTCCACAGTCGTTGGCCTGAGTGACGTTGGATTCTATTCTAGCACTGTGGCCCAATCTTGCTATTGGTTCCTCCTCAGCGTGTCACCCCTCTCCCAACAAGGAATCCATGTGAACAATGAAAAAAGATTCCACAAACCACAGGGTCTACTCCAGTGGTTATTTATTCAAATAGTCTGAGCCTCTAGCCTCCATGGGGTGCTCTATTCCCTGTTACGGGCTCAGAAACACTTCACCGTCAACTTGGAGGTTTATACATGATGAATTCCCAAGAACTCCCACAACGGGGGCGCAAGCCTTGTTCGTGTCGGGCCACATCATCCACATTATATTTTTTTAAACAATGGGGAAGAAGATCACGATCATAAAAAGATTAATCCCAATGAAAAACCCTTAGATTGTGCACCCTCCCATATGAACCAGAAATCAGTGGATCAACCTATTCATTGAATGATCTAAATTCATTGTTTTAGAATGAATAATGGAGAAACTAAAAATATTAATCCCCTTCCTGGGATAGAATCATCGCTGATGCAATTTTTCCTTGGGGATGCACATTCCTTTCGATGATATTGGTGTTAATCACTCTATGGTCTCAATCTTTGAGGAGCTTCGTTGTCTCTAGTGATTTATTGGTTATCGTCATTTGAGATACTTTTATCACTATCCTTATAAGTAATTCCTTGTATGATTCTACAATGTATTATCTATTTAAAAGATAAATGGGTCGAAACGTTTTGGTTATGATGCATCATCGTGTCGTTACATCATTTCATTTATGAAACAGCATATCTATAATGATTAAATTAATGAGTTTTTTTGTAGAACATTATTGAGTCTCATTAATGGGGTTCATTTAATGTGATTCGTAATCTTTTCATCTCCAAACCTCAATGAAGATGTTCAACTTCTTAACAATGAAGAGAAACAAACAAAATAACATTTTGTGGTTATTTTATTTTTCATTAGAATTGCCCCAAAATTATCTTTTCTGGTCAACACTCTCTTGTCTGTGGTATTCCTTTCCAGGACAATCCAATTATTCTATGTTCAATGGAGACATACTATTTTTTATCCAGACAATAGCTTAAATTTTAAAAAAACAAACTCATAGGATTATTTAAACGAAGATAAAAAAAGATCAGTATTCTATTTTGAGCTCACCAGGCCTCTGAATCTTTTGTCTTGGGATTTTTTGGTCTCAAAATAATCGTATATATTTCAAAAAAACATGGAATTTATGAGACATTACATAAAATATTTTATTGAAATTAATATTTTTTTTATTTAAACAAATATTATTAAATTTATATATATATATTTTATATTTAAACTAATTTTAATTAATAAATAATAATTTAATTTCTTTATAGTCAATTATTGGAATTTTTTAAATTATACTAATTAACTATAATTTTATAAATTTTTATTACATTTCAAAAATAATTATTAATTTATACTAATATTTTTTTTTCAAATTTATTCCAATTTATTATCAAAATCATAAGTTTATTATAAATTTTATTAGTTTATAATAATTTAAAATGAATTTTTTCCTATTAAAATTAATCAAATTATTATATTTTTACTATTTATTTCTTAATTTTTAAAGTTTTTTCTTAATATATTATATTATCATTTATTTTATTTTGATTTATAAAAATAAATTATACACTATACCAATTTTTGAAAATTTTATAGTAAATTATAATAATATTTACTAATATTTATTAATATAATATATTTTTTATTAATGTATACATATTTTTATAAATTAGTAAATTTTTTATAATTTATTAATAATTTATTGAAATTTATAATTATTTTTATTATTTTTATTAATTTATTCAATTTTTGTTTTTAATTTAGTATAATTATATTAAATATATACTAATTATTGTAATTTAATCAAAATTTTATTTAATGTATAATATTTTTTATTAATTTATTCAAATATTTACTAATATTTTATTAACTATATGTGTTTTTGACGTATTAAGACTATTTTTTAATATGTTATACAAATTTTTGTTAATTTATTTCTAGTAAATGGAAATATTATGAATTTTTAATTAATTTAGTATTTTTTCATATTTTATACTAATTGATGAAGACTTTATGAAAATTTATACTAATTTATACTAATAATTATTAATATATTCCAATTTATGCCAACAAAAACCAAATTGAATTGACTGATAATAATATATATTAATTAATTCGGACTTATTATATTTTAAAGTAATTTTTTGTAATCCAAAATATTTATTTCAAATTTATAATAATTTTTATTAATTTCATCTAGTTAATTCTAATATTTATGTATTTATCATAATTTATAAAAATTTAAGATATATTGTTTAAATTAAAACGAATATTTTAAAATTTCAATACGTTTTTTTAAATTATAGAAATTTATTTAATATATAATAAATTTAATTTACTTTTGCTAATTTACACTAATTTTATATCTATAATATTAATTAGCGACATATTAAAAATTCTTTTCTTTATTTTTATTTATATCTTATTTTAATTTTATATGATATATCATATTATTTCACATTTAAACAATATATTGACATAGTAAAGTAATTAACTATTTTTATAAATTGAAATGAAATTAATCACAAATTCTTATTTAGAAATTTTAAAACAATAAAAATTTCCTTGAAATTGGTACATTGGAGATATAAACACTAGGAAGATGCTATGAGAGAATGATAGAAAAAAAGTTAATTTTGAGAAAATGGGAGAATGAGAGGTACTAGGGTATATTTATTTGTTTATTTTTTTCCAATTGAATGTTTATTGCAAAATATTTGTTTGCCATTATATATTTTGGTGCATGACATATTTGAAACTATGTTTTATAAAGGAAAAAATATCATTCACAAAAAATTAATGAAAAAAAATAAATTTCCATGCATTTTGTAAACTCTTTGCGATGGAATGTCCTATGAAAATAACACTACCAACATGTTATCTACCAAGTAATCATCTAAATAAACTAATTCATGCAATTGAATGCTTAGGTTCACCACATCCTTTTGCGAAGGATTAACTATTCCATCTAGAAAATAACTTATTAGTATATTTTTTGTTTAGGGATAAAGGTAACATTGATTTCTAGGAGCATCAGTTTTTATGATTTTAGGATTAGAATATTATGAAAACAAGGTAAATTAGGGACAATTATTGTTTGGTATAATTTTATTGACGTTTATAGGATGTTACATAGTTGGAATTAGAATTTTTAAACTATAATTATTTTTCAATGAAATTAAGAAGTCGATAGATAAGACAATTATGTTTGATTTTATCTATTTATCAGCTAATTATTCATTAGAATAAACATTTTTTTTATTTGGTGGGAAATAAGATCAACAAAATGAATTTTTGAATGGTTTTTTTCTAGAATCTCTTAGAAATAACTAATGAGGTACATTTATCATAATTGGTTGGGGTGAATGAAATTTTAAATATATATCTATAATGAGGTAAAAGATATGTTTTGTAGCCTTAATTAAGATTTTGAGGTTTAAATCTCAAGAGACATTATATCTTGGGTTTTTTATATTTTATGTTTCCCTTAAATGTATTTCAATAGTTAATTTTAATTAAAATTCTGTTTACATAAATTATGTATAGGGTGGGACGTATCTCTGAGATATTTACATGTGAAAATATCCATAATGAAAATATGATGTTCAATTCATTGATTCAGATAAAATAGAAAACAATCAAACCCATGACATTTGAGATACAAATACATAGGAGAATAATAAAACAAACGCAACCTCTAGTAAATAAAAACACAGTAATAAATTTAAAATTCCATACATTTAGATTAAAAATAATGTATAAGATTTAATCTCAAAATTAACTATTTTTTTTAAAAAATTATTATGTAAGTGTTATATATTTAATCATTTCAAATTAAATTTTTCACTTTTAAAATAATACAATGATAATATCTAATATCTCATTGTGTGAAATAATATATTAACATTATTTTAATTAGTAATTGATATGGAATAATATTAAGAATACATATGTATTTAAAAATTAATATTCATATAAAATACATTGAATTATTTTTTATTCATACATTGAAACATAAAATTCATAATTTATAGAATATTAATTTGAAAATAATACATCCATATTATATTAAAAAATTAAAATTATAATTTTTTTGTTTTTTATAGTTCATATGAAATGGTTAATATTTGTGTGAACAATGAAAATAGAGTTCCTAACAACACTGTTACATTAAAGAACAATTGTTATATAAAAATTAATTATATTCTTCTGAATATTTTAAATTGAAAAAATATATTTAATAACAATATAAAAAATTTAAAGACATTATTTTTAATTTAGAATCATATGTTTCATAATTTAAACCCATGGGGTTTTTTAATTTAATAAATAATCTATTCTTGATCAATTCCATAAATTTAGTTTTTAGAAGGTCAACATTTGATTAAGATTTATTTTAAATACAGATAAATTACAATGGATTATCTATAATCTAGAAACTTTAATAGATATATATTCTATATGGTACTTTTATATAAATTAATTTTTATACTTAAAATGGTATTTTGTTCGAAATTACGATTTTTTTCTGTTAGAAAATATTTATTAAAATTAATTTTTACAACAAATAGAAATTAAATCTAATAAAGCGGTTTAAAATTTCAAATTATAAAATTAAAATTAACCAAAAAGGAAAACATTATTTGATGGAATTAAATTCTATTATTAATGTACTAATACAAGTTACCACGTCAAAATAAAATTATGGTAAAAAACATCAAATCAAGTGAAAAATAGATAAAATATTTTAAAATATAACCCTTTACTATGATGAGAGGTGGGACATCCTAGGGTTTTCTTCATCTAGTTATTTTCTACTTTTGTAATAACATTCCATTGATAGTGACATATCAATAACTAATTTCATTGGTTTTTATAAAGGTTCCACCCTCTCACAAATTAGTGAGTCCCGTTACCACTCCAATTAACCTCACATTTGAAGCCTCTTGTATTGAAAAAAATAATACACAAACCCCTTACAATCTCTAAATCCCCTGTAATATTTTTTTTGGTATCTCCAAAAGAAAAAATCAATAAATGGTGTCTTAGGGTATTGACCTAAAGAGTAAAGAAAAATAACCAATTCAACCATCTTTGATTCACATTAATATTCTTCTAAATCTAATAAATCTATTATCACTTTAATAATATAACTGCGTTGGTATAATTATTACATTTAATAGTTATTATTAATATGTAATAATTATTTTATATGTTCCCCCAACCATGGATGAAATAAAAACACTTCCCATGTATATGTGCTGAATAATACCTCTATAGACAACATGTTTCAATTTTCATCACTGCCAAGCATGTATGATCAAAGGAATAAATTTAACAAATTATTATTATTTTTATGAGAAACTTATTATTCATTAAATATAAATCATTATCAATATTTCATTCATTCCAACTATTGATAAATAAAATTGTATCTTTGGATACATATGAACTACTCACTCAATGGATATTTTTTATGTTTTTTTCATTAATATACATTTTTGCTTAAAATTATTAATTAATTTATAGATGGGGAAGGTGGATATACCCACACATCGGAAGTGAGAGGCGGGGACTCAAAATATCACTCAGTGGAAAAAATTCAGGGTTCTGGATCAGAATAGTTAACTTCTTATGCACTCAGTTAAAGAAATGTACGAGGAATTTCTGATGATTAAGGCATTGAATGAAGTGGATGATCAAATAATTGGAATATATATCTAAGTGGACACTATCATGGAGCAATGTGAGTGTGTTAAAAAGAAATACATCATATTGATTAGAGGTCCATCATTAGAATGATTCACAAAGATGAATACATTTAATCATAAGATTATTTAGAGTAACACCGTGATGATAAATTAAACGATGATCCAGACATCTATGTAAGTTTATTTCCAATGAAATTTCTTAAGGACCTTGATTCTAACTGACATAAAATCTTATTCAATAGGCCTATTATTTCATTTTTTGTTCAATTTGATAATTATGTGAGGGTTCCAACGAATCCCTTGAATGTGGTAGAAAATTCAAAATTTCACAAGATTGTAATCTTATAAAATCCTTGAAATTCGTGAAACAAACTCTTTATGGATTCAATTATCACAAACTATGCACGATATTTCCATCAAATAAGAATGAGGATGAATGAATATTTTAAACACAATGGTTTCAAGAAAAATTTTATTATTGGAATTATGATATTTGTATAATATATCTTGTTATAACATTTTCAATATGGAACATGTAGAAAATAATACCAATAAAAAATAGTTAATAATGTAAATAAACATTATCATATTAATATATTAGAATTGGATGATTATAATTGACGTATAAACATTGTAATATATGTGAATAAGAATATGAAATAATTAATTAACATGATTATACTTATTTTATGAATGATTAAATATATTTAAGGAATTTATTGTGTAAAAAGAAAGGGTTTCTTCACTAATTTTTACTATTAGAAATATGTTTTATATTCACCCTTACTTTTATCTATGTTGATAATATACTCACACATGAATACTTCAGAAAAATACTTCTTTTATCCGAAAAATTTAATTTGTTGTTATATCCTACCTTGAAAACTTATCAGATTAATTTAAAACATTACATTCCATTTATAACATATATATTTTATGAAATGAAAATCCAGAAATGCTGATAGGATTTTATAATCAATATTTTTCTTATTATAAATATGTTTTCAACAAAAACACTTCCTTTATATTAAATTAGTTGTTATTTCAATTTCTAATAATTTTGGTGTCCAATGAATCATTATTTGAAAAAGTGTAAAATGTATTTTCATAATTTAGATGATACTATTTTCAACTGTCATAACATTGGATATGTTATATTGGAAATATTAAAATATAATTTATAGTAGTTCGTTTAAGCTTGATGAAGTATATCATGTATGGTATTGAATATAATGTTTCTTTCTTAAAACTTATGTTGTTACATAATTCCCCATTTTGGAAATTACACCCACCTTAATTTAATAAATATTTATGGTATGTTTACTGAAAATCCAACATTGTAAAATTATTCAACAAAACTATCAATTTAAAACAATGAAAGTGAAGTACAAAGGTTGGCTGAGATAACACATAATAGTATTCCATGTTGGAGTAAATGGATATAGAAGAGAAACTGACCATATTTTTCTGATGAAGAGTGATATAAAATAGGACTAGGATGATTTTAACAACTATAAAACCATAAACAAATGATGTGTTAAATAGTATTTTATTTCCCAGTAAGAAAAGTAGTCATAATTATTTTCTTATTCATTTCATAATGTGGATAAATTAATTTACGACTTATAATTAGAACATGTGGAAACATCCTTAATTTTGGAGTAGATTTTGATCCTTTAATAATTATCTACAACAAACTAATCTTTTCCCTAAACTATGAGTATTTATGATGACTTGGTCACATCTGATGCACTCGAATCAACTTCTATAGAATCATATAATCTAAAAAGTATGTAATATATTCATCTTGTTTTGAAGAGATAACCAAAATAAAAATGGTTATGATAAGATATTAAAATTCCACAAAATGAATGATCTTATATAAGAAAAACGCCACTTTCACTCTCCAAAATTAAAATGTAACACCAAAAGTACAACATTAACCATTGAACAAATAATTTTCTATATAATTCCTCAAAATAATTCAAAAATGTTTAGAAATAAAAAATACGAAGAATTGAATTAATAAATATTATAATATTAATTTTATTAGTTATCTCCAAATAATATAAATCAATCTTAATATCTCTTACCAAATGTAATTATCCTAATCACATATTCTACAAGATAGGTTAATAATCTCCTTAAATAAACTAATTCTACATAAGTCCCTAATTAAAATCATAGATTATTTCAAAAATATAATTAATCCATTAGTACGCAATTAAATTGCATAGTATTCTACTTATCTTAATTATATAAATTTCAAAAATTAGAGAATGTCTTACAAAATATCATTTATCACTTTATCCTAAAATCATTTTTAAAATACAATTTATATCCATTTGATAAAAAATATGATCCCAAAATCTACTAATTCTTATTCTATACATTCGTTAAACTATAATGAAAATGGCATACTATCATGGGATGTTACGTAGTCCAGTGGTAGGTGAAAAAGCCCTATCTCACTTCAGTTTGGGGTTCAATTCCCATAGCCTTGTCAAAAGAACCAGGTTGCCACCCTTCCTGTGGGTTTTCATTTTTATAAAATAATATAATATATACAATATTCCCAAAATGAGATTAAATCTGGAATAAAAAACCATAACATAATTTAACCTCAAATTTATCTCATGCCTTTCATTTTGCATCTCACAATGTAATAAAACGTAATTACCTCAAAATCCAGGATCATATAAACCGTAAATTTTTTTAATAATTATATCCACAATGAAAAAGGAAATTCTTCACCAAATTTCTTTTCCACATAACCATGTTTAGGGTTACACATACTAGATAAATTACTTCCAAATTAATCCCATCAAAAAAAGAGAATTAATTATTTTAAACATTTCATTGCCCATATATCTAACATAACATTCAAATTTCTATAATGTTGACACCATAATCATCCATAATTCTTTATGATACTTAACCACGTTTTTTATATTCTTCTGCAATATTTATTTCCTACAAAAAAACCATTAACCATGTCATAAGATTAAATAATTTCTAATCATGAGTTAATAAATAATCCATACCATTCATATATATGATTAAGATTCCAAATACTCAATTAGAATGGAATTATGTACTTTTAAACATATATTTGTATAATCCTTCTGATAAAATTCCTGAAACTTCTTTATAGGACATTTTTTTAATGAACATTCACAGAACATTTAAATCATTCAATTGATTCCCCAGATTGAACAGCATTCCCTTTCCATGAGTCAACTAATTTCTTCCTTTTCCATGTAACATTATTGTTTTTATACATTCATTACCTCATCTATATTAGATTCCCATACATTTGAAACAACTACCATGGTGTTTCTTTTAATATCCTTGATACATAAGATGTTGAATATAGTTTTCTTTATAATTGATTCCTGAAATTTTATAGGGATTCCTTTCTCATATGTTTGATTACTTAGAACTCACCGTAGTTAAAGTGGTCCATCATGACTCTATATAGGTGGTTATGAATAATAATAAGTATTATCATCGAATCTCCTATTTCATTTGTATTATTATTCAGAAAACAACCACAGTTTCCATCACACCCATTATTAATTTGGTTCCTTCTAGATCTATCCATATACTAAAACCAAAAAGGTCATTGTGTGTTTATTAGAAAAAATATCATATACTATCTTATGTGGAGGGTAAATACTATGATATACTTATTCAAGCTATCTAAAACTCATTCTATTTATCTAAAATAACTATGACACTTTCTAAAATTCTAATCATTATGGTTATATAATACATTTCACTTATGCTTAAACAACACCATAACATATAGTGTTCTAAAAAATGAACTCTCATACAAAATATAATGGCCCATCCAAAAACATTACATAATCTATAGTTTTGATAAATAGTTTACATTATTTAACATTGAAGATATTGTTAGGTTTAGAGCTTTAAATAATTAGGCCATTATTTATACATTACATCTAAAATATTACAATGTGGACACTTTTACTCTATCTAATTTTTTTTCAAAATAATAAAACTATTTAAAGAAAAATAGAATTATTTTCATGACAGAAACATTCATGAATTGATAATATATCTTACTCATACTTATACCATGTGAAAAGTTTTTCTAAATCATGGGTTGAACTTAAAAACATAGTAAGGGAATTAAAAAGAAAAAAGAAAAAATTAGTCCATGAATACATATAAATCAAGGAAACATGACTTTTCATTCCAAAAAAAGTTCTTTAACATACCTCATTAAATAAAGTTATTTATTAATAACTCATATAAATCATAAATCATAATGTTTAATTATGGAATCAATAACATATATACATTTATTCTTTCATACCTACATCAGGAGTAATCTTGATGGTTTCGTTTGGAATACACATCAAAATATATTCCTAGAATCTCTTAGGAGAAACCATAATGTTTACATCTACCATGTTACATTATGAAATAGAGAGATATTAGGGGATTATATGCACTCGGTTTATCACGGAACAAGCAACATACAACGAAAATATCCAAGAACCATAACATAATCAGAACACCTGAAGAAGTATAAAGTAAAAAAATATTTTTACTTTGCAATAATGAGATATCTTTTCATGATATTGATATTATAAATTCATTTAAAACATTCAAAAATAAGATTTTTGATTCAAAGTGTCCCGAACCAATTTCAAGATTTTATAAGGAATATATTCATTAATGTAGTCATGATCATTTAAATAAATTCATAAGATAGTATTGATAACATGTACATTAATGAAAATTATTTATAAGAATAAATCCATAAAACATTTAAAATGATTTTTTAGTAAAAGAATCTATTTCCACATGAGAATTTGATGAAAAATAAATTAATTAATACCATTAATCCAAAAAAATAATATATTGAGAATAAATAGATTAATGATATAATATTTCAAAAGGATGTATATACACCATATAAATCTGAATTGGTGCATAACAACGAATATGAATCAATCAAATATAAATTGAGATGAAATCCATTACAACGATTAGTATCTATAGATTAAGGATAAATAATTGAAATAATTATATTTGAAAAATATAAATACACCCAATATAAGTGGATATTAATTATAAAAAAATCAATGGTCCTTCACATATATTATTTAAAAAAACTAATTACATGGATATTTAACTCAATGAAATGACATTGATTTATGATTTCCTTTACAAAAATCATTTTGTAAAAAAAAATTGATTTATTATTTATATTCAATATAAATAAGAAAATGAATATATATATATATGAGAGTATATCATAACTTATTTCTTACATAATCATAGTAGGACATAATCAAGAAGTATAATATTAACCAAATTAATGGAAATTTGGTTAAGAAGTTACATTACCTTGAGTCTGACTTGTTAGGTTGATTCATTATTTTCTTGAATAATAAAATTAGTTTAATTTAAACATTATTAAAAATATTTTTATGGTTTATTACTAAAAATACATCACCTATGTCCATGTAATAATAATTACTTAATTATTTGAGTTCAAGTCAGACGTTCTTCAGATAATCGATTCTTGAGTCGTAAATGAACATATTATGATGTATACTATCCATGTGTTAAAAATTGCATCATCTAATGAATATTATTCCTGATTTAAATATGATATATATCATTTATATATGTATTTAAAATATTCCTTACCATTTTCAGATAGTAAATTAAATGCCCCATTCATGGAGACAGTAGGCCGTAGGGACAGATGAACACTACATTCATTTCTTTTATATAATAATGAATTGAAAAATAAATGACACATAGGTATATTATAATTCTATTATAATATATATTTTATAAATGTTACATATATTCATGGACACTACACTTTATATGTTCCATTTATGGAATGAATGATTCATATAATTTTTAAGGGGCGATAGTCCACACATCCTCAAATGAAATTATCATATTACACAGTATGGAAAGCATAAAGATATGTTGTAAAATAATTACAAAAGAATAAAATCAATATAAGTATAACATAAAACATTTTTATCCCTTCCATTTATTTATACAATCATGCTTTAATGAATATCTTTTAGAATGAATCGCATCGCATCATGGACACTCTAGGGCATACGTACACATGAGAAAAAATATCATTCACTTAATGGTAAAACAATATAAAATTGGATATTATATTAATTATACACAATAAATATAATGTTATATTGATTATTTAAATCTATTATACTCATCGTTATACCCATAAAAGTTATTTCTTGTTTAATAAAAAATTTAGACCACATCATTGAGACGTTAAGTCATACGTATGCATGCATGGAGATATTGTTTTTCATAGGATGGATAAAAAGAGGTATAAGCCTTTCCTATAACGATAATAACATATAAACATATACTTGTTACCTAATTAATTAATTAATTATAGGAATAAAATGAGATAAATTAGAAGTAGAAAAGAATTTTGAAAGACGTGATAAAAATACATCTTTTACAAGTATATCAATTTTATTTTAACACAAGGTCTCTATAGGATGGATTTATGCCCAATGTGTGGCCCCTATGAGATATGTAAAGTTTTTTGGAAATTGTTTTAGCTGAATTAGTAAAATTCTATGATCTTGAGAGGTTTCAGTAAGTGGGTATAGGTGGTGGCCTTCTATAAGGGGAAGGAAGGGCACATTTGGAATGTCTTGTAATATTATTATATAAAAATTTTATCTTGATTTATAATTGTTAAAAAGTGAAATAATTATACTATATAATGGGTATGGTTTTAAATATTATGAAACGATAAGGTTTAAAAAATATTATTTTGTAAAATTAACATTATCTTCTGGTTTTAACCCTTAGTTAAAAATATTATCTCTTATCAAGTCTTTTTGTATTTACATAATATATGTTTACTATGGATACTGTAAAATTTCAGGAGATCCCTAATTGGATCATTAATGATATTTTTAAAATTATAAGTTTTAGTTTGATTAATCTATGTTTTTAGGACTATTATATCATTTAATAAAATTGTACCTGTTTATAAAAATCATTTAGGTAAATTGTGGAAGTGTTAAGAAATTGGTTTTTGTTAAAGTCATAAAAACATGATTCCTTCGAACCATGTTCTCTAAATTGAATATAATATGTCTTAATCATACATAAAATTCATGGATGGTATCAAATTGACGAAATTATATTTATTTCATTATTTATAATATTAGTTCATTGAAATAATACATTAGTAAGGTAATAACTACATCATAATTGTGTCATAAATAAATTTATATATATAATATCATGAAATTATTAAAAAATACCCAGATGTATTAAATAATTTTGAATTTCTAAATAATATTTTTATTCTAAGGTATCAATTATATAACACCAACTTAATATTGTTTTAGTAAAAATATAAATGTTTATGTTATATTTCCCTTTACTTTAAATTAATTATTATTACACTTCATTTTTACAACGAAGTGGCTCCCGAATGCCAAAAGATAGAAATGAGGATTGTTTTTGTAACTAATGACTCATCCAACAAGATTAAGACACATGTTATGTAAGTTTCAAATTATTATAATATTATTTATACCCTTTTTAAACAAATTTACCCACTAACCATGGTAAATATAAAATTTACTTAAGTTACTAATCATAATATCCAAAAACTAAAAGATAACTATTTAAATAACTTGGAACCTCTGATTTTAAATATGTAATAAAAGTTTCCAAATTCATAAAAAAAAGTTAATTAATATATTTAAAATTAATTCTTATTGACAAAACTATAAAGTAGGTTCTTATGAAATAAAATCTATCAAATGATTGACATGTGTTTATGTCCAATTTAGATGAGAAATTACATCCAATGAACAAAAATTTATTAATTGATAAGAAAATGTACAATTAAACTTTAATTACAATAAAAATATAATCATACTAAATAAATAAATTATATGAAAATATATTTTTGAATTAAAATTAAGTATATTTCACTAGTCATTAAAATTTGAATTTCATTAGAAAAATACAAAAAACATAATCCAAGGTAAATTTTTATATACCACAAACAATTAATATTTTTATTATGTCAAATGAAAATTATAAAATTTTCAAAAATAATATTTAAAAAATTTTCTCATTCAAAATGTAGTAAAAATTTCTTTTTATTGAGAAATACTTTCTTTATCCAAAATGTTGAATTTGTTTTTATATCATATTGGGAAATCATATATTATGAATTTAAAACATTTAATAGAATATATAACATATAATTTTTCTTAAATATATATCCATAAAGAGTGATATGATTTTATAAACCAATTATTTTATTTTAAATATGTTTTCATAAAAACAAATCCTTTATATCCAATTTGTTTATATCTCCATTTCATATAAATTCGGTAACCAATGAGTCATTAGTTAATCATGTATAGTCTAAAATATAATAATATAGTTGGTACTATTCACTTATTCTATTAAAAAATTAGGTTATAATGATAACATTTAAATAACAAAAATGTGACATTCATTTAATCTCTATGTAGCGTATCATGTATACTGTTGAACGTAAAGATTCATTCTTAAAACATTGGATGTTACATGAAAAGTTAATGATATAGTAACCCTTATCATCCATTTTTTTCACAACATTTTTTTCATCTTATTCTTAGAATAAATTAGTGTTTTAAAAATATCATATATGTCTAGTATCACGGGATGCTTCATGTAGTCACTCATTTTTATATTTGACTACACTACTTCAGAATTAAGTGATTTTTTTTCATTTATAAAATCAAACTCACCAAGGGATTGTAATATATTTTCTATAATAATAATATTTTTTGGAATTTGTGACATAGATTCACACCAAATAAATTAAAAATCATGAAAATTTATAACAGGTATTTATCCTATAGTCTTCTAGATTCTAATATTTCCAAAATATATAATTTCATGTTTTCTCAAAATCCTGGTAGTTATCTAATGTGAATATACTTGATGATATATATTAAGATCCATTCAACATAGAAATGTATCATAAACAGTATTATTTTTCTGATAATAATGTTTATCTCCACGAGTAAATTTTAGAACATCCTTATTTTGATTCATATAATTTCAATAATTTGTCTAATAATTAACTATAATATTATTAATTATGAAAGATACCATTTAATCTCTATAGTACCCATAATCATTTCCATGTAAAATAAGTTGACCAAACAAAATACAATTTGACAAATCTATTAATGTTAAAAATTAATCAATAAAATAAATATTTACTCTTAGAACATATTAGTATAAGATAAATAAAATAGGTAATTATTTTATTGAAAATATTGTCGATGATATGGTATCATCAAGATACTGGGGGGCCAACTAAAGATTAATGAAACGAAAAAAATTAATCTTAGGGGATCAAACTATATATATGTTCTAAATTAGTACTAGATTGAATGAATATAAAAAAAATATTAATCAACTATATATTAAATAACTTATTTTCTGATAATTAAATGAGTAATATAAAACTAAAATGAATAATAAAATATAAAAAACAATAAATATATTTCTTAATGAAAATACATAAAATATTTTAAAGTATATTAAAACAATATAACATATTAAGATAAATTGAATCCTTACCTTTTAAATTAAAAAGAAATGAGGATCTGTTCCTAGTTCAAAATAATTCAAGGTAAATAACTTAAAACTTTTTAAATAAACAAGGTTATAAGATATATATCCTTAATCTGGATATCATTGATAGATTTCGGGAGAATATTTACCCCGAAGATATTCTTTGATAATCATAATCACCAAAAATTCATTCACCAGATATAATTGAACATGTTTTTAGAAATATTTTTTTATCCCTAGTATCTCCTCAATGAAAATGGAATGAGAGAAACATATTACCACTAAATGACAGAGATATTTAACATTTTAAACCCTTATAAAAAAATCTATATGAAACATAGTAGAAAAAAATAAAAACAACAAATCTCTAGAAATATAGATAGTGTAAAACTCATAGAAGTAACATTTTTAGAATGTACTCACCCTTTTCACATAATGTCTTACAATCAATTTAAAGTCATTGATGTAACAAACAGCTAGTTGTAAACATTTTTATCATAGTTATGGTCATAATGAAATTGGATTATCAACCACTATCATTTATTTTATGAAAAAAATATAATTTAATAAATCTTTATAGATTAAATTTTGTAGAATAAACTCCACATAATTTATAAACTAGAAATTATGTTATCAAAAAAAGAGAAAAAAAATCATTAATTAAGGATAAATAAATTATATACGCTATTTTGATTCATCATAAAACAATGGATTTGAAATATAAATTATTTGAAAACTAATGATGAAGTATCCAAACAATATATTTAAACTATGGAACTCAGTTAATATAACAGATATATAATATTTTGTAATGATTAAAATCAATTAACGATTCATGGATATAACATCACTGGTAATTAAATGACACAAAAAAACTATATAATATCAAGAAATAATAACACTAAATAAATTTGATAATTTTTTTATTATAGTCATAAAAATAATAAAATAACACTTATTGTCTTAAATTTTCATAAAATATAAAATAATATCTTTTTTTATTCCTCCCCAAATTCGTACATGTTAAGATATAGAGATTATTTTCATAAAATATATTAGGGTTTGATGCTAATTTTTAACTCAAAAAGATATCACTATGAATTCATTATATCTATACTATATAATAAAGGTTATCATATATATACAAAATATTTAACTATTAAATAAAGGTTTCTATAATTATGATTTAAAATTATGAAATTTATATCCACAAAAATTTTATTAAATAATAAATCAATAGTATGGAATAAATTTTATTCATCATTACCATGTTATATTTATGATAGAAAATTTAAATACGTAATGATACATCATTATTCTTAATAATGTGGAATTTTAAAAATCATGATGAAACAATTGTGAATATAAATCCCCTATTCAAATTTACTTTACGTTTACACTATAATTAATTAATTTCAATAGGGTTTTTTATAAGGTCTCTTATATATTTTAATAAAACTTGGTATGGTTTAAATTATTAAAACTCACCACATGATAGGATGGAAGAAAGCGAAATATTTTGGGGAAAAATCAACATATTCATGTATAAAAGAAACACAGTATGTGTTTATGTAACCTCTTCCCACATAATTCAATGATCCCTCAATTATTAGTTATGAAAAATAACAGTTATTATGTAGTTCCAATTGGGATTTTATAATCATTTTACACATCTCAAATGAATCATGGGATTTTCTGAGAAATGAAATAATATTTCTCTGTCCAAAAAATTTATATTAGATCTATATATATAGAGATAATAAATTCCCAATATAAAGTCAAATTTTTCTACGTTAAGAGTTATAATATTTCTAAGGAGCATAATATGAAAAAACAATTGATAAGAGTTAAATACTTGTGATGGAATCAATATACCACTTGTATATTTCATCAAGAACAAAATATTATATATTTAAGATATTGAATTAATTGATATAAAAAACATGGATGATATGGTGGAAGGTGTATAATATTAAAAATATGAAATTTATATTTATTTAGTAGATAATAAGATTATTTTTTAACATTATTCTTATGATCCTCTTCAATGATATTGATTCTATAAACACTTCCATTCTACCAAGAATTTATAGGTTATTATTGTTTTTTTCCTTCTTAATTCTTCATTTAGTTAATATGTTTACAAAATTTCACACATTACATATATTTGAAATATTTAATTTGTAGTTCTTTACTGAACAACAAATTATTTTCTTATATTATGTTAATTATTCTTTTCATGTCACTTCATCATTTTTTGATAAATTAAAACCATTAGCACGATTAAAGAAGTCATCCAATTACATTGAATAATTTCCCGGGATGCTTCATCAAAAAAATTTGGCTAGTAAATTTTTTATTTTTTATGATGAGATTTTCACAATAAATTTCATTAAAATATATTTTACCTTCATTTAGAAAAATTAATGAGTCTAATGATAATATTAAATTAATATCCACCACATAAAAACACACATAATAATATTTTCCTATAGATCGATGAATATCAATTTTAATTATTTCCTTATAAATTATTTGATACCATAAAAGAATTAGTTTATTTATCTTTTTGAAACAATGATAAATCATGTGGTGTAACATCTAGTTTTTGTGATTTTTTTCATAGGATACAGTGGAATCATCCTCATTCTTTTATCTGAAGGATTTCTCTAACAATTTTTTTCTTGATGAGTATTTAGAGAACATTATTTAAAAAATATTTTCATAAACCTCACATATTCACGGGAGTCAATAATTTTTTTTATAATATATTCTTGATCATATTCCTTTATTTATCCACATCACATTTGAAATGATTAGTAAAAAAATACATTTATATTATTTGAAAATTTCTGAATATAAAATTTCAATTCTACGCTTTTAATAAACTATTAAATAATTAGTGTAATGGAGGATCCAACAAATGAAGATAGTCTTTATTACAAAATTTAATCAATAAAATGTGTTTTCTTTATTGTAATATTTATTACTTCTACATATTTTAGGTGAATTTTTATAACATGAGGTTATTTTTATAGTATTAATACAAGTGTCTCTAAACTATATCATATCCCATTTATTTTTCACATTTCGATTATCATTACTTTATATATCCTATTCCATATTCACATAGTTCATCCATGTTACTACCAAAAAATAAAAACTATATAAATTAGTGTTAGTAATGATAATATCAAATAAAATCAATGAAAAATCCATAAAAATAAGATAAATTAAACATAAGACATCCTAAATAATAAAACCATTATTTCTAACCATTTTTCAACAGATTTCAAATTATTATCTTTTCTAAATAGATCCCTAAAATTAAACAAACCATTATTTTATACTCATAGAGTCAAAAAAAATAATTAAATTCAGTAATTTTATAAAATTATAAATGATTATACATTATAAATCATGATGAAAACACTCTCCCACAATTTAATGATTTTGTGTCATTAGACATTAATTATATATTCAACTTATTTCAAAAATTCAACAATAATTGCATCAATAAAATACTTCATATATGGTTATATTCACAAATATCAACACACTATAAAAATATCATTTATATATAAAAAAATCACTTTTCTCCTAAAAATACTTGTATGTGGATAAAAATTTGTACAATATAGGTGAACATGTTCAATATCATCAAGGAGATAGGATAAAATGAACTTGTATGTAGAAAAAAATAAACAAATTACATGAAATAAACAAAAAAATTCATATCATGTAGACCATAAACAAGTGTGATCACATTATGATGTGGGGAAAACATAATCATATTATATCATTAATCAATGATAACCAAAAAATCTTGCACAAAAATATGGTTGGGAGGATCATGTAAAAGGCAGTCCCATGACCTAATGGCACTGGAGGGAACCATGGTCCCTCCACAACTCGAGGGGAAGGGATTTCTCACATTCTATATGATTCTAAGACATTATTCCCTTTTAGTATTTATTAATCTATTCTTTATATGCCTCATATATGGGAATATATATTTTTCTTAAAGTGACAGCACTTGTGAATGTCGTATCTAATAATCCAATCCCATCATTGAAGTTTATAGAGTTCATTATCCTCCGAGTATATCCTATTAGGGATCATTTTAGATACAATTAAACATTATTTGATTCATTTGATAGATTTATTTGTTTTATTTTAGGGGTATTTCAGGATTATGCGGTTGTTAGACTACTTAACCCCCATCAAATCCTCATTCATTGTAACCAATGAGTATGAAATTATAAATTTGTGGTTTGGAACTTTATGAAATTTAAATGGGGTTAATTTTCCTCTCTCACTTTTCTCGTATGAGTTTGACAGGATGTTTGATCCACCTACATCAGTAGTTTAGATTTTTTTAGGAAGATTAACAATTAAATTTTAGAACATTTTTCTCATAAAATTTATTGGAAACCAAGTTGGTGTCATCTCTTTATCTGAGATAATGATTTATATTCCTCGTCACATGATAGATTCTTGAATTTTTGTTAAATTGGATATAACAAAACCGAATATGGACTCGATAATAATTCATACAAAATAATAATTTAATTTTGAACACCTGTACTATTTTTAATCATCGGTTGATTTCTATTCATCTTGTAATTAGATGGTATTGGGAAAATTTCTATTCTACTGAACTTTATAACATTGGAGGTACTATATAGTCCAATGTTACACAAGAGGTTGGTGTGTGTGATTTTGTGGATTTAAATGTAGTAGTTAATGAACACTTGATAGTTGCTAGTAAGGGTAAGAATGTGGAAAATGATGTTTCCTATAGACATACTATAATGAATTAGTGAGTTATTCATCTCAATTTTCTAAGGGGATTAATGAAATATAATATATCATTTTGGAAGAAATAGTATGTTATGTAGAAGTTTCACATTATTTTAAGGATTGAATATCTTTTTTAAAAGGAAATTAGTATTGGAGATGTTAGAATATGTGTGATTTCGGTACCATGACTTTTTTTCAGTCAGAATATAGAATAATTTTGTTTATTGTTAAATTTTATGTTGAATACTCTAGAATTAGAGATATAAGATCCCCTGCACTAATCTATTTATATAAAATCATATAAATTTTTAGTGAAATTTTTTTGGGAGACATCGATTCTGGAGGGTGTCAAATATTCATAACCAGATGAAATGAAAGAAAATTTCTTTGGGACAGAATAGATGAGTGGGATACAAAGAACTAGAGAATAGTAATAGAGAATAAGGATCTCAATCTACATCTGTGTATGAGAAAATTATATATGAGGTGGTACTTAGTATATTTTTATCATATTATGGAAGAATGTATATTATGATTCTAGGAATTATCCATCTAAAAAATTGAAAAGGGGCATGAAGCATAAGGATAAATCAACACATATGAAACAAATGGACACAATGTTTTTTAGGATGATCAAAGCGGTATATTCATTGAAAATTGACACAAATGTAAAGTTTTTCCAATGCCACATGAAGCTAAAGTAGTGATGGAGATTGAAAATGAAGGGAATAAAAAATAAACCGCATTTGATATGGTTTTTTCCACAGAATTATCAATCTTAAAATAATGATGAAATATATTAAGTGTAGTTTAGATCTATATTAGAGGATCTAGACATAATTTAAAAAACATATAGGCTGTAGTTCAACTAAGATCCCAGATTAGAATCAGTAGCTATCATTATTTTATTAATGGATTCATGAATGTGGCTGATGATAATGAAAATTCACAGTTGTTAATTTGATTGTCAATGAAGGATGTCTAGGAGAATGATTTAATTATCAACAATCCATACTATGATTCAAATATAATACTCAAGAGAGTGACATGGATTTATCACAAAGAAGATATAGAAAATTAATGGAAAACAAATGTCTTGATGTTGACACATGAATTCATTGAATGAAAAATAATTCTATAGGAATATTTTTAATTAAAACAAGATAGTATTTAATTTTGAATATCACATCAAAGATTAACAAAACATGAATGTAACCAAAATTTTTTGGATATTTTATTAAGTAAATTATTCAAATTCATTTAATTGTATATGGAATCGTATTCTGTTATCTTATGTTCTTTGATGATCAATTAGTTTATGAATTTTTTAAGTATCCCACTTTATCCATAAAAGTGATATTTGATAAAAAAAACATAATTGTATCTAAAGGTTATCTAACAAGATAATCATAAAATATTGAAATAGTGTGACAACCCTTGACTCATACCCTAGTATATTGGGTTAACAACTAATATCTAATAATTTAATTATACCATGAGATGTAAACGTCACTGAATGAATTAATGGAATATTTAATAACATAAACATTAATCATTTAAAATTATGGCCTATATAGGTAATCTACTATGACCTAAAAATAATTACATATCAATGAAATTTTATAACATTATTTGTGATTGAAGATAAAATAGGTCACATAATATTTTTAAAAGTTATTAAAATTATTTAATGAGGAAAAAAATTATATCATACCATGAATGTAAATCCCCATATAATGTGTGGGGTTATAGCACAAGGTTTCAATTGGGGTAATTAAAAATTATACGTACATATAAGGATTATAAATTAGAGTGAGAGATGAAATTTTGAATGCCTAAGAAAAATGTTTTTAGTATCAAATATAACTTTCAAGAGGGGACATAATGTTCCAAATATTATTATTATAAAAATTATTTATATATGAATAATTATTTTAAAAAAATACTAGAAATAAATTTCATTTGATAGAAATATCGTATATTATAATATGGAATATATATGAAAATTTAGAAGAAATCCCTTTACTTTTTAAAATGTATATCAGATATCAATTTAATAAAAAAACATAATTAAAACATAAATAAGAATATTATAAAATAATAAAAAATTTATCGAATCATAAAAAATACATTGATTTATGGGTAATACAAATGAAAATTACATAGTGAAGAAAAATACATTCCAAACTGTGTTGAAGAAGTAGGTATCTCTTTACTGGATTATAAAGGAATAGTGTTTGAAAAGAATGATTAGGTATGTAAACGAATTGAAATGGTTTAAATAAAATGAAAGTATTTATATTAATCATAAAGTTTACACAAACCATTTTTGACAACAATCACATATAGATAATCTCATATACAGTGATAGATTAAGATAAAACCCCTCAAATTAACATATGAATCTCATGAATGCCCTCAAAATACAACTTTAATCTAACTAAACATATTAGTAAAATATTATATAAAATATTTCACCCTTATTTCATCTTTTATGAATCAAATATATGAATTAATTAATTTATTAATTATTATAATTTTTTTATTATGATAATCAATTCTAAATAATTTTAATGGTTCTAGGTTTTTTTGGGTATATTGTTCTTGATCATAATTATACGTTTCTAAAATCAATAACGTTTTAATTGGTACATTAGTATAATAAATTCTTGTATAAGTGTTTAAATGTTCTATATTTATTCCATATAATTATATGTATCTTATTAAGTATTGAAATATAATACTTTCTCACTTTATTTAAAAAGACCAATCATAATGAATTTCATTATAAAAAATATTCATCTAAGTGTCACCATTATAAGATAATAATATTAACTTCTATTGATATTAAATAACAAAGATATTATGCATTAATATTTTAATGCTTCTAAAATTATGTTTATTGAAATAGATTATCATCATCCATATAGATGGTTAAACAGATGAAAAATATGATCATGTTATAATAAAAGATGATTATAATGCCAAATAATTTTTAATTATTATACTTTTGTTATAGAATTATATAGTTGTTTATTTTTTTATAATGGGTTTATATATTTTTTTATTGATATATATAATTAACATAATTTAAATAAATTAATATGAGGAGGAATAATACATTAATGATTTGAATGTTTTTATACAATCCATGTTTATAAAGAAGAATTTTGGAAATGTTATGGATAGATAATAAAAATAATTTAAAATTCTAAGAGATGATGGAACTGATGAATATATTAGAGTGAAAAATGATCATAATGTTTTCTTAATATTGAGAGGGTAATGAGTTATATTATATATAAGATTTTGTGGAATTTTTGTAAATACCCATTAAATAATTATTAATAAATATAATTTTTAATAGAATATGACCCATTTATGGTAAAAAAAGAAACATTGGTCATGAATTTATCATCTAGATTGAGTCATGAATATGTATCTAAATATTTTATTTGTTTAAAAATTATTTTCATAGTATATAAGTTATTTATCATATTTTCCAATGTTTTCAACAATATAAAATGTGAAATTTTCTTAACAGAAAATGATATTGAATATATAAACTAATTTTTATTATTATATATCATTGGTTTAATTTTATTTTATGAGATTAAATCAGTAAATATGATTATTATTACATCTATATATAAATATATAACATATTATAAAAAAAATTAGAATAAAAACGTTTCTTTTTCAGGAATGATCATATTTTTATTTATTAACATTCTATAAATACTCTAATAATGTTATTTAAAATGTATGCACATAAAATATATTATTTTTAATTTATCAGTCACTTTTATATAATTAGTACCATCCAATTATGTAATGACCATAACATTTGTCAGTGAAAATTCATCTTGATCTAATTAAATGACTTATTATGTGAAATTGTATTATAACATGTAGACTTCATTAGTTTTATGTTTTTTGATTTTAAAATATCATTATGAATTGTGGTCATTTCTAATATAGAAGTTGAACAGTGATGAAAAGATTAGTATAAATATTGGGCTTTAACAAATACAATTTATTGAGACAAAGTAAGTGATGTCCACATCCAGTATAATTTCCCTATATGAAGCCAATTTATCAAAACATGTATTGGAGGTGGCGTCATTGGGATTCACTCATGACAAAGCCCTAGCCGAGATTAAACATGTTAAGCTTTTACGGAACTACCTACTGGATAAGTGGAAGTTGATATAAATTACCACCCGAGAAATGTTATCCGAGCCACCCCATGATTCTTCCACCATCGCACACCTTACCCTTATGTCATATGCATGTGTTATAAGGGGTTATGTAATAATACCATAGCACTATGATTAGGTTCATTATTTTTTTATAGAGTATATATATTCATTTTATTATTGTTACATTGTAAATAGTTTTGAAAGCACAAATATTTTTTATTTAATATAAAATTAAGAAAAATATTTTGATGAATTAATGAAATTTAAAATTTAAAATTATTTTAAAAAAATATTACTACTATATTACTTTTTATTATATATAAATGATCGTATAATTTTAACGAATACAATTGTAATTATTATGAAGGATTGAATGTTGTTATTGTGAAAACCCATGACCATTCGATAAATATTTGGTTATTATTTTATAAGTAAATATTCAAATATTTAGAAAATTATTTAGATAAAATTATGATTATTTTTGGAATTAGGACATCGAAATTTTCCAATGGTGATTTGTTCATAATTTTCTGAGAGTCGAATTTTTAGGTAACAATTAAATGCCGTTTAAATATATACTGTGTTTCATGGATTCAAAATCACCCAATAGAGATGTAATAAAATACTATATTCATTATGATTGGACAATATTATTTGAACATAAAATTAATGTGATTTAATGTCTATTATTTATTTTACAAAGCTTTAGTGGTCCCTCCAATACTTATAAACCATTTTATCTTCTTAAATTGATTTCCATTAGAGTGTGACTCATCTCCACATAAGAAGCCTAATATTTTAATAATTTCGGTCAATGTGTTTATATAATATTTTTTTCCACTCCCCTTTAGAAAATACTATGTGAAAAAACCCTGTATTGTTTTGTGGATTTGATTAGATTAATGTGTGGTTCCCAAAACCTAATCATTAAAGAATTCCCCTTTCTATTCTATATAAACTGACTCAAGCACCCACTTATTCTTTACTCAAAGCCTATAAAGCTCAACCAAACTATTCAATAATCTATCTATAATCTATTTATGGCGCCAAAATCTCTCATGAAGCCTCTACAAGCCTCTCTCGAGCCTTTGGTATCACACTTCCATGTAAGGGATTTCTTCCCTTGTCATTTTTTTCCAAATTTCATTATGTTGTTATTCCCTTTTATATTCAATTAAAAATGTTAGGGAATGATTTCACACCTCCCCCATACATCACTTTTTATGTTTTAAATGATGATATATCCCTTTATCTTTCATTAATTCCTCCCATGTACACATGTTACCAAACAAAAATTCCAAAAGAAATTTATCTCTTCACATTTAAATTCAAGAAATTCAATTGTATAATGAGTCAAAATTCTATTAATTCTTTTGTGACATTAATCTATATGTCCCCTTACTGCCCATTTATTGTAAATATTATGATACACCCCTTTCTCTCATTAATAATTTTTATTAATTCTTATGTTACACAATTTTGCTTCAGAAATTTCATCGTGATTTTCGGTGCCAAAGTCATTGTGTACTGAATACCAGGCCCATTTACCTATAAATGGTTTTCACCATTATGTACATTTATTTTTCGAATATATAGTTTCATGTATTAATTAGACATTCATTTATTGTGGAATAAATTATGGTGCATAATGAATCGATGTTTTATAATCTACATGGCACTCTTATGCATGAAATGAAATTATTGAGAAGGGTGCATCCTGATAGAGCTCTAATGCATTGGGTTATGATTAGTATCATGATACTTTAAGTACATCGAGGTTTTACTCATGATAATTCATGTTCAATGAGGTTTTACTGAATCCCCATGTGCAATGAGCCATTGATGAGGCTAATACCATGTTATGTGTTGTTGCCACATTTCCATGTTATGATAATCATGCCATATCATGCCTTTAAGTTCACATTTCTAATATTATCCATTGATATGTCTATTTCCTGACATGTATTGTATTCATAATGTTATTACTTTTTTACTCACTTGTTGGTCTTTATAGATTTCCCTTTTCACATGTATGTCCTCAGGTAATCCCATGCAATGCTGTGAGTGAGGGAATATGGTGTCATGTAAAAGAATAATTCAATAAATATGTTGTATTTTTATGTCATAAGTGGTCATGTAATGTTCCTAATTACTCATGACACCAGTCCTCTCGATCCTCAGAGTTCTATTAAGTTCAATTTCCTGTAATATATCGTGTTTATGTGTGTAATAATGATCATGCTTGTAATAAAATATAAATACTTTATTATAATTGTTGGTCGAAGTGGATACTCAAGCGGGGGGTGAATTGAGTTCCAATTAATATTTTTGTTAAAATATTGTCTATATAAAAATACCCCAATTTATAAAATAAGTTAAAATATAGTGAATTTATACAGATTGTAAATGTTCACTTAGATTCTAAAAGATTGATTAGGTCTTAGTTAATTTAACCACAAGATTAAACTAACTTTTGAAACTAACCAACTAATTTACAATAAATATAAACACTTTCTAATTTAACTATCAACATAGATTTAAAATAGTTTTGTTTTTCAATGTAATAGTAGTAGAATATAAAATATATATGTATTATACATTAAACATAAACTAATGATGAAAAACAGATATAACAAGAAGTTCAGTCTCAAGCCGAGGCATAGTCCTCTGAAATTTATATAAATTTGATCCACACCCTGGATCGGGGTTAAAAATAGTTCAAAAAAATTTCCAAGCCACACAGGGACCTCTATCACTATTCTGTGTGGGAAACAAAACAAAGATCATGCCATAGAAGGACCTCTTCCACAGTTGACGTGGGTAAACAAGAGTTAATAGTTTTGGAGTGAGGATTTGATATCCTCCAGTTCAGTATAGGAGACAGTGTGTGTATATGAAATACAGATTACACCCCACTTCTCGAATGTAAATAAACCAATCACTTATTGAAGATATATAAGAGTTTAGAAAGCTCTAGTGATTATCAATGCAGCGCTGGACTTGTTGGATTTAGAAGGAATGCTTCTGAGTCCTTCTCTAGTTTTCCTATTAAAAAATAGAGTTTTATAGTTCAGCTCGTGTTCTATGGGAGTGAGAAAGATCTCTTGATTCATCGTGTGTTCTTCTGTGTTGTTTTATTGAACTCATGAGTGTTCTTTTACTGTATTGCAATCTCATTCTATTTTGGGATTGTTCTCCTTATTCAAAACAGTGCTCTCGGGTGTGTGTAAGTTCTCCTTATTGTATCATCACACTTTTCTCGCTTCACTACTTGCACGTGTACTGCATCATATGCATGTACTGTATCATAATAGTCATTATATTCCACGAGTTCTGGCAGTAGGAATGATTCACTTTTCATAGGTACGAGATATGGTTTCCTAACATGCCATCAACTATCATTAATTGACATTAATTGCATTAAAAACATCAAATATGAATGTTAGCATTATTTATATAATATTGAAAAAAAGTTATGAAACGGTGTCACAGTGATTATGAAAACGGTGTCTTCTTCACGGTAGATGGTTCATGGTATGAGGTTCACAGTATGTGCTTCATGGTATGAGCTTCACGGTATGTCCATATCATCGTGTCTAGATCACGGTGTCTCTGTCACGGTGAGTCCTTCACGGTGTTTGAGTCATGATGTCTGGGTAAAGGTTTCTCCATCACGATGTCTGGGTCACGGTGTCTGGGTCACGTTTTGTCCTTCATGATGTCTGGGTCACGGTTTGTCATTCACGATGTCTCCATACTTTGACAAATACCTATATTTAGACTTAGACAATAATATTCAGAATATGGATTATGCTTAATCATTAGAGAGTAAGAGAACTTGAATACTAAATATAAAGGCTTAATAATATATGTGAGATTTTTAATCATGCATAAAACTTGTAAATAATGAATAGATTAATTATCATCCATAATAATTGTTATCATTAAAACATGATGGGTAGTTATTATTGAGATTGAAGAGCATTAGAAAGATGTGAAATTAATATTGAGATTAATAAGTAATAGTATTTGTGTCATTAAAACATGATTAACACATGAGGGGTCCAATAATCTCCCCCTTCTTGATGATCACAAATAATGTATAGTCAAAATATAAAGGAAATGTAACATTAATGAAACTAGCATATTAGAAGAGCACATCTCATTATAGTACTGACATGTATAGTTTTTCTCCCCCTTTTATACTTGTAGTTTTTCTCCCCCTTTTTGGATTTTCAAAAAGTATATAAAAATGAAATGAAACACTGCATTTTTTATTAAAAAGGGTTCAGAATACAATAAAAACAGTAAACAGTAAATGAAATCCCATCAAAAAGGAAAATAGTCCCCAGACTCTTCAGGGATCCACCTTGTCTTTGCCTTTATTAGCAGCAGGAGCTGGTGCTGATGTAGAAGAAGCCATAGATGTGGAACAAAAAGAGGGTATGGGTAGACCTTCAAAAACAGATGGAGCCAAAGTAGGAGAAGTAGAAGATCTAGGCTGTGGTTGGTCAATAATTACTAGCCGAATCTGAGAAAGAGCTTGGCTAACTATCCTGGAAGTGGAGGCTAAGGCAGGTAGACCAGGTCTAAGGGGTGAAGCAGATGGAGAAACTATAACCATACTCTGCACATGAAGATATGGCTTCAAAAGATTTATGAAATCAGTAATGATTTCACCACCATATTTCATAGACTTTTCAAAATCGTCTTTATTCTCCATAAAGTTGTCCAACAATCTGGGGAACTCTGTATGTTTTTGTACTTTATTTTTAAAATCATGAGTTACCGGAGGGATCCTCAAATTTTCCATAAGATATCTAATGTGATCTATCATATCACTTTTAGAGAAAATCTGGGCGAGATAAAAATTTATTTTCTTGGTGGTATCTTGTTGAGAATCATTGGATATCATAGAATGAATCATAACAAAGTCCAATGCTCTATCACTATTCTTGACCACTTCTGACAAAGAAGATAGATCCAAGCCACTGAAGGCATTCTGAAGTTATTCCTGGATTATGGATCTCAGCAGAGAATCATCCAAAGAAGGTGTGGAGGTCTGACTAGAAGTAGTAGAAGCCTTGACAGCTTCAGATAGAACATTGAGCTATTTCAAAACTTTTTGCAGGCATCCAGGGTATTCATCTGTAAGCTTATTCAGATTTTCGACAAGCTCCCTAATGCATTCCAGCATCTTGGTGTGTCTTTTTTCCAATCTTCTCATCAAAAGATAGTAGATATGGATGAACTTGAGACACAATATCCCTAGAAAGGATGGAATCAGATGTCTCAGGAGTAGTAGAAATAGGTTCAGGGTCAGAAATAGGGGTAGGCACTGATCTTAAAGACAACTCATTCTGCAAGTTTGCTACAATATTTTTCAGGTTTGCAACATCAGCACTTAGCAGCTTATTTTCCACTCCGACTTCTTGAGTTTCTCGAATCATCCTTGGTTTAATATTCAATATAATATTTTCTAATAGAATTTATGCATCTTCTTGAATTAACTGAGTCACTAGATGAGGTTGAGAGGATACAAATTTTTCAACTATAGCTAGCAGAGTTTCTCCAAAATCATTTAGATCATCTTTAGTTACAAAGGAGTGTTGCTCGGGTATGGGTGCAGGTAAAGGTAGTGAAGCAGGTTCTGGTTGAGATTCAGAGTTATCCTTAGACTCAGATTCTGATTTAGTTTGAGTTTGGGTCTCTGCTTCTGGTTCTGGATGAGCTACTTACTTCAGTTGAAATAGAGAAGAAAGATCCATTCCAGTTGTAGACAATTGCTCGGACTCATTCACATCATAAAATTTTGGGAAAACATATCAGGTTTGAACAGAGTATGAGACAGAAGGTTGAGAAGCTTTAGCAAATCCAACTTCTATAATCTAAAGGTTTTGAGGTTCCTCCGCCTCAAATTGGGCTTCCCTTCTAGATTCTTATGGATTAAGAAGATGGTCATAATCCACAGGATCATCTCTAATCTCTTCAGAAAACTCTTTTATTGCCAGCTGAAAGGCAATTTCCATCCTCTCTTCAGCAGATAGAATATACTCAGGAACCGATTGTTCCACTAGTTGAGCTTCCAGACTTTCTTCTTTCTCAACAGGGAGATCCTCTTCAATAGGACTTGTCTCTATAGTTGCTTTCTATTCTGAATTAGGAAAAACCAATTTTCTTGCAATGTGAGGATGAGTTTTTGGATTGACATTCCCACTAGAAGCACGAGCTTCCTCTTCTTTCAAACCAACATAATCTTCCTCTCCTTCAGATATTTCAGCAGGGATAACAGTAGGGACAACAATACTTTCTTTTTCAACAAGAGCTGTTTCCATTAGAGATATTTCAGCCTCTTCTCTAGTTGATACTTCAGCTGGCACATCCTCTTCTTCTTTTTCTTCTGAATACTCAGCCACTTCATCTTGTTCCAAACCAGGATCAGATAGATTTTGAGGCCTTCTTGGATAGTCAACATGATTATACATTTTATAGAGTTTATCATTATCCTCAACCCACTGCTTCTTCTAGGGATTCTAGCAGATCTTCATCCTTGTGATGATAGACCTGGATAGGTAGAAATCATAGTCTCTAACTTTTCTTCATTTGGTCCAACCATCCCTTTGGCAACTAATATATGTGAAATCATCCTTGAGTGAAACAGGGAGGTGGATTTGGAAGCGAATTTAATCAGCTCATATATGTGGTTAATGACAAACTGGAAATGATTTATCTTATGGCCATTATTCAATAGGTGATCCAAAACACATCCTGATACCTCATTATGGAAAAATCCCCTTTTCTCGGACTAATCAAATTCTGAAAAAATTTGAACAGAAGTCAAGATTCTCCATCTAGCTCTGCAGGATTGGATCTTCTCTTGGTTCCATTACCAGTTAAAAATTCCTTGGCGTTTTCTAGATTGAAGATATCAGAAGATAGAGGAGGGTATCTTTGGTATTCTTCACAAACTCCTTCATGTAAAATTCTTTGGCATGCAACCCACATACTCGAAGAGAAATAGCACTTCTGACCATTTATCCAGCTTGTCACAAAAAATATTTCTCCAAACTCAAAAGAAGTCTTTATATACTGATAGAATTGAGATACCAGCCTCAGGTAAATCGGTCTATTTTTTCTAGAGAACCATTCAAGACATCCTTTTTCTCTTAAAACATTCAAAACTAAAGACTTCCTAGACAACAACCATTCAGGGAAAACTTCTTTTTCAGGTACAACGGTACGGATTACCATGTTTGGGTTTAGAGGTCCTTCCAAAGCTATTCGTTGTATCCTCTTCTGCTTCTTAGAGCGGCGCTTCTCAGACGAAGGTGAAGATAGACGCTTCATCCTTGGCATCCATTGAAGGTTCGTGTGAGAGGTAAGAGAAGGTTTAAGAGATATTTTGGGTAAGGAATCGAATGAAACCCTTATGTTTATCATTTGGGAATTTCAAACGTCATAAAAACAAAGACGCGGGAAATCAAATAGTGGTGAAAAAAATATTACCGCGATACGGGTTAAAATAAGAATATAAATAATCTTCATGGTGAGACCATGCATAGTCATTACGGTGTGATGAAAATCAGTATTCACGGTGAGACAGTTGGTGGTCGTCACGGTGAAATGGTGAGTTGATAGACCGTGAGCACAGGGTCTTAACGGTGAGAGTGTGAGCATGAAACAGTAACTATAACACAGTGAGTATGAAATGGTAAAGTAAAATAGAGTAAATTATTAAACATTAATATCAGTAAGATATTCATTTATCATTAATTATACAAGTATCATGTATGATGTGGTCTAATTATTCAGATTTTAATGGTTTATTGAATATATCATCAAGTTGATATTCAGTTCCAATGAATTCCAAAGTGATATCACCTTTTTGATAATGATCTCTCAAAAAGTGATGTATTACATCAATATGTTTTTTCCTATAATGAGAAACAGGATTCTTAGAAATATTAATAGCACTTGTGTTTTCACAATTTATTGGGACATGTCTGAATTGATATCCATAGTCCAGTAATGTGTGTTTCTTCCATAAAATTTGCGCACAACAACTTCCAGGAGCTACGTATTCAGCTTCTGTAGTAGATAATGCAACCGAATTTTTTTTCTTACTACTCCATGATACTAGTGACTTTACTAAAAGATGACATGTTCCAGAGGTGCTTTTTCGATCTAACTTACAACCAGCAAAATCAGCATCAGAATAACTAACTAGTTCAAATGAATGTCCTTTGGGATAGAACAATCCTAAATTGGGAGTATGCTTGAGGTATTTGAAAATTATCTTCACATCATTTCAATGTGACTCTTTAGGGGTTTCTTGAAAGATAGGACACATACACACACTAAACATAATTTTAGGATGACTATTAGTCATGTAGAGTAGACATCCAATCATTCCTCTATAAGTGGTTTGATCAACAGATTTACCATCTTCATCAAGATCTATCTTATAGGTGGTACTCATGGGAGTGTCACTACGTTTTCTACTATCCAATCCAAGACGTTTTAAAAGATCTCTAGTGTATTTACATTGAGGTAAAATAATTCCATCATCATTTTGAATGATTTGAAATTCAAGAAACAATTTGAGTTCTCCCATTAAACTCCTTTCAAATGCATGTTGCATCATTTTATAAAAATCAGTATATAAGGAATTTCTTGAAGATCCAAAAATAATTTCATCTACATAAATTTGTACAACTAAAAAATCATTAGAATTTATTTTAATAAATAGATTAGGATTAGCTATTACTTTTGTAAAACCTTTAAAAATTAGAAAAGTACTTAATATATCATACCAAGCTCTTGGAGCTTGCTTTAAACCATATAATGCTTTTGATAATTTGAAAATATGATTTGGAAAAGGAGGGTTTGAAAATACATGTGGTTGTTCAACAAAAACATCTTCAACAATATATCCATTCAAGATGTACTCTTGCATTCCATTTTATATAGTTTGAAATTTAGATGTGCATCATAGGCAAGTAAAATCCTAATGGCTTCTAATTTGGCTACTAGAGCAAAAGCCTCCTCATAGTCAATACCTTCTTCTTGACTATAGCCTTGTGCAACTATCCTAGCTTTGTTTCTAACTATATTTCCAGATTCATCTACTTTATTTCTAAACTCCCATTTAGTGCCTATGGTGAAAGTTTCCTTATGTATGTCATCAAGATTCCAAACTTTATTTCTCTCAAATTTATTGAGTTATTCTTGCAAAGAAATTACCCAAAATTCCTCATTAATAGCATCATCAATGTTTTTAGTTTCATGCTGTAACAAAAAGGCTTGATGTTCAAACTGATTTCTAAGAGAAGCTCTAGTCCATGTCCCTCTATCATGATTTCCTACAACATCATCTAAAAGATGAATATTTAGAATTCTAGTTGATCTAGTAAATGTAGGACTAGAAATTTCAGGCTCTTCTCTAGGCTCGGGTTCATTAGTAGCAGATTTTGGAATAATTCCAGAACTGGTTGTCTTTATAGAAGGTTCTTTAGATTGGTCATTATGGTCCAGAACAGATAAACCTTCTTCAAGATTTTCAAGAGTGGTTTTAGTCTCACGTGGACCAGTTTCATCAAACTTGATGTGAACAAATTCTTCCACACACTTGGTTCTTTTGTTGAAAACTCTATATGCTTTTCTAGTTAAAGAATATCCTAAAAATATTCATTCATCACTCTTAGAAGCAAACTTGTCAAGATTATCTAATGTATTGAGAATAAAAACATTGTAGCCAAAGACACTAAAGTAACTAACTTTAGGTTTTCTATTGTTTCACAACTCATATGGGATATTATTAAGAATAGGTCTAATTAAGACTCTATTAATAATATAACATGTTATATTCATAGCTTCCGCCCAAAAGTAAATAGGAAGGTCATATTCATTAAGCATAGTTCTATTTATTTCTTGAAGGGTTCTATTTCTTCTTTCTACTACACCATTCTTCTGAGGTATCCTAGTAGCAAAAAAGTTACGATTATATCCATTGTGTGAGAAATAGGATTCAAATTCTTGATTTTCAAACTCACGGCGATGATCACTTCTTAGAGTTTTAAACATAAGTCCACTAAGATTTTCTACAGATTTGGAGTATTTAACAAAGTAAGAAAAAGCTTCACTTTTGTGAGAAAAGAAGTATACCCAAGTATATCTAGAAAAGTCATCTACTAGTACATAGACAAAGTTCTTCCCATTTAAGCTTGAAACTCTAGATGGTCCAAAAAAATCCATGTGAACCAACTTGAGAGGTTGAGAAGTTGAAACTTCTTTCTTTGATTTAAAAGAAATTTTATGTTGCTTTCTCATTTGACAGGGATTACAAACATTGTCATTTGAAAACTCAAGTTTAGGTAGGTCTCTAAATAATTTCTTCCTAGTCATTTTTCTAAGTGAATGTATATTATAGTGTCCTAATATTCTATGCCATAACCAGGACTCTTTATGAAAATCATTTAAATAGGTAACATTTTTCTAAACTAAGGAATTTAAATCAACAATATAGACATTTTCATTTCTTAAAGCAGAAAAGACTAAAACATTTTTAGAATTAAAAACATTACATGAATCATTTTCAAATTTGACATTAAAACCATCACCACACAACTGAGAAATACTAAAAAGACTATATTTCAGTCCATTGACAAATAAAATATTAGAAATTAAAACTGAATCATTGTTACTAATTTGGCATGTTCTGATGATATTTCCTTTAGAATTATCACCAAAGGTGACATATCATCCATAAACCTTTATTAAACTCTTTAAGTATGAGTAATCCAGAGACATATGTCTTGAACATCCACTTTCCAAATACCATGTCTTGTTGTGGGAACTCTTCAAGCAGGTTTCCTATAAAATAGTTTTAGATCGAAAAGGACTTTGGTACCCAGATCTTATTGGGTCCATATAGGTTAGAAATCAATTATTTTGGTACCCAAATTTTTCTGATGGGTCTCATATAATTCACAGAATCAAAATATTTTTAAAGATAAAATCTATTTGATCTATAACTATGTGAATAACTAGTTGAAGCATACGGATTTCCAGAACTAGAACTAGTAGTATTCTGTGCAGATTTAGGAATAAATCTATTGTTGTTAATCTGTCTCAGTCCAAGTTTGTAGCCTCTTCCAGTAGTGTATTTTGGCACAACTTTCTTTCTTAGCATTTTATTTTTTGTATTCTTTCCATTTATGAACTTCTCTAAGTCCGTTCTAAGTTGCTCATTTGACATTTTCAGTTCAGTTTTCTCCATTAAAAGTTGATCATTTTTATCTTTTTCAATAGTATGTTTGGTTTTAATAGTCGTAGTGAGATCATGCTGTTTTTTTAATGATTTGTATTTATCCTTAAGTTCATTTAATTTCTCATCAATCATATTACAGTATTAAAATAATTCCTAAACAGTTATGTTTTTAGAATCAGAATCAGATTCTGCATCATCTCTATAATAATAAGAATTTAAAATAGGAGTATCTAAGGTTACCAAAGATGTGTTAGTCATAAAAAACATGTTGGCACAATTTCCTTCAGAATCAGACATTTCAGATTCACTTGTGCTATCTTCTGAAGCACTCCACATTTCTTTTATTTCATTAATGTACTTACTGTCCTTGTAATCATATTTCTTCTTGAATTGTATCTTTGGGAAGTCTGCTTTAATGTGTCCTTTTCTTTTGCACTCAAAGAAAACAACTTCATCACTTATATCTAGCTTTTTTCAGTCCTTCTTCCTATGTCCCTTATTGTCATACTTTCCTTTTTAATTTGATTTTCTGAAAAATTTCTTCTTCCTATAAAATTTCTTAAACCTTCTGGCTATCTGAGCCATTTCAGCATCACTATCAGAGTCTGAATTTTTACTTGTTGAACTGTCAGTTTGTATTTGATCATTATCGTTTTCCTTGTTCTTTGAAAAGTAGTCATGAAATCCACAGATTTTCTCTTAGGTTCATCATCTTCCTCTTTATTTACGATGAGTTCTTCCTTATACATCATAAGCTTACCAATGAGTTCTTTGACAGGTAGAGCAGTAATGTCACATGACTCTCTGATTGAAACAGATGTGCCTCTCCATCGGTCTGGTAAACATCTCAAGATTCTCATAATATGTTCCTTTACTGGAACATCTATTCCGAGTGAATTCATTGTATTGACTATCTCATTAAACCTGAGGTACATATCAGAAATGGGTTCATCACTCTTCATTTTAAAATTATCATATTTAATAGTATAAGTATTTAATAACATTTCTTTAACACTGGTTGTTCCTTCATGAGAAACACCCAAAGTATCCCAAATTTTAAAATAAGTTTTGCAAGAAGAAATTCTGTTAAACTCTTCATCTCCTAGATCATAGTATATGGCATTCATAGCTTTATAATTATTATGGTAAGCAGTCTTCGTAGGTTCATCCGAAGTTGTTCTTTCGGTTTCTAGAATTTTATATTGAGATTCTATAGCATTCCAAATATCAAAACCCATGCTTTCTAAATGAATTTTAATTTTAAGCATCCACTGACCATAGTTTGTACCATTGAAGAAAGGTGTCCTCTTAGTAGCATCACCCACTAGTCTATTATCCATAGCTAGATTTTAGATTGATAATTTAAAGAGATAAAATTTAGAACTAACAGAAATTTAATATCTTTAAAGATGAAACTAAAATCATAGTTGAAAAACAGAGTATTTCAAAAATCATTAAACAAAACACACCTCTGATACCAAATGTTGGTCGAAGTGGATACTCAAGAGGGGGGTGAATTGAGTGTCAATTAAAATTTCTATTAAAATATTGTCTATTTAAAAATCCCCCAATTTATAAAACAAGTAATACTATAGTTAATTTATACAGATTGTAAATGTTACCTTATCTTCTCAAAGAATGATTAGGTCTCAGTTAATTTAACCACAAGATTAAACTAACTTTTGAAACTAACCTACTAATTTACAATAAGTATAAACACTTGCTAATTTATCTATCAATGTTGCTTTAAAATAGTTTTTTATTTCAAAGTAATAGTAGTGGAATATAAAAGATAAATGTAGAATACAATAAACATAAACTAACGATGAACAACAGATATAACAAGAGGTTCAGTCTCAAGCCGAGACTTTGTCCTTAAAATTTATATAAATTTGATCCACGCCCTGGATCAGGGTTAACAACAGTTCACCAAACTGTCTAGGACACACAGGGACCTCTAACATTGTTCTTCGTTGGAAACAAAACGATGATCAGGCCACAGAAGGACCTATTCCACAGTTGACATGGGTAAGTAAGAGTTAAGAGTTTTGGAGTGAGGATTTGATATCCACCAGTTCAGTACAGGAGACAGTGTGTGTATAAGAACTATACACTGCACCACACTGCTCAAAAGTAAATAAACCAATCACTTGGAGATGATAGATAAGAGTTTAGAAAGCTCTAGTGATTATCAATGCAGCTCTGGACACGTTCGATTCAGCATGAATGATTCTGAGTCCTTATATGGTTTTTCTGTTGAAAAACAGAGTGTCGTAGTTCATCTCGTGTTCTACAGGAGTGAGAAAGATCTCTTGATTCATCGTCTGTTCTTCAGTGTTGTTGGATTGCACTCTTGAGAGTTATTTTAAAGTCTAGCCATATCCTTATTGTTTGGGATTGTTCTCCTTGTTCAGCACAGTGCTCTCGGGTGTATGTAAGTTCTTCTTGTTGTATCGTCACACTTTTCTCCCTTCACTACTTGCACATGTACTGCATCATATGCATGTACTACATCTTAATCTTCCTTATATTCCCTGAGTTCTGGAAGTTGGAATGATTCACTTTTCATAGGTACGAGATACGGTTTCCTGACATGCCAACAACTATCATTAAATCACATTAATTTCCTTAAAAACATCAAATATGATAGTTAGCATTATTTAAATAATATTGAAAAAAAGTTAAGAAACGGTCTCACAGTGATTATGTAAACGATGTCTTCTTCACGGTTGATGGTTCACGATATGAGGTTCACGGTATGAGATTCATGGTATGAGCTTCATGGTATGTCCATGTCACAGTGTCTAGCTCACGACATCTCGATCACGGTGAGTCCTTCATGGTGTCTGGGTCATGGTGTCTGGGTCACGGTGTGTCCTTCACGGTGTCTGGGTCAGGGTTTGTCCTTCATGGTGTTTGGATCACGGTTTCTGGGTCACGGTTTGTCCTTCACGGTGTCTCCATACTTAGACAAATACATGTATTTAGAATTAGACAGTAATATGAAGATTATGGATTAAGCTTAATCATTAGAGAGTATGAGAACATGAATAATAAATTTAAAGGCTTGATAATATATATGAGATTTTTAATCATGCATACGACTTGTAAATAATAAAGAGAGTAATTAACATCTATAAGATTTGTTATCATTAAAACATGATGTGTAGTTATTATTGAGATTGAAGAGCATTATCAAGATGTGCAATGAAGATTGAGATCAATCAGTAATAGGATTTGTGAACATTACAACATGATTAACACATGATGAGTCCAACAAAAACCTTTTATTTGTACCTAAAGACTATATATACCATATAATCATGTAATTTCCACATTATCCTTACAAATTCAAATATATAATCATAGTTACATATATAAATTCATTAAATTTTTTCCATAATTTATTACTAAAAATTTATATCAAATTTATATTTTATACTTCATTTCTATAAAATTATTCAGTGTTTCATTTTTCATGCTATCCAGCAATGGAGAATATTTCAAGATTTCATTAAAATTATTTTATTTCATCTATTTTGATCATATATTTTTCTTAATTTTTATCTATAAATTTTTATTACAATAATTTTATAATATAATACTTTATGAAATAAATTATTATTTTATTAGATCCTTATTATATATTATAAAAGATAAACATATATAAATATTCAAACTAATATATAATGAATTACACTGATATGGGATTCTATGATCTTATAGGATCCACAAAGATATTATCCAGAGTCTATTTATCTATCAAAATTATTTTTTCCATTTAGAAACCATTATAATCCTATTGTTCATCCACCACTAAAAAAATAATAAAGCACTATGAATCCCATTGGGGAAACTGTTATCCATTAATTTATAAACAATCATCTTTTTAGCGAGTTTATTTATAACATCTCATAGATTGGATTTTAATATTATATCCCACTTTTTTCTACAATATGACAAGTATCCTTGATAATATTTCCTCTGAATTATGTAAGGATTTACAATATAAAATTTTTTATACATCCATTATTAATTTTTATAATAATGATTCAATGATTTTATTAGAATTATGATGGTAAGAATATTAAATTCACTTTGGTTACTACTTATTTAGATCTTATTTTAATTATAAATCATTAATTTTTGATAAATATATAATTTTTGGGGGATTTGTAAAATTCATGTTATTTTTTAATAATTTAGATTTAATTTATCTTGTAGATTATTGATTGAGAATAAATTTTGTTATTTCTATATTTACAATTTATTAAATAAATAAATATTGAGTACCTATAATATGATGTTTGAAATTTTTGAGGCATGACTATATATCATTAATTTAGAATTTAAATGAAAGTCGAAATTATTTTTGGGAATGTATTGTCCCAACAATACTCTTTAAATCAAATTCAATTTTATTCTAACAAATATACATGTATTTTTCTAATGATATTATATGATGATTATTTCATTAAATTAAAATTCAATTAAATATTTATTCTAGAATTATACTCATGATTTTAATTCACAAGGATTATTTTAAATAGTTTTCGAAAGGGTTAGAATGTACTTTAGTGTATTCTGGATACATTATTCATACAATACGTTGATAAAAGTAACAGAAATAATAAAACTTATGCATGGAAACATTGTGTAAGGAATGAAACCAACATTCAGAACAGTACATATGGATCATAAAACCTACTTTTTCAGAAATGTATGTTTAAAGAACCATAATTTTAGATGGAACCTTACATTTGTTATGAGGATAATGTATACATATAAAACCATATATAAGTAAGGAACCCTATGTTTGAGAGACAAAAATATGGTTTGTCAAACTTATTTTTATGATCAACCTTACATTTTGTTCCTTATTTTGGGAGAGTGAATCTTATATAGTGGAACCATATGCTTGGTATTTTTTCATTTTTTGATAGAACCCAACATTTAATATACAATGTCATATATTTAAATCCAAGATCTTGTCTGAGTTTTCTACCATAGTCTTGTTTGAACTGTAGGTTAATTAACGGATGATTAATGGTTGATTAAAATTACATTATAATTGAATCAAATAACTGTACACAATGTATAAAATTACCCATATTCTTATGGGAAGTTATACCTCCAATGGATTTTTTTAATTTTAATATCCATGATCTATCAGGGAATATTATTGGATTTGGAGTATTGTATCATGTAGTCTATTCTATAAATTATACCTTTGTTTATCATAAGTATATTGATATAAAAAATTCATATATATGAATTAGTACTTTTAAATATATATTATATACTATTCACAACAAATGGTCAACTCTTTCATTTGGAGAATATGCTAAACTCTATACATATACATATTTCAAACTCGAACTACTATAAGATTACTAATACTTATTACAGTTATCATTTAAGTTCATCTGCAACTAAGATTAATTCAGAATATCTATTTTTTTAATAATTTAATTTATGAAGAAGAATATCAATCTAAAAACAATATATATTTATGAAAATTTGAATCTCAACCAAATCCATCAAAAATTAAAATCTCATTTGATTTATTAGAGTATAAACTACTCATTCATAGTTGTGTTTATGTATCATCTTCTTATTCTAGGTTGTGGATAATTAGTTCCCTATTAAAGAATGTGAAGGATCATTTTATCCTTGATTGGAAAGGTTTCAACTCCTATCACATTGTTTTGGATTTATTGGTCTTGTGATAATATGACCATTCTAGTGAAATTGCTCATTCTTGTAGATAGAACATTGGTGGAGTGTAATAGTATATCCTTGTTCCCTGACACACTATAAAATTATTGTTTTTATTATGTCTATTTATCTGAAGCTCATATTCATTACAAAAGAATGTTTCGAAAATCTGTATAAATTGTTAAGATGATTACAAGCTATAATCTATAGAGAGTTTTGAGAATACATTATTCACAAACATATTATGTTACCTTTTAATATTTTGACTTGCCTATTGGTATCAAATGAGGGATTTTTGGATAATTCTATAAAAATAACAAAAGAAAAATGTGTATTCCAAGAATATGGAATTGAATTATATAATAGAATGAATTATTATGGTTCGTTCCCATACATTAATGATGAAAATTATTAATAATAAAAATAATAATGGATTCAGTTTCTATTAAAAGATCATGGAACCTTATGTGATGCACAAAAAATGGAAGACTTCGACTGCCAAAAAAAAATAAGAAAATAAAATTAATTCGAAAGAAATTAATTCTATTATCTATGGACTCAATCCTGATGAGCTTAATTATATATCATAGTGTCATATAACCTATGAGATGTGGCATAAAATTTCTATCAAATATGAATGAATATATAACATTAGATATATGATAAATGATACATCCAAATTAATGTTTGACTCATTTAAAATGATTGATGGTGAAAGCATCACATATATGTATGGGAGGTTAAATGACACATTCAAAACCATTACTACCTTAGGAGATCCAATCATTCATTCTGATCAAGCACTACAATTAATAAGAGTACAAAACTTTTTATGGAATGAAAGATCTATAACTATCCAATAATCATAACCAATAATGAATTTAATAATGATGTAACTGATTTGTACATTGAATATGGATGAAGTATAAATGCAAGGTAAATCTGAAGATCAAAAGATTATAATAAAAAGGGTAAACACTACTCTTAAAGTGACAATGTAGAAGAATAACTTAAAAGAAAAAACAAGAAGTCTAAATAGAGAAAAACTCAGACTCTTTAGATTATGAAATAGAACTTGATCAGCTAGCTAGAATGTATAGTAAATTCTATATGAAGAAAAGAGTCTTGATAAATCCTTTAAGAAAGATGGTAAAGAACATCTATATTCTTGATGCTATGAATGAAAATAGTTGTGGCACATCATAAATTATTTCCCTTAAATGAAATGTGATTGAAAAAGGCTATAAAATAAACATCCTTTTTATGTTGATTAAGAGTATTTGGAAAATGATCCATGAAAGCCACGTGGAGTGTATATGATGACTCCAGTGGAACCAAAAAATCTAACTCATAGAAAGATATACAAAATCACAAAAAAATATGTGATTTATGCATAAAATAGAATAAGAGGTACATACGTATTATTCTTTTTCCTCTGATATGATAGTTGAGGAAATGATTAACTGGATTCATAATGATCAATGATAGAAGTGAAATATGATTACTTATTTAAGAAACAAAAATCATTGAAAAATATTCAAAATGATATTTTATGTGGAATGGACACATTGATAAATAAATATTAAAAAATAAAATAAAATTTAATTCATCTACATCACAAAGTATTGATCATGAAAAAGGATAAAATAATTATAGGATTGTGTAGAATCATATAAAATCTGTACTCTAATTTTTATTAATGGTGAAAAAACTCAAAATGACATTCTTTTAAATTATATTATTAAAATAGAAACATGTGTAATAGGATGCAAGGGTGAAAAGTTTAAATTATATAAGAATTATTTTGTGCCCAATTTAAAACATGATACCTATTATTGTTGTGGAAAAATCCATTTCAATTTAAAATTATTACTTGAGAAATCCTCAAAATAATGGTAATAGATATGATTTTATTTCAAAAAATATATATGATTATAGTAATATAAATTATGTAATTATATAAAAGATATGTATTATTAGATAACTATTCATTCACACATTGGGACTCAAGAAAATCTGGGTATCAAAAATAAATGATAAATTACTGTTTCGGGAAAATCCAATGGGACAAACGGAATATATGGTAAATAGACAGTTGTTATTATAGACACATATGTGTAGAATAATAAAATTTCAATATAATGACTCAAGTGAATAGTGAAGTCGTCACTTTTTGGGGAAAAAAAGGAAAGATGGCTGGAGTAGGAATGGTTTGAGATCCTAAGACTATATCAATTAAAAAATTATTACATGTATATGGGATAAACAAAATCTGATAATTGTATCTCAACAATGTCATGATGGATTTTCTATTTATTTAACAAATAATTCCTACTCTGTTTTCAAAATTAAAATGATAAAATTTTGAGAACTAAAATATGATAGTGTTTATAAATTGGATTTAATTTCTTATTATAAAAAAAGTGCATTTTTTAACTACTAAGACTAATGTTTCATGGATTGGGAATAAAATAAATATATATTTCTATATAAATTATTTACAAAAATAATATAATTAACTATTAGTTTCTAATTATCCTTGTATTAAATTTGATAATGATAGAATTGGTCATTCACTCCAAATCGACAAAAATCAAAAATAGTTCTTCAAATCTATTGACTAAATTAATTCATCTAATCCTTTTGAACACATCCACATGGAATTTTTGGACCATTTAGAGTAGAATGTTTGGATAGTAAAATAATTTTGTAGGACTTAGTTTATGATCATTCACAATTTATTTTTGTATATTTTCTAAAACCTAAAAGTAAATTATTCATTGGTTATGAAATGTTTTGAACAATTATTCACAATCAAAAATGGTTTTAAGAAAATATAATTGAGAAGTGATCATGGTATAGAATATGAGAATAAAAAATTAAATTTTTTTACTCAAATATTTGTATTTAAAACAACTTATCTACACGAATAACACCTCAAAAATGTAATTTTAGTATGGAGAAGTCAAACTATTCTTGTAATGGTAAATATTGTGGTGAATGAATACATTCTTATTACATATTGGGGGTATATGTTTTAAGAAAAACAATCTATATTATGAAAAGTGTTTTAATAAGAAATTTATTTAAAATTAAATCCTATGAAATTTGGAATAAAAAAAACACATAAAGTAAAGTAATTTATTTTCTTTGGATTAAAGGTGTATATGTTGAATACTAAGTAAATCCCTTGAAATTTTTTATTTAAAATATAATGAAGGAAATTTTTTAGGATATTTTTTATATATATAAAGACTATTGAGTGCTTAATAAAAAGTCAAGGATGTTTTAAGAATTCGTTCATTTGAAGTTTGTTGAAATTTACACTTTCATTAATAAAAGATAAAAAATATGATGTTACTGACTCATCAGAAAAAATGAGACTTGACCCAGTAATCTTATTTTGAAAATTATATTAACAAAATTTATTCCAGATTAGAAGAACATATAAAGAAAGACCCTGATGATGTCTACCTAGATAGGCTAGAACTATAAAGAACTATAATTTAGATACATTCTCAGAGAACCTAAATACATGAATAAGATCTATCAGAAATGTAGGAAACCTAGATAAATTATCTACCTTTATACCTTAGTAAGAAACAAAGTCCATTGAAGTGACTTTACATGATGAGAGTTGGGTATTAGTAATTCAATATAAATTTAACCAATTAAAAAGGGATAAATTTTGGGATTCTATAAATAGACAACCAAATTATTTACTAATTGAACATGATTCATATTTTGAAATAAACAAGATGATCAATGGATCATATACATAAATAAAGCTAGATTATAAGGAAAATTATATAATCTGGAAGAATTAATATATTATGATGAAACCATTGTCCCTATATCAAGATTATAATTAATTATAATCATTTAAACTTATGAATCACATATGAATTTTAAATTATACTATATTGATGTTAAATTTACCATCATAAATTAATATTTAATGGAAAAATATTATTTTCTGAATCATCTTATTTTTGAAAACCCTCACAAACCAAATTCTATTTTTAACCATACAAAAGATCTATCTAGTCATAAACAATCCCATAGAGCATTGTATGAATGATTACGTTCTTTTCATTTAAAAAATGGATTTAATATAGGATTGGATGGTTTAGTACTTTTTTAGAAAACAGTTTGTTTCGTTATTTAAAAGTTCAAATTTATATTGATGATGTAATTTTTGATTCAACAAATTAAATGATTTGTAATGATTTTTCAAAACTAATTGAAAAAAATCGAATTGAGTATTATGGGAGAGTCATGTTTATTTTCTTGATTTCATATTTATCATAAAAATTATGAAAATGTATAGAATAAATGTAATAATATTATTTATTTATTGAAAATTTTTAGACCTAATAACATCAATACATATATGAATGCCTTCTATACTAATGTTAATATTGACTTGAAGGAAGATGGAAACCTAGTTGATAAAATTTTATATTGAGGTAAGACTGGTAGATTATTAAATAAAACTACTAGAAGAGAAGACATTAAGTTTTGTGTAAATTTAGATGCTATATTTTAGTAAAATAAAAAATAATCCCATATTACTATTTTTAAATTAATTTTTATATATTAAAAAAGAACTACTTTCAAACTCTTCTTTACCCCAATACATTTAATTTTAACTTAATTTCATGCTCGATTATTGAATTTGGAGGATATATATTATATATAAAGATCACCTTAGTATACTATAACTTTTTAGGAAAATATATCATATCATGTTAATATAAATAACAACAGTAAATTTACTTACCAATAGCTAAGACATAATATGTATCTATTGGACATTGTTGTTTGTAAATATTATGGAAGAAAAACACTCTACTAGAATTTGAAGTAATTTTTTATAATATAAATATTTTATGTGATAATAGAAGTGCTATTAATATTTTTAAAAATCCTATAATTCATCCTTGGACTTAGAATATTTATATGGAAAATATTTATCAATGGATCATGTTCTTGAAATGAAATATTATTTAATATTTGTGAATATTGGATATCAGTGAGCTGATATATTCAACAAACCACTTCCCACTACATGTTTTGACTTTATTAAATGGGTCTAGGATTATTTTATTTTAAATAAGTTTTTCTTAGTTTAATTAATTTAATGAATTAATATTTTTAATTAGTTTAAATTTATTTGAATCACATTTTTATCCTATATTCATTTACATTACGTTAACATTCAAATTAGTATATCATATTTTTTATTAAAAAATACTTTTTTTTAAAGACTTTTTTTCAAAAACTAATAATTATTGATTACCTTACGTAATAGGTACGACAAAATAAACCATGTCACTTTATTTTAGAAAACCCCTCATCATTCCATAACTATTTTTTCAAAATGTTTCACCTCCCAAATCAGTCACTTTTTTTCTAAACCCATGAATATTAAAACCATAAACCATGATATTATCAAAATTGATGATGACTAGGTGAACATATGATAGTAAACCAATTGGTCTTAAGAGTTGATATATTCCATCAAGAAATATTCTTCATGGAAAAGCCATATATTTTGAATGGATTATTCAAAAAACACTTTTAATCGAACATGATCTAGCATTTCAGGTTTTGGAGTTCATGTTTCATGAAGAAAAAACATATTTTGTGTATGATGTTGAACTGAAGAACTTTTATATCAGTGTTCTATTTAGTTTATTTGAATCATATTATACAATATCATCTTGAATAGAAATAATAATTTTTCAATATCATCAATTATAATTTCTGAGATTTTAAAATTTCATCATGAATCATTATTAAGAAGTGTTCATCAATCAATATGAAATCAAGATCACTAATCATAGAAAAACATTTCGATTCTATTTTTCTCAACAAATATATTGATTTTTTTAAAACATAGAGTGGAAAACCAAAAATTATTAGTAATATTCATTAAAACTATAATTTACACAAGGGTAGTCGTGATTGAAAAATTTTATATCCAAATATGTATACATAATTTTTAATTATCAGTGGAATCATTTAGAATTTTCCTATATATATGATGACATATTTGAGTTAAAGTTTCCATTAAAAGGAAATAATTGAATTTTTCCCTTATGAAAGTATATTATCTCTTATTATGTTTAGGAATCATTTTATTCAACTTTTTAATTATAAGGTTAAATTTCATCATATGATATTATTAAATGATGGTAATCTATTGATATTTGGTTTCTTTTGGAGTAAAATAAAAGTTTCATGTCATTGTGGAGGACCAGAAAAAAATGGATAATTTCTTAAGTGGGAGCAAAGTAATTTAAGGAATGAAGAAATTAGAGAATCTATAATATAAGGTGTTGCTCGGCCTAATAAGAAAAATCTTCAATATAGTGAAAAAAAATATTATTGAAGATAGATCATAAGAATAAAGAGCTCATGAGAAACTTTGTTTAAAACAATGGAACATAGAATACACATATCACGATGATCCAGTGTTTGGATCTAGATAGTGGAATCATTTAGTTATTTTGGAAGAACCAAAACATACTAATGATCAATAAGAAAAATTTCAGGATTAAAAGATATAGGTTGTCCCTCAACCAGATCATCAGAAAGATGCTACTGATGATGTTTAACATGTTAATATTTCAGTTACTCAGACCACTGATACTGTAAAAAGGTTTTTTATCTCTTCCATTGGATATTCTATGGAAATAGATGTGTATATTTCTTGAGAAATGATAGAGGTCCATGATATTATATTCTATTCAAGTAACATGTCTTTGGATATTTCCAATACATATCGCTTAGCAATAAATGATTTTTCTTCTCAATCATATAATGATGTTGAAGGAACATATGAATGTCTAACAAATTAGATTAAAAACTAGGTTATAATATTTTAGAAGTTTTAAGAAGGGAATTCATGTCTTTAACATTAACTGAATGCATCCACAATATTTTATTGATGATTTTGGAAATTAATTTGATATATTGGTGGAATTCAAATATATTCAAGCTCGGATTCAATAAATAAAATAGAATTCTATTTAAAAAAATATATTTTTATACATTTAAAAGAAATATGTTGGATCAGATTAGGACACTCAAATCGAAATATGTTTTTAAAATAGATTTTGATAATTTTAAATTGTAGATGTGAAGTCAGTTTGAATCTATCAAAGGGGTGAGTTGTGCTTGATAGATCATATTCTTGTTCTCCTCCATCTTCACATGATCTCATCAGAAGGATTCAACATTACAAAATAGTAATGACTGAAATGAATGATAGGATTCATAATATTTAGTGTCATAGTGCAACCATATCAGTGTTGTTGGAAATTAGATATATCATTTTTGAGAAACTAACATCAAGATAACACAACATAAGGTGAATAATCAATCAGTTCAGTGTCAAGATATCTTCATTTCTATAGATAGGTGAGAATATCCATGCCATTTTAGAAATAAATTTGTGTAAATGTCCGAATGTAGTTCTGAATTATTGTATATTGATATGAAATTTTCTAGAAAATACTTCATAATGGTTAAAAGTTCAGTTGGTTATTTTGAAATATTTTTTTCAAGTAACTCAGGTGTCTTTATAACCAATAATATTACATTTCCTTGACCAAACACTTTATCCTTCTACCAAATGTGATGTATAAGACTTTTCATAATCCAAAACCTAAAATGAATTTGTATAATTTTACTAATAAAAATACATTGTGTAAAAAATTTATATATTTTCTTACATATTTATCTCTACTGCTAGAAACCCTATCTTATTTGTACCTAAAACACAACATAAACATTAAATTATTGTTCTGTGGGAGAATAGAATGTGTTATAATCCTTTTTTTCTACATTTTTTTATATCACAAAATAGGGAGGTGAATAGATAAACACAACAATTTATTCAACATTTCATCCAAATATATTTAAAATCGAATGAATACTAAGAAATCAAAAACATTTTTTTTTATAAAAAAAGTGTTTACAAAATATTATAATATCTATTAGTTATTATATGGGTTATGAGATAATAAAAATAATGAGATTGTTGGGAATGTATTGTCTCAAAAATAATCTATAAATAATATTTATTTTGATACTCTCAAATACCCTTATATTATATAATAATTATATTATATAAGGTGTAAATTAATAAATTAATATTAATTAGAATATTTATTCTATAATTATATTCAAGATTTTAGATTTCAAGGAAATTTATTTAAAGTCTTCAAAATGTTCCAAATATATTTTATTTTATTCTGGATAAAATGTTTATTACATATGTCGATAAATGAAATGACAGGAATGAACCCTATTCATGAAAATGACACATAAAGAATGAATTGTATATTCAAAATAATATGTATGGATCAACAAATCAATGATATCCAAAAGATATGGTTAAAGAACTTTATGTATGTATTGAACATTATATTTTTTAAGATAAAAATGTATTTTTATATAACCCTATATATGTAAGGAACTCTATGTTTGGCAGACAGATGTGTTGATCATCAGACATAAATTTATGATACACCATATATTGTAAAACACACATTGTAAAACATAATTTTATAGAGTGAATTATATATTGATCAAACCTACTTTTGGTGTTTATTCATTTTGCGAAGGAAACTTACATTTGAATATTAAATTTCAGAGATTTAAATCTATGACTTTATCTGAGTTTTCTAAAACGATATTGACTAAATATTAGGATTATTAAAGTAATTTCTATGACCATTTCATTTTATGTTTTTATTGATTTATAAAAACAAAATAAATAGGTGATACCACTCATATTATTTTGGGATGTTAAATATCCACAAGATTATTTTGAATTTGAATATCTATGATCTACCAAGTTATTTTCATGGATATAGAATACAATATCAAGTATTCATCTAATAAATTCTACTTCTATATCTGTTCAAATATATGAATATAAAACATTCATAAATATGACTATATACATGTAAATATCATTTATAGATATTCTTCAAAAATTGACTGATTATATTATTTGTATAAGAGGATAAAATTTAGAGATATTCATATTTCAAACTCATATTGATATATTAATTTATATTCTTATTGATGTTTTTATTGATGTTCATTGGAAATTGGGGCAAGTTCAGAACTATTATTTTGAAGATATTTTCATTTTTGAAGATGGAAATTGATATATAGTAATTTTTTGATATTAAAATTGTGAATATCAACCCATAACATAAACAAATCAAATCTATGTTTGGTTTAATGGTGTATCGGCTACTCTTACTCAATTGTGGTTTATGTATCATCTTATTTTATAGGAGATATATTTTTTCCCTATTAGTGATCCATAAGGATCTATTTATCCTTGACTGTAATGGTCCTAACTACCCATGTTCATATTTGGATCTTAAAGTCTAGTGATAGCAAGGCCTTTTTATTGAAATTCACCGTGCTCGCAAAGAGAACATTGGTGGAGTGGACTATGGGATCATTGTGCCACAAACCACTATATTATTTTGGTCATTATTTTTATTTATCCACTTGCCATATTAATTACATAATAGAACAATAAAAATCTACATAAATCACAAAGTGGGTAACAAATTAGAATATATCAAGATTTTGAAAGATACAAAATTTACCCCCCTCCTGTGTTATTTTTTATTATTTTATCCTAGTAATTTTATTTAAAGATAATATTAATGTTTTATTTTTATATTTAAAAAAAACGTTTTTATGAAAATAAATGTTAATTACGTTGTTTGAGTATGAATATCTCACTATTAATTTTATAAGGAAGTCTTGTTAATTATAAAAAATTAACAGGGCCTGAAAATTTGATTTATTTCATGGATAAATATATATGGAAGTGCTTGATATTATTGAAATTATTTGGTAATTGTAAATATAAAATATATGGATATTAATATTTCCAAATAATAATAGATAATTTTGTGTGGCTATGAATGATATATTTTGAGAATGATTTATGTGATGGAATTAATAGATAAGGGTAAAATAACACATGTTTGATAAAATAAATTATTATTTTTAATAGGATATTCATTTAATATGAGATGTTATTTTTTAGTAATCATCATTTTGTATTCGAAATTATATGTTCTGTAATTGTAAAATTTTGATATATTTTATTCTATTTGAAAAGACTATGAGGTTGGATATATTATATGTAAATGAATGATTTTCACTACCATGAGATCTAAGAAAAATGTTCGGGTAATTCATGAGTGTGACTTTTTAAGAAAAATATCGCATGTTAAAAAAATCCACAAGTACAAATAAAATTAGAGAATGTTTTTTGGATATGTTATAGAGTAATCCAATTGCTTTTCATGAATTTTTTTAGTTTCATTGTTTTTCAACTAACATTGGATGAAATATGTAAAAAATGTTGTCGAGAACTTGTTCAAATATTATATTATTTATTTTAAAGATTTATATTAAATGAATGAAATTAAGTGATACACATATTGGAATTATTTGTTCCATGAAATTCTTTTGGTCATTAATGGGATCTTATTATGATTTATTCGTCACACTCTATATGTTCACATCTCCTGAATCTTTAAAATTTAGTTATTCTCATACATGTAAGGGGGAAACCCCATATAGATGGGATTCATTGAATAAGCTAATCATGATGATTTGAATATTAATTTTTACACTATAATGTGAGTGTTTAACAATAATTATCTATAACACCCAGAGATATATATATATATATATATTCAATATATTAAATCCCATTGATAGCTTGTAGTATACACAATCCTGAGTCTAAATGAACTAGAATATCATATAACATAGTAATATAATTGTTAAATTGTTGAATATGAATAAGAATTTTTCTATTAAAAAAATTGTACATTTGACACACGTTTAAAAATTATAATTTTTATCAATTGATTATAATTAAAAATAAATTTTTTTTGCAAGTAAAATAATATTTTTATGAAAAATATTTTTATGCATAAAGTATGAATTTATATTAATAAATTAAATTTGAAAAAATTAGTAAATAATTTTAATTAAATTCATATAAAATGTATTCAATAAATTGTTTTATCATTCAACTAATTTTTTTACACATAAGAATAAATATAGTTATTTATTTGAATTTCATTTTTCTAAAAATACAGTTTTCTTGCATTTTTCATACTAATATTGAAAATAATTTTTTGTAATATTAGATATTTATATAAAAATTCTTATTTTTTAAATCAACATGTCTAAATCATCATTGATTGAGTTTTATATAATTTTTTGAAAATCATATTTCATAAATCAATGAATGAAAATACTCAATTTTATTAAGAAATACCTTTTCATTTAAAAATTGTACAAAGTTAAATTTTAGTTTATGATTATTTTAAATGTTATATTAGTTGATATATATGATTATTTACAAAATTAAATCATTATAATCAATGTAATGTTGAGTTTTGATATAATACCATTTTGTATTTGAGAAAACACTTCTTCAGAAAATAGTAGTTTAATTAGATTTACAGGATTTATTAAAAAAGAAATTTTAAAAATTATATCAATTCGATTAAAAAAAATATCGTCCATTTGTATGAATTAGAATAATTAAGACAATAAAATAAGACTAACATAATTTTTTCTCAAAATAATTTTTATGAATGAAAATATTATTAACATAGATAATAGTTAAAATGGTATTCTGCATGTTACATGTTCTATGTTAAAATTAATTTTCCTAAAAAAATATGATACTAATTATATAAATTTTATTTTATATTTATGATTTATATGTCTGAATTATTTATAAATTCTCATTTATTTTTGTTATTAGTAGATAAATTACCAAGAATTTAAAAATAACTAAATACTATTGTGAAAATTAAAATGGTAAATTTATGTATGCTACAAAGAAAATATAATAAAATTATTATACCATGATTAATATTTTGAGTTTTGGATCCATATTAACATCCCAATAAAAAATTATTTTTCATTTTTTATGGTACATTTATTGATAGTGACATCTTATTATTGAGTACATATAGTTATTTTAAAAAATTCCACATCTTCCTAATGATAAAAGGGCACAAAATCCCCTCACTAATTTACACATATCAATATATTTATCTTGAAAAAATACCTAAAATCATATTTCCTATAAATATTTATCAAAAATATCTAAGTTCATTTCTTCTTAAAATATTAATCCTATGTTACTTAGTTAGAGTGCAAAAAGCGGTTTTTCTAAGGGAATGTAATTATCTACAACATTGAATCTTTTTTTCTTATTATAATAACAATATCAATTATGTCATATAAATTAAAATAAAATAGCCCCCATATTTTACATATAATGAGTTGTTATAATTTATAAGTTATAATATTTATACATATACTAATCCATCAATTTGTAATTAAATTCGTCGCTCCTGTATATTCTAGAATATCTTTTCATGAAGTGATTTAATTTTTTTTCCATCACCAACAATAATGGATAGTCATGTTAATGAAAATAATGAAAATATATTATAATTATTACATTATATTAATTAAATAAGATTAATATATCATCCACTTAATTACAATTCAACTATTAATAAAATGGTAACCTCACTCGGGCATATGTATGACCTACTGTCTCCATAAAGCGATGTGATTCACTTTTAATGATAAAATATAAATAAGTATTCAAAAAATGTATCTAAAAATTAAGTACTATATTAATAAAACTAATCTAATCATGTATTTTATATAACTATATCATATGTATAATATTGATAACTTCTATGAAAAAACATAGAACAAAATACAATTTTGTAAACTCCTAAGACAATGGTAACAAGGAAATATTATTAACAAACATGAGATAAAATGTTATAAAAATAAAATAAATGATTTTATAAATGTAAATATTATTTTTGTATAAATTAATAACATGTTTAAGACTATATTGAAAAAGGATAAAGCACATTCAACATGATGGTAAAGGGAGCTAATAGACATCATGTAAAATTTAGTGAATTAAGAAATATTTTATTCTTATGAATTTAATTTATTTTATATGATACATATAAATCCCTTTTACATTTCGTGTCATCAATCCTAAATAACTCATGAATTTTTATTTTTTATTCAATGTTTTCATCTAGTGGGATTAGAGGTGGACATACCATGTTTTACATGTTCTATAAAAAAATTTATTTCAATATCTTATATCACATTTCTATTGAATGTATGACTTCATTATTATGATTGAAATGGAATTTGTTTGATTTATGTTGTATTTACACTATTACTCATGTTTTATTATTATAACTCATAATAACTTCATGGATTGAATCTCCCATAAACATTATAATCATTGTACGAGATTTCATCTCAATTTTCACTCATTAAATATATTTTTATTATTATGATCCAATTATGTTTTATATATTGTATATAAAATCATTATAATGTGTTTAACATGAATATCTTTTTATTCGTATGATTAATGTTAAAACTCATGTGTATTCTCTCAAGGGGATACAATTTAAAAGTAACCAATATAAGGACAAATTTTTTAATACTCTTTATTTCATAGTTCATTATATAATGATATTCTGGAAACAACCCCATAAGATTTATATTCCAATTTTATTTTATAATTTTATTATAAAGAAAATCAACTTGGAAAATTGATACAACAACATTATTGAAACCTTTCTTACATAAATAATAAAATTCCATCATTCTTCAAAAATTACATGGCACAAACTACAGATTTACTAAAGAAAGGGTTGAGTTTTAAATCATAATAATAGAATAAAATTACCTTAATACAATGTAAAAAAGTAAATATTATACTAGAGGCATATAACTATTATAAAAGAGAGAATAAAATAATAATCTTGAATAATGAGTCATGGTATAACAGTATCGCATAAAGGTAATATGGCAGTGCGGCGAAAAAACATTTATAATCATATGTCAAGGATAACTGCCAAACCCTTATGATATGGTAGAAAAAGTCCCATAATGGATTGGTTCATATCCCTAATCCCATAAATGATTTATTAATGTGAATAAATAATTACCCAATGGAATGTAGTTTTATCTTGGCATATCAATCATAATATGGACATGATTATGTGTTCAACATGTGAAATTCAATATAATGAAATATCTAAAAATGTGTAATCACAAAATTATGGAGTTAGGTCAAATAAATGGAATTTCCAAGTAAATATATGATATGTACATATTGGTGAATATCCATTTTCATAAACAGTGATAGGTATTAACTACACAATTTGATAGAATACTAAATAAAATGTAATTTCTTACAGCATAACAATAGAACATCAAGGTTCATAGAAGTGACTAAGGATAGTGAAAGGGATCTCTCATCCTCTAGAAATTATAAAGGTAGTAATATGGATATATTAAATAATATTACAATGAGATTAATCTGAAAAGAAAAGGCTGTATTTAATGCATTTTCTAAAATTAATTGGAGAATGACATGACCCCTTACCTTGAAAGGGTACTTCTTTAAGCATATAATGTGATTAATAAGAGAATGGGGGAAATGGGAGGGATTTAGCGGGGGCAAGTAAGATTTAAATAATGATCCAAAATTATTCAGTGATGTATAATGACATTAATATGTGGGTTTATATAGAAAAATAGAAGAGAGGTTGTTATAAATTTCGAAACATTTTGTTTTTGGACTCTAAAATATATTGTAACCAAACCACAAATGTACCATGTTTTTCTCCATGGATTCTATCAATGTTGAATTTTCTAAATTATAAGGAATTTTTGTGCATAGTAATTATTAAAAAAAAATAAACATGGTAATGTGAAAGTGAGCCTTGTTTATAAAGAATTGATTTTTAAACCCAAATACATAATATAGTTTTTAGACGATTCTTTAAGGTTGTATAAAAGTAATAAAATTAATTTCCAAATAGATTTTTTTTAAATATAAAATCTGTATTTGGAAATAGTTTCATTATAAGGAATATAGTACAACACAATTGGGTCATTGTGATTCCATAATACATATTATATTTAATTTTCCCAAAAATTAGACCATCTCAATAAATATTAAAAAACCACTATTTGATAATTTTGACATTTGGTTTTAAAAAACAAATTTTTTTCAAAATAACTCTTTAAATATAATAATTTAAAATTAATATCAAAATAACCATTTATTGGAAAAAAATATTTGTTTTTTTGAAAATTAGGGTTTTCTTACCCTTGTAATAATTAATTTTCACATTAAAAAATTATATTCTCAGACATTTTTTGTATGAAATATTTATAAATAGTATGTTCTGTGATATAATTCATATCAATGAATCGTAAATTCATTAAAAAAGAATCTTTATTGAAATTATATGTTTAAAAAATACACACTGTGTTTCATCGTATTAGATTTAAATTTTTTTCGAACTAATTATTTATATATTGTCATAAAAAATATTAAAAAGTTATATATATAATTATTCATAAATTAAAATAAAATATTAAATATATTACTAATGGTTTCTAGATAAGTTATCATTTATTACACTAATTAATTATATGTGAAATACTGTTTTATCTACAAATATATTACTTATTTTTAGATAAATATTTAATAAATTACAAAAACACACACCCAAGGATTGTATCAACCTATTGAATTTGGAAATTAGGAACATGATTTTCAAATTTAGTGAATGATATTCAACATATACCATATATATATTCCCATTTAGTAATGTTTTCAAATATACCCCATTTAAAACCATTATTTAGAACATGGGACGTGGAAACATTTAAGAGAGTGGGCTCAGATGCTCTAAAATGGAAAAAAGGGAGATACATATGCATAACATGAAATAAGGTCATGATAACTGGAAAAAAAATATGAACCCCGAAAACTACATATTAAATACTGTAATCATATATCATGATATAAATATTAGCAGATAATAACACATGAATCATATGGAAATCAACAAGCATGAGCCATGATAACATAACATAGGCATAAGAAATTGAATTGTGGCATAAATAAGGGTATAGAAATTAATTTCAAGATTAGTCAAGAATCACTTCCAAAGCTATCATAGTGAAAATGGATTCACTCCCCATACCATCATAGTAGTACAAGTTTACTCCCAGGGACAATATAACTGAAAAAGTCATTAGATACAATTGGTAAACTCTCTATTCCAGTATTTTCTGTCTCATTAGATATAAATCATTAAAAAAAAATTTAGATGATGATAATGTTCAGAAAAATATTTGGTAATAACATAGTCATCATCCCTGGTTATAACGTAACAACCATATTTGTTTATAACATTACAACAATCACATATTGTAAATCATACATATGTATAAAACAATATAATAAAACATTCACCATATCATAACCCACAAAATGAAATGGGATTAATTATCATTCAAAAAATTCATTACAAATGGAAAATATATATTTTTTATGAATCATTTCATCATTTTATCATTAATTAACCTATGGATAAAGGATGTGGGTTTCATAAAATTTTTATCATCGAATAAACCATGAAAGAAAAACATTTTTTGTAAAAATCATTTCATTACATACATAAATCATTTAGATAAATAATTATAATGGTGTACTTTGATCATATCCCAATTAGATAAAGAGTTAAATTAATGAGTTTATTTTATATGTGGAATTATTTTTAATTAAAAACATGTTCAATCATTTTAATAAGAAAAAACTATTCTTTTTAAATCCGCTTTAAAATCTAAAAACCTAGAAAACAATTTCAAATTGAATTTATTAGAATATAATCATTAAAATTATAAAAAATATTAAGAATAAATAATTAATTTGGGAAAATAAACTTTTCACATTAAAAATAATTTTGAGATCATTTTGAAAGATCTTTTCATTGATATTATCTAGGAAAACATAAAAATAAATCCTTAAAAATAATTTAAAAACTTTTTATAGAAAAATATAGATTCCTTTTTGAAAACCAATTTTAAAAACTTTTGAAAATTATTTTCAATGAAAATAACAATGTAAATTATTCTAAAAACAATCAATTAAAATAATATTCATAACCTAGAGAATTTCTGTTCATTCATTATATATAAAAACAAGTATTTAATTAATAATTTTGCTAAAATTATAACATTCATAGTATTGCAAATGGCCTGAATAATTTAATAATTTATTTATATAAATACAATATTGGAGAAAAAAATTATTTATTAAATTATTTAATAATTTAAAAAAAATTGAAATAAATTATTAAGATTAATTGGATTTGGATGATATATAATTTTTAGCAACTAGATAAATAATTATTATTTTTTTAAAATAATTCATTTTGAGATCTTGATTATATAATAATTAAAGATGAACTGAAAACATGTATTCCCCTAAAATAAGCAGATAATAATAAAATAAATATGTTTTATATAGGTGGATAATAATATTTAATTATTGGAAGAATAATCACTAAAAATCATGATTAACGATGAGATTTTAAAATACAAACCATACAACTTTGGTAACATTGCATCACAAGAACCAGCAAAGAATATAATTAAAGGAAACACATAAAATAATTAAAATTAATAAATTTATGACATATCATTTCAATGTGGTTTTAAATAAATCTCATAAATTAGATAGGTATATAACATTACATATGTCTCAAGGATGAAACAATTTTTACAATGATCCCTTACCACTTTAGAATATTTAGAACCCCAATCCTTATGAAAGTGAGAACCTCAAATTAATATTCAAATCCAAATAATTTTTACTAAAATAAATATAAAGACATTTATAGATATAATATACACCATATATATGAAAAAAACTGTGAATAATTTATGTATCACAAAAAAGTAACAAGTGGGATAGAAATACCTTATTAAAGTAGTAATCTTTTAAATCCTAAGTCCCAATATGAAATAAAATAAAAATAAAAAATTCATATCATGGAATTTATTAAATTAAATATACAATATTTTTAGTGTATGTAAATACCAGAAAAAATAAATGAGTTGTGAACATTTATAAGTCTCCTATAAATAGAGGAGAGACTAGATTTCCATTACATTAACTCCTAAACTCCTTCATAAATGTTCGAACCTCCTATATAATAAATATATTATTATTAAAAATATATTATAGAACCATATATATATATATACATCATAACATACAAACTTTACTTGTTACCATTTACAAGAATGTTATCAACACATAATTATTAATATGAAGTTTTTGTTAATAACATCTTTTTTCAGATGTGTTTGAATTTTTTTTTCAATCCTCTTAGTTTGATCCACATTTCATAATCTATTAAAAAAATTATGATTTAATTATCATATTTATATGTTACCTTTACTTATAATAAAAATCATTAATTGTGGTATTGAAAAATAAAATACATTATAATGAATGAGATAGTACCCTTTATATACGAATGGGTAACCTTTCAATTTTTCAAAGGTCATTATGTAAAAGTGGTGTGTAATATTTTTTCATTACATAAGTATCATTATATAATATATAAAATAAAATCAATTTATAAATACTTATACATGTAATTCATGTGTTATGATGATAATAGGATAGAATCCTATAGCTTCGTGATGGCGGTAATCCACAGATAAACGAATAACCTTATCACATTCAGTGATTGAAAATGTAAGAATAAAAATGATACATTACAATTTAATAATCATAAATATATCTAATAATTCATTAATATATCTTATAAGAATTATTATTATCATATTTATCTACCATACAAATAATAAGTAAAAAACAAATCACAATGCTTTATTAGGGGTAGTCTTTTAAGCACACGAATAATGTTATCATATCCCCTATGGAATAAGAAGTAAAAAATGATTAAATGAAATGATTAATATAGAGTTATAATTATGTAATTAATATCACATCTTTACATTATACTAATCATCATAACCAATTTTTTGATATGGTAATGAAGAAACGAATGACATCTGTTCGTAAGCTAGTAGTCTGTTACACGCATGAATGATGATTTAGAAACAAATTTCATTGAATTGAGGATAGTATTAAGAAATTATCATAAAATAAATATTTTTAATTAGATGTTATTTATTTATTAAATTATATCAACATGGTCTGAAAATACTTGATGGATTTGAGGAATGAAATAAAATGAAAACACTAGATTATGAACATTACCTCTTCTTCTGGAATCCTACTTAGTCACACACCAAACTACTTCCTAGGTAGGATTTCTGCCAAAATTAATGATTCTAGGATTATACAAGAGAGTGTTTTAACTTATTTAAGTGGTAATTTTATGAATCCAATGTGGTTTAAGGAGTGAGTTTTATAGGATATCAGGTGGCCTTTTATAAGTGAGGTGAGTGTTATACATCTTATTCTTGATAAGGAAAAGATGTAACCGCTTTTTTACAAAGAAAAAGTCTCTAAAATGAAGAATTATCTATAATTTTACATTATAATTTTTATAGATGGGAATAAAATAGGTATTACCCACATTTATATTTTATTTCAACTATTATATTTTAGTTTTACTCCCATTAAACCAGCTTTTACTGTATACATTAAAATTATTTTTTACTATTTTAACCAATCATTTCTGAAAAAAACATTGTTTTACTATTAATATAATATAAATTAATATGAATCCAAATATTTGATTATTTATCCGTATTTAAATCATAAAAATTAAAATTTTATTTTAAAATTAATCTAATAAATGTGAAGAAAAATTGACTTTTTAAAGAAAAAACACTAAAAGGGTAACAATAATTTTATAAAAAAAATTAAATCATTAATTAATTAATCTAAACACAATATGATTATTAGTTATGTTTTGGATGTAAATTTTTATTTAATACCAATTATAAATATATTATATCTTTATGAATAATTTAATATTGATTTTTTTTGTAATAAAATTGTTTATTTAATACTATTTATAAAAAAATTAGACTATTTATAAAATTCTAAAAATTTCACCCTTAAGTAACATTGAAATGGATATTTTGATATATTAAATTTATTTTAAAAACTATTTTTTTAATATTTGAAAAAAACTATTTTTTTAGAAAATGTGCAAGAAGCATACAAAACATTTTTTTAGAAAAATACATTTTTAATCATAAAATTGGATTTCTTCTTATATTTGCTATAATAAAAACATATGATGAATGTTCAAAATTAAATTTAATATATAGTATATAACTTTTATTATTAACATTCAAAAATAATTTTTTAGATAAAATTCATTTTTGTGAATAATAATTGTTTTTCAGAACAAAAGATTTACTTTATTTATAAATATTTTTATTTTCAATTATAATTAAATTTTCAGTAAATAATTTATTTTATATATATATATATGATTTTAAAAAACATTTTAATAATATAGTTACATTTTTTTCTTACCCCCCCCCCATTCTAAATACTAGATGACAACTATCATATTAAAAAATAATATTTAAATAGTATGATATGTTTCGTTCAATCTAGATGTAGTGTGTATCAAAAGCTAAACTCAATGGGTTTCAAATGTAAAATATTCAAAATATTAAATAAATTTTAATGAAATATATCTAATATTATCTGGTTTTTTAGTCTTCCCCAATAAAATTTATTTAACCCTTGAATTTCTTTCAATAATCAATGGTTTATCAATTGAAAATTACTTCTTGGATGCCCATGTTTTAATAATATATTTTATGAAAAATACTTCATAATGAGAAAGATTTGTGAAAGTATTTTCTAGAATAAGAAATAATATGTTCTTAAATAGGATAACATATGTGGGAATTGAATGCATGGAAATAGAAGAGAAAACTAACACCCAAATACTGCACAATGGTTAATGAGAATATTGCCAAAAGGATGTTATCAACCAGAATATAATATTCCAAATACACATGAAAAAGGTCATTTATATCAACTAAAATAAAGATAAAAGGTCATATCTTTTTAAATATATACTTTTCTATGTTTTGGAGAATTTCTTTCACTATTGATCAAGAAAATTTGAAAATATACTGACTTGATATATTCCTGTTTTATAGGAATAATATCATCCTTTGGTTATACTTTGATCAATTATCACTTCATCATATAATATTAAGGGAATTTGTTTTCATGTCTAAGGCAATAAATAAAATAGATAACATAAATATAAGTCATTAAATAAATCATTAGTAAAAATTAACAAAATTTATTATCCCATTTTGAAACAAATTCATAGGAGGGATTAATTCATTAATCTAAAAAACCTCATCCAATGTTCATCATACTCCATTTAATAAATATTTAACATTATATCTCGTAAAAATTAAAAAATCATATATAAAGTCACTATATTTCTCAAAATAAACTTGAAATTTATCAGACATATATCACAATGTAGCTGTTGATTGTCACACTACATGTGAATATCTTCATCATGTATTCTATTAAAACATGTTAACAACCTATGTTATTACAGTTTTTTTAAAAGATATATGATTCTTTATTCTTTATATAAAAAAAATTATTTTATATATTACTTAAATTTGAAAATGTTTAAAGCTCCAAAAATGATACCCTAAACAAATATTTCAACAAATCATTAATCAGTTACATGGTTGTCAATAGTATCAAATTTAAATTTTAATGTTCAAAATAACAGTATCCCAATATCACTATCTCCACATCAAAAACATGTCAAGGCATATAACTGATTCATCAAAATATATCCTTTCTATTAAATAAATTGTATAGACCACCAATTACATTTAAAATATCAAATACATAAACAAATTATTATACTAAACAATCATTATATATTTAATGATTAATATTACATGATTCACGAATTATAAAACATAGAAACTTCAATCACCCAAATTCATTCTGAAGCCATTAAGTATGATTTTTCTTCTTAATATTTAACACTTGTTTCCTTTCATATGTCATTTGTAGTCTCCTTGTTATTAGAAATATAACTATTTCTCATTAAACATATTAATTCCCTTAATGAGCATCCCTAATTAGACATATATTTTTATCATGAACATTCATTCCAAATTGAAAACAATAAATAGTCGATTAAGCTTTAGAGAGTCCATTAATCTCTTCAATTCCCCTAAAACCATTTAATTTTTAAATTTTAAGTTCACTTATTTTTTATCTTTCTTTCCCACCCCAAAAAATCCTCTAATACCTCTAATAAATTACCCTAATTTTTTTCCCATATTCTAGATATATGTGATATACAATCATAATTCTTTCATGGTCTCCATGACCTAATCTCTTTGTGAACTATGTCCATCTCTTCTTTACGGAGTCTGAGAGACAGTTAATATACATGTTGTTATTCATTTTCCCTGATAACTGATTTGGAATAGTCAAAATATAATATAGTCTATTTATCATCAAATTCTTCATGTCATCCAAAAATTTTCTATCACATTCAATGTTAACACTATTATATTTGATTCCCTCCATTTAAAAAAACCAAAAAAAACATAGTTTGAGAAACACTAATAATAATGGGTAGATAAATTATTTTGAATATATTTTGTAGGATGTATATAACATGAAATAATATTTTTGGTCTATAACACTATCAAGTTACCAAATGTCATTAGAAATCATCATCTATTTACATTTTTCTTGATGGTTCATAAGTAGTTTCATAATAACCAAAGAAGATCCCCTAGTGGAGTCAAACTAGTTGGGATGTAAGGACTATTTTCATACACATGTTGATGATTGATCCAAGATCAATGTTCCACTTTGGAGATATTACTCTTAAAAACCACTATTTAGTTGAGACATATACAAGTATTTTCTAAAAATGGATTATATTTTATTGAAACAACTATCTATATCCTTTACCAAAACTCCAGGACATTTTGCAATGTTTTGATACATCCTTAAAATTAACTTTACAGACATCCCTAGTCATATATTAAGTACTTTTTCTAGGGATCACATCACTTCAATCTATTAATTATTTTCATAATTTAACCAAACCATTCCTTTGACACCAAATATCAAATCTTATGTATTTCATATATATATATATATATATATATTACATATTTTAGGTAAATATTCTTCACCTTGCACATAAAATATCATAAGTTCCTTAATATTTTATTTTATTAGTACAATAGATACATAATATCTTAATTTGGTGAAATATATTCAACATAATGCATAAATATCATTCACTTTTGTTCTCACTAAAAAAATACATCACAAATAGTAATTCTTTATAATCTATATAAAGGACTCATAAATGAGGGCAAGCTCAGATTCCCAATAAGGGTAAATAAGAGAGATACCAAACATAAAAAAATAAGGTTATGAAAATATGATAACTCTACACTATATATCATTGATTATAATATTTACTTTAGGAATAAATATTTTAATTTCATAGAACACAAATCATATGGAAATAAAATAGTGTGATCCATGAGAGTATAACATTGGAATAATACATGGAATTTTTGAAAACACACAATCATAGAAAAGAATTTGCATATAGGTGAAGGTTCACGGACAAGTCTATCATATTAGAATGGATTTACTCGCCAAACCATTATATTTCTAATTAATCATTCCAAAAATCATCAAAGATTATGAAGTTATTTATTGAATCATGTTCATTTTTAATTCCATTCAAATATATCACATTAGATATAATTATTATCATTATAAATTAATGGGATATATTGGTCCCACACATCATTATTTACATCATAACAACTACCCTAGGTTATAAAATAAAAATCTCCCATGGTTTTAATGGGTCCACTATCAGATACGAAAAATCATACATTTGTCGTCCAAAAGATCTGAAAACATTCATCATATCAAAACCCATGAAATTAAATGGTATTAAAAATCATTTAATTATTTGATAAAATGTGCCAAATTTGTAGGATTCTAAAACATTTCATCATTACATAACACATTGAGGCATAATTGTGTATCATAATAATTTTATCAATATATTAAATATTGAAGTGAAATTCGATTTATAGCCCTCGGGTAGTAATTATCATAAACTATTGGAAAAAAATAATGTTATCATTTTATTATGTCCCTAGTAAATATAATATTACATCAAAAAATATCATCTTAGATGGAAAATTATATTAAAAGATATATCAATTGAATAAATTCAAATGATCAGTAAATATTCTTTAATAATCCATTATAAAAAATAAAAAAGCATTATTTTTTTTTTCTGAAATTGCTTCCTTAGTAAATAAATATTTATCATATAAAGTATTATCTAAAAATAAAATAAAAAAATTCGTGATGAAATAATCATTTCTGGTTTTAAAACAAAATAACTGTCAAAACCTATAAGGGGATTCATAATAATCATTTAAAACATTTCAGAAGTGAAATATCTATTTTTTTTTTGAAAATTGTTTTAAAACATTTTGAAATCCATTAAAAATGAAAATTAACAAGATAAATTATAGTGGAACATTAAAAAAATTATATTCATAAAAGTGTGAATTTTTTTTCATGTCATACAAATTAAAAAGATATTTCTTTGATATATTTGGTAAATGCCAAAACGACATGTTTGGAAAATAACATAAATATTTTTTTATTATTTTTATAAATTTAAAATATGGGAAAATATAGATTTAATAAATAATTGTAATAAGTTAATAAATTATAAAACACTTTTAGGAGACAAGGTTTTAGATGAAAATGAGCATTTGACCGAAGAGGTAAATAAAGAAGAATTTCCTTAAAAAATATTTTTAGATCATGAGTATGTAAGAGTATAAAATGAAAATAAAAATGTATTAATAATAAATAGAAAATTGATAATAAAATAAATAGTTTTCATTGGAGTTATACCACAACATTTCATTACTAGATAAATAATTTTGTGAAATCTTGATTAATGATGAGATTATAATATAAAAACCATTCCACACAGGTAACATTGGATCATCGGAACAATAAAAGAATAATATTAAATGAATGATATAATATAAATAGATTAAAAAAATTCTTTATGTTACATTTAAATGAGATTATTTATACCCCAGATAAATATGATATGTGAAAAACATATCATATAACTCAACGAAGTTATATTATTACAAATATCGATCACTTCTGGTGTAAATTATGAACCCTAAATAATGTGAAAGAGAGATCGTAAAATAAATTTGTAAATCCCAATTATTTTCATGATAATAAATATAAAATACAATTGAGGAATTTATATTCAATAAAAATAGGAAACAAGTACTGAATATGGTACTTATATCATAAAAGTAAAAAAGAAAGATGATCATCAATTACATCTTTGTAGTCTTATGAATCATAAGACGAAAAATATAATTAAACAAAATAAAATGGGGTATATCCTGATATGTATTATATTCATTATATAAAATTTAATATGGGGAATATTTATTCAAATCGAATGAAACGACTGGTTTACATGCACATATCTTCTAGAAATAGAAGAGGATAAAAATCCATAACCCTAAGTCTCAAATTCATTCATTAATAATAGAACCCCAAATAAAATAAATTTAATTTTTTATTAAATAAATTTTAGAATAGTATATTTATAAATAATATAATATATGATTCACTTATTAAAATTCAGTACCCAATTATCAATAATTCGTCGTTAAAATCATGTTTCGTGTAATAATCACTTTTTTAATATAATTTTTGAATGGTTACATTATGTCCCCATTTTTTGATCAGGGTTAAATAATCTAAAATATAATTTTCATTATTTAATTATAATATTAATACATATATTATACATTTATTAATAGTCATGAAATGTTGTTTTTAGAAATTATTTATGTTACGATCATGGAGATGGTAGGTTGTACAAACGCATGAGAATCATTTCTATTCATCATCGATCATTATAGAAATGATGTAAGAAATAAAATATTATTAAAAAATGATTATAATATAATAAATAAAATATTATTTATTTAAATACACTTATATATATCATCTATGTGTTGTGGTGTTGAAAAAAGGGAGTCACGTCGCTTCGTGGGGGAAGTAGTTAACATTTGCATGAATTACGATATCATTTTTCAATAAATTAAATTGTATGTAATAAAATGATATGTTATATTATATTAATAATAAATATTTAATTAATATAATAAATATTTCATGTAAATTACATATAATAACTAAATTTAAACTTAATTTCTATTATGTATAGTGTCAATGATAAACTAATCACATCACTATGCAAGGTAGTAGTCTACCACACACAAAGCAACGTTATTGTCATCTTTATGGAATGGAAAATAAAATGGAATATATGACATAATAAAAATATAGGTTTAATTATGTTATAAATATCATATATATAATTTATATCCATTATCATACCCAACATAGAGATGTGGTAATGGATAAAATGAATGACATCAATTCACTGGTCAAGAGTTTTTCATACATATCAATGATGATTTAATAACCTATTGGATAGAATTTGTGATGGTTATGTGTCATTAAATTAAAATTATAATATATTTATATATGTAATATGATAATAATATTACATCATAATCTTTTAATGAAAATTAATGTAAGTGTATAAATAAATAAAATTATATTTCTTATTGAATATTGTTACCTTCTCTTTGGGTATCATACATACAATTTCACAAAAATCCTTCTTAGAATGTATATTATAAGAAAAGAATGATTCTAGGACAAATGTAGGGTTATTAGGAAGGGATTTTGGATGATATTTCTGAAACCTAAATGGGTTTATGGTGTGAAGAAAAAAATAGTGGATTTGTCCTCTTATAAGTAATGTGAGTGGAATAATTTTAATTTTTGAGAAGAAAATGGTGTAAAAAGGTTAAAAATGAAAAAGGGTTTTATATAGAGTATTCTGGAGCCCTAGACATGATATAGAAGAAATATTTCCATACAGTTAATTTTAAAAACGTTTTTAATTCATTTTGACCATGATCATTGTAGTATCACCCAAATGTAAACCATTTTTTACATTAATTACATAAATTAATATTTACATTTTTTAATATTAATTTTCTAAAAAATTAATTTTGACTTATTAGATAATATAAATTTTTATGAAAAAAATATTGAATCCTTTTTAAAAATTTCAATTAAATGTATTCATAAAATTTAATTTATTAAGACATGATGAGAAATTAAAATTTTCAAAGAGAAATAATCTAATGATAATAATGTTTTTATATAATACCTAAACATAAAAATGATTAAAATAGAATTAATTGTAATAATAAATATATACATGGAATAAATTTAAATAAAAACTAATTTATAATATAATTTTATTTTATTAATATTTTAATTAAAAACGCAGTTTTCAGTAAAATTGTTATATTATAATTATTCATTAAAAAATCACCCAAACAAATATTTTAAATGAAATTTTATATGATGAACATTATTTTGTAAACTACTTTATCTAAATTATTCAAAAAGAACTTTTAAATTATGTGGAAAAAATGAAACAATACTAATTTTTAAAAAAATGTATTTTTAATGTATACAATTGGAATTATTCTTAAAAATTTAAAAAAACAAAAGATGAATGTTAAAAATAACATTTAGTATATAATATATAAATTTGATTAAAATTATTCACCAAATGATTTTTTTATATCACTGAGTTTAAATACAATTTCTGACAAATAAATTGGTTTTCAAAACAAAATATTTCCATAATTCTCTAATAGTATTTATTTTCTTATAAAATGAATTGGTAATAAAAGAATATATTTTTATAAAATTGTAGACCATATATTTCAAAAACATATTTAATCTTAGTTAGATACCCTAATAAAAAGGAATAGTGATAACTGTCATATTAAATAATAATATTTCAATATTATGTTATGTTTCATTAAAACCACGGTGTAGAGTGTAATGTATGCTAAATTTAGTGGTATGTGTAATGAAATATATTTTGAAGATTAATTTCCTTTGGAAAAAATATTTTTGAAATATATGGTTATGTTATAAATTCCCTAAATGTATGTTTTTTGATGGGGAGATTTTATAGGGGTGGATTGATATACATATTTTGGGACTTGACCTCGATGACCCTAAACATCACACATAAAATATTCCATTAATTTTTTAGTGTTTGAATCTAGTCTTGGTATTGATCAAGGTAAAATCATAATAATAAATGAATTTTCAATTATCTAAAAAATGGGATTTCATTGGTAAAATATTACTGATCGAGGCCATCACCTCTTTTTTCAATCTCAGTTGTACTTTATCATAACATTTAATATATAATAATAATATGACCATTAAAAAACTATAATATCAAGGGTTATGAATCTTATTAGTCATTAAAATTTGGTTTGATATAACTTATATTAATATGAAATAACATTAGCAATCCACGTGCTTTCTATCAAAATATTATATAAAGGGAATTTAAATTAATCACAAAAGAATCTTTATTCAAAATATATTGCGTCATTACTATTAAATAGGTATAATGATATATTACATCCATACATTATTTTGGTATTCCTTTAATTTTAATTAAATAATCTTATACTGTATTCATCATAATATCTAATAATTTTTTTGTGAACTTGATATTTAAAGTTTATCCACAATTTTTTCTATATTTTCCTATATTTACTACATGTATGAATAAATAAAATAAAAAATAAAAATTTATATTAAATATATTTTAATAAATTATATTATCATTCAGTGTCAGTGTTTTTAAAAATTATACTAAAAATTTCATTATAAATATATAATTTATTTACTATAAGAAAATTAATTTATTTCATTCTTTTAAAATTCGAATGAAAAATATTTATAATGTTTTCTATATGGATTATTTTTAATTTCATAAAAGAATCCAAATGGAATGTTTTTTACCATTCACATGGAAAACAACCATCAATTCCACCATACCCTTTTTACGAAATATAGTTCATTCTAAAATGTCTCCATGGTACCACATATAAATTATTTTATCAATGATTATTTGAATATTTCACATACTTTCATATTTCTATCTAAAGGAAATTCTTTATTACAAAAACTATATTCACAATGAAATGATGATCATCATTTATCTTTAATTAATTCATTTATTGTTATCTTATACTAAATAATTTTGTTTACTTTTTATTGGACCATAAATTTTCCATAAATATCCATATTCTGTATCATGGATATGTTAATTTCATAAAAAAATATTTCATTTATACATATATTAGTTTACATAAAATATTATTTTACTAAATTTGGAATTATAATATTATTTATTAATTTCAACAGTTATAGATAATAAATATTGTACATCAATTAAATGGATAATATTTATTTGCATAATTAATTGGACATGTAGTGAAGGGTGGGGACAAAAATTATACATCCCCTTAATGCATTGACAGGTCTGATGAGATTAATCTCTATGATGAAATTAAATATGTTTTTGGTTTACGCCTAAACATCAATTAAAATATCTTTGAGGAAGGTATTTATGGTATACATTTATTTATTTAATATATCATTATGTCAGATATTTAAAATATCCTTTATTAAAAATTTAGTTAATGATTTCCATGTGATTATTTGATATTTTAAGAGAGCGTCAGACTATCGTCAAGACCATGTGGTTTTTTAAATTTAATTGTGTTATAATTAGTTATTCACTCAATATTATACTTTGTGAAGATATTATTGAGTAAATGAAATGTATTTTATGTTACTTAGTTTTCTTTATTGAATGTTCCATATTGATTCATGATAACATCTATTGTAAAAAACCCTTACCAAGTATATGATCTCACCATTATATTGTTTCCATTCCTCATGATATGCCATAGGAATCCTTAAATGAGTTCAAGGATAAAGAATATTTATTTTCACATTGCAAGAAATTATATTTTTAAATGTAATAAGTGACTCAATTATGCTTCTTATTTACAAATACATCTAAAATATTTTTTACTTTTGGAAGTTATCACATGTATCTTATTCTAGTTTAATAATGAAAGCACTGACTTTGGATTAATAGGGTCAGGTTATTCATAGATGATAACATGTTTAGTTTAGTAGAAAACATGTTTAATATATTTAGTAAATCATAGATTATTGATAGTAAACCATTAAATTAATTTGATGATATGTAAAGTTTTGAAATAATATCCTATATTTATGGTATTATATAGATTATGTTGTTTTTACTACCAATATATTTATGTGTGGATACTAAAACTTATTGTCTTTCTCACACAATTATTCCATGGAATAAAAACTCCAGAAAATTGATATTTTTTCATTAACTCTAGAGTTACATGTTGAAGCATTATGTGATTTACTATGCACTTGTTTTGACAGTTATATGGTATATTTATTAAGTAATTATAATTTTCATTACAATCTATAATAATGAATTTGAAAATTAATATATCCCTAAAGACAATGATTTTATGATTTTGATGAAGACAATTTAATATTTTATGAAACCATAATGTCTAATAATCCTAATTATGATTATATGATTAAAGGATAAGATACAAATTATGATTTTAATGATATTTATATACCTTAGAGTCATTTATTATGTTTTAATATATTTTTTATTTATTAAAAACAATTATTTATAACTTGTGATTGGGGATGAATTTTATTTGAGGAATAATTTATTTATATTTAATAGATACATTTTTAAATATGTTGATAATGTTTATGGTAAATACGATCATTGATATTAAGCTAATAATCTTCAATTATAGCTATCATTCTTCTTGGAAAAAAATAACTCATATAAAAATCCATATGTTTTAAAATTTATTTAACGAATAATGTTATTTTTGTAGTTGTTCATCATATTCTAATGAACATTAATAGAATTATATTAATTATGTTTGAGAAAAAAAACAACATGATGGGAAATAGCTCATCGGGTCTAACAGGGTCGTGAGGCTTGAACCCACATCTATTATTTTAGAGGGATATGACAGATTCCCCTAGCGGACATACTATTTCTGTCATCACTACATTGTTTTTACCAGAATAGTTTTATGAATACATATTTTGATGAACTTTTGGTGTTTCTGTTGAGTTTTAAATATTATTATACTATCATGGATAACATGGCCTAAACTTTTTGGGTTTGAAATTTATATAATGACATATGGAAGGATCTTTCACTATTTTATGGATCAAATGATTCATGAAAAATTAATTTTAGTGCTTTATGAATAAAATACTCATATTGGATATTCATTCTATGGTGTAAGAGGTTATGTGGTAATTGATAGAATCATAAACAATGGATGAAATGGAACTTAATAAATCTAAGAATATTGAGTAAGAATATTTTCATATTATCATATATTAGACATTAAACTATATATAAAATTTAAGAAAATGATTTTGAAAATAATATATCGTTTTCTATTATTTCTAATGAATTTATTGTCACTAAATTCATCATTTATTAGAATATTTTGGTTTTAATCTTTATCATATCCAATTTTTTCTATCACTATATATTTATTATTGGGTGTTAGGGTTCTCCCCCAATTATTTATATTCACTTATCACAAATTTTTTCCTACGTGGAAACCATGTTATATTTTATTTTAGAAGCACTTTTCACTCCACTTAAAAAAATATCAAGAGTTTGTTTTATTAATCCATTTTACAATACTGGTTTTTATCACTATTTTTTTCAAATATCAAATTCATGATTCATGACAACATGTTATCATTAAATTTAAATAGTTTATTTAAGGTGGAAATAATATGACACACTATAATTTTTATTATGTTTCTCTCAAATAAATTTAATCTCTTCCATTATTTACAGTACACAGAACCATGAGTTAAATTGAACTGTTATATCATATAAAATTGTATTCTACACCATAGATTGGTAGGTATGATTAGTTCGAAAAAATTATGAAAAATATATAGTTAAAACTTGTATATAATAAATTCATTTTCTATCAATCTATGAATGAAAAAATAACATTTGAAACTAAATGAAATTCTATTTAGAAAAACTATTTTTTATGTTAGAGATATTTTTAATATTAATAAAATAAATTATTCAATATTTTTATAATGATATTATGAAAATCTGTATACTATATATATAATAAATTATTTTATCATTAATTTAATTTTTATATGAATACCAATAAATACAGTGTTAGGATTTAAAAACATTACTTTTCTAAAAAATATATTTCATTGTGTTGTGCACATTTACATTTAAAATTCTTTTTTATCATTATAAGAAATATTATTTGAAAATTCTAACTAAATTAATGAAGTTAGTATTTTAAAATTCTCATTGATTGAATTTTTATAAATATTCTAAAATTATTATTATTTCCATAAATAGTGACTAATATGTAAATTTATTTAAAACCGTATTTTAATTTAAATCATTTATGAAGTTCAATTTTTTTACAGCTAACATATGTTCATTTTTATTATTATTAATCCCATTTATGTCATTATAATAATTTTAATGTTGAATTTTTATATGGAACTTTTTTTATTTGAGAAAATAATTCATTAAAAATCCATATTTTCTTTATGCTTAAGAATTTATCTTTATATTATATTATACCACAACTGTTAATGGAGTTTTAAAAAAATGATTCATTATTTGAATTATTATAATTAATATTATATAATAAGGTAAAAGTAATATTTATTCTTAATGATTAATGAATAAAATTGAACATATATATCACCACATAGATTAAAACATGGTGTTGTGCATTACTTGTTCCTTTGTTAAAAATAATTTTCCACAATAATAAAACTTTTTAATGATAAATTAGATTTCATATATATAATAATTGTGTATAAAATTCTAGTTAGGATCATTTATTTTCAGTCATATAGGATAAATTAGCTTGGTATATATATAACTAGTTACAGTGTGAAAACTGAAATGGGAAATGTATATAAACAAAAGGGATAATGGAATTAAATGTCCAAAACATTTTTTTATCTGGTGGAGGTTTTTCTCAACCACACCTTATCTATGAAAAATTATTTCTCAATTTTTTATTCAATTTTGGAGAGTGTTACTTCATAGTACTAAAAACAATATGGTATTTAAAAAAACACCACTCTTCCTAATAATAAATATGACAAATATCCCCTTACTTATTCAAAACTATCAAGCCCTTTAGAATGAAAAAAAACCCAAAATTTCCGTCACCAAAATAATTTAAAATTATATTGTTGATTTTATTCCTAAAATATGAATCCTATGGTACTTAATTAGTTATTTATTAGAGATTATTCTAAGTTATGATAATCATCTCCATGAAGATCACTCTATTTTACTTCTTATGTTACCACCATAAACTATGTTATAATAATTACAATATAATAACACCCGTATCTACTATATAATTAAATATTATTATGTAAATAACATAATATTAATACATGTCATTCTCCACAAAATTATAATCAACGAAATCACTCCTGTGTATGAAAGATCACCTCATCACGAAATGATATAATGTTTTTGTATATCCCAAACACATAGATAGTTATAATGATGTTAATAAGGAAAATATATTGGTACTTATTAAATAATATTTATTATTTATAAAAAATATATAATACAATTCCTTACCATTTCACCCATTAAGGAAATGATAATTTCTTCATGATTATGTTTACTTTGCTATCTCTATGAAGGGATGTGGTTCATTATCCATTTTTATAATTAATGATAGATTAGTATAATTTTTTAAATGAATATATATATATATATATTTCATTTTATATATGATGTAACTCTATCATATTCAAAAAAATATGAAATTTTGTGAAAAAACATGCATGAGAAAACATAGTAGTTTACAGCTGATATAATAGAAATAATGAAATATTAATAATGAATGGGAGTTAAAATGTTACAATAAGATCATATATATTTTATAAATATGAATATTTCCCTATTATAAATTAATAAAATTCTTAAAACCATACTAAAGGAGGATAAATCATGTTCAACTAGCGGGATACATTTGGTAAAAGACATCATCGCAATTTCATAAATCAAGTCATCTTTTATTATTATGAACCTAGTTTAAATTATGTAAAGTATATAATAACCTTTTACATTTATTATCCTGAAAATTCCAGATATCATGGTATTTGAAGAATAAATTGTTTTATTTCATCCAAAGAGATTATACCTTGAACTTATCTGGTGGTGAGCATTTCAGAAATCAATTTTTATTAATGTCATTATGTCACTTTTCCATTGATTATATTATATCTGTATTATGTCTGAAATTGAATTTGTTTATTTCATATTTTTTTATTTACTATTTTAAAACATATTCATGTCATAGATTTATCATGAATTCAATGTTCTTATAATTATATGGTATTTCATCTCAATTTAAACTCCACGGAGACATATTTGTTATCATGAATAAATTATGTATTATGTGGTGTATATAATACCCCTTTATTTAATTTTACATGAATAAATATTTATTATTTATTATTAATATATCAATTGATGTATATCCTTTTAAGGGGTTATAATACAATGGTTAAAAATAAGTATGAATCTATTTTACAATTTCAATTCATTTTCGGATTTCGTATGTTTTATTTGATTAAATTTTACCATTTATCAGTCACAAGATCTAATATTTTTTTATCAAATATATTTTTAAGGAACATATATATTATATTACTATTTCTCGTCTTTCACACATCAATCAATAAAATAAAAAATTAGAAAACAAATTTGTTTCAATTTTTTGAATATAATTTTATCTATATCCATGTTTTTGAAAATTGTTTTATAATGTTTTTTTAGTAAACATTATTAATAATTAATGAAATTCTACTTTTCTATTGTCTTGTAAAATGGGGTTTTAAGGAATCATTATTTTGTTCCCTGAATGTGAAAATTAGGGTTTCTTCTCAAGAATATAGAACAAAATTTATTTTTGTATAAGATAATAATAGACATCCACAACGCCATAACCATTTTAAAAAAATTATCATATCATAATCCACATGAATATTTTTTTATTAAATACTATTTTACAAATTTTTATATCAATATTTCACTCCCATTTTATTTATTCTTCTATTGGACAATATTTTATAACAAAACCCATATTCTTAGTGAACCAATGGTTTTCTCTATCTCTTATTAACTATATGGTCATTATCATCACTTGAAAAGAAATCAATTTCTTATCGTCACTAAAAATTACATTTTCATTAAATATATATATCTTCTTTATCAATTATATGAATAATTTAAAAACCCTTTATCATCTGTACATATAGTGGTTTAATTTTGATGTTAAATAATTATCTAATGAAATATTAATATTTCATATTATTTATTCTATACAGAAAACTTTTCATAAGCAATATTGATCATGAATTTAATAAATAATTTAATATATGATAAATTCATTAAAAATGGAGAGATTGGTGGGACCTGGAATTATATAAACTCATAACACATCCATAGGTCACATGTGAATAATCATTAAGAAACCATCAAAATGGTTTTTAGTGTTTCGTAAGCTTTATTTAATAAAATAATAATGAATTGTCTTTATAGTATAAATATCACAATTTATGAGATCATGGAGTCTAATATTAATCATTATAATCATTTAAAATGTATTTATTGATGACTATGTGATTGTTTTATTAGTTATGAAATTTTCTGGATAAACATTATGTTCTTGTGACTATTCATATAAAAAAATTTTATCATCATTTATTAATTACATATGACATTTCATTAACAAATTATTGATTAAATGGAATTATTTTTTAGTTATTTTACATTCCATGTTGATTTTTTATTATTGATTCTAGGTAGCTTCTATTGTATATAAACATTACTGGGAATTCGATATCTAAATTATTTTGTTTCATTCCTCATGAAATAATGTAGGAAACATTAAATGTGTTTAAAGATATAGAATATATTATTCCCTTTTTTGAAATTTAGTTTTTAAAATATTTTGTGATAGTAAATTATATATCATTATTTCCAAGATTAATAAATGATTTGGCCCTTTGGTATGCAATCACATATATCATATACCAATGTAATACATTCACCAATAGATCTAGGTTACTGGGTTTGAGGTCATTAAATTATTTATCTATTTTTCTATTATATATAATTCTGTGATTCATGTATTCGGGTTATGCGTTATACCACATGTAGTTGTATAGAATATTGGGAATTATTTTGAATACTTTTGAGTCACATCTAATTATGGATGGTATAAGATTATATTATGGAATCTATTACTCAATTGATTATATCATTTTCTGGATGATATTCTAGAGGGTTAATTCATCTCATAGTGATGTTAACCCATAAAAACTACAATAGAGTATCTAATAATGAAGGATTAAATTTATTTTAATGATTCATTTGACCTATATGATATGGTTTTTAATGTTATGATGCTATAAAAATTTTATAGTGTCAGTATTAATTGATATGATTTTTAGACCAATAAAAATATAATAAATAAGTGTCTAGTTATTTGGAATTATTTACAAAAACTATCACTGTTTTTCTTTCCAGCATAAATATAAATAAATTATATGTCTCTAGTGAATATGATATTGAATTTATAGTGATTGATGAGATATACAAGACTAATTTCCAATAAATTAATTTAAGAGACTAATTTATTTTTCGTGATTCATGGATAATATTGGGGTATTCATACACTTCATCATAATAAAATTGAATATTATAGATTACATGAGATTTTACATTAATATTTATTTAATAATGATATTTAATTAATTTAAATTAGTTAATTATTAAAAATAATACTCATATTTACCCAAATATATTAACAATGATGAGATACATAACTTATTTAATGGTATAATATTTAATGATTTCTTGTGATTGGAAATATTTGATTGAATTCCTTTTGTATAAATACACAAAATTAAGAATTTCATTTTTAATGGATATTCATTTTGGGGAGTTTGAAACAAATTGTTTTATTTTTTGAGTAATTGTTCTACGGATTTGATATTTGGAAAAAACACATGAATGATGTAACGAAAGAGTAATAATTGGAATGGTATCAGAAGGTTGAAACATAACTGACTGATCATTTTGAATATCCAATGAATTTTTGGAACATTATAGTATTTCATTTAAAAGTTTATAATTGTAAAATTTGTATGATTTAAGGGGACGAGAATGATGTGAAAATTATTTCTTATGAAATTTAGATATGTAAACATCTTATATTCTTGAGGAATATTAGACCATAACATTCTAGTGAATAATTTTGGAGAAATATCATTATATTTGATCTTATTGATAATCTTTAAAAATATGATTTGAATATAAATAAGTTTTCAAGATAGATATATCTACATGATGATTGCGATGTATTATTACACAATCTAATAGTGTTTATGATATGACTTTAGAAGTGTTATATGTTTTCAATTATGTGAATATTTATATTGATATCTTTAAAATATATAAGGAACGTGAATTTGTAGAACTAAATAAAAAATATATGATTTTCAATAATTATGTGATAAAATTGTCTAAAATTCACAATTTTTTTCTAACCATTCCTTGTGATGAGAATTTAAAGACTCAATTTTATGATTATGATTATAAAATTATGGTATGACTAATTTTACGGTTCTACTAAAATGTGGTAAAATAAGAAATCGTAGTGGATATTGATCTAGGGGTTACTCATTTGTATTTACTAGTGCGTGTGGATCAATGGGTTGTAAAAAGTGGATGTTAAATTTTTCCCCAGATAAATGAGAAATTATGGAACCATAATAAGTCTTTTCCTTAACCTACATCAATGTAGATTTATATCATAGAGTATTATCAGTGTATTTGAATACAGAATATGTGGCTTTTTTCTCAGTGAACTAAATTAATTTATATATTGTGCTAATATGGGGATATATTCATTATATTCTCTAGGAAAGTGTTTAGTGGAGTTAAGGATGGGTTTTTGAATTGGCATATGAATCGCATTATTTGAATGAATGATAAAATAATAATTTAACATGGATATCATAAGAGAGACATTATTATAGTAGCAGGTCATATTTAAATAGTGAAAATAGTCAGATATAATGAATTATGGTATTAAAAAGTGATTTATTAGAAATAGTTATATCTCGGTTTTTATTATGTTTATTTTTATTTATGACATTGTTTTGAATATAGATAGTTTTTTAGGGTAATGGAAAAGGATATTCCACTAAATAATAAGGATGATAAAATTATAATGTTTCTATTAATTAAGATCATTATTATAGGTATGGACATATTTGAGAATTATTTATATTGGAAATGTGCTTCTTTATTATGTATTTTTGTGGATTAGTTGGTATGTTGTTACATTAAAATATATCATTACATGTTATTAGTGAATTTTATTCATTCTGATGATGTTTCATTTACTCCCATTTATTAATTGATTATATGAGAAAATGAAATATTGTTTAAATTGTAATGTAGATGATTTTTAATTCATTAATGGTATAGATAGTGGGTGAATCAATGAAGAGTTAATGTAGTTATTTTGTATCCTATACATATTTTTGTTTTAAAGGATGTGTTTCTAGAATTCGTATTGGGTTTTCTTATTGACATTTGTGGTTCTATGATACATGTGGTACCTAGAAACATTCTAATTCAATAAAAATACTATATACTTAGTCTTAAAGAAATATCATGTTATTATGTTTTTTGGGAGATATTGGGTTTAAAAAATTTATCATAAAGTGTATTTCTTCCAATATTCACCAGGGAGAGTCTCCAATAAGGTATTAGAGAGATTTTGGTTAAACATTTCATATTGGATATTAAGTAAGTAAATAGAGAAAAATAAATATCCATTTCCATAGAGTTATGATCTGATTTTTTAGAATAGGGGTTCTTATTTGTATACATCAATCCATATCAAGTTAAAATATCATCAACACATAGTGTAATATAAAGAATTTCATAATAAAAAATTTTAGATTCAGAAAAAAAATTTAACATTCTTTGTGGTATAGTTTTATTTGATAAATTCATTATATATTTTTCATAATAATTCAATTTGATTATTCTTATTTGGACTCATTAATTGTTGTTTTTGTTAATCATAATTTAATATATTCATGATAATATAAATAAAATTGTGTATAATGGGACATTGTATTAGGTAAATTGAAAACTCATTTCATTTATGCTTGTTTATCCAAATGAAATTTATAAATTGTAGAGATAAAATTCATTGGGTATACAATACAATAATTTATAAATTCTCTTTGTCCTGATAATGTGATGTAAAAGGGATTACCCACAATTTTTTTTTTGAGGAATTGAATTTTATAGTACATATATGATATTATAAGTAGTATATTCCACAACTCCCCCAAAGTTCAATCAATATTCATTAATATTAGTACCATTCAACACATTACTTCAAATCCTTTAGAAAAAAACTATAGTAAATGAATCCGTATATGTTTTATTATTTGGTATATCATATATGTACTTTTAAAACATTTTATACAGAATCAATCATTTCATCGCATTATTGACTTACATCACATATCCAATAGTGACTCCTGAGATTTAACATTGTCTTTGGATTTAAGAGGATTCTCATATTAAACATTAATGTTTACCCTTATATGTGGGAACTGATTAGGATAATTTCCATTTCCCATAAACATTAATCATTTATGTTTGTGGGGTTTATTCAATACATCCTTCTATATATTCACATCATTATCTATGATATTTCCATTATATTGGGATTTTTTCTAGATTTCAATCCTTTCCACAATTAAAACATTTACTAGTTACCTTAATATAAAACCAACTATGCTTTATTATTCCCTTTCATAATAAAGATATGGTTATATTATTTTAATCATTGTTGTTATATTTTCATTTAACCTAAATCTTATTTTTCTTGTAGAAACCTTGAGATTGATTTATAATCCCATCTTACCTTTCCACATTGATAGCACAAAACCCAATATCTTCACAACACCGAAAGTTTCTTATGGATAACTCTAATCAATGATTTGGTTTTAAGACACTAAAAAATAAATCATCTTTAATTTTAAGTTGGTTGATAATTCCAAACATATACCTCAAAAACCTTGTCAAAGTTTCCTCTTTAGAACTAATAGTTTCATCGTCCTTTTTTTAATCACAATAAAATCTTTCTACATCGTCAAAAGTAAAATACAAGGATATTAATTATTGTACATATATTCATGAACTCTTTCAAGTCCATATAATCAATTTCTTCTTGTTACATCATAATCATGATGATATTTTAACATAGGGTATGATCACCTTCTAAATAAAAAACAATAGAAATGAGTTTTTCCTTTTTCTAAACACTAAAGGATGATTCATGTCCTTGAAATAGAACCAATAAATTTTTAAGTGACATGCATATCATATGATACAAAAAAACATGGTGGATGGTGCCTCATGATGGATTCAATTGAATGGTTTTCCCTCCTATTATCATTTATATTCCCACTAGTTCTCATAAATTATCTGAGGATCATGATAAGATTTTACATTCTAGCTTCAATAAAATTTGGTTACTCATGAGGAAAACAATTTCATTTCCAATAAAATTCAGCAGTAACATGGTCCCTTCATCATTCATTAACTAATAAAGACCAAATTATAGTGTGAGTGAAACTAATCATTTCTGGAAAACTACAGGAAAATTAATTCTAATTTCAATATGTAACATATTTTTCTTAATCCTATGTTATCCCTGATCATTACCAAAATTATTTTATTGGACCCAATACATAGGATTATCCATATGGATCTTACTATGGTTTTCTCATCCTAGTTTCCAATGTATGATTAAACCTTCCCTCAAATACCAACTATAATAACTCATGATTAAAATAAATAAATGTTCAGTCATATTTTTTGTATATTTAATACATTAGACACTCACCAAAACACTTTAATTGTTTAGTTACTTTACAAACTTATAATATAACTTAATATTTACTTAAATATCAATATAATCTCACATAATGATATTCCCCTTTAGTATTATTATATAAAACCATTTTAATAACATGTGGAAAATAAAAATATGAAAAGGGTGATCTAAGATGATCAATAAGGGAAAAAACAATGATATCAATCATAACATAGTCATAAAGAATAAGTATATAAAAACCTCTAAATATAATATAATATATATGAAATGTCATGATATTTAAACATTTCATAAATCATAGAAGTTCATAAAAATTCAAATAACATATTCCATGAGATCATAACATAAGACATGAAATTGATGAAAAGTCTTAAACGTAGAAAATAATTTCCATTTTTTCATGACTAATAGACAAAAAAATATAGTTGATAAAATATTTTACTCAACCAGTTTCACTCCTCGTTCTAGTGCTGTATTATTGAATAGATTTCACTGATATAACTAGTCTTAATTATCCAATGAGATATAAATATACACCCTATGAATTTGAGGGGGATATAGGTTCCACTAATTACATAATGAAAACCATATATATGTTTCCCATGAGAATATATTTTATTCATGAATCCTATAAAAAATAAGTGGGTTTCATAAAAATCATCCATCATAAGAAAATCGAAGGAAAAGAAATGGGATTCATAAATATCATTCCATAAAAAACATGAAACAACCATAGAACGAATAGGGATATTATCCCTGAAAAAAATCCATAGTATATCATAAATAACATCAAATAATGTTATTATAGAAGTAAAATAATATTTAGAAATAAAAGGAAAATATGTATTGAAGAAAATACATTTTTTCTTGAAAATTATTTCTATTATTATACTAATGTGTAATTTTATAATAAAAAATTTTATTTCATAATAAACATGAATGTTTATAAGGGTATATTTAAATCATTAAGGAATCATAGAATTAGAAAAATTAATTCATTTCATATATGTAAAAAATGTTACTATGATACTTTTTCCAGAAAAGACATAATGTTTTTCATTCAGAAAACAAACGATATATTCATGTCAAGAAGTTTCGTAAAAATTCCCAAATGAATAAAAATAAATTTTTAAATAGAAGATGAATCATAAAATAATTGGAATTTTTTATGAATCATGTACATGGATGATTAATATTCCCCATCAGATACATATATAACAAAATCATAAATAAAAATGACATTTTGAAGTTAACCCTTACTAGAGGCCTGATTTTCTTTTTGTATATATACTAACTAACTGCGAAATGGTTTGAATAATGGTCTTAATTTATTCTAAATTCGTATTCATACATATTATATGATATATGTCCCAATTATATTATCATATCACACTTTGTTTAATAATATTTCAGTATAAGTCTTCGTTTTGGTGTTAATTAATTCATTTGCATGTGCATGTTCTGTCGTAGAAGTCCCAACGCTTGTTAATAGGATATATTTCAGTCATATCTAGATTGATATTTACATAAAATATATCACATTAATTAATTATATTCATATATATATATATATAATTAATATTTAATGTTGAACATGGAAAATTAATAGCATCACGATATAGAGACGGTAGGTCGTACGTATGCTTGAGTGATGGTATCATTTATTTAATTGTAAAAGGATAAAAAATAACATGGAAAATATATATTTCTAAATTCAATATAATTTATTAAATATAATAAATATCTAGTAAATCCATTATTATACACATCCAAATAACGTACTGATGAAAAATATATTGTCCACGAAGAGGGGATAGTGAGCCATACATACACACAGATAATGATTTTTTATAGGTTGGAAAATTGGGGACTATGGTTGTTTAGTAATAATAATAAAATATGAATAATATATTTTACAATATATTTATTAATATATAATTGAATAAAACATCATGATTAAGTGTAAGGATAAATTATTTTCAAATATATAGTAAATAAGATTACCTCTTCTTCAGAAAACATCGTTGAAATATTAAATTAGAGACACTAGGTTTGGAATTTTAAAAATACAATAATCATGAAAATTTATCTTCTTATTTTGAGATGATAAATTGGTTGTGTATAACCGAGCATTATGGATCAAATTTTTGAGGAGATGTGAAGAAGATGGTCATTTCTATAATTGAGGTGAGGAGAACATTTGGAATTTTCCAAAAGATTAAATTACATTCATTTCATAACCATATGAAACATTATGAACATGGATTAAAAGATAATATAGTATAGGGTTGTAATCAAATCAAAAAAATACAATTTATACGAGTTTCTTTCCCTTTTAAACCTAATCCTTTTGATTTACCCCTTGGATAGTTTTTTTACATTATCATTGGTAACCATTATTTTACTCAGAGAGGGTTAATAATGTTACTATAAATGAAAATAATTATTCATAAATGTAATTAATACACGGTTTTAAACTATATTCTATTCAAATTGTGTATTTTATAGTTATTATGAATTTCAATTAATTAAATAATATATTTTTAGGCTAAATCATCGTTAATGCAAATAATGAAATATTTCTTTTTTATTTCACATCAAATAAAAAGTGGAAATTTAAATATAATTAGTTAAATCTTATTTGATACATATTTTAAATCTATTGACTTCAATTAAAAAATTATATCATTCTAATTACATCAATATTAATATTTTTAAAAATATTTTGTCTATTAATTAAATAAATATTGTATTTAGTATTTCCAAAGATTTTTACATAATTATATGAAACATATACATTAAAATGAAATATATATAATTAAAATAATTTCAGTATGATAAATATATAAATTTAGGTTGACTCAATTTATGATTTCATTCCTGTTTGTAGACATAAATGATATTAAATACATTGAGATTAACATTCTACAAAAATCATTGATTTAAATAATATATTAGTAATTATATTGGATATGTGTTTATTAAATAAATCTTATTATAGACTAAGGTGATAATGGTATAATATAATATAGAAATAATTTTTTCACATGTTTAAGTCTTGGTTATAAACTTATATTTTTTATCCTATATTTAATTCCTTAAACTCTGACTCTAAAATCATGTGTTTTTACTCATTGATGGTTTATAATTTTTTTATAAAATTCCATATAACAAATAAATAAATCATTTATGGTGTTATCAACATTATCCAAATAAAATTGTGTAATTAATGTTCATTTTGGACTTTAATATAATTTAATAAAATATTATTTATTTTAAATTATTTTTAATGTAAGTTTTCATAATATTCAACACCATGACCATAAAAACATATCATAAAAAGGTGGTAAGTTCAAAACTAATATTATATTATATCCCTCACATATCAAGGTATTCTAAAAGATTCAATGTTGATATTAATTACCTCTAATAGCATATTTTATAAAAAAATATATTAGTTATTTTATATTTTCCATAATAAGATAATTACAAAATTAGTGATTCAAGCGCATTTAAGGTAATTATTTCATTAAAAAACGAATTTTATTAATTAAAATGATTTATATAATTATTTTATATATCAATATAGGTTTTTAGAACAAAAATTATATTTATCTATATATATATAATATTATTCGTATGAGAATTAATAGACTTACATTTTTTAACATTTATTGATTTTTATAATAGATAACTAATTTTCTTGGAATTTTTTCCATTTAATAAATGAATTTAAAACCATTTATTTTAAGGTCTTAATTATAATCTTCAGATATAATTATGGCTAGTTTTATGGTCATTTTATAGACTTTATTACATATTTTTTAATCAAAAATAATCAATTTACCCTTTACCATTGTAACAAAATTACGAATATTAGTATTAGTATTGGACCAAAATTAATGGGAACTATTTAATTTATTTTGGACATTATAATTAAAAATATGCAATAATTTTTTTCAAATTAAAAATTAAAAATATTTTTAGAAATAAATAAATATTTAATCCTGGAGATGGGAAGAAACAAAGAATTATTAATGTAAAATAATGTTTGAATGATGGAATGTTTTTATACCATATTTTAATTTCAAATTGATTATAATAACACTAATTGGATAAGTGTTATAAAATCTATCTAATTCTACTGTTAAACCAATAAAATATACAATTTTTCAAAATAAATTATTTATACAAGAATACATTTTTAATTAAAATTTATTATTTTTCAATATTCATCAAAACATTAAAATTATAAAAAATATACAAAATATTAAATTATTTTTGTCTATTATTATGTAAAATTATATTTTTACTTTTTCAAATATAATTCATAGAAGTTTTAGAAACTTGATTTAAAACTTATTCTACATCAAATGGATGTAATGCTATTTTTAAAAAAATAATGTTTCTATGCATAAAACTAAATTTAGTTTTATATCATTCCAACCAAACACATCAAATAAATGAAAACAATTATATTTAATATTTTTAATATATAATTCATTACTAGAACACAATAATTGTTATTTGGTTAATTTATTACTTGACATACTTTTCCTTATTTAAATGTTATTTCAGAAAAAAAAAATTCCTTTTAATTTAAAAAGATTTTTACTAGTGTAAATAGTTTCTTTATAATTCAGTCAATCCTATTCTTACCTACCATTTTATAAACTTGGTTATATGTTTTTTATATAATTTCATTATTAAAATGATATTTCATAGAAACTCAGTGTAACGTGTCACACTAACTATCATGGCTTAATATGTGTCACAAACATAAAATAGTGTAGTTTGAAATTAATGCTAATAAATAAATATGAATATTTGCAAATCTATTTCATATATACATATGGTTCAAAAAAAATATTCCTTTTATATTAGAAAAGTTACATAATTAGAAAATAATACCATGATTAACATAAAAAAATATTATATATAAAATTAAATTTTACATATAAATTTATGTTAATGAATATAAAAAATAGTATAAACTGATTTAATACATTTTTAGAAAATATATTCTTGGAAGAAAATATTTTCTGATGGTAAAGAGAAATAATGTCTGATTTTTGTAAACAAAATTATGAATAATCTTATGTACCAAGGAGTATAAAATTAAAACCATTATATTATGATATCATGAATAACAATAGGAAAGATAAGTCATGAGAATAATTCATATATGGATCATAACATTTCATCATTTTTTGCATAATCCTAAACAATCCCAATAAACGATGATTGTGTAAGAATAATTTGTTACCACCTTGTTAATATCGAATCATAATCCCCCTTAAATAATAATATAACATGAAGAATTAAATATCCTAAAATAAGTATATTAATCCTACCATATGTCAAAATATAGCATATGTAACACATATAAAAATATAGGTACATAACATGTCATGAATCTCAGAGAAGAAAAATTTAGAAAAAAATAGTTTACAAATTTGGTAACTTTTGAAACATAAAACCAATGAATTATATATAAATAATGGAAATGTAAATACCCATAAATATATTTATAATAAGCATAGAATATATTACTGGGATGTATAGACACTACCAAATGAAATGATTTGGGAATAATGGATAAGTGTCAAATAAATAATAGTGACATGAGAAAATAATTACCGTATGTATTTTCGTTATTAATAAAAATTCAAACATACATTATAGTAAATAATTTTTTAATAGAATTAAAAATAATCATATTTTTATACATCATACCATATATTATTTTATTATGACAATATATTACCCATTTATAAAAAAATTCAATTATAATGTTATATTTTGTGTAATAAGCGCTTTGTTCTACGTATATGTTTTGACTTGAAATTCATGACCCAATTATATTGAGTATGATGTAAATAATTACATAATGTAAAATATTATATAAATATCATATATACTCATTATATATTTATTCATATTAAACAATAAAATATTTAAATTTTACACGAATGACATCATTCATGGATAAGGTAGGTCGTTTGTATACATGATGGTGGTTTCCATTTTCTGGTCATATTTTAATGAAATAAAATAAATGAAATATATATATTATCATTATATTAGAATTATTATTCAATAAATATCATATATTTCTACTAGGACCATCCCTAATATATTCTAGGTAATGTTTTAATTAATCACATTACTCTGAGAAGGTGGTAGTCCAACCATCCATAAATAAAGTCATCGTATTCCCGTAAAATGGGATGAATGGAGGGATGTGTTATATAAAAATACCAAAAGTATATATATCATATAATTGACCAAAGTTACAACATTATATCCCATATTTTATTGAGGAAATCTAAGAATGAGTGACATCTATTCGCACAAACAATAGTATACCACACACAGTAACGATGATTGTGTATCTCATTTGATGAATGTTTTCTGTGAGTGTAGATATAAACCATAACACAGAAAATATATAAGTATACTAATGATACATAGTTTATTAAATAATCATCGAATAATATTACTTGAGGGGATGGATAATGAAAATGAACAATAAAAACATGTGGAATGATGTTACCTCTTCTTGGGGTAACTCTTTTTGTATTTCAGCATTGGGTTTCACGGGTTGGATTTGTTCAAAATGTGAGGACTATAGGATGTATTAAAAGAATTTTGGAATTATTTTTTATGGGGTTTCCAAGAAAAATATTTTTATATGGGGTAATAAGTTAAGGGGGGGGGGGGTGAGTTCTCTTTTTATAGTGGATGAGAAATGTCATTCTTGTAAATATAAAAAGGCGAGGATAATTGAGAACCCTCCCTTACAACATACACTTCCAAAATTTGATAATTTTCAATCCAAAAGGGTTATTTGTATAAATATTTCTAGAAAAAATATTTGGTACTCATTTCATGGTCATTTTCCTCTAAATTAATGTTAATCCACTTAATAGTCATTTTTTTACTTTAATAGTTTTGATTAAATATAATTAAAGTCATAAATAATTTTGGTAAAAAACAAAGTTAAACTTATTATAAATTATAAATTATTCTTATTAAAAATAATTAATCCATTTATAAAATAATAATCACCTATGTGGCATAAAATAATTTAAAATAAATCCCAAAGACTTGTCGTGAACGAGTTTTTTTAACTGAAAATGAATAAATGTTTGAACTGTTTTATATCCAATTTCAATGTCAAATAAAATAAAATGACCAAAATTTGATTAATTTATGAAAAAATTATAATATTAACCCTTTAATCTCCATTAAAGTATAAATTTTCAACATAAATTAATTTAATTAAAAAGTTATTTTGTATTAAAATTCAGTATTTTTCGAAATTCATTCAAAAATAATTTTATTCTAAAAAATAATGAAAAATCACCCAAAGGAATTTTTTTCTTTAATAATTACAATATTATGTTTATATTATCAAAACAAATTTCTATTTTTGTGATATTTATTTTATTATTGTTCAATTAATCATAAAAAAGTAGTTCTTTTGTGGAAATTGTTTTGTAAGACATATGAATACATTACAAAAATTTTTATAGTTTATTATTAGTATGGTATTAATATAATACCATTATAATTTTTTTTATAATTAAATTATTAATATTAATATTAAAACGTTTAATAGATCTGTTATAAATATCTCTTTTAAATAATTATAATAAAAACATTCTATTTCATAGAAACTCAATGTTTCATGTAATGCAAGCTAAGTCGATGTTGTGTGTTACTCAATATTAACTTAGTGTAGGAAAAAATAAATGTTTAAATTGGTGTGGCATGTCACTATAGAAATAAAATAAATTTAATTTGACAAACAATGGTTCATAATATCATGGGATGTTATAGGAATATTCATGGATTCTTTACATCGTTCGGGATAACATGTAAAGACACTCATTGAGGCCATTTAGATCCCTTTATATTTTAAGATAGCTGTTACTACATCTAGGGTTTATAGAGTTTAGAATAATACCTATTAATTATTTATTAAAATCTCTTTTAAAAACTAGTATTATGAAAATTTCATCCAAGGACATATCAGACAACTTTATGTTTATGACAAGCTTGATATTTTCATCATCTAGATGGCAATAATTTAAAACAGTTCTGGGATCAGCAACATCTTTATTTGGACCCTACACACATTGAAATATAGTGATGGAGGGTTTTCTCCAAAAATTATAACCATTCAATGACAATATATGATTTAACAGATCCCTCAAAACATGTTCAAGAAAAAAATATCAGTTTGTGGAACACAATACTAACCTTGAGTTCAAGGTTATCTAGTAGGATACAATATATCATTTCATACATGGAATAACATAACATCAATCCATATAGAGGTACGATCAAAATATAGTCATTAACTAAAATAGCATATAGATATGAATGTTGGTGTGATACATGGTTAGAGATCCACATTTGAGTTTTTTATGTCCACATATGATAGTGCAGGTTTCCTAAAAAAATAGTAAAACAACCAATGTTGGATAAAATTATAAATTTTAGATTGCATAATGGCTCAGGGACCATCCATGGGAATCTATTTTTTATAATTGAAAGTGATTATGTTCTACCAACAGACGTAATTGGGCTACTAAACCTAATCTAAGATTTTTTGTATCATCCTACACATAGTGAAGGTGTAGATGAAAATAATCAGCATTGGAATATATCATTAATGACACTAGAAATTTAGGGTGACAATGTTTTATCCAAAGGACATTGTCACCCCAAAAGTTATAAATATGTCCCAAGATTATCTATTATCACTAAAATAATCCACAGAATAAGATATTGAAGTAGTAGAAGATGATCTTAGGAACTCCACTGCCAATTTGTGGAAGAAATATCCTCCACCATCAATTATCTAATATTGGTAAATAATGTTACAAAAGATGACCCACGAAATATATTTCTCAGTATATTCATGACTCTCAAGGGAAAGAAGATATATATATTTAATTTAAAAAACAATTCAATTCTTTTCGCATATAAATAAAAGTAAATGATCGTTCTAAACACTATTATGGATACACATCATCTTGGATTGTCTAATTAAAATTTAGTATTCATGAAAACAACTAGTAGAATGAACACCTCTAATGATATCATATATTGGAAGAAAGACAAAGAAGTGCACCACTCTAGGAAAATTTTTTCATGACATTAAACTACACAACATATCCATACAACAAAAAATTAAACTATACAAATGATGTCATTGATGCAAGACAATAGAATTCATAGGATCTCACATCCTTGTCACATGATGTTAAATTTCATGATATGTATTTATGACAAGTAATTAAATTGATTGGAATATAAAATTAATGCATGATGATAAACTACATGAGAGGTATCATCTCATCAACTTTTCACCACTCATGAGGTTGATGTATTGAAAAAAAATTATGTGTCCTCCTCCTTGTTTGTGAGTAAGATACATGAAATGAATCTGCACATCCATGAACAATGTGTGGATTTATTACTTCTATGAATGCATATATTATGATTCCTATATCCCAAATCAAGGGTTGGGAAATAATATATTCTTCCCAGTCATAAGACATCAGGTAGTTCGACAATGATGAAGGATTATATTCCACATAGGGTAACCTTCATCCTAACTATTTGATGTTAAACTAGATTTCTCATGTCCATACCAAATTACATTAAACTATATGGTGTTTTTAATAACTACATGGGATTGGTTCATTCCATTATAATATATATTGTGACTCCAGAATCTGATAGACTGGGTCCATCCTAAACACTTATTTTCATTAACATCGAATAACCATTGTCATTACCACATGATGTTAAAATTTATGGTTTATTTCTTCAATGCAAGACATAAAAATGAGTAGTTTTAAAAAACTATTTATGTATTTATATTAATTATAATGATATATATAGGGATTACTCAATCCTGTGTCATGGGCCAACAACCACATGATACCAAATATCATTGTTCTTTTCATTGAAAACCTCATGTGTGGTGATTGAAACCATTTCCTTTCTATTTTCTGCACCCTGAACTTTTATCATGTGTTCATAGGAACATTGGTAAATTTTTCCTCACATGGTTGAGACATATATGCTTATGATAAGGTAATAATTTTCCTAGATTCAAAACAAAAAAAAATTCAAAACATATTTCCTTACCACATCATTTCAAATTGCATGGTTATTGTCTGTTTTATGATATAAAACGACGCCTGGCTTGATTCCAACCAATGCAAGATATATAGTGACAACTATATCTCCAGTCATTGTTTTGGCCACAATATTTCAATTTTCACATCCGGAACCTACATCCTTGACACATGAAAGTAATCTACATGTTTATTAATAAACTATGCGTGAATTGATTCCTTTCATCCCAATATATATAGTGCACCCTTATATCTCACATTGATCATGGATCTTGTGAGATTAGGGAATTTTGAAATTGGATCTAGAGGATGAAACCTATAAATATTACAGATTAGGGACCTTAATACTATTATAGAGACATTAGACTACATATCAACTCTATATCCACAACACAAGATTCTAAAATATAAATAAAATTCTACAATCATATGACATTATAATACACGTCAAATGGTTTTTACATTGAACGTATGTTTTTCATTGATCATTGTGTATCCTAGAATCATGTGTTTTATACCATCTCTTTAAAAAATGTTCCAAACACAATGTTTTAGCCAATTGAGTGATGTAACACTTCTCGAATAATTCATTTTCCAAGAACCATCATGAAATCATTGATATCTGAGTCAATTGAATGAGTTCCAAGAGTTGACGTCTCTCCTTAGGGACACCATGTACCTTTATATTTTATTATATTTGATCCTCCCCTTAACAAACATGAATTAGCGACTATCTCCTTTGAATCGATCCTCAAATCATAGGAAGGAAACCATTAAACCCATGATGTATTTTATGGACTGTATGGAAAATAATAATCTTACACAATTATAAATACAACACATTGATATAAAAACATTATGAAAACCATTTTCAATACCAAAAAAAATAAAAGTAAAACATGGTATTTATTTTTCTTTTAAAAAAAGGTATGGCTTGTAGAGGAAGCCGAAACTCAAATAATGGTCACGGCGGCAGAGAAGTCATTGTCGCTGCATACATTTGACAAAAACATTACCTTATGGCATTTAGTAAAACGCTTTGTATAAAAAATATCCCCTTTGGATAAACGTAAAAGTCAAAGGGGTTTATACATCGTATAAAATAAGGTTTTGTATAAAACAAAATATGCATCAATGAAAGGAGATTTAGATGAAGTCCCATACCTCGGGCCCGACTTGACTCAGCCATTCTTTAATCTCCTGAATAATAAACTTTAGTTAATTTATAATTGTTTAAGAACCTTTTTCTATTTCATTATTCCTTTTATATCATTTATTTCCATGTCATGAACACTATGTAATTATTTCAGTTAATAACGGTCGTTTTAACGATCATTGGTACTTGAGTCAAAAATAAACCCTTTATAATTACAAGTTTTTCATGTATCCATTATATCCAGAATTATAATCATGATGTATATATCATATATATCATATATATACAGTATATACATGCATTTATAATATTACATAATCATTTAGAGGTATGAAATGAAATGCACTGTTCATGGAGACGGTAAGCCGTACGTACGCATGAACACTACTTTCATTTCTATTTCGTATTTTATAGAATGGAATCATAATGTTATAAAGGTATATTATAATTCCAGTGTAATATCATATATAATATCATAACTTTATCCTTTATACGTCCCACATATGGTATTTAACGAATCAAATCACTTTGAGGGGCAGTAGTCCGCACTTCCTAAAATGAAGATATCGTGTTTACTCATAATGGTAACCATAAAGGATATGCCAAAAATGAAAAATACAGAACTGTAAGTAAAACATAAAAATATTATATATATAATATTTATATATATATATATAGTGACATATAAATGGCCACCTTTGAAGGTGATATATGAGTGTTGAACAATCATCGTTTCGGTAGGCAGAAATTCTCCACCCACGGAAACAATAAGTTCGTTAACCATTAGATGAAGGTGTGTCTAAGTGTAGCTCGAATCCTTATTATAAATACATCCTAGTATATGGATGATACTTGTGTTGTAAAAAAGAAATTAATAAAAATAGTTTAGGGGTTAGAGAAGAAAAATAAAACAAAAGGACTCAAGTGAAGACATTACCTTAAAATCGGGCAACTCCCTTTGGTTTGAGCTCAAAGACTTCCTTTAGAAGACTTCTTCCCAATTTGAGGCTTCAATGAGTAAGAGAGGTATGTGGAGAGACAAAATTATCAGGGTTTGGCCGATCCAAAGTCTTTGGAAGTGTGGGTTAGGAGGTAGAGGTGGGGGCCTTTTATAAGAGGAGAGGAGGGGCACTCTTGGAAAGTAAAGAAATGTTACTTTATTTTAAAATGTGTTTCGGATTTAAAAGGTCCCACATTGATATAATTAGAGGTTAAGGTGATAAGGGTTATAAATATACCCATCAAATAGGTTTTTTACATGTTTAGGCATATATATTACATTATCTTTTAATTTTATTTATATCCTTTATTAATGAGGTAATCGCTGCATCATCATGATGTCATAAATAATTTAATATATTTAAAGTCTAAAAATTATAAAAAAATATCATGATGTAGGAAATATTATTAGATTTATAATGAATATTTATAGTCAAAAATCTTACTTTTATAACCCCATGTAATTTTTTTAGTAAAACAACTCATGTTTGTGTCATTTTTACTTTTACATTAAATAAAAAGTTATTTATGTCATTTCCCAACCAAAGTGGCTCTATGGAGTCCCCAAGTTGACTCATGGATTGTCTTGGTCGGCCATGACACATCCAATAAGGGTAATACATGTGTCTAGGTCATTTTATATAATTAAAACATTATTCTTACCTTAAATTACACTAATTACCTCTAATCGCGATTAAAAACATAAAAGTTACTATTCCCCAAAAAATTATTTTAATCCCATTGAATCACATTTTACTTCTTAATGACAACCATGTATGTCAGATTTTTGAAATTCAAAACACTGAGGTGGTAAAATTTCATTTAAACAAAAAATCATTTTCCTTAACTACCACTTAGTGGTTTCACTATTCATCAAAATTGATGCTTTACAGAAAAACACCAAAACATCACCCTAAGCTATATTTGATATTCTGAATTCAAAAATGATATCTATTTTACAAAATTCAAATCATATAAGTTACATTAATTAATTTAATAATTAATTCCCGTTGTCATGAAAAATAGCGTGTTTTTATGAAACAATATGTATCAAAAGATTGACACCGGTTTAAGTTCAATTTCAAAGTGCAATTGATTCCAATGACCACCATTGGATTAAATGGTAAAAATGTATTCTAATTTCACTTTAAAACCAATTCAAAAGATAATCTAATCATATAAATAAATTAGATTAAAAAGAGGTTTGGAATTAAAATACAACATTTTTCACTTTCATTAAAAAATGAACTTTATCGGAAAAATACCAAAAATTCACACAAAGTAAATTTTTATGTCCCAATCATAAAGAATAAGTTTATTTTGACAAACATAGCTTATAAAATTGTCAAAAGATAGATTTAAAAATAGTTTTCCATTAAAAAGCGGTAAAACAATATTTTTAAAAATATTAGTGTATTCCATGCATAATATTGGATTTATTTTCATTTTAAGCCCCTAAAACACTATATAATTCATTAATAGACATAGATAAAAATATCTATTATTCATTACATACTGGGGATGTTACATCCTTCCCCCCTTTAGAAAATTGCATCCCCGCAATTTATTTACTTATCGAATAAGTGGGGGTATTTATCCCTCATCGCATTTTCATATTTCCATGTTGCCTCTTCAATCATGTGGTTTTTTCACAAAACCTTTACGTAATTAATCACCTTATTTCGTAACACTTTCTCCTTGTGGTCAAGAATCTGGATCGGTTGTTCCTCATAATATTTGTCCTCTTCTAGCTTAACAACCTCTGGACTCAAAACATGAGATAGATCTGGCATATACTTTCTCAACATCGAAACAAGAAAAACATTGTGTACCTGAGATAAACTCGGAGGCAAAGCCACTCGGTAAGAAACTGATCAAACTCTCTCCAGAATTTCATGTGGTCCAATGAACCTTGGACTCATCATTCCTTTCTTACCAAATCGTATCACACTTTTCCATGGTGATACTTTGAGAAAAACATGATCACCTACCTCAAAAGAGAGATCCTTCCTCCTATTGTCCGCATAACTCTTCTGCCTACTCTGATCTGTTCTCATGTGTTTCTGAATCAGCTGAACTTTTTCTGCCATCTCTTTTACCAATTCTGGTCCCATCAACTTCCTTTCACCCACTTTATCCCAGAAAGTTGGAGTTCGACACCGCTTCCCATATAACGCCTCAAATGGTGCCATCTGTATACTGGAATGAAAAATGTTATTATATGAAAATTCAACCAAAGAAAGATGTTAGTCCCAACATCCCTGATAATCCATAGAGAATGAACGTAGCATATCCTCCAATGTCTGAATTGTTCATTCTGACTGCCCATCTGATTGAGGATGAAATGCTTTACTAAAATTTAATTCAGTACCCAACGACTTCTGAACGCCTTTCCAAAAGTTAGAAGTGAACCTGGGATCACGGTCAGATACAATGGAGAGAGGATCTCCATGTAACCTGACTATCTCTTTAAGAAACAAACGGGAAAGTTGATCTAGAGAGAAATTATCTCGTATAGCAAGGAAATGAGCAGATTTAGTCATGCGATCAACAATAACTCAGATTGCATTATTACCTTGAGATGTCTTCAGTAATCCCCCAACAAAGTACATGGATATATTCTCCCATTTCCACTCTGGCACTGGTAGAGGATGAAGCATCCCTTTCGGTAACTGCCTCTATGCTTTAACCTGTTGACATGTCAAACACTTCACAGTAAAATCAGCAATAACTCTTTTCATTCCATCCCACCAGTAATACTCCTGCAGATCTCTGTACATCTTAGTACTTCCAGGATGAACTGAAAACGGAGAAATATGAGCTTCACATAACAAATCTCTCTTCAACTGTGAATCACAAGGCACACACAATCTCTTCCCAAATCTCAAAACACAATCATTATCAATGTTTAATTCAAGTAACTTACCTTTCTGAACCATCTCTACCTTTTTCTACAACTCACTGTCTTGCCACTGTGCTTGCTTGATTCTGTATGATAGAATTATCTCACTGATACCTGAAACTGAACATAATAACTTCCTTCTCCAACAACTTCTATGCCAAAGTTCATGAAATCCTTAACCAAAGGATCACGTTCCAAACACAACATTGTTAATGAAGAATTACTTTTTCAACTCAAATCATTAGCCACTATATTTTATTTTCCTGTATGGTAATGAATTGTACAATCATAATCCTTGATTAATTCTAGCCATCTCCTTTGTCTGATGTTCAATTCATTCTGAGTGAATATATACTTTAAAGTTTTGTGATCGGTATATATTTCAAACATTACTCTATATAAATGATGCCTCCAAATTTTTAAAGAGAAAACAACAGCAGCTAATTCCAAATCATGTGTATGGTAATTTACCTCATGATTTTTCAATTGCCGTGAAGCATAAGCAATTACCTGATCATTCTGCATTAGGACACAAGCAAGTCCTTTCAATGAAGAATCACTGTAGATAACAAACTAACCATTCCTGGAAGGTAGTGCCAAAACTGGAGCATTCACCAATGTTCTTTTCAGTTCCTGAAAACAATCATCACATTCTTTTGTCCACATAAACTTAACACCTTTCTGAGTTAGCTTAGTCATTGAACTAGATAACCGTGAAAAATTTCTAACAATCCTTCGTTAATAGCCTTCCAAACCAAGGAATCTACGAATATCAGTTACATTTGTGGGTCTTGGCCATTCTTCAACAACCATTGTTTTTACAGGATCAACAGTTATCCCATATTTAGAAACAATATGAACAAGGAAAGAAATTTGTTGCAACCAAAAATCACAGCTTCTGAATTTCCAATACAATTTCTATCATTTAAGTTTGGAAAAATAACCCTTAAATGTATTTCATGCTCCTCTTTACTTTTAGAAAACACCAAAATATCATCAATAAAAACAATCATCATTTTTCACCTAATTCAACTGAGCCATCACTACAACAAACTGTTTAGTTCTGATTCTGACCATCTCAGGAAACTGATTTGAAAGGTCATTTCCCTCTAAATGCCTTCACAGAAAATCTGTTTTGTTCCCTCTATGAAAACCCATTCTTTACATAGAAATATCTTAGGAGAAGCAACATGGTAATCTTCAAATGCTATATCATTTCATTTTTACCATAAAAAATTATCTTTGGATAATCATTTAAAAGAATTATAACTCCTAATGTTATCTAAACCGACCTTTGATACCAACTATAAGGCCCCAGCCTTAATCATTACTTAATCTTGAGTTATTACAAGATAACACATTGAGGATCTTTTCAGGTTTAGAGTTATAGAGAATTAGATCATAAAACTTGCATTACATTCCACATTTAACAAAGTGGTTACATAAAGATAGTATTCATTTTTTCCCATCAACGTAAACATATTTAAAATAAAACATGGATTCTTTCTTGACACTTCCTTGACACTATCATCATATCATGTACCTTTCCCTTGACCTGTGAAAAACATTTCAAAAAAAAACTTGGGATGAGCATAAAAAATCTCAGTATGGGTTATAAAAATATGGAAAGGAAACATGAGTTCATATATACATAAGAATGAAATCATACTTTACCCATAAAAAATAAGCACTTTAACATACCTCATCAAATCATGAATAAATCATAGAAATAATAAGACATAAAGGTAACTTGAGGAATTCATAACATTCATACGTATGAAGTAACCCTATTGGTTACGTTTGGAATACCCATCACAGTATATTCCCTAAATATCTTTGGATAAACCTTAATGTTTCACTCCTTCACGTTACCCAATGCATTGGAGATCTATATCGGGCTCACCCACCCTTAGTTTATCACAGAACCACCCATCTTCATAATAATTCCCAAGAACCTCAACATAATCGTATCACATAAAACATGCAGATAGGAAACATAACATTTCCACCTTTCAATCACAAGATATCAATACAACACATTGATATAAAAAAATTATGAAAACCGTTTTCAATACAAAAGAAAATAAAAGTAAAACATGGTATTTATTTTTCTTTTAAAAAAGGTATGGCTTGCAGAGGAAGCTAAAACTCAAATAATGGTCACCGGGGCGGAGAAGTCGTTGTTGCCGCATACGTACGACAAAAACATTCCCTTTTGTCATTTAGTAAAATGCTTCATATAAAAAAGATTCCTTTTGGATAAACATAAAAGTCATAGGGGTTTATACACTGTATAAAAGAAGGTTTTTTATAAAACAAAATATGCCTCAATGAAAGGAGATTGAGACGAAGTCCCATACCTCGGGTCCGACTTGACTCGGTCGTTATTTAATCTCTTGAATAATAAACTTGAGTTAATTTCAACTTGTTTAAGAACCTTTTTCATGTTCATTATTCCATTTATATCACTTATTTACATTTCATGAACACTATATAATTATTTAAGTTAATAACGGTCGTTTTAACGATCATTGGTACTTGAGTCAAAAATAAATCCTTTATAATTACAAGTTGTTCATGTATCCATTATATCCATAATTATAATAATTATTTATATATCATATATATCATATATATCCATTATATACATGCATTTATAATATTACGTAATCATTTAGAGGTAAGAAATGAAATGCACCGTTCATGGAGACGGTAAGCCGTACGTACGCATGAACTCTACATTCATTTCTATTTTGTATTTTATAGAATGGAATAATAATTATATAAAGGTATTTTATAATTATTGTGTAATATCATATATAATATCATAACTCCATCCTTTATACGTCCCACATATGGTATTTAACGAATCAAATCACTTGGAGGGGGCGGTAGTCCGCACTTCCTAAAATGAAGATATTGCGTTTACTCATAATGGTAACCATAAAGGATATGCCAAAAATGAAAAATACGAAAGCTTAAGTAAAACATAAACATATTATATATAATATATAAATTAATTTACATATTAATGGCCACCTTTAAATGTGATATATGAGTGTTGAACAATCATCGTTTCAGGAGGCAAAAATTCACCATCCACGGAAACAATATGTTCTTTAACCATTAGATTTAGCTGTGTGTAAGTGTTGCTCGAATCCTTATTATAAAAACATCCTAGTATATGGAATATACTATTGTTGTAAAAAAATAAATGAATAAAAATAGTTTAGGGTGTTGGAGAAGCAAAATAAAACAAAAGGACTCAAGTGAAGAGATTACCATAAAATCAGGTAACTCCCATTGGTTTGAGATCAATGGCTTCCTTGGGAAGACTTATTCCCAAAGTGAGGCTTCAATGAGTAATAGAGGGATGTGGAGAGAGAAAATGATCAGTGTTTTTCCGAGTCAACGGCTTTGGAAGTGTCGGTAAGGAGGTAGAGGTGGGGGCCTTTTATAAGAGGAGAGGAGGGGCACTTTTGGAAAGTAAAGAAATGTTACTTTATTTTAAAATTAGTTTCGGATTTAAAAGGTCCCACATTGATATAATTCGAGGGTAAGGTGATAAGGGTTCGAAATATACCCATAAAATAGGTTTTGGGACCCTTCTTACATGACCTTGAATTTAATCCATTTAGGATCATGCATAGGGGTTTATGACCAACCTTCTAGAAGAAAATCCTCATTATATATAAGGAGAACTGATCATTGTGAACTCCGGAGGTACTGTAGTATAATTGAACACCTTTAGGAGTTTAGTTTTATCCACGATATCACTTCCACATCTCATGTTCAATAATTAAATTTATTAGACATGTGGTTATAATACCCCATATTCAAACTACCGATATGAACATGAAATTCCTTGCATATCACCATTCATCAAACAAAATAATAGTTTAGATGTTAGGTCCCCTAGTAATTCATATATATTCATCACTCATGATCAATACATGAACGCATGGTTCCAGTATCCTTCATGAACATTAATTATTTATAATATTAAATAAAAATTTAGCCTTTCAAAAACCCTTAATAGACTCTGATTTTTTATAATCCCATAATGAATGTAGGTATATTGAACCATTCATGAATACTCATCCTCTAAAATTATAGATGTTATGACATGAAATGCGATAAACTATAAAAATAGATGAACTGATCATAAAAACCTAATCTACAAAAATAAAAAAAAAATGATCTAGAACACTCTAAATAATTGTTGTGGAAATTCTAATCTTGATGACTCTAAACATCCAATATTATATGTTTTGAGGTGAAGGAGTCCTAACTACAAGGATAATAAGTCCATGCAAGAAGACTCTAAACATCAGGTAGAAAAAGGTTTGAGCTAATTGATTATAAACCACAATAATTGATGGACTTAGAAAAAATTACCAAAAATAAATTATGTGGTAATGTATCCCAAAAACATTTAACCGGGTTTCTGGAACTAGTAGACCCTGAAATACATCAATAAGAGTTATAGTGTTGAAGTCCATACACTAAAAAAGTTATAATTCCATGCTGAAAGACCCTAATATATAACATAGTATTGTTCTTGTTTCGATGTACATAAATCAAACAACTAAAAGAGGCATACTGATCTCTAGTTCGAAATCATGGAAATGGAATCCTGGGAAAAAATATTGTATCTACTAACTATATATTCACTTTTTGTGATCCATAAAATAATGAGAACTGATAAATATAATATTAATAATATTTTTAAGGTAAAAATAATATAATAGGGTGGATATAGTGATAGATAAGTCCACACCCTCACAAAATCCCTCATACGAGTTTAAATAAAATAGGTAAATATAAATAAAATAGATGTAATGACATTTGAGGTCATTAATTATCCATAGAAAAAATCATTTTTACTCGTTATGTCCACAGACATAGGTTGATGGTGGAGAATTCCCCCTTTGGTGTCAGTATATTACCCAATTTTTCCTTCTAAATATTTGGATATCATGAAAAATGTAGCAGGTACATCAATGAGTAATATCATGTTGCTGGGAAGTCATGATTATTTCATATGTGAAAAAGAAATTATAAATATTCTGGTTAATCTAGAAATTTGTGTCTATTTGGTATTTCACATTGGATTTATATCGTTAGTGCATCATTTTGACAAAAACAAATGTCTCTACCTAGGGTTTTGTTTTATAACAATGACATTCCACATCCATTATATGAGGTTGATCTATGTAATTATATTCATCATAGATTTCATCATCCCTAGAAATATATACCATATACACGAGATCAATCTGTATAGGATGATATTTTCAAAAAATTTATAGAAGTATTCCCATTCTAATGGGATATATATAAAATTCAAATTATCTTACATCAGATTTTTCGACAAATTCCATTCTACTCAAAATATGATTTTTAACTAGGTGACCCTATGTCGATCGAAGAAGATATACCAATGAGGAATCTTAGGTTGGTAGAATTCTTGTTAAATTCTCAAGAGTGGTATGTTTTAATTAAGATGTCCAAATCATGAATTTTGTGTTCTCTTCGAAATATGTGAAGGAAGGGTGGATTTGAAGATCCATACGATATAAAGTAAATAAAGAGGAAAAGTGTTCAAATGAATCATTTTATAGAACACAAAACTCTTTAGTAAACACACATTGTATAAATATTCCAATGGGTCTCAATGTCAATGTCTGTGAGATGATCAAATATACACTAATGTGTTCAACATTTACCATAGAATGAGATTTTTTTCATTATGAGAAATTCTAATTATAAGGAGGTATTTTTTTTTGACAACCATAATTGTGTTATATTTTAATTTCCATCTATGATTCCATAAGTGTGAGGACTGTGAAAAAGTACCAACACATATTTTATAAAAGACACGTAGGTCAAATCTTGGATGAAAATTTCATTGGGATATGATTTATAATAGAGTACATTCTTATCCATTATTCATTTTAATTTTATTATCTTATTTTTATTTATGGTTTTCCCCTAATTTTCCAAAACACGGGCTATCCACGGCTAACAAGCCAAGCCAGCTCAACCTATGATCATGTAGGGGTTTCATGAGCCACACATAGGTAGGAATATCAACTTGCTAATATATGAAGTAGGAGGATTTGTAGGAAATACCACACATATGAGGAGAAGATATATACCCTAGGATAGAAACACAATAGGAAAATATTTCAACCTAAGGTCGTGCCAATGAATGTTGGTTGTGGACCACAATACTCTCTTCTAGTGATCGATGTACCCTTGTACCTTTATTAAGTGTAGAAATTTCATTTTTTAGATCAATGTGGGATAGTTCCCATAGAACATATGTTTTTTTCCTTAATAATACAGATATAATCCTAGCCTCCTAATTATGTTGACCCTAGCCATCTGATCACTCAACTATATTGTATTCCACAACATCTTGTCTACTACTCTCATTGAGAACCTCATTTTGACACTATGAGGAACAATATACTGTATCATCTAGATCCTAGATGTTGATGAACACCATGCACATCCCTCTATAAAAATAAAAACAAGGCATCCAAGTCCCAGTTGATGTCTCTGGGGCAATCATAAAACACCATTTTGATGCATGAAATGTTTTAGAGGACTAAACCATTATATTCAATCACATTATCCCATACATGGTAATCATGATAATCCATCTCATGAAAAATAGTTATAATGAACGGTCCATGGAAATATAATGAAAATAGTTAGAGGATGTTAAGTGGTACATCATTTGAAAACATTTGGCAGATTCGTGATGTTGATGGAATGGAGCTCTCCACTATTTTCGTCCAGTATACCTGGAACATGTACCATTGAAAGAGGAATCAATCGTGTCCAACATAGTCTAAAATAAACACATTTCTCCCCATAAAAAGTAAAAAAAGTAAGTGATTAAAGAGAGATTGCTAGATAATTGAAATAAAGGAGGAGAATCCATCTATTTTTTAAGATATCATCTCCAAGTAATTGGGAGGCTCAAATTTCAAGAACATACTATGTGACGACACTGTAAGAACCCATTACATTATCACCATAATTTTGTGTGATCATATGAAAGAATAATAACAAGTTAATACCCTAATAAATGACCTCATAAGGCATCCATAAATCCCCATAGATACAGATCTCTATCATGTGAACCACCCTCCATGACATGTGACTTTGATGTACATAAGAACCAATGGACAAAAAAGGCCTTCCTATCATATTGATGAGAGGATCATGTGGCTTGTTAGTCTTGGGATGTGTCAAACCCTCAGTCTCATGTTCCTCACATGAATCCTTGGATGTCACTACCCTAACAAGAGATATCATTGTGGATCCCTGTACATATAATGAATACACCATAGACATGTTCCCCATATGTCATTTCACCCCCATCCCCCTAAAATGTAAACCCTCATCAATGAATATGAAGTCAACTGATATTCCCATGCGTGGTCACCAAAACCATCACGAGAACCCGTAGAGGTCATGTTATCTCATAAAAATGGATATTTATATGATTCCATCATTATGGATTTTTTCAGGACATATGATTCTTTAGAACACATTAGAACATCTAGATATGCCCTCATATTACCTTGAAACACCTACGAGGAATGGCTATGAGTCCAAAAAAAAGCTACAGACACTACATCCTATGAGAATTGTTGATCCTGTCAACGGGGCACAATTCCTTTGAACATAAAACTCAAAAACTTGGATAGGAATGTTATAATTAATAACTTCATGATACCATTTAACATCATTAATTTTCAGCCACAAGATCTTAATGTTCTACAATTGTCTTATAAAGCCCTCAGGTGGATTCATTTGCGTTACTTTGATCAATGTATAGACATTCGGAAAATCCTTGTTTTCGCGTGGAATCCCTTTGGCAATCCAAGTGGATCATTTTAAAACTTATCAAGTTATCAGAATTATCATCCAAAACTCCCTTATACTATCATCATAGTCATAAATCACCACAAGGATAAGCATGTATGATCATGTGATTAAATGTATACATGTCATATGATCATTTAAAATATAATTTACATTTACAGTTTGATCATACAAAGAAATCCTAGACAATTTAATAGAACATATGATGGACATAGAATATGTCCACATTATTCATGCAAAGACATCAGGGATAATGAACTATGGTCATGGAATGACATATCTAACAATAAATATCGATTATTAAAATTTATCATAGACAATTCACATTGATAATGTTAATAAATATCGATAATGTAACCACGATCATGTGAATACATCTTGGAATAGATAGTTGATCATTTTAATGACCATGGAGATATCTAGTGTGATTATGCACAAACATCCAAGTGAAGTTAGAAGATCATGCAAAGAACCATGGATATGTAAGTTTTGATCTTTTGTAATACACTAGACTTGTACTCTTTGATTATAAAAAGATATTCCAGACATGTTAATTGATAATATAATACAATTTGGACATTTCAACTACTATTATGAGAATCTTCTTCGAAATGTCAGGTATAACCCATTGGATGTGCATGAAATGTCTGAACATGATTGAAGACATGTCACGAATACAATAAACACATGAACATCAGAAAATGAAGACATATACAATTAGAAATTTAGCCATGTTATGAAGAAAACAATGAAATGTTCATTAGATCCCCAAGGACAGTTCACTTAGTCCTGAAGACATACTCGAACATACACCATATTGAACCCTAACAAAGAACATTTAAACGGATACCAAATTTATAAGGGGATTTTCTATAATGGGTTAGGGATATAAAATGAAGTTACGTTATTCATTCTAGGTTCTAGAACATGCCCCCTATTCCATTCTATGAATATCCTGCAGGCCATTCATGGTTTTCATGTTTCTTTATCTACTAATAGATAATTAATAAATATTTAAAATGGAATCAATTCTTTTATGCATCCTATCATTCCTAAAAAAATTTGATAAAAATAATGGCTCTATGGGTATACCCCAACCCCAACCCCTCAGAGGGATATTGGGTCAGTAAACTATGAGGACTCATATTCCTATCCATATAGGATACATAGGATGATTTTTTATTCCAGTGATCCTATGAGCATTCAAATTTGTGTGCATCCCTCCATATCCCAAATATTCACAACATATAACACTGAATTATCTCATGAGTCTAACATCCTTGATCATAAATTAATGTATGTGAATAAGAATCATACATAGTCAGCATTTTATTTTTTTTTCTCATCGATTCCATATAATACCCTCAAACCAACTAGTGGGATAGGGAAGGAAAAAACAATGATGACACAAATTATAGTAATAAAAAAGATACACTGGATAACTTCTATATTCTCAATAACCATAACATTTCTCCCATGAGACCAATAATCATAAATCCCAATGGGAAACTATAATGTGTATGCCCTATATGGATATGTTATCAGGTAATGTGTCTAATATCACATTATCCCTTTATCCCTCATCAAGAAAACTCATGTGGGCATAGAGACTACTCATGGTCAAAAAATAGCTTTATGAGAATGCACTTAATGTAGTTCTATCATTGGGATTAATGTCAGATTATATATCATATTCATTAGAAGGGCCATATTCCTGATTTGGAAACTCATAGATGCCTTATGTTGATAAGTCTCACTAAAATACACTATTTACATATCCATTATGATGTAAAAACTCACCACACAGACTACATATACTCAAATTATTGTCTTAATAAGATAAATAGTATGATTCCATAAAGTCTGAGTCCTATATTTATAACCTTATGAAAATATTTTAAACTAAATGGATTAGCCTAGTCATATGACCTTAAACGATTTCAAATGAACTTTTTGGATTTTGATTATTTTTCATAGGGGATACATTGGATTCCTCATATACGTTCAGTCCAATATCCAAAAAACCAACTACTTACCATGATGAAAATAAACTCCAGAGTTCCAAAACATGGATATAAACTAAATAATCACAAATAAATATAATGTGATTGATATCATGTGCTATTCAAAAAATTATTCCTATCAATACATGGTCTTAATAATGATGTTGACATAGTGCTAACAAATCCTGTATCAATAATTAGGTTGTATTTTCTAAAAATATCAAATATATATGATATTCTTATAGTAGTAAATTATTCCCACCATAAGGGTGTGATGAGCCTAACCACCCATCCTCTCCACTATTGTGAATTTTTAAGAGCTATTGGGTCTGAAACCCCAAAAGTCCACCTACCTTTGGAAATAAGGTCAGCACTCATTTATTTATGATCGAACCATTAGTAGTTTATATTAAATAAAAATATGGAAATACAAATTTATATGATTATACAATTACCCTCAATCAAACACAACCGAGAAATGGAAAAAACACATTTCCAATATTTCATGAAACATTACATGAGTGATTTATAAGAATATAAGAAATGAAATATGGTTTTGTGATGTTGATAATTTGAACCATGATTTAGTATTCAAGACCAAAACCAAAATCTTAATGACATATGATAAAATCACATAGTGTGTATGATTTTCCTTTAGCTAACCAACTATCGTTGTTCAATGAGTGGAAGAAATAAATGTGAGAAAAAATGTTGGGGTGATATTTGAAGAGTTGTCATGGATGTAACTGATTATTATGTTGATAAAATAATAATTGGGATAAAATTATATAGTTAATGAAAATATTTGTGATATGATGAGAAACTATTAGCGAGATATTATATAAACAACAATTAAATGAAAATATTAATCATTATAATTTACTTTACGACAGAGTCCTTCTTGGGAATGTTTTAACAGAGTTATTTCATGGGAAATCACATTTAAAATATAGTAGGGATAATTCAGTATACTTAATGAATGAATATGAATGGGGATCCATGTTCTACGATCCATAATGTAACAGATCCACAACCACAACTAATGGTTATTAATATATGAATATATGAATTCAAATTTAATATCTGAATTTTTATGTGGGATGATATATTGATAATTAAAAAAACATTAGAATGAATAGAAAATGAGTTTCATGGGTCATTAGCAAATTGTTCTAGGAATAGTTGACTAATATTAATAATTAGAAGGAAAAAGAATTTTGGATTCAATAATTGACATTTTTATAAATATCTAATATGTGTTAATTACAAATAATCATCAAATCATAAATATTTCATTCATGTGGTTTTTTAAAATGCAGATGAAAGAGAAAAAATACAGAAAAAGTAACCTAGGGTGGGTATTCTATTTTTTATATAATATATTGTTCAATGAATAATATATATAACAAAATAAGGGGTTTTAAAAACTCTAATTTAATGGGATAGTGTTTTTATTGATGATGATGATGATTTGACTCAATTGCATCCATGATACATACTATGTGTTAAAGAAAATAAAAATAGAAATAGTGTATAATAAATATATATATATATATATATAATGTGAAAAATTGAATAAAATGGGATGAACTAATATATTTAATGAATACAGTTATGTGTATTTATGTTTTCCTAAAAATGGAAACTAAGATGAAAAAAGAACTGAAAATGATATGAAATTATATCACATGACTAGAGGTAGACGAATTAGAAGAGTTGGTCATAAAGTTCACAGATGAAAAAGAGGGCTGTTATGCATATCAGTTAGTACAAGAAGAATAATTGGAAGAAGTAAATAAATAGTTGTCTGTCATTCCATGCTTATATATGGAAACATTTGACTTTATAAAATTCATTTGAATACAAAGTTTATTTATTATGATATCATACAATAAGTAAGAACCTATCAATGATGTTCATTCTTGCATTTATCTAAAATGATTATAATGTATAGAAAATGATTATTTTTATTAATGTATTAATATTTATCATAAGACTATATTATGAACAAAATTATGAAGGATATAAACTACATGTTTGTTTCTAAAATTATTTACTATAGTGGGTGTTGGGATCTTAGAGTGTTTTCTGATAGCACCAACAAGTATGATATCATATTGAATGATAAAATTTGTAAATATAAAATCTACATTATGAGTCCAATAATGAATATAAAAAAGGTAATATAATGAAAGAATAACAATCGTAATAGGTCAAAGAGATAAAAGGATAAATATATTAAATAGGATAAAACTACACATATACTGATGCAACTATCTAAATTTTTGGTACATCCCATGATATGTTAATAATATGAATCAATGGTATTTTAACCATTGGTTTATTATCTAATATTATTTAATTACCTATTGATGATTTAATTTATTTTCTTATATTAATAATGATGTCTATTTTTTATATATTTATCTATTTTTGGGTTGTAGTGAATTTCTAAAAATACCATGGAGAACAAAAAAGAAATAGAAAATGAAAATGAAAAATTAGGATTTATTAGTTATAGAAGAAAATTGATTAGTATATCCATGATAAGATAACAAAAATGGAAATGTGTCTTGGAAGGAAGATATTTGGTATTTAATTCTACCACCTAGTATTTAGAAAATCATTCATCCTCAATTTCATTAAGACAATCAAATTATAAGGATAAATTTTTCAATATGGATTAAATGTATCATGATGATGACATAAGACCTTTTGGTGGTTCAAATACGTCTATACATTTTCTGATTTATAAATTAATTGAAATATTTCATAGGGTTACCAATGATATATTCTTTATTATCTATGATATATTATAAATCATAAAGGATGAGATCCATCATCATGATAAAGAGTTAAATAATATGGAGAAGGATTCAGATGAAATGGTTTTATCTAATATAATACTATCAAATAGTATATATGGAATATATATATATAATACTATAGGTGAAGAAAATAGAAAAAGTAAAAAAGTGTGGCTCACCATAGTCCAAGTAAATGATTATACCAAATAATTAACTGAAGAAATGAACTATGTTTCAAAATATTTTAAAATAAAATTCAATGTTGTAAAAAAATATGATATGGATATGAAGGAAAAAATATTAAGAAATCATGAACATTTCCATCAATAATGAAATATAATTCTTCAGTAGAAAGTGAATGAATGAATAAATAATGTTAGTATGAGGTGATTTTTATTAGAGATGATAATAAAAATACACATTATGAGGTGTCTGCAATTAGTGTTTCAATTATTTGATCTTGAAAAGGAATGATTTGAGAATTCATAGAAGAAACAAAAAGATACTTGTTCCATATAATTTATAATGACGGATTATGATGATTAAATACCTATATCATATGATAATAATATCGCTGAATCAATTTATGTTCATTCTAAACTACTTATGAATAAAAAGGTATTGTTTATATAAAATTTAAATTTTTTTGATAAACTAATATTAAGATAGAAACAAATTGATATAGAAATTATATTTAATTATGTCGTAGGAAAAGTTATTTGAGATTTACCTCCATGAAAATAAAGGATAGTACATTATGGTTATTTTCCGACACCCAAATAATATCCAAACAATTGGAAATGAAGAACCATTAAATAATTTCATGAAATGTATTACAACAATAATTATATAAAAATAGAATAATTTTTACAGGCCACTATTGGATCTAAAATAGATCTAGAAACCATGATATGAATAGTTGGAATAAAATATTAAGATTTGATGTAAAGATAATCTATATTTAAATGAGTAGGGATCCATTGATGATAAATAATCAATAGATGAAAAAAACATCATACATAAAAACAATTTTGAATTCCTAAAGATATCTATTATTTATTCAATAGTGGTTGTCACTAGAAAAAAGTTTGATCATCTCATTATATATATAATACTTGTGGTGAAACAATACTACATATAATGATAAGGTATAAATGGAGATCCTAAATTTTATGAGAGTGTATTAATTAAATATTAATATAATAAATAATTAATATTTGAGATGTAAAATATTTCTTGAAAATCACCAATATATTTCTCTATAATCATTCTTATACAATATGTGAAACTAATGTAGATGAATTTTATAGAACGTGATATAAAATACCTACAAATTCTTGAATTGCGAAATATTTAACACAATAAAATTAAGAAGTTGTGTGATTCACAATGCCTCAAGGATAAGATGAATCGATTTTCAGATATGAAAGCATGAATAATAGAATAAATAAAGCAATAATGATGACATAAGAATATCATCCATACTATTCACATTGAGAAATAAGAAGATAAACCATATTCTATTAATCATTTAATATTTAGGAATTTGATGTAGGAAATTTTATTTGAATAACGATATCAGGGGAAGAACCAATGTATTGCAATTGGATGTCAATTCTTGATGTCATTGATGGATATATCACTTTATAAGATTGATCGCTAAATTGGTATTCTAAAAAAATAATATTATCAAATCATCATGGATGATGTTGAATGATGTGTTTGATATCAAAACATGATATAAATGTGAATATGAAACCATAATGATTTGACCTATCATTATTGGAATTCAAAAGAATATATTTTAAAGGAGATCATCCTTTTTGAAGAATTTGAAATTGACATTCCTGGATAACCACATAAAGAATATTTATTGGGGTATATTATTTTTAGGAATAATCATGAAATTCATTACTGGAATATCTGATCCATTATGAGGATCATTTTGAGTATATAATTTTAGGGGATAAATGTGGAGAATAATGAGGAAGCTGCATATATTATCATTTGTATAAAATTTTAATTATTTAAGAATGTTCTTGATGGTGTTTCATTGAAAAGTCTTGAATTTATCATAATCTCATACAAGGTAACCTAAATCAAATCATGCATTAAATGGGGAGAAAATTACTAAAATTAATGACAAAAAAGTCAAATAATTTAACAATATATATTATTTCCCTTTAAATTCTATCATAAATTTGACTAGAACTGTTTTAACATTTTTTAAGTGGGTCCAGGAGTTCTATGATGATTTATTCGATAAAATATTTTTATCTCAATTGGCACTTTATTAGAAAATAGTTTGAAAACATTTAAAAATATTACGAGATATCATTTTAGTAAGTTTCATATTCCACTCAAAATGGATCTATTTGTCAAATAAATAAAATCCTCTTATTTTTTAAAATGATAATGGCTCCAGTAGAATTATAGTGAGTTGATCAATTGAATATTTATTAATAATTAATTGATACCTTTAACCAAAATAAAAAAATTCATTCAAATAATGTAGATAAAAAGTGAAAAAAAATAATAATAAAAAATGTATGTGTATTAATAATGAAAACACATATTGACATATCAAATATAAGGTATTACCAATAAATGAAAAGGGGTATATTGTTTATTCCACATATTGAGAGTTGTATTTGTCATAGATGAATGATTTTCAATGCATGCCAATATGTTATTGTGGAAGAAGTATCTTGGATTCATAATAATAATAATGATGATAATATATTGATTATGATGGTAATGTATATTATATTATTAAACATAAGATCCTAATATTTTTTTCAATAATTTCGTAATAATTAATAATCTTAAATGAATCAAAATTTGAATAAACATATTGAAAAATGATTTTAAGGTTCTAGGGGTTTTTAATGGTAATTGGATTTCTGGGGTATTATGTAGTTACATTGAGACATTCTCTGTCGTAGGAATTAATTTAGTTCAAAAACATTGAAGTGTTCTTCTAAAGATCAAATATCATGATAATGGTTTTCATGATTATCATAAAGACTTTCCTAGAGGAATAGTGATTGAATTTATAATTAAATAACAAGGAAATACAGGACATATAGATTATAGTTTAAGAAGTAAACAACCACATATATGAATATGTACATCTATTATTTGTAAGTAAATAGCAATCTACGTGTTTTTTCTACATAGAAAAAAACTACTAAATGAACTAGTACATTTGAACATCCATAAAAGTATAACAAGATACCTAATTATTTAAATAGGATAATAAATTGACATATATTATATACATAATTTAAAATTATGTATCATTAATAAATACATCACAATGGATAATATGTGTACTTGAATATCCTACTGTTTATGAGATGGTCTCACATAGAAAAACCATAGTGGTGTAAGAAAATTCATATATATGCATAATTAAAGATAAGATAATGTGTTATAGATAAGAATCAGAATAACGTAAGATTGCTCTATGATATAGTAAATGTTAAACATGTATTAGTGTTAAAGTGATATGGGCATGTCTGAGTGGTGGATATGAAAAAAACATGGGGTTTTTTATCTCTAATTGTCCAACCTACAATTTTTTTTAGTTTAGAATAAGGAATAATATAGAATATAATTATGTTATTTGATTTATATAATGATTTTATATCAATAAATATGATTTTAATGATTTTTTAATATCAATTGGATGTATAAAATAGAAATTTATTGAAAACATGTTTTGGGAAGAGACATTATTTAGAAGCTTCCAAATGAACATGAATTAAATAAAGAAAACATATATCACGATAATTTCCATCATAATACATTATGCTTGATAAAAGTTATGATTGATATATTTTAAGGGAAGCATCATTTTATATGTATAAGAGTTGAATAATTTGGTTTCATAATTAAAAAGGAATAAATAATCGTGAGTTTTGTATTGCAACGCAAGGGATTAATAACTTGAATTAATTCCTATTTAAATATTAAAATGTGGATGTAGTCTAATTTTTTATATTTTTTGTAGTAAGGGATTCATGCTAATTCTATATATCATGGAATGGATGTATGAATAATGAATAACGAAATTCACGTTGTCATAATAGCATATATTAAATTAATAAATATTAAGAAATATTGAAAACTATTGATTCTGTTGAGGATAATAAAGTCCAGGATTTTAAGTTATTTTATTATTGTTAATTATGGTAATTAAAAATTAAATCATTCACCTTTTATTTGTAATATTATAATAAAAGAAAATAAATTGGAATAAGGTAATGAAAATTTCAAGGTTTATTATATATATACTACATTGTTCAATGAGAAATATGTATATAAAAAATGTGAAAAGATTCACATAGTGAATAAATGGGAGAATATTTTATATTCAATTAAGGGAAGATACAACTATATTGAAATACTTATCCTTTGTTTATATCAAAGGCAATAAAAAGTGATCCAGTTCAGATTATATACACCAATGAATAATATCTAAAGAAAACATGGAATTATAGTTGAGATGAAGAGGGTGATATGCATATCAATATTCATAGGTAAAACAAAAAATATATAAATTAAAATAGAAATATTTTGTGGAATTATAAAAAATAGATAAAAGAATGTTAATCGGATAAGTCGGCAATGACGTTCAAATAAATAATCAAGGAACTATTCATGTTAATTTTCATCGGAAGAATAATTTGATAATTTAAAAAAGTTTTTTTGTATCAGGAATTGAATATTAATATAAATAAGTCGATGTATACTCTGATAATGATGAAGAATGAGATTTCACATGTATAATGATATAAAAGAAGAACTTATTAGTGAATGAAATTATTTTTATCACACATAATTATTATAAATTTTAAGAAGCACCACTATGCAAGAAGAACAAAAGCACTGCCAAAAGACTATTTTGAAATAATTTAATGATATACCCTATATGTCTGTATCATATAATATTATTTCCAGTGGGTTTTGTTCTAGTGTATTTTTTCATGATATCACAAAAGGATATATATTATTGTTCAATTATAAACATTTTAATTGTACTATCTACATTGTGTGCATGTTATTAAATGAGGTTAAGTAAATATAATGGGATAATGACGATATTAATTATTAAAAGAAATACTTGGATGAAAATATTAAATTGGATAAATTTTAGAAATAAGAATTAAATCCCGCATCAGTGTTGAATATATAACATGTTGTTTAAATAGCTACCTTCAGAACCTATTGTCACAAAACATCTATGAATATTTTGAAGCTTCAATTCCACATATGTTATTTTCAAAAATTATAATATCACATCAAAATATCATTAGTTAGAACTCATAATCTAGACATGATTTTTATAAATACAACATTTAGTTATAATAAAAAAACAATATCAAAATATCATTGGTAACACAAAATAATTCTCCTGAATACCTGGTGACATAAGATATCTTGATTTTTGTATTAATATATCATAACCATATTTCTCTCCATCCTTCAGTGATTAATAAAAAATCATACAAAAAACTTATTTGAATTACCAATCCTACTATTATATGCCATTAAAAAAATTTCATAAAATATATATACCACCATGAAATTGAGATTATATCTCCCTATTTATCTTTTTATCAAATACTAATTAATGTTGTGATTATATATCTCCATCAACCACCATAATTTCAGAAAAAAAATCTCTATTCTTTTAACTTCAACAATCAATGTGCCCTTTTTATGTAATGGAATGAAATTCTACATGTAGATATTTAGAACTCTCCCAATTTGTAACCCATACTTTTAATGCCTTTAATGACATGACTTTCATTCAATACCTATTTTTTTAACTCATTTATTATTTAAAGAAATGTGTGTTTATATATACCAAAGAGAATGATAACATCATGTTTAACACATTTTCACATTCAATTGCATTATTATCATTGTATTAAATTGAGAGAAATTACAATATTTAAATGATTCATAAAAAAGTACATTAAAAATGATTCAATTTTTTTAATATGAGACAATATATGATGTTAATAAAATCAATTAATTCAATTTTAGTAAATGAAACCCATTATATCATATAATAAGAACAATTTAATTACCTCAACATCATACCTCTTATAGTCACTATAAAATTTAGAGAATATTATTTGAAAATAATAAATATTAAAATAGTGTGAATCTTTTACAAAATACAAATCCAATTGATATATAAATTTCCTCATAATCTAGTGACAACAAAATATATCAATGACCTTCAATTATTCATAAGGATTATAATTTCTAGAATGAGTATAATCATCATAATGTATTCCCATGAATGCCTCTACTTCATTCATCTATCATTTCCACCAAATATATGAAAATATTTAGAACATAGAAACCACATTTTTTTAAAAACAAAATTTTACAATTGATTTTAGTTTGATTGGAATAATTCATATGGTACCACATAATTAATTCAAAAAAATTACAAGAATATAAGCTTATGTACATACATACAATTTTTTTTGGAGAAATTTGAATTTTCCAATCATGTAAGTGGGGCATAATATGAATTTTGAATCAATTTCATGTTTATTAATTTGAGATCATAAAAAATATATTTTGGTGTATGGAATAAAGACTCATGGAATGTTATAGGATATTAGTGGGGGTCTTATGATTGGTGAGGGTGTCTATCCCAGCATAGGATATTGGAAGAAACAGGATTTCTATGGGGGATTAAGTGAAAAAATGAAATTTATGCACCCATTGAGTTTAAGGGGAACCCATTCCTTCATTCACCCTTAACACATGTGACTAGGTGTCAGCATCCCACCTCCCTCACCTAACCCAGAAGGTCTTGGGTACCGAATATGTGTTATCTGATTATTTTATGACATTCAATATTGAATGAAATAACCTACTTTGATATCCCTCTCTTATCGAAATAATTTTTTTTGCAATCCCATTTTGGGGGTTTATTTTTGATTCCCTATGATAATGGTGGAATCAATCAAGAATGATGAGGAATTTATTCTTACAAGGATTATGGGGAATTTATAGGTTGTCTACACATGATATGTTTTCATATTGGTTGAGGTACATTAGATAATTAATTTTTTTTGGGTTTGATTAAAAATAAATTTTTAATGAATTTTTTTAGAGTTAAATTTTTGTGGTTTCACTTAGTGTTGGTCTATAAATGTGATATGGACACATTTTGAGGTGTGTTCTACTACTTAGGTTTCCGTGAATTTTTTATAGATATATTTGAGGGTTTCCATGGTTTTGGGGTGTGATGATTGGAAATAAGAGGGAATGGTTTCTTCGTATGGTTAAATTAACAATATATTTGGAGATGAAATATTTTGAGGTGGACAATAATGTCCTTTCTTTGATGGGGCCTTACTACGGGGTCGTACATCACATGATCTATTGGGGCATTCTATCTGTTTAAGTGTGTATGGTCTAGTATAGTAGGATGAGCATTGATATGAGTTTATAAGGATCATATGATTATTCCATGGGTGAGAAAACTCATGTTGGGAAGACATGTGATGACTGATAAATAAATCTACCATATGATATGTCCATAATGACTATAAAAAACTACCCATGGTGGGAGTATAATGATAATATGGCTAGAAAATTTATAGAGGTATATCATGATTTATTATTATTGTTCGAATGATTAAAAAAACGTGTGCATAAAGACCATAACACAAAAAACGGTAAGGTTGATCAATGTGATAGACCTGAAGATCAAATTTTAATTATCTATGATTTTTTGTGCAATTATTTATTTCACAATAGAATACGACATGTATATATCACTAAATAAGTTAGCTGGTATAAGATCAAGAAGAATTATTCCTTTTTGGAATTTAAACTCACACCTCTTTTGGGCATCTACAACACTTTTGAAACCAAGAATTTGTTTTGTTGATTATAAGTAGAGTATTGGATAATGATAGAACATATTCCTGATATATGGATCTATCATGTACACAGATCTTGAGATATGATACAGATTGATGATAATAGGGAATTTTTGCTATATTTATTTTATTTATTTTGGATTTTAAATATTTCTGGCCTTGGGGGAGGATATTTTATGTATTTAATAATTTTTGGGATTTTATATAGTTGTATATATTATTCATCATTTCTTATACTTATTTCTACTTCATTAATTTTTTGTGGTGTATAATTTTTGGTTGCTTATTCCTTATTCTACACTCAAATAAATGGGGTATAGAATCAAATTAGTACTACCTTATACCCTTAATTCTCGTTAGAATCCTTTGGCATAAGTTGTTGAATAAAAAATGTACTTTTGTGACCGTCAGTGTAGGAAAGGGTTAGTGATTTGGGTGGTATGAAATTAAAAATTGGTATCATATAATTACATTTATATTATATTATTATCTTTGTATTAGAAAGGCCGTATATTTTGGAATGTGTTTTAGACCATGATAGAATTTAGACTAGTGAGTCAAAAAACCCTAATATGGAAGGATTTCATGGTTACTAAGGATGTGACATCTGTTTTGGATTCTAATGTTATATATTTATTCAATTTTCTCTTTTAGTATTACCAATGTGTCTTAAATTTTATAATTTAGGATGGTTATGTTTATATTATACAACTAGTATGTATCAAGTGACTTTATATCGACTATTGTACTTTAGTGGAAAAAGGTATATCATTCATCAAATCATGAAAATATTATTCACTTGATATAGGATTAATAGTCTTATTTCTATCAACGATGACTGAGGCTGAGTAGTTTAATGTGTCAATAAATATTCATATGATGTTTTCCCATATATGTTATTCATATAATTCTACTAAACCATACCAATATGATCTTTTTTTCCATAAATGGAGGGTTATATATATCTATTGTGAGTCACCTATTAATGATAAAAGGATACGGAAATAATTAATGTTTAAATGAGGCACATTTACCCTAATGGGATGATATTAGTATATTTTTTAAAAGTGTTGAACCCCTTATGGGGTTTATTAAATATTTTGGGTTTTTTAAGTGCCTTTATACAACCAATACAACATAATACCAAATATCTTGTAGTTTAAAAATTCATAATATAATTATGTGTTTTTTAGTTTCCTTGATATATATCCTTTAAGGATATTCCATTGGTTAGGGGAAGAGCTGGTTGATGACATGTGATCCAAGAGGAAATAGTTTCACTGTTTGATTCTTATGGGGATATTTGAACATATTATTGGAATTGGATTATGTTTGATGTCTTCATATATGAGGCCCTATGAATGGTTTATTTCTATGTTGATGACATGGGTACTTTTTAATAGTGCATTGATAGGTCCCCATAAGCTATACACTGTGAATGTTTTCACCAATGGACTAGGTGGTTGAACCTAGTCACCATAGTGATAGGATATACTAGAAGGTCTATCTGGAATACAAATTTTCCTTTAATTAATCCACCCATTGTGGGACAATGCATATCTTGGTTTAGGGTTACTTGTTAATGGGTTTATCCTAGTTAGGAGATATCTTAATATGAAAAATAACATGTAGGTTCCTTGAGGATGAAAATGTTCCACATGATGTGATAACATGTTTAGGGAATAAAAAAAGTTATTAAATGTGGTTTTATCAAGATGGAAAATCTTGTGTACTCAGTGATTGGTCTGAGACTAGCATGAATGGGAAGGACTATTCATGTTCTTGGCCCTATTGACTTGTGGGTTCACATTTAGTATAATAGAAAGATCATGACTGTATGATTATTATTCGATTGATTCAAGGTGAATGTTAAGTGTGTAAATGATGTTGAAATGTGTTATAGTATGGTTAGGAACCTATGATGAAAGAGATACATCATGAGTTTGGTGATCATTTGTAAGATAATATAATTGAGAAGATTCTTAATTTTGGAGATATTTTCTAAGGGATCATTATGAATGGATAATTGACATGCCAGGGAGTGCAGTCAATCTTATTAGATGATGTGTGATTGTGGAGAGTATTATAAGAGTCCTATAAATTAGTTTCTTATGAGAATATAAATAAAAAGATTTATAATTCATATTGGACAATGACTACTGATATGAATGTTTTTTTATAATTAGTGATGACCATGATGGGGGTTTAGGTTCTATGAAATTGGAGGAACCCTTATGGGCCTGGTGTTTTAGAGATTCATATGAAACAAAGTATATCCCGATATGATGAATTATATTCTAAAAATAGATTAGGATATAAAAAATGGGATACCTAATTCTGTACCATGAAACAGACTGTTAGAGAGACATGGTGTCAGTTGATTGTTGTAAATTTAATTAGATCAATTATATTATCCTGTAGAGATCAGTAATATATTGTTTTCATAAAATATTGTATATATTTTGTGAATTTTTTTTAATTTCCACGGTTATCAAGGTATTGTTTTTATTGTGTAATGAATATATTATTCTAAGGTGATGACATAGATTTCAGTTGTGAGCATGCGACCATCATGTGAGAAGGGTCATGGGTTTGGGACTACTGTTTAGACAGTCTTCTTGGTATTTTGATTTCATTGGATAAATAGCCTTGATTTATACTAGATTCATCAAATAATATTGGTACAATTCATATATGGTGTTTTTTGGAGTCCATGTATAAGTGTCAAGATCATTTTAAGTGATTATATGTACATGTATTACTTTGTGGGGAATGAGTTCTTGTGATCTGGAATGAAAATGAATGTTTTTATAGGGTAGACCAAAAGATAATTTCATTGAAATTTTTTTATAATATTATTAATTTTTTCATGATATATTATTGGATTACTATAGTGTTGGGGGATTCATGAATAGTTATTAATGATCTATCTATGGAAAGAGATGATACTATTTTAGTAAACTTGAGTTGAGGTCAGTAAAATTCCCCTATGACATATAATTTGATACATTCATCCAAGAAATGAATCTAGAATGTTTTATTGGATATGACCATTGTGTTTTGAAAATTTGTTGGGTAATTTGAATGAAAATTTTGAAAAGATAAAGATTCGATCATGATAAATTGGAGTTCGATAATTTTAGATCAGGATCGAAGTTTATGAATTTTTTTCAATTATGTAATCAAGAATTTTTTTTAAACCATGTCGATAATATCATTAAAATGTATTATGTCTATTTTGGTCATGTTTTTACAATGTATAAATAATAAAATATTTAGAACTAAAGCATATAACCTTTTTCCTATGGTTGGGATCACACATGGACAATATATTTTTCAAATAGTTATGTTTTCATGGGTAGATTTATATAGAATAAACTATATTATTTATTAGTTTTTTTGTTTGCTTTTGTGGGTGTTTACTCAATGTTTTACGGCTTCTGTGTCATGGTTTTCATGTTTGTGATTAATAATAACATTTAAAATTCAAAGGTAAAATAAATTGATTTGGTAAGGATTTTATGATCACGGTTTATTGGGATTTATTATTAGATATCTTACAATGATTACTAGGGATGATGAAAATTAAGGTATGGGACATAAAGACCCGGGTTTGTACAAGGATGGTCTATTGTGGAATTTTGAATTTTTTTAATTAGTGGTGATGAAAAATATTTAACTTTATATCGATATTTTTTTTATGTTTATTCACCATGAAAATATATTTATTTGAGTGGAATAGTGTTTATTGGATATCTCTATAACTCAGGGGGAGAGATTGGCCAACGCGATGGATGTCATCGGGTCTGCATTGGGCAACCAACCAACTAATGGAACTAGACAACAGTGTTGTAGTATGTATTTACTATCAGCTAGGTGATGGTCTATTCTGGAAAGCTGGTGGGGATAATTAAGGGTATATAATGAACTTTACCCACCCCCACATTAGTTTAATTTTGTAACACCTCCTACCTTCTCCCTTGACATGTGTGGATGGGGGTTGTATTCCACTATATATATTTTCTTCCATATAGATTGGGGTATCCATTGAGAGATTTTTCATTCAGTATTATGTTATGATCTACACCTTACTATACTTATTTTATATCCATATTGGATTCTTAATTCCTGGATTTGATGTTTAAGGATTTCATTTAGAATCCACTAATTTATGTTGGAATCAGCCGAGCATTATGGGGATTTCACTCTTCCTAGAATGTATGTTCCCCAAGTGGCCATAAAAAGATGATGGATCACCATCTTTATTGAGGAACATTGTCCTGTAAAATTTTCATAGGTTTATAACTCCAAATATATTGGATTTTCCTTTTATTTTATATTTATTTTTTTGGGGTCTTAAGGGGTGTTCAAATTTTTGGAGTTATAACTATGGTGTGATGTATGTTATGATCCCACTATGGAAAAAAATACATTGAGTTATCTGACATTTATTAAATTTGGTTTTTAATTAACGAAATAATTAGAGAAGTTATAAGCAATTAATTACTAATGTTTTTTAACATTAAACATCCTTGCTTATTGAGACATTTTTTGTTGATCCTAGAGAAGGATGGATGGGATAAGATGAGCCTTCATAGAGATATCAATACGTATAATGAAACTGAAAGTTAACAGTAGGAGATATGTGGTATCATAAAAATTCCTTATAATATTATGTTTTAGGTGGATTTGTGGTAATTATACAAAGGGTGACATCATTGGTTAATTTTATTTAATAGATATGTTGAAATAAATTTATTATAACAAATAGAATGGAATGAGTAACCTAGGTTATAAAAAATCCTTTAGCACTAGCTAGAAGACTACAAAACTAATGGTCAAGGATGAAATCTCCAAAACCAAGGTGGATAATAGGCCTCTGGAAAGGTGTGAATAGTACTATGTATTTTATTATCCATTTACATGATTTGGTGGATGGACCCTGTGTACTCCATATTGAGTTTTGTGAGTGGGATGACAATGTGAGACACATTGACTAAGATTGATAATGGTCATTTTTATTGACTTCTTTGAGTTGGGAATGACCCAAGGGGATTATAGATATATTATAAATTAATTAATATTCTTGGGAATGTGGTACCCCATGAACATTGATTGTTTATAGAGATCATTCTTGAGAATGAGGGTTCCAATTAGAGGGCCTCCTTTTGATGTTATTGAGGTGGACCCTGTCAAGTGCCTTATGATATGTGACCTCATTAGAGGGTGCATATATGAAGATATTGAGACAATCAAGAGTGTCATATTAAAACATTGATCAATATTTTGAGCCATTTTTTTATATGAAATTATAGGATGTGCTTTAGGGAGTATGACCATGGTTGGCCTGGTGAGCTGAGCATATGTCCACCAATATTTCTAATTTTTATAATGATAAGCGATAACGTATACACTGTTGGTATTTATTATGAATGGATGAAAAAATAATTTAGGGGAGGTGAAAATTGATAATAGGGAATATTCTATGGATTTGTAGACTCCCATGGGATAGGATACATTAGAATCCTATAGAGATTTTTTCAGATGAAAAAAAATCTCATAGAGAAGGTATGCAATACTAGTTAGGATACCATTGGATGGAAACATATACAGATAAGGTAATATAGGGGTTTTAATAACACATATTGGATGTAAATTAGATTAGGAGCTCATTATAGTTACATATACCTGGTATATGGAGCCCTTGGTATTATAGTTGGACCACCACATGATAAACTATTGGGGCATATATGGCGGAGGAATGTGCCCTAAAATCCGCCCTGGACTGATATATGTAGAGGTGTGAATGGTATAGAATTTCAATGTGATATTTTTTATGTCTTTCTAAAAAATATATGATTTTTCCATTTATGATGAATTTCACACCTGGTAGGTCTATGAAGGTATATAAATAAATCTTTCAGCGGGGATGTCCATGATGACTAAGAAAACTCCCCAAAGCAGCAGTTGCAAGATATTATGGTTTGGGATTCCACATAGATGGATCCAAAGATATTTGTATGATCTGAATTATTATGTTATTTTCTTAAATAAACAATGACAATTTCAAAATCATTTATGTTATATTATGGTCACAAACCTATGTATTTACATATGTTAATTTTTTAATTATTTTGGCAGTTATTTATTTTATCAAATCATGTCACATGAAATTATCACAATATATTTCGGTGGGTATGACATTATATCTATAATTCCATGAGTATATTTGTATAAACACTCTTCATGGGCCCCAAGTACACCTATGTATCAAATTATTCCTTCTTTTGGTTTCATATAAATGTTAAGATGAGGTATGGGTTTTTCTGATCATGATGGATCTAGAATCAACATGGTTCATGAGAAAAGGTATGGTTATAGTATTTCAAGGAGCTAGTATTTCATTTAGTTTATTTATTATAGTATGTGTAAGTAATAGGTCCTCTGGGTGACTAGTGTGTGCATGATATGGTAGTTTGATCAATTTCTATATTTCAATTACAATTCATCGTTTCCTATATATGTCTCTAATAATTTTTGTATATTTAAGAAAGATGGTATTTGGTTATTTTTATATTATTTTACACACTGATATATAGGGAATATTCCCCCATATTTCCACCTTGTAACCAACTAATACTTAGTATCCATTAGAATATTGGGGACACAGTTGAGGTATAATGGTGACTTTCAATCTGATCACCAAATAGTCATCATAAGATTTTAGAATATACACTAAATTCCCCATTGAATGTAGTTACTATTCCATTCATCTATTTTCAAGATTCAATAAATTATTCCACATCTTTTTCAAGTCTAGATATAATATTTATATATTAGTTATTGTTTTAAAACCAATACCTCTCTATATCATTCTATATGTGACTTCATGATATTCATCATTTCTATATGCATCTAAATATTTTGAAAGGGTATCCTTTAAAATATATCTCACCATAATTATAGTGGTATATATTTATTTAATATCCTTTGGGCATCTTAAAAAACATTTTTATTTTATTAGTACTCAATGAAATTAATCCAAATCAATGTATTCCCACTCTTATCATGAATTAATTTCATTAAAATATATACACTACAAATATTACGTGTCTTCATTAATGTATGAATACTCCAAATATTTTGTATCACATTATTGTTTATGATATAGGGATACATCCCGATATCATCATGTAGTAGAATATGGTATGAAAAGAAAATCCAAACATTTTTGTTTATTCTTCTTCCAATGTTTCATAGCAATTTTCCTCTGACTTTTAATATGTCTACTAATAGACATATGAGTATTTCATTCCAAATTTTCCAATTTATTTAGCCAGTTAATCTTTTCTAAAGTGATATTAATCCCACTAATGTATTATTATTTCTATTGAATACCACCAGTGCAAATTCAATCTCCAAAATTCTTTTTCTTTTTTAGAAACACTCAAACAGTCTTATTTTTATACCTGTACATGATCTTTTTAAACCACATAGATATAAACTTTTATTTTTCTCTATGATTCAATTAAACAAACATCAAATATAATTAATATTGAAACAATTTTTTTAACAATCCTTGGGATTTAAATGGGAACAACCTTATTCATCAGGTATAGTGACTTTTATTCATTGATTTTTTCATTAATAACCATGGGATGAGCCTATTTTGTAATTTATTATCTCTATTATTTCATGTTCACTTTACATAAATTTTATTAATTTTGCATAATTAATTTAATAAAATATGAAATACATCTACAAAACTATTCATAACATTTTCAAATAATTCCATGGCTGAGAAGAACCTTGTTAAATCATTTTTGAAAAGATTTATTATGAGGTACATAGATTGGAAATAGATGAAAATTATCTCTTGAAAATTAATTTAATTAAGGTGATTAAATTCTATATGTGAGGATATGTGTTTAATTTATATTAAATAAGTATAATAATGTTTTTTCTATGATGTTTGTTCATCTTTAGTTCTACATTTAGTGGTGAGGGATGAAATTTTATATGTGTGGATTTTGTTGTGATTCATTTCCTATCAATAGTTAATGGAAAGAAATTATAATAATATAGTCATGTTTCAGTTATTCTACATTTTCACTTGTAAATATGAAAATTTCATGATAGATTTCCGAAAAACAATTCCCCAACCACTTAAAGGGAGAGATATAATATCATTTTTGATTGATTGGTTAATAAACACCTATACATATCATAATGATTATTGAATCATCTAACTGATGAACTAGTGGATTTTAATTTTTATTATATTCATGTGTGACTTATATTTTCATTTCTAGTTGGGATTTTAAATTTTATTCCAGATTCTTGTAGGGGTTATGGAAGACATTTTGTACTAAAGTAAAGTTGAGAACACAATATCATCCTTGGATCAACATATCATACTCAATGTAATTTATTGTATTATCACTCTATCATGATTTTATAGAAAATATTTCATTCATATAACCATGATTTTAGATTTTTACTGGATGATTATATTGATTTAGTAGATAGTCCATATTGTAAAAATTACAAGAGTAGATGAAAATATCCCCATTTAATATTTTTATAGGAGAAAAATTGAACAATTTTTATTCTAAATGAAATATAGTGAGTAATTACTATTTGGGATTATAAATGTTCATTAGATTCATGATAGGGATTATTAATTAGTAAGAGAATTTTTCTAGACTAGAGAATGGAAAATATCAACTTCTGAGTAGAGATGACTACCTGAACTGTTTTTTAATTTGGATATTACATTCAAATATGTTTTACATTGATTGGTCCATAAGAGAATGAGAAATCAATATAATTTATAATATTATTTTCATGTCATTTTGAAAATATTTTTTTGATTAATATATTTTTATAAATGTTTTATTTACATATATGTTATAAACTATGCATGATGAATTTTATATATTTCATAAAATGAAATTTTTTCCAAATCAATCTCATGAGGATTTAGAAAATGTTACCTAGTTTGATATTGATTCAAACAATTTTGAGCAATAAATTCAAATGTTTGTATATGGAATGAAAAATAGTTTGGGGAAAAACTTAAAAAAAATTTCTGTTATTTTGTTGCACGTTCATGATTAATAAATAATGTGGGTGAATTGATCGGTCATGAGGACTCTAAATCATTATTATTTTAATAAAGAACCTCAATGAAAAATTTCAGAGATAATAAATCATATATTGGAGAGTTTAAAATAATATAGACATTTAAATTATGTTTATTTATTTTTTATTTATATTAATTTAATTATAAATGTAATTTTTTTTTCATAGTTATAGGAAATAAGGTGTAATAAATTAGATATTATTAATAGAATTTGGTTTCGATAGTGACTTCTTTGTGCAACTGAGAACATTTTGGGGCTCACTAAGAAAATGGTGAATAATTGTGAGGAATTATATGCTTCAATAAACCATCATAATTCTAATGGTGGGCCCTTGATAACTTTATGAAGCACTATAATTTATTGTAGGTCATTGTAATCTAAAGTGGTATACCTAGCTTTATTTTTGAAATAGAATTATTCATTTCATATTTTGGATCCAATTTTTTTTTCGTATAACGGTTTTGGTTAGCATATGAAAAAAAATCTATATTTGACCTCCTCCAAATAAACTGAAAATTATTATTTTTTTAAAGAAAATATTCAAAAAAATTCATAATTAATTTCAAAAAATCATGTTAGACTCTTGATTGAAATATTATTTAATTGTATTTGGAATCCATTTCTATTTATTTAGTTGATATTAAGGTTTATCAGATTTTTTTTATTTCATCTAGTTTTATAGGAAGACAATATTTTTTATAAATAAGGAGGGACTAAATATATATTTAATATATGAATTATCAAATGATCATCATATGAATTATAATTATTTTTTGGAAATATTTTGTCTTAATTTATTTCAATATTCATGGATGAACTGAATTTCATATCTACATTAATGAAGAATTTCCAATATGATTTCTTATGATGTAATTATGTATTTTATACTTTATTTATTTCTATTAACATGACTTCAAATAATAGATAATGATTATTCATTATGTTAATGTGAGAGAAAATGTCAAATTGATATTCTATGATATGAAGATAAATTAAAAGGTGATATTTTTACCTAAGATCATTCTATATAGACAAAAATACATAATGTGTTATAATTATTATGTGTTAGTATTGAATTAATTTTTTATATTGATGTATTAAGAATTATAATGAATTAATGGGGTATGTATAAGAAATTAGAAGTAGTGGAATATAATATTTATAGTTAGAATTTATTGAAATGGTTTTATTATGATATGTAAACAAAGATAGGGTGAATGGTAATGATTTAGTGTAATTAAATATAGGTGTTTATTTTTTGTTTAAAGTTGATTTTTTTATTAATGGAAAAGAGGATGTATTTGATGAACATGGTTTTTATTGAATGAGGATTTTTGGTAATTATGATATATTATTACAGGTATGCAAGGGTGTATTGAAATACTATAATTAAATGTATTTATATTGTGATGTTGTGATATGTTACATTATACTTTCAAAGACAATGTGTTTGGTTTCATTTCAGGGAAATCTAGGTGTCAGGAAATTATGAGAACTAATCAATGTGTATGAGAATCTCATAAGTTTTAGTTCTCTATAAAATATAGGATATTTTAAATAAATCCATATATATGGATAATAAGAGGGATAAACATGGGTTTGGAATTGTTATTGATTAATCTATATGTTTTGATATGAATTATTTTAATTGATACATTAATTTTACACTAATATTAGAAAAAAGAGGTATTATGGGTTATAAATTTTTCCTTATAAGAACACACCATAATTACTGTGATTTGTTTATAATTCAAATATTCATTACACAAAATTATAGAATGCACATACATGCATGTTAGAAATTATGAATTGTTTGGACTCTCACGTGGTGTGCTAATGTGATATATTCACTAAAACATGCTTATTCACATATCATTTACATAAATTCTCCACATGGGTTCTTATAGAAAAGGTAATTGATAGTTTGTTGTCCAAATTTGTTAATGAGGATCAACATAACTATTTATTAATAATTTGGATATTAAATATTATTATTTATTTATTTATTTATTAGATTATTTAAAATACATTACATAAATCTACTTTCAAATTGAATACACTTTATACCCATTTTTTATTTACAAATTTGTAATTTTTCAGAATATATTGGAGGAATATATGATGATTTTTGGATTCAATTTCCATTGGTGTTAGTTGTCACACTGTTACTTATTAATTTGCTATAACGATATATTAAAGGGTAAATCACTCCCTATGTGTTATATTTTGTCACGACCCGCCCTCGGGGCCCGTGCCGTGACTACCCCAAGCCCGCCTTCCATAGGCCAGGGGCTGGCGACTAGCACCAAGGAGTGAATCCCGGTAAAAAGGGAAGGCATTGACTTTGAAAAGTAAACAAGCACTACAGTGTAAGCAAGCAGAAAAGTAAACATTAAGTAAAAACAGAGTACAACTGAAGTGCGGAAATGTAAATGGTTCAGTATACAAACCCAAACTGAAAGAAAAGTACAACTCGAAAGGGAAAACAGCAACTGTAAAGTAAAAGCTGCTACACCGATCTGTCCACTAGAAATCCCACCTGAAGGGTGGGTACAGATAGCTCCACTGCTCCTCGGGTCCCGCCGTCCGCTCCGAGCATGACCCGCCCAGTGATCCACCTCCAGGTACTGTCCTGCTCTGCAAGCCTCAACCATGATCAACATTGTCCGTCGTCTGCAACCAACACAACTTAGTGCTGGCATATCCCGTGTAGGGGTGAGTATAAGCTACTCAGTAGGGACCCCGAGACCCCTGAAGGTCTCCCAGAATCCAAAAGGATAAACCACAAAGGTGAGATACACACACGAAGTAACAACCGACACTGCTTAGGTATATGCCCATAAATATACCTAAGTCATGAATTTCAATACGCTCCAACCTCCGAGCCCAAGTACAACTCAGTCCACACAGGAAATTATACGTAATACACACAGGAAAGAAAAACGAAATCCACACAGGATAGCACAACACAATCCACACAGGAAAACAACAGGATTCAGCTCACACAAGTATACATCATCGATAAGGTGAAAGAGATGATCAGACATAGATACTAAATCATCTAAGCTGGGACGCACATAGGATACAAGACCAGCTGTCTTCATCGATTCATCTATACTGGAACCCACATAGGGTAAAAGACCAGTATTGAATCATCTAAGCTGGGACCCACATAGGATACAAGACCAGCACAGCTAGGACCCACCTAGGATACAAGACCAACTATCTTCATCGATTCATCTATACTGGGACCCACATAGGATACAAGACCAGTATTGAATCATCTAACCTGGGACCCACATAGGATATAAGACCAGCACAGCTAGGACCCACATAGGATACAAGACCAACTGTCTTCATCGATTCATCTATACTGGGACCCACATAGGATACAAGACTAGTATTGAATCATCTAAGCTGGGACACACAAAGGATACAAGACCAGCACAGCTAGGACCCACATAGGATACAAGACCAGTTGTCTTCATCGTCGCAGTCCACTGAGGATCCCTGCACATTCGTCATCGCAGTAGCAGTCGCAGCCAGCACTAGGGTTCCCGCACACAGCAGGCTCGTTCGGGAGGGTCCACTCCACAAGCCGAGAGGCTGATACATCAACTGTCACAAAGTCCAGAGTTGATGTATCCAAAAGTTCAATATCATCAACAGGAACTCAATGCAATAGACGGCGCGTCAATCGGATGCCTGGTCTGAGAGTTATTGGTTTTTTTGTCCCAGGGGCCCAGTTGGTTTTTAAGGCAAAACCAACCCGATCGTACTCCACCTGTGGTCAAACCTCGGGCGGAGTATGCCAAAAGATCCGTCTCACTAAGAGGAACACAACAAAGCTGACGGCACGTTAATCATACGTCCGTAGCTCAAGATATGAGTGTTTCCTCTATGAGGGCCCGGTTGGTTTCGTGTACGAACCAACCCGACCGAACTCAAAGTATTCCGAAACCCTGAGTGCGATATACCGAATCGACCGTCTCGATCGAAGTATCGCATCACCACTGACGGTTACTTAATCAAAGGTCAGTAGCTCATGTTATGGCCAAAAGACCGAAGTCGATTCGAAAATTTGGGGTCCGGGTCCGGGCCGTCCCGGCCCGACCCCCCCCCCCCCCCTGGGTTGGCCCGAACCGGGTCGACCCGGGTCCGACCCAGCCCGGGCGGTGGCGCGACCTGGGCGCCGCTCGGGTGCCACGCGCGGGGGGCAAAGCCCTCGCTTTCCTGCTGGCGGTGCGGCTGAAAGCCACGCCTTTGTCCAATTGCCCCCCCCCCCACGTGGGGGACTGCTTTTGATAAAAAACGGGGGGGCGCTGCCCCCCCTTGGTGTAACGGCGGCCCCCCCATTATGGGGGGACAGTTTTGGCTAGCCGGGGGAATTAATTCCCCTGGTTCTTCTCCCATCCGGCTGGACCGTTCTAGCCGGCCGGTCCTTCCTCAACGGGACCAGCAAGGCCGGTCCCCTTTCCGGCTTCCGACACCGGCGGCCCGGCTGGCCTCCGGTCTTCCCGTTCCGCCGCGGCCCGGAACTGGCCACGGCCTTCGTCGTTTGGCGCAATGCGATGGCATCGCGCCCCTCCGGCGCGGCCCCGCTCCAGACGTGGCGCCTTTGGTATCCTTCGACGCGGCGCGACGACGTCGCGTTCAAGATAATCTTTCCACGGCGCGGCACGACGGAGCCGCGCAATATTTGCCGTGTGATCCCCGCGTGGTGCGACGGCACCACGCCATCTCGTTCATCCTCAAGAAAATAATAATAATCAAGAACAATGGAGGGGGAATTCGGCCGTGTTTGTGTGGTCCGACCCCCCTCTCGTTAGATGATAACCCTTAAATATTTATCCACAAGATTATCATGCTAGAACCAAGAATGAGAGTAAATAAATAATCAACAACAAACCCCTACCTCAGTTTCAAGAACGATGATCGTCAACGACCCGCGGAAGACGCGTCGCGGTGGTCGGCGTCACGGAAGAAGGACGTCGATGTCGTGAAGCAATGATTCGAAGTTCTTTGACGACGATTTCATCGCATGAAATCATCGGGGAAGAGATGACGCGGAAGAAGACGTCGTCGGTGTCACGGGTATGGCATTGCGGAAGACGATTCCCGAGAACGTGGCGTTCTTCGTCGATGTTCGAAGGTTCTTCGCGTTCTTCGTCAAAGTTTGAAGAAGAAGAAGAAGAAGAACTCCAATTTCTCTCAAGGCGGCTAGAGAATTCTAACCCAAATAAAATAAGCTAAAGTCTTATTTTATTCACACACTTAACAATTAGAATTTCAAAGGTTTGAAATTCAAACAATTCAACTCCATTAATTAACAATTTTTTCAGTTTCATTAAAAGAGGAGTTTAAGGGAGTTTAAAAAAAAGAAGGTGAAGAGTTATGCTTCGTGTGGGCCCCACCACACTTAATCCTCCCAAGGGAGGTTGAGTGGATGTGGGTCCCACTTCTAACTCCCTTTGGGAGAAAATAACCTACAAGTTAAAATAAAATTTGTATTCTACAATTTTATTTAACTTATTCTAAAATCCCAAAAACTAACTCTCAACCCGCAATAAACGCAACCTCGGAAAAGGTATCCTTAAGCAAATATCGGCGTTGCGAGTTCATCGGTGTCCTCAGATTTCAATTCCGAGCACCAGATCAAAAGTTAGAAAATCCCGCTCGTTCGTTCACTAAACGTACCCGAGCCAGACTTCAGAAATTGATTCCGGGCACTCCGGGCCTCGGAATCAGGTGCCGTCAGAAACCGCGTCTCTGTAAAATTCCAAAGAAAATTAAGGAAAAAATTCCCTTGAATTTTACGGGTCTTTAAATTACTCCCACCTCAGGGCTTTACGTCCCCGTAAAGATACATCAAAACAAGGGAAACAAATGAGGGTACTGAGAACGCTTCTTAGCCTCCCACTCCCATGTTCTCTCCTGGAGGTTCTCGTGCTGTCATCTGATGCGCACAAGAGGAATCGATCACCCACGTAGGACCCGCTCCTGTCGATCCTCTATCTCCAATGGGACCTCCGTAAAAGTCGCCCCGTCGTCAAAGTCAAGCTCCCCATGGTCAATGATGTGCGTCGGGTCGTGCACGTATCTACTCAGCAGAGACACGTGGAAGACGTTGTGCACCCGGTGCAACTGAGGTGGTAGAGCCAGGCGATAAGCCACCTCGCTAATCCTGCTGAGGAACTGGAAGGGTCCGATGAAGCGCGGAGATAACTTGCCGCCTCGGCCAAATCTCTGTATACTACGTCAAGGTGAGACCCACAAGAAGATGTGGTCGCCATCATCTAACTCTAGTAGCCTCCACCTCCTGTCAGCGTATGACTTGTACCGGCTCTGAGCTGTCTTCATCCGCTTCTGGATGACCTGGACCTTCTCTGTCGTGGCCTGGACCACCTCTGGTCCCACAAGAGCTGCTATGATTTCTTCTTTGCCGATTTAGAGAAATCCGGTCTCATCCCTTGGATGAACCACGTTCTTTGCCTAATACAGTCAATCTGATATGGATGATACTAATCCATACCAAGGATGACGTCGTAAGGCCTCGACGCTACTAATAAGAGATCCAACCGTTAGTCTTGCCTCCAAGGGTTGATTCACACTGTTGGCATCGGTGTATGGTAACTGGGTCTCCTCCAGTAGATGTCTCACAAGTGAGGGTCAAGTCAACAGTCAAAACTAGAACCTCTTAGTAACAACACAAAAGTGAACAGGAATGAAAATATCACAATGGTATGCGTCTTTTATTATTGCATCTCATAATACAAAGACGCTACACAATAGCAACAAGGAACTAGAATTACAAAAGACGTATCCACTAGTTCCTCTCATGTCCATTTGCTCCTAGAGCTCTATGATCGAAGGCCTCAGCTGCCTCAAGCTGAGCTCTTCCATGTCCACCAACTCCCTGCGGTCGGGGTGGACCTCCTGGTAGTGGTGGTGGCAACACCTCGAAGTGTCTCCCACCATCGGCTACTCGGCCAGCTCCTCTGCCTCGTCCACCTGCACCCTGCGGACCACCGTGGCCGAACCTCTATCTGGGAGGTCCCTCTACCACCTGCTTCTCATTTGTAAGACGATTCGGGCAGTCTCGAGCCATGTGACCTTTCCTGCCTCATGTGTAGCAATGCCTTCCCCTCGTGTAGATGGATCTCCTTCGTGTTCCCCGCACAACCGAATCTTCATCCAGTGTCTTCCCATCTGATGGTCTGGCCCATTTGGACCTCTGCGTCACCTGTCTACTGCCAACTGCAGAAGACCCTGCTACGGGCCGTCCTGTGGAGGGCCCTGTCACTGGAGCCTGCTCGGCGAGAAAACTTTCCACTAGAAGGGCTCTCTCCAACACCTCTGCCTGCGTTGGAATGTTGGGGGAGATCATCGAAGCCATGATCTCGTGCATCATTCCATGCTCGATGGTCCGGGCCCGGAAGAACGAGTCTCGTACCATATCTGTGGTGTAGCGCGAGAGATCAGTAAATCTCGCCGAGTACTGGGCTACTGTCATGCTGCCCTACCGCTGCTGAAGAAGCACCTGGATACGCACCGCAAGAAGGGTGGCTGGGACGAACTCCGAGCGGAAGAGGATCTCAAAGTCTGTCCAAAGTAGAGATGCCTCATCGTGCACCTGGAGCATCAAGCTCCACCATCGGCCCGCAGCTGTGTGCAGTAGGCTCGCAGCAAGGATCACCATGAGGTCTGCAGGTGTCCTCACTAGCCTAAAAACTCGTACCACTGCCTCTAGCTAGTCCTCTGCTGCCTGGGGGTCCGTCTCCCCACGAAACCTGGGCGGTCGCTGGCGCTGAAACTCATGCAGCGCGCTAAGGCGATGTGCATCGTCAGCGGCTGGGGCTGGTTGCATCGGTGGCTTGGCGGGTAAAGGTACCGCCGGTGCCTCTGCTGACAAGGAGTCCTGCACCGAGGCCTCATCGCTCGGTGGGCTGTCGTCACGCTCGACTCTCGGAACCCTAGCTGGTTGCCGTCGTGGGGCCATCCTGAAAAGGAATCAGGTTCGCCATGGTCAGAACAGTATACCTGGTGAGCTGACACAAGTAATCACAAAGAAAACATTGAAACACACACGCAATCAATGTTTTCGTGCATTAAGTCGGAAATCAGTTGTCAGGGTCCTGGTGTACGGATACGTCAGCCGCCGCACCAACACTGGACTCCCTAGACTGATAACCACACTCAATACGCTAAACATTATTTCTTCTCATATAAAAGATCAGAGTTCGCGGTAGAACCGAACTCCTCTGATACGAATTTGTCACGACCCGCCCTCGGGGCCCGTGCCATGACAACCCCAAGACCGCCTTCCATAGGCCAGGGGCTGGCGACTTGCACCAAGGCGTGAATCCTAGTAAAAAGGGAAGGCATTTCCTTTGAAAAGTAAACAAGCACTAAAGTGTAAGCAAGTAGAAAAGTAAACACTAATTAAATACAGAGTACAACTGAAGTGAGGAAATGTAAATGGGCCTGTATACAAACCCAAACTGAAAGAAAAGTACAACTCGAAAGGGAAAACAGCAACTGTAAAGTAAAAGCCGCTACACCGAGTTGTCCACTGGAAATCCAACCTGAAGGGTGGGTACAGATAGCTCCACTGCTCCTCGGGTCCCGCCGTCCGTTCCGAGCATGACCCGCCCAGTGATCCACCTCCAGGTACTGTCCTGCTCTGCAAGCCTCAACCATGATCAACGTTGTCTGTCATCTGCAACCAACACAACGTATTGCGGGCATAGCCCGTGCAGGGGTGAGTATAATCTACTCAGTAGGGACCCCGAGACCCCTGAAGGTCTCCCAGAATCCAAAAGGATAAACCACAAAGGTGAGATACAAACACGAAGTAACAACCAACACTGCTTAGGTATATGCCCATACATATACCTAAGTCATGAATTTCAATATGCTCCAACCTCCGAGCCCAAGTACAACTCAGTCCACACAGTAAAGTATACGTATTTCACACAGGAAAGCTAAACGAAATCCATACAGGATAGCACAACACAATCCACACAGGAAAACAACAGGATTCAGCTCACACAGGTATACATCATCGATAAGGTGAAAGAGATGATTAGACATAGATACTGAATCATCTAAGCTGGGACCCACATAAGATACAAGACCAGCTGTCTTCATCGATTCATCTATACTGGGACCCACATAGGATACAAGACCAGTATTGAATCATCTAAGCTGGGACCCACATAGGATACAAGACCAGCACAGCTAGGACCCACATATGATACAAGACCAACTGTCTTCATCGATTAATCTATATTGGGACCCACATAGGATACAAGACCAGTATTGAATCATCTAAGCTGGGACCCACATAGGATACAAGACCAGCACAGCTAGGACCCACATAGGATACAAGACCATTTGTTTTCATTGTCGCAGTCCACTGAGGATCCCTGCACAATCGTTGTCGCAGTAGTAATCATAGCCAGCACTAGGGTTCCCGCACATAGCAGGCTCGTTCGGGAGGGTCCGCTCCATGAGCCGAGAGGCTGATACATCAACTGTCACAAAGTCCAGAGTTGATGTATCCAAAATTTCCATATCGTCCACAGGAACTCAACGCAATAGACGACGCGCCAATCGGACGCCCGGTCTGAGAGTTATTGGTTTTTTTGTCCTAGGGGCCCGGTTGGTTTTTAAGGCAAAACTAACCCGACCGTACTCCACCTGCGTCCAAACCTCGGGCGGAGTATGCCAAAAGATCCGTCCCACTATGAGGAACACAACAAAGCTGACGGCACGTCAATCGGTCGTCCGTAGCTCATGATATGAGTGTTTCTGCTCCGAGGGCCCGGTTGGTTTCGTGTACGAACCAACCCGGCCGAACACAAAGTATTCTGAAACCTTGAGTTCGATATACCGAATTGACCATCTCGATCCAAGGATCGCATCGCCGCTGATGGTTTGTCAATCGGAGGTTTGTAGCTCAAGTTATGGCCAAAAGACCAAAGTCGATTCGAAAATGGGGGGTCCGGGTCCGGGCCGTCCCGGCCCGACCCCCCCTGGGTCGGCCCGAACCGGGTTGACCCAACCCGGGTCCGACCCGGCCCGGCCGGCGGTGCGGCCTGGGCACCGCTCGGGTGCCACGCGTGGGGGGCAAAGCCCCCGCTTTCCTGCTGGCGGCGCGGCTGAAAGCCACACCTTTGTCCAACGGCCCCCCCACGTGGGGGCCTGCTTTTGAAAAAAAAAACGGGGGGGGGGGGGGGGGCGCTGCCCCCCCTTGGTGTAACCGGAGCCCCCCCATTATGGGGGGCCGGTTTTGGCCAGTCGGGGGAATTAATTCCCCCGGTTCATCTCCCTTCCTGCCGGCCCGTCCTGGTCGGCCGGTCCTTCCTCAACGGGACCGGCAAGGTCGGTCCCCTTTCCGGCTTCCGACACCGGTGGCCCGGCTGGCCGCCGGTCTTCCCGTTCCGCCGCGGCCCGGAACCGGTCACGGTCTTTGTCGTCTAGTGCGATGTGATGGCATCGCGCCCCTCCGCCGCGGCCCCGCTCCAGCCGCGGCGCCTTTGGTTTCCTTTGACGCGGCGCGACGGCGTCGCGTTCAAGATAATCTTTCCATGGCGCGGCGCGACGACGCCGCACAATATTTATCGTGTGATTCCCGCGTGGTGCGACGACACCACGCCACCTCGTTCATCCTCAAGAAAATAATAATAATCAAGAACAAAGGAGGGGGAATTCGGCCGTGTTTGTGCGGTCTGACCCCCCTCTCGTTAGATGATAACCCTTAAATATTTATCCACAAGATTATCATGCTGGATCCAAGAACGAGAGTAAATAAATAATCAACAACAAACCCCTACCTCAGTTTGATGAACGATGTTCGTCAACGACCCGCGGAAGACGTGTCGCGGTGGTCGGCGTCACGGAAGAAGGACGTCGATGTCGTGAAGCGAGGATTCGAAGTTCTTTGACGACGATTTCGTCGCGGTAAATCGTCGCGGAAGAGATGACGCGAAAGAAGACGTCGTCGGTGTCGCGGGTATGGCGTCGCAGAAGACGATTCCTGAGAACGTGGCGTTCTTCGTCGATGTTTGAAGGTTCTTCGCGTTCTTCGTCAATGTTTGAAGAAGAAGAAGAAGAAGAACTCCAATTTCTCTCAAGGCAGCTAGAGAATTCTAACCCAAATAAAATAAGCTAAAGTCTTATTTTATTCACACACTTAACAATTTGAATTTCAAAGGTTTGAAATTCAAACAATTCAACTCCATTAATTAACAAAGTTGTCATGTTCGTTAAAAGAGGAGTTTAAGGGAGTTTAAAAAAAAGAAGGTGAAGAGTTATGCTTCATGTGGGACCCACCACACTTAATCCTCCCAAGGGAGGTTAAGTGGATGTGGGTCCCACTTCTAACTCCCTTTGGGAGAAAATAACCAACAAGTTAAAATAAAATTTGTATTCTACAATTTTATTTACTTATTCTAAAATCCCAAAAACTAATTCTCAACCTGCAATAAACGCAACCTCAGAAAAGGTCTCCTTAAGCGAATATCGGCGCTGCGAGTTCATTGGTGTCCTCGAATTTCAATTCCGAGCACCAGATCAAAAGTTAGAAATTCCCGCTCGTTCGTTCACTGAGCATACCCGAGCCAAACTTCGTAAATTGATTCCGGGCACTCCGGGCCTCGTAATCAGGTGCCGTCAGAAACCACGTTCTTGTAAAAGTCCAAATAAAATTAATGAAAAAATTTCCTTGAATTTTACGGGTCTTTACATAAATAATCCAATATATTTTTCATTATCATTTGTTTATCAGTGAGTGTTCATAAGGAAATTTTTCATTTTACATAAGAAACATGGAAATGTAGGGATTGACATTACATTATTAGGTAAGAGTAGTTTTCATTTAATTGATATTGATACGTGGGAATATTTTTTAGAAATGAGACTAGATTGAGTGACTTGTGTATAAGAACTATGTGTGTGTATATTTATATAAAAACCAAAGTAGAAGAATAATACACATGGGATCCTGGTATTTTTGTATGGTTTTTTATGAATTTATATTAGATGGTTTTAATGAAATGAGTTTGAGATATTATTCAAATCATTTAAATTCTTGTTCAATAATGGGGGTTGATTATTCATAAATTTTTTACATAAAGGGGTTGAATATGAGTGAATGTGTATGACTTGCAGGATTATATAACTATTAAAAAATATAAATTTAGGTAAATGATATAATTAATTCACATGTTTTTGGGATTTTTCTAAATATATGATTTATGATTAATTAGTTAACTAAGCTCAATGTGTTGGATTTATTATGTGACGTGACTTTGTTGAGTTGATTTAAAAAATTAATTTAAAATTATTATTTATATAAATTTTGAGGTTTTTAATGATAATTGGTGTTTTTTATTTTTTTTTGAGATATGGAAAAAAATTGGAATGCAGATTGAAATGGTAAGGAGATGATTAACCAAAGGAATTTTTTGGAAGATAATTTAGTGGGTAAAGTATATTACACAACATTGATGGAGGATTATATGAATATTTAAATTATATATTCCATTTTTTAAATTTATAAATTTTTTAAAAAAGTGTATGATGTGAGGGTAAGATACATAAATTTTTTATCTTACTCTGAATATTCTAAAATATCACTCTCCCTCTTATAGAGATAATAATGGATCATAGGGATCCAACGAATGGATATAGAGGACTAACATGGCCATCTTATTGACAGATGATATTGAATATAAAAAAGTGATACTAGATGTTTTGGTTATATATGGGTTTATGAACTGACTAGTGAATAATAATAAATTAGTGAAGATGCCAGAGGAATTGACTCGGGGTATGTTTAGAAGTTTTTTTAAGTGAGATTTCATCTTAAGACACTTAATATGGATAAGAGATAATGTTTAATATAATTTAAGTTAGGTATATAAATATTCTATAATATGTAACATAAATTATTTATATTATCCATTTAAATTGTTCCATTGGAGATTTAAATGTTTTAAAATGATTTTGGATTGTGATTATATTACAATAAATGATTCAACATCAGGTGAAACTGTTTTGTTCACCAACCTATATTAAGTTGGTAAACATAGTTCACATATTGGCTATAATTAAATGGGGTAATACATAGATTATATATGATTATTGGTACGAAAAAACAGTTTAAGAAGAAAATCATTGATGAAATTATGCATAATGATATGACTTTTGTGAGGCAGGATATATTTTTTCCTCTCCTTATTCTTTAGAAATGTCTTATATTATGTAATTATATTATAGTATGGAAAACATTAATGATCCATTACTCTAAATAAACTACTATATTTTTTATTTTGTAATAATCTAGGTGAATCTTCATTATTTTTTTAGTGAGGTGGTAAAATTATTAGTATATAAGGTTATGAGTATTGTCAAGAAATGCATTAAATGATATTTGACTATGAGGACATTTCATGGGAGAAAATAATTTCTTATTAAAAAAATTTCATATATCCTTACAAACATATTCTCCTTTCATTTCCAACATAATATTTTTATCATGTACAAAACAAACAAAATTGTTATGTTTAGTATGAAACCTTTCATGAACCACATAAATTTACTACCAATGAAAACAAAACATCAACAATGGAAATCACCTATGACCCATCATCCAAAAATAAAATCCATAGATGGGATGACCCAATTCATCCAAGATAATTTATCAAAATCGTTGTTAAAATAACAATGAAATTTTACATCAACCTTGGTACCTATGAAAACATTTATAAAAATATAGGATTAAATGTGGAATGAGGTATGACTACAATCCAAAAAATGATTATTTTTTGTGAGATATTCCACAATTATAATTATACATTGAGATCCATTGGACATATAAACACGCATATTAGATTCTATCCCTTTGAAATCTTATTTTATTCATGTCTATTTTATTTGATTATTTTAAATATTTAATCCTTATTAAATTATTATAATCATCTATCACTATTTTTTATGGTCACGATAAAGGATAACACCCTTTTATCTTTCCCTAAATACTCCCCTATAATGTAGCATTTCATGAGGCATAAATCACTAAGGGATGGTAAATCAACTAAAAATGATCTAATGTCTCTAGCATTGAATCCTAGAAATTATCATTGTTTTCATTAGACCTATTGTTCACATATCCATTTTTATGGAGAAACATTTCAACTAATATAGAACTTATGGTTTTATAATGATAAAGTAATCTTTCCAATGCTTGATATTTTTCATTACTATAAACAAATATACCAACTCTATGGCATATTTATTCAGTATTTTAATAATTTTAAAAATAAATATTTCATCATAAATATCCATTGTGTAGTCTAATGAATCATTAAAATCCACTTAATTTACTCTTTCATATTTGAGGATAACTTCATTTTTCAAGATCCCAGCTAAAATTTTCTGCAACTAAACCACCTCATCTTCTCATACCAGTATCTTATTATTCATTGGTCATATTTTTTTACAACTAGTATTATCAATTATTCAATATAAACCCTCATAGTATCCAAAAATGTGTCTTAACTAAACGTTGATATATATCAATAGATTATCCCAAACATAAATACTTATGATTCCATGGCGACAACAAGAACAAATTGAACAAGAATTATTATCATATAAGATGAAAATAAAAAATTTCTTATATGGATTAATGTTAATTTATAATGATAACATTACAAATGTACCAACCTTATCAACTATAGGTTGGAGATCTCTTAATTCCATCACTATTATTGAGGAAATACAAATACATCAAGATCATGAATGTAAATTTTATGTTTCATAAAAATATGAAATTATACAAGAATGAATATTAGAAAATTAGGATACAAATGTTGCAATCATCCTTCCATAATTATCAAAATCACTGTAAATTAGGATCAATTTAAATTTAGTAATATTTACTCGAAATTTTTATATTGTGTGCTATAAGAATTAGAGAAGCTGATACCACCAAATAAGATGGTCCATATCCACATATAAGACTCATAAATAATGGATTTATACAATATTAAAGATCCTAGATAGTTACATTAAAAGATCTATATTCTTGTTTTAAAATATAAATTGGATGATTTCACAACGACTTCTCCACACACACCACTATGTAGGTTCCCTCCATGTGATGGGTGAATGATACATCAATTTGTGACACACATAAATGTACAATTATTCACCAAAAAATATCCCCAACCATAGATGATTCATTCAGGTCAATTATTGGTTCCTAAATCTATTGAGTATGAGTTACCAAAATGGAAAAAAGAATATTGTTAAAATTTTCAGTTACATATCCATATCTAATATAGTAGAAGGACAAATAAATGATATTATTCCATTGTCACCTTATAAAAAAATTTACATCTAAAATAATAATATAGATATAATCACTCTAATGCTTTGATATATCATAATATATTCAAAATATGGTATAATACTGACACAAAAAATTAGTTGAACAAATATATAAACATTGAAATGTTGTAAATTCATTTCCCCCTAGTATAATATTTATGAGAATGAAAAAGTTTAAGGGTAAACTGGTAAGTGATCCCAAACCATAGATATTGTAGAGTTATGACCCATATGTAAATCAATATAAGATTTGAAGATAAATAAGGTAAATTGGCACCAATAATAGGAAGATCTGATCCATTACGTAATGAAATCAATATCCTCTTGAAATTAAAGAAAAATATTTTTGAATCGAAAATTCCAATAGTTATTTGATTTATTAATCCACATTCACTATTGACTAGATTTTTGGATGAATGGAATAATAGAATCATATGACTTAAAAGAGATAACAATGACGATCCATGAAGGGGTATATCATTTTAAAATTGAAAATGGGATATCTATTCATTCAAAACCCAATCGAAAAGGCTAGGTACATTACGGACAACCTCAACGGTCAAAACCACAGAAAGTATATTGTGATATGTGATGTAAGAGAATGAATGAAATGTCATAACCAGTCCTAGTGGGTCTCGTGCCGCAACTCTCCAAGACTGCCCCAATAGGCCATGGGATGTTGACTAGAACTGAGTAAAAATATTACTAAAATGGGTGTAATTTAATATGTATCTGCACACACACACACATATCCAAGACCACAAATTCTAAAATTTAAAAACCACTAAGGAAAAAAATTCATGCTTACAACTAAACCCTACCAACAGATTATATAGGATGTAAGGTAATGACATTAAACTGGTGCAAGAATATAATCCCACAAAAAAAGTATCTTCAAACAAAAAAAATCCAACCTGTAAACACAAAGAGGTATTGGGACTGCTACATGTAGTCATATGAACACCTCGGCCTATAGGGAACTCAGAAATATTGGTCATGTCATGGTCCTCCCTAGACTCCATCAAAATGTTGTTATTCTTCACAAGACACGATGTGTGTGAGATATGCATGTGTAGGGGTGAGTATAACAATACTCAGTATTGGACTCTAAAAACCACCAAACAATTAACAATGGAACGGTATTGTCAACTTTACACAATATATGTCTACTGAATATATAGCAAGAGTAACAAAGATCTAGATATACTCTAACCCCAGACCCGCATACTAAATAAAAGTAAAACAACTTCATCCCCAGTAAGGGATTTAGTTTGATGATTCCACGAAGCACTCATCAAGGATAACTCACTCCATGAGTCTGACATCTCTGATGAAGTCCTTCAGAGACATACTGTCTTTCTAGAAAATTCATGAGTGATAGATACACTCCTTTCTTGAGAACAAACTCTTAAGTGGGGAAATCTCATGATACGTAGATGAGGATAACTGCTAGGTCTTTGGAGGATACTGGAACTCATCCAGATTCACTTCTAGGTAGAGGATTGGTGCCCTATGGAAATAGTCATGTTGATACCTGACTCTACATTGGGTTAAGAATGGATAGAGAATCTAACTCATGTCCAGTCAGAGGGGTACCTGACTCTATCCTAGAATGTCCTACTAAATGGATCATTCTACTAAAAAAGTAAATGATACCTGAACTTATTGGGAATGATGAAACTGGGAACTAAACTAAACGAAACATGTCCAGTATACGGTGGACACGAAGATCAAGCCATGGAATGAAAAGTACAAGCCATGATGAAGTGTCACACGACATGTATTCTGACCCCAGGTACTACCCGTGTACAATGGCCATTGTCGTAAGGCTGGTCATGAAGAAAAAGGTATAAATATACTTTATGATAGTGACACACCATGTTCCTCTACCCAGGGAGGACTCTGTGTATACTAGTCATGTTCCCCTACATGGCTTCAACCCATGTGTCACAACCCGTGTGACCTGTACATGAGGTAACCCACGCAGCTGGCCTGGTCTGGTCATATGGTGGAGTACAAGGACGAGTACCCCACCCCGTTTCCATGTATCCCCTAGATACACACTGATTCCTATGTATTGACCCACACACTATCTTTTTTGGAGATCATTTCATGCCATCACTTCACGCAACATAGAACCCTAGTAGTCATGTTTTCGGACCTACGCACAGTGTTCTTCAGGAAACACGCAGTGTGTTCTAAAAATTTACAGAATCACAAAAATCCACCATCCTTCCTTGGGGTGGAGCTCTGGTATTCATCTGGACATCCATTTTCCATAAAACATAATGATTAAGGTCTCTTGACATCCCAAAGTCATATTCATTGTTTTCGGTCCTCTAATCCGACCAAAAAATGAGTATCGATCCACCAAGGTGACGAATGCTCGAAGAATGATCTATCCCAGTAAAAGATCAATAATTGTCCATGATTGTTGTCGCACATCCGTTAGGTAATTAAAATGTAGAATATTTAATTTGGGATCATTGTGATGAGAAATAGACGCATAATGATCTGTTGTTTATCACCCCACAAAGAACACAAAGAATGCAGGAGAGAGAGAGAGGAAGAAAATCCAACAACAAAAGAGGAATAAACCTCATTTTCATTATTCATGGTGTTAATACAATATCTTTAGAAGAATTTAAATATAATTAATCGAAACAAGGATTTTCATCAGTGTGGAATAATCCCCAAAATCATCCAAATAAAATCCCCCCAACAAGAATGCATGATTTTTTGTACAATATCTTCGTGGGTTGAATTGTCTTCATCATTTAATCGGAGAACATTGAAGAAACTAATCAAAATAAAAAACATCTACTTCTGTTATAGATGAATTGGGAGATTGGTCATTGGTTGGGATTCGATCTCCTTTGGAAATGATCCACATCTCGTTGTTCGTCGGCGTCTGTCAGAAATCCCCCAAGGACCCAAAAGGCTCCATATCAATTCGTAAGGTAATGAAGATAACCCTATGAAAATTCTGTAAAAACTTATTTAAATGGGAGGAATTATATAACTATGAATAAAAGGATACTTTTAAATAAAATAAATTATTAATTTTTTCCATTAAAACGTACAAAAACTAACTCTCGCAGCTGACCCACACAGGTTGATATTAGGCACTGCCTAAGGTAAAGACGCTGCTCTGAACACAAAAGTGCCATCAGATTTCTAATCCAATCAACTGTTTAAATGATTTCCCACTTTTTCAGGAAAACCACTCACACATTATATTTAATGTTTAATTTAATCAAAACATTTATCTTGGACACTCTGAGCCTCAGAATTCCAAGTCGTCAAAATGTCCGTACTTGAAATAATTCAATATATAATTTAAATATAATTAATTGAAAATACAAGATATTACATTCTTCATTCCATGGGGATTCACATCCCTAAAAATCCAAAACAAGATCTACATAAAAACATGTGGGTACCTGGAACGGATATGATTCTTCCACTCCCATGTTCCCCCTTAAAGATTCTTATTCTGCCACCAAACAAGCACATAGGGAATTGATCACTCATGAAGGTTCCACTTTTTCTGATCCTCGACCTCCACTAGGTGCTTAGCAAAGGTCACTCTATCCTTGATGTCCATCTCTCCCCAGTTGATGGCGTGTGATGGGTCATGCACGTACCTTCTCAGCTCCGACATTTGGAAGACATCATGTACCCGACGCAATTGTAGATGTAGAGTTAGGCGTTCCACCATCTTGCAATCTTTTTGGTGATTCTGGAAAGGTCCGATGATTCTTGGAGATAGCTTGCAACCTCGAAAAAATCTCTACAACCCTCGGGGAGGTTATACCTGACAGAACATGTGGTCTCCCACTTTGAACTCTAGAGGTCTTCATCATCTGTCATCAAAAGTCTTCTGCCAGCTTTGTGGAGTCTTCATCTGCTCCTGGATGATCTGCATCTTCTCGATGGTATCTCACACCAACTATGGAACCATGAGTGCTGACACTTTGGGGTCGGTCCAGCCATGCAGTGACTGACAGGGTCTCCCATATATAGCCATGTAGGGTTCCATCCTAATAGTGGAGTGTAATCTATTACTATACGCAATCTCCACTAGCGGTAGGTGGTCCTCCCAAGTAAGACCAAAGTCTATGATACATGAACACAACATATCCTCTATAACCAGAATGGTCATTTCCATCTGAGCATCGGTCTGGAGATGGAATATCATGATCAAGCATAACAGACTTCCAAAAGCCTCTTGGAATCCCTTCTATAACTTGGATGTGAAGCAGGCATCACGATATGAGACAATCATTGAAGGGATTCCATGATACTCAACTATCTTATGCACATAGAGGCGACACATGATCACTATGGAACTTTGCTCTCTAATATCTACGAATTGGTCTGACTTGGTGAGTTGGTCAACAATCACCTAGATGGAATCACAGCCCTTGGAAATCTTTGGTATGCATGTAATGATGTCCATTGATATTCAATCCCAATTCCCCTATGGATCTTATAGGGGTGACATAATTCTGTTGGAACTTGGTGCATAGCCTTCACCTGCAGGCACATAAGGCATTGTGAAATGAACTCTGCTACTTCCTTCTTCATGCCTGACCACGAAAACTATCATTGCAGATCCTAGTACATATTCACAACTCTAGGATGGGCTGCTTATGAGGGTGTATAAAACTCCCTCTAGACCTCCTCCCACAACACCAATGGTATAATAGTGCATCCTCAAGAAAAAATGATGTGCTCCCAATTTTTCAAATATCCACTAGGGGCGTCATCTAAGGATAACTGAAAATGTAAAGCCTTAAAGTTGACATCCCCATGTTTTGACTCCCTAACTCGTTGTAAGAGTTGAGGGGTGACAGCCATTGACTGCAGGTAAATTGTATCCTCTCTTTCCCTGAAGGATAACTGTAACAAGGCCAACTATTCCATCGCCTCACTCAACAGTTGTGAGCAAGATATCCTTTTAAGAGAATCAGCCACCTTTTCCCCTTCCCAAGAGTAATTATGATCCTAAAATTAATGTCTTGTAAGAACTCTAGCCTATACCTTTATGTCAGATTCAGATCTTTCTCTGAGAAGAAGTAATGAGGCTCTTATTGTCTGTGTAGACGATGAACTGATCACCTATAAGGTAGTGTCTCCACATATTCATCGCAAAGAATACCACTAAAAACTAGAGATAATGGGTCACATTGTTATGCTCAAGTTTCCTAGGCTAGTGCAAACCATATATTATAACTTCCTATATCTGCATCAAGAAACAACCAAGCATGGTCCCCTATGCATCGTAGAAAACTACATACTCGACATCCTCATCCAGTAATCTCAAGATCAGGGAACTCGATAATATATTTCATAACTAATAGAGTTCCTACTAGAACTTCCTTATTCGCATGAAGGTTTGTCCCATCCTAGACAAGGATGTGATTGGTGCTAATATTCAGGATAAAACAGGAATGATTCTCAGGTAATATCATGCCAACCCATTGAAGGTCAGCACCTCCTTCACACTCTACGGTGGCTCCAATGCTCACACTTCCTCTACCATTGATGGGTCCACAACTACTCCATTTGCTGAAATGAAATGTCCCTGAATGTGGACCTCTAAAATACAGAATTGGCACTTCAAGAGCTTTCCATAATGTTGGTGCTTTCAGAGTAGATCTAGAACCATTCGCAGGTGTCTTGCATGCTCCTCCTATGACACCATGTACAAAAGGATGTCGTCAATGAATATCACTCTAAAACAATATATGTATGGATAGAAGATCATATTCATAAATCCCATGAACACTGCGGTGGCGTTTTCCATGCCGAAAGGCCTCACCATGTACACATAGTGATCGTAGAAGCGTATGAAAGTTTTCTTTGGTATATCATCATCCCTTACCATTAACTGGTGGTAACCTGACCGATTATCAGTATTTGAGAAACACTATTCCCCTCTTAAATTTTCATCTAATATGCTAGTGAGTAAATTGGTTCTTTCCCGGGGTGTAAGTCGATGCATAAGTCGATTTCCCAGCCGGGTGGTAGTCCTAGAACATCATCTGAAATTACATCCTCGTAATCCAAAACTATAATTGGGAACTAGAATCTCACCACATCTACTAATCCGATGGTACGGCTAGACAACTCATGAGTGATCGACTACACCCTTTTATGGATGAGCCCATTCTGTGCTTCCTGGGTCTCCCTCTCACCGAAAAAGAAAAACCTCATCACATGGAAGCAAACACACCAATCTTCACCAATAGTAGTAATTCAATGCATGGATCGAGGATAACGAGTCTATACAGTGAATGATGTCATAAGGCCTCGATGCTTCCACTAAGAGGTTCTAACAGAAACTCTCGCCTCAAAGGGTATGATCACACTGTCTAAAAAGCTGTGTGATCTTCAAGACTCCTCCGGTAGGAGTCTCCAAGCGTAAGGATCGAGTCAATGACTCTATCAGAATCTCAAGGTTTATCACAAGACATTGGAAAAAGGAAAGATTGACTAGAACCTATTTCTATAAGTACAGATGCTATGGTAGTGAAGACATAGATCATACCTCGGATCATCCCTGGAGTCACTGGGTTGTACGCCTCGACTGCATGTAGTTGTCCCCACCCTTGTCCCCCATCTCCCTGAACCTGGTGCGGACCTCCTAGGGGTGGTGGTGGAAATAGATATAAGAAACTTCCACCACCTGCAGCTATCTCTTGTCCTCTATCACATCCACCGACTAGCAGGTTTGGCTGCTTTACTCTTTTCCTCTACCTTGGAAGTCCATCCATCGCTTCCCTATATGCTGCTTGACAGGTCGGACAATCTCTAGTGAGATTTCCCCTACTATCGCACAAGTAGATTCACATATCCCTAGTCTAGTTGGAACCATACTAATAGCATTGGACTACCAAAACCCTATCAATGGTCCTCCTAAGACGTCTCACATGCCCTCATCCCTGTGTATGTTGTAGGATACCTACTGCTATGGTCTCTTCCCATGTCTTCCTATTGCTGATTGTCGTCAACTATCTCCACACGGCAAAGTAGATCTTGATCATCAATGACCTCTCAAGCACACCAACATAATTTGGAATAAAAAGATAAATGAAACTAGCTTGAATTTCGAGTCAAAGATAATGTTTGATGGTCCAAGACCTTGAGTAATAATCCTTCACCATATCCATCGAGTACCCGATGAGGTTGGTGAACCTCAATGAATAGTCCCCACCATTAAAATTCACTACTGAAGCAGAAGAAGCTCTTTGATAGACACTACACACAGTGTAACCATGGATAAATCCTCTCTAAAAAGTCGCTCAAACTTTTTCCAAAAAAGATCCTTCACATCGGGAGTCTTTGTGGTCATACTCCACCATCATCCCACCAAACCCTAAAGAAGGCAAGCTCCAAAATCACAATCTGGTCCACCAGTGTCCTAAAAAGACAGAAAACACTGGTCACTACCTCAAGCCTGTCTTCATCCTCATGATGGTCAGCCTCACCTCAGTACCTGAGGGGTCTATGTCTCTAGAACTCATAGAGCTTTCTCAACCTGCACCCCTCATCGGTTGGAACTCTAGGTACCACGAGCAACTCTACTTGTGGTGACATAGCAGGTGAACAACCTAGATGTGACATTTAGAGAACATGACCATGTATCTAAGCCTCAACACTAAGGGGGTCATCCTCATGAACGTGCTATTGGATCCTTGTGGGTATGCGTTGTGGATGCATCCTGTTAGGAAACAAGATGTACCATGGTCAAGGAGTACATCTAGATAACTGTCACAATAGACATGGAAAACAAAACCCATTCCTATATTATGCATGTACCAACCTCTTGATTCCCCACAACTAGTGTTTTCATGTACCGAGTCTAAAACAAGTAATCAGAGTCCTAGTGTATGGATACGCCGACCTCCTGAACTAACAATGGATTCTCTGGACTAAAAGCTGATCATGAAACAAATAACCCAATTTCTGCAAACTAATTCCACAGACTCTTGGTTCTAAGGTAGAACCGACCAACTCTAATACAAATCTGTCACAACCCATCCAGTGAATGTAAACTAGGCCAGAATACTAGCCCACACAAAAAAAGATTCTACAAACAACAAAGTTAAAATTGTACACAAAAAGAGGTATTGGGACTGCTTCTCATATCCCTAGGGATACCTTAGCCTGTAGGGAACTCTAAAATCCCATTCATGTCCTGGCCAGCCCTTGACTCCATCAAAAGGTTTCTCATCTTCCAATGACATGACGTGTGTGTGAAAATCCCATGTAAGGGTGAGTATTACAATACTCAGTATAGGGCCTCGAAAACATCATAGAAATACATAAAAGAAAAGGTATATCCAGCTCTACACAATATATGTCTATTGAACATATAGTAAGAGTAACCACTCAAACCCCATACCTGTAGTCTAGAGGAATATTAAAAAACTACATACCCCCACTAGGGATTCAATTTGAAGCTTCCACGAATCACTTATCCTAGGGAACACACTCAACTAGTCTGATAGCTCTTATGACGTCTGTTCGAGAAGTACTAGCTATCTAGAAAATTCAAGAGATAGAAATAAATTCATTCTGGGAGAACACACTACTAAGTGGGGAATGATCACAATTCATATATGAGGATCACTATTAGGGCCATGGAAGATATTGGGACTCATCCAGATTCAACATCTAGGTAGAGGATCAAAACCATCTGGGAATAGTCATATCAATTCGTGACTCTACATGGGTCAAGAATGGATTTAGTATCTCGCTCTGGGCCTCTTTGATGGATACCTAACTCAATCCCGGAATGTCTTGTTGAAAGGATCATACTCTGGAAAAAGGAATTGGTACCTGACCATCATGGGAACAAAGAAACAAGGCACATACCGAAATTATACATGTCCAACATACAGTGGAAAAAATGATCATGCCATGTACTATGAAGTAATCTATGTGTAGAAGTGTCAGACACAATTTCATATGGCCCTGGGAACTAACTGGGTACAACAGCCTATGTCGTAAGCCTGGTCATGTAGAAGAAGGTGTCACATCATGTAAGAGAGTGACACAATGCGTTCCTCTATCCAGGGAGGACTCCATGTATGCTGCCCATGTGCTAAAACAAGACTTCAATCCATATGTACCAACCCCTGTGAATGGTTCATGGGGCAACCCATGCAGCCGGCCTGGTCTTTCCATGTGGTGGAATACACGACCATGTACCCCACCCCATGTTCATGTGTCCCATGGATACACATCGAGTCCCATTAAAGTACCCACATGGTGTGTTCTTTGGATAACACGTCGAGTCATCGCATCATGCACCGTGGAACCCAAGTCACCACATAGCCAGACCTACATGTCGTGTTCTTCGGGAAACACACTGTGTGATCTGAAAATTTGTAGAAATGCGATCCTCCACCATCACACCTTGGGTGGAGCTCCAAACACTAATGCGTTCATTCGTTTTCCCTAAAACATGATGATTAAGGATGCCACAACGTTTCAAGGTCTTATTTATTATTTTTGGGCATCTAAATGAACTCCAAAACGTATATCAATCCACCCATATGAAGAACACTCAAAGAACTGTCTCTCCTAATCTGAGCTGATTCGCCATCCTCCATTGTCATATCACCTCTGTTAGGTTGTTGCACTATCAAATCGTAAATTTGTTATCATATAGATGTGAAATGGATGCACAACAATCCATTGTTAGTCTCCCCATGAAGAGAACGAAGAACAAAAGGGATAGAGAAGAAGAAAATCCAATAAAAAGGAGGAATAGACCATTCCATCATTCGTCATAGGGTTAATCGAATCCCATTAGATGGATTTAAACAGAAGGAATTGAAACATGTTTTTTTAACATCGTGGACTAATCCCCATAATTATCCCAATAAATTCATCCTACAAGAATGCATGATTCGTGGACCAACCTATTCGTGGGTTGATCCGCGTTTTTAATTTAATCAAAGAACAAGGATGAACTAAATCAAAATAAAAAACCCCTACCTTTGTCATCGACAGAGAGGGTGATCGGTCGTCTTTCTGTATTTGATCATAATGCACAACTATCCATGAACCGTCGTTCATCGGCATCTGTCAAAGAACTTCCAAGGCACCATGAGGCCCCCTCTCAATTTGCAGGTTTATGATGCTAAACCTATGAACATTCCATAATCAGGTATTTTCTTCTGACCCGCACTAGTTAATGTTATACCCCGCCTAAGGCATAGTTTCTACTCTGAAAGGAATAGTTCCCTCAGATTTCTGATATATGAGAACCCATTTAATATATATTCTATTTTTTCATAAAAAACTCTCATTCATGGTGTTTAAAGTTTAAATTATTTGAGACATTTATCCCGGGCACTCTGAGCCTTAGAATCACATGACCTTGAAAGGTCTGGTCTCGAAATAATTCCATATAGTATTTAAAAATTATACATGGAAAATTATTGACATTACAAGGAAGACAAAATATAATTGGGTGGGTGGGGGATGTGATATTAAGTTTGGCATGGATTTGTGGCTCATCAAAATAATAGTGAGAGAGAGAGAGAGATAGAATTTCGTCATAACGATTAAATAGACAACTCAAGACCATCTGAACAATTTTGAAATATTAAATGTTTTTTCAAATTCACCATAATATGACAATTTTATTAAATATTAAATTATTTATTACTGTTATTCCTTAAACTGAGTAAATCATGAAGTGTTTAAACTTTTTATTTAGGATATGAGTTTTAAATACATTCACCTTCATATCACCTATTTTATAATAAGATATGTTTTCTATTATTTATTTAGAATAAATGTAATCCATCGCCATTATGATTATCTAATTTTAATGGTATCGAAATAATGTGTATTACGATTTTATATTTAAGTTCAATGTATTATTTTAATTATCACTCAATGGAATCCCTACTAATGAACTAATTTATAGTTCATGTGTTTTATTAGAGGATAAATAATGTTACATAGGCACTAAATATGTTATCATTAAAACATTACATATAAGATAAATGGACTATGGAAGATTTGATTCCATTTATGTTCACATTAAAACCTATGTAAAGAACAATTCAATTTTGATCTCTTGTTAATTCATTTTTTAGGATTTAACATTAATTCATAGATAAAATGGGCAATGATAATGGTTTTCAAACACCCATAGTGGAGTTGAATTAGGGATTCATTTATTATTACGATGTGATTTTTTTTGGAAATTAATATTCTTTTTTTTGATTTCATGGAATTCTCAATAATATCAAACAATTACCACAATTATATAATAAATAAAGATGTAAAAGTACATAAGTCTTTTTACAAGATTCCATATAGGTGATATATCAATGAAAATTATTATATAAGAATATTCACTAATCTGATATCCCATGATTACAAGTTTAGGAATAACATATTGTAAAATTTTTCCATATTATATTATATTTATTTGAGGCCAAATTATTTTATTTACTCAGTTTCTTTACATTTGATAGATAATGTATTGTGTTCAATCATACGGGGAACTAGTAGAACATTGTAATATGATTTTTCACCAATTATTTGAAAAAGTGCATATTTTTTTGAATTTGGTTAATTTTTTTAAAATAATCAAATTGAAATCCGTATTTTTGAATATTATAAGATGGATTGAGTAAAAACTTTACATTTTTGTTTTATGGTAAATCAATTTAGATTTGTAAATTTTTATAGTGATCGTTGTAATACTTTTCCAATAATGATACATATGAATCATTCTATATCGATTATCTTTAAGAATATGTTATTTCAGGACCTGTTAATCTAATAAGATATTAAAGTTTTTTTTTAAAAATAGTAATTATTCACATGGATTATTTTTTAAAATTCTATACAAACAAGACTAAAAGTCATCGACATGAAGAAATCATAATTTTATAGATATCATTATTTTAATTCATTTATATATTCCTAGAATTAATATTTAAAGTTAAGTATAATGGATATTGTGATATACAAATTGATGGTACACAAAGATTATATTGCATCATATATGTTATACGACATCATGAAAAAGATAACTTATTGTGGAATCACCCTCATATTTGTTTATAACCCCAATAGATTAAGGAATTGGATTCACATTATGGTGGAGATGATTAAGTCATTGAATATACAATAAATAAATTAACATAAAATAAGAGAAAAATACAGAACCAATTATTATTCAATAAAGATATATTTGAGTGTCCATCCACTATGCTCCCCTTGAAATGAAACCACCTCCAAAAGTTTTTATGATCTATTATTAGGTAATTAATATGATTATAACAAAATAAATATGGACTTGTAGGGATATATGTGTAGTTTGGATGTTTTTAGAGTTATTTTTATATGTTTTATGGTTTAGTGGAATAATTGTGTAGTTGTCCCACCATTCATGTAATGTATAATGTACATGGTGAACTATTTTGTGTTATGGTGTGTAAACATTTATTCCAACTAGTATTCAACCATTGAAAGGAATTTTTCATCTTGTAACAATCCAAGAAATCCTACCACAATTTTTCACAACCTAGTTTCAATTTTCTTACTATTATTTGTTAATATTTCTTTTATTGGGATGTGTGATGTCTGTGGTTTAATTTATATTTAGTTAATTTTTTATTCATATATTAATTTCATGGTTTGATCTATGATAATATTAACTATGTATTTTTGTAATATGTATATAGAATCTAATTTTTATATATAAAAATAATTTTTGTGAAACTATGTGTATTTATCATACAATGGATCATAACTAGGAGAGTCCAAAGGAAAAATTCCCCTACCCTACACATAAATATTTAATGGTTTTCTAAACGATCTAGTCAAAACATTGATGTAGTTCTCGAGATTCTTAGTGGATTATTCTAGATTAGTGAATTGTTTAGAAAAAATTTAATCAATACAATGTGAATTACCTCGAATTTATTTTCAGATATTAATAAAATTTAATTCTTAGTTTTAACCTCTAAAAAATTATATCATCCTTCCTTTTAATTCAAACTATGATAATAAAAAATTTTGTAACATTCAATTGTACTATTCCAAGTATGTGTTTCTTGTCACCTAAGTTTCAAAATATATGTATAAGATAAATACATTCTTTATTACTTATTTTTCTTCAACTATTTTATCTTATATTTATAATTTTCATTTCCTCAGCATTCCTATTGATGAATGATTATAGTGGAAAAATTATTTAATTTTGTATTGTGTTATATAATGATATTTTTTAATAATATTATTTTTTTAATTATTATTATCTTAATGTATTTTTCATCATTAAAGATATATTTATCTCATTAACATATGGTTGGGGCTTTCCTAAAATACAATTTATTTTACATCATATTTAGGAATTCTGTTCTCTAAATGGAAATATCATAAAATTGATTTTTATGTCATATTTTTAACTATTATATTACAATTCTCAATACTTTTAGTGTATTTTTATTTTTTCATAATAGTATTTTTTGTGGGATCTTGGTTCTTTTTTATCAAATACCTATTTGTGGGGAATATATTGTTTGTTTAGATTTCAAAATGGGTTTTTACAATTTAATTAATGAAAAACTAATGTTTTTTATTCCAATCATATCCATAGGGGTTTTTAGGAGTTGTTTTATGTATATGAGTAATTTTAAATGTTTTAAGTGAATTTTTATTAATTTTTTGTTATTGAACATAAATGTGTTTCCAATAATGTTTTTATACTACCTATATATTGATTTATATTCATTCAATATACCATGTTTCTGATGATGTGATACCCATTATATATATGTTTTGTTGGACGAGATAGATAATTTTTTTTGATTCCCCTTTCATTAGATGATAATTTTTGTAAATATGTTTTTCAATATGTTATTAGGAATGATGGATTTTTTCGATCATTTTGTTAATGTTAAATAATTATTATATGTTTTTTATAAATTGATTTCATAATATATGAACCCTAATGGTATTAAAATCCATTGATTTATGTTCTATTTAGGAATATTTAATATATGAAGTTTACTATTTATTAAAAGACTCATGTGATGCCTTATATATTTCTCATGTTTTTCATGATATTAGTGCATTCTATCTTTATAAGGATAATGGTTACCTGATAATTTATTAGTATGTAAATAATATAGAACACACTAGTGGATACCCCTTTTATGTTTTATCTAACATTATTAGAGGATAATAAATTTATAATAGCTACATTATTAGTACATTAAAACATGGGGGGACATAGTGTATGATAATCCATGTCGAGTAGATAATATGTCAGTCCATCCCAAAATTATTCCATACAATGGTTTCCTTACAGTCTATATAGAATATCCCATAAATTATACATAAGATTTATAAATACTTAGTATATTATTATGGTGTTTTTATGTGGGTTTTCCCATTTTTATAACATGAAACATAATATTTCATACATCCATTTGTGTATATGTATTTTATTTATTTATTTTTTTTACCAATATTTTTTACAACAAGTGCCTCAGATATTTCCCTCGATAATTATGATTTGAATTGTTTTGTCATTGTTTATTTTTTACTATTTATTTTCTTTTTTTCTTTTTTCATTTAACATTAAAATTAAAGGATCATATTTTTATTTTTTATTTTCTTCGTAGATTAGTGTTATTCGATGTTTTTTATATTTACATTGATCTTACATGAAATTAAATATGACTATTGCCTATCTGTATTTATAACTAATTTCAATTTTTTACACTGGATTATACCCTCAATTGTTATGTATCTTTTTTTCATGTGATCCTATTTCTATTGAAAAATGTTCCAAATGGATTTTTCATTTAATTGAGATGTTATCCTTAAATAATTTTCAGAATACTACATATCCCCTTTTTATGGTTTTTGAAATGGCCATTCCCCATAAGGTTTCATGAATACTATTGTTCACTTTCAAATATAGAATTTTATCTATAACGAAGAATATATTTTTATTAGTATTTATAATTCCCCCATATGTGATTTAATTGTATATTCATTTTTATTTAAAATAGTCATTTATGAAATTTCATATAAAACATTTTTTTATAACTCTATTGTGAAATCATTAAGGGAATATTTACATAAAACCCTCCATAAAAACTTTGATGTTTATATTGATCTTATATATTATTCACATATATAGGTTACCATTTTCCACTATTCTATTTGATAGTTGTTTTCAAAAATGGGGTTGACCATGGATCATATGGTGATGGTTATATTGTGCTTAATGTTTTACGGTTTGTCTCAAAATAATTTGTTTCCCTTATCAATAATATCTTTTACATTATCATTCACTAATGTTATGATTTTGTGTTATTATAGAGAGTTTTTATTATATTTTTTTACATTTTATTTATTTTAGTATTGATTATTTGTTTTATATTTTATCAAAACTAATTATTTCATTTTGCATGGATTTCCAATATTTGGACATCCTATGCTAGAATCAATGAAATATTTTGTTACTTTTTAATTAACATCATCAGGGTGAAATTTTTCCGATGTGGTTTTTTTGGAAGCTTCAAATAATTCCCCAAACCCATAGTCATTGGGAGTACAAATTGTTCCTTGTGACGGGAAACTCTAGATAAAAATTGATAGTTGACTCTTGTTGATATTTATAAATACATAACATACTATATATATAACTCTCAATCATTATTTAAATGGTAAAACACCTATTTTTCTCTCAAGTTTCCACGATCATGAATATTTTAGTCTAATAATCAAATAAATGATATTAGGAACTAAAATCATGATTGTATTCCCATTAAAAAGTTTAAAATTAAGAACATTACTATGTTTAGAAAATATAATTAAAAAACATAACATTTTATTTTGGGCCATCAAATGCCCCTGTAATTAATTATTTTATAGTACTAAAAACACATATTCATCTATCATAGAAGAATATTTTATTTAAATATTAGAGTAACATAATTGATAATTAATATTTATACTAGGACTATTTAAATAACTTTTATGAATATTCATAAGATCCCTTTCATTCACTTATAGTTATGGAAATTTTTTTATCCCCAATAATTTTAAGATTAATTTTTATAATTAAAATAAGATTATTTAAATAATGAATCTCCCTACTTGATTTAAATAATATTACCTTCTAATAAATAAGACACAATGAAAATTACATTGAAATTGTGTTTAATAACATTTATAATCATGATGAACATTAAATTGTAGAACTATATGCATTTTATATAACCAGACTAAAATGTTGGTACCTCAGGTTTGAATTCATTGAGATATAATAGATTTGTTTTTTCAAAATTGAGACACATTATTTGGAGTAAATAACCTATCATAGAAGACTTAAATTCAAAATCTATCGTAATTAAGAGAAATTGTCAATGACATGTGTGAATATAATATTCCATAAGACTAAACATCTTATCCACTGAAGAAATATTTAAAAACATAAAAAAATTATTCTATTTAAATTACTCAATCAAAAATAATTACATAAATAAATGTTATAAAAATAGAATATAAAAAATCATAATCATATTTAAATGATAGATTCACAATAAATATATGTTCATTGATTTAACATCACTCTACTAGAATTTTTTTTCAATTGAATTAAAAACCCATATACATAATTAAAATTTTATTATCAAACTATAATTACAGTAATACTTTCAAGAATTATGACCATATTTTTCTGAAAAGATCCATGAAATTGAATGTTTTTTAAAAATAACCCTCCCTCACACATAATATTAACCACAGTTTCTATGTTACATAAGGATAATAAAGTCAAAATATATATAAAAAATGGTGTGAAGTAAAAAAATTGAAAACTCAAATAGATGAAAAGAGGAAAAATTATAATAGTACCCTCCAAATTGAAAAATAGTGTGTACTTTTTATAGTTGAATTGAGATATCCCTTATGAAGGAATAATGATTCCTTACAATATAATTGTAGATCATATATGTATCTTCATTGATAATTGATGTAGAAAATGTAATTAAATTTTCTTAAAATCAAAGAAATATTAATATATATTCCTATTATAAACAAAAAATAATAAAAAATATATGCCAACACAGTCGATGATACATTAAAAACCAAAATTCATGGATTTAATTATCAATCTAACAAATCATATTTTTATACGAACATTCATTCAATAAATCCCTTTTATTGAATAACATATTTCACATATGAAACCACTATAAAATGAATAATTTAATGATATTATTAATATATAATATTAAAATAAAACATAAGAATTAACAAATTATGTAAATTTTATACATAAATTAATTATGAAGACAACAAGAGGAATGAACATTAACAATACAAAAATATTTTTTTCTTGGAATGTCCATTATAATAATATATGATGAAATCTTAACCATCATTATAACCATAGAATTGTGATAGAAATAAAAATTTCATAACATTTTATAATGTTATGGATGAATGAAATAAATTATGTGTATATATGTTAGTGATGTTATACATTTCATGGGATATGGGTAATATTAGATTTAAGAATATTTATGATGGATATATTAAATTTATATATTCATAATGGGGATATTGAAATTATTAAAATCTAAATATAACACTTCTATGTAATTTAATAATAAATTACATTTCATTACACAAAATGAATAATAATTAAATATTATCTATTTAGTAATCATACAATGATAGTAAATCAAAATACATTATTTCATTATATAAGAAAACATTTTTTATTTTTTAAAATTTTATGATATAAGTTTTGTGTATAAGTATTTAAATATTAAATTTACTATATTTAGACATTTAAGATGATAAAATGTAATTAATATTTCAAATCATCTCAGTCGTAATAATGAATAAAATAAATTTCATTTTTATAACAATGACAACTTACGAAGGTGAAATATGATGGTAAATATTGAAAATATGAATCAACCAGATGGGGAAAATATAATATAAAATTAAAAAAAATTACAAAATTAATAATTGAATAAATAAATAACCAATTATTTCAACATATGGTCTATATTTTTATGTAAAAACGGTATTTAACGTTTACGGATTGAGGGATTTAATACATGTCACTCAGGGTCTTATAAAATGCACCCCTCCACTACCCTTTTAAAAGAACATATAATGTTTTAAATCATTTTTAATACATAAAAATATTCCATCTTATAACATGCTCTCACATACATCATAACTTTTTGTAACAATATAGGGTTTTAAATCCTTCATTATGATGAATTCATTATATAATGGATCAATTAAATCAGAATTAGTACCTGTATTTCACTATCTATTTTAATCATATTATCATGTCTTCTCTCCATAAAAAATAATAAAAAACATTATACAATAAAATTAAAATAATGATTCTTTTTAAAATGGATATTAAAATAATATGTCCTTATAATCACACATACCACTTCATATATAATGTTCATATTTTGGTTGAATTAACATCTTATATGCACAATGTTATACAATATTCATCATTTTCATCATGTATTAGTATAAAAACATAATTAATGATTCATATGATATTAATGAGAAAATGAATCTATTATTATACATTATAACTTCTGTAACAAAATTTAATGATCATTATAATTATAAAAAACCAGATATATGCATCTTACGAATTCTTTTCTTGGGAACTATACTAGTACTTTCTATAATAAGTACATGTGATTTTATATATCGAATTAATAATAAAAATCCATGAATTTTGTTCTTATAAATTATGAACATAAGATGAATTGGCAATAATTTTTTTCATTTATTAAAAAAACTCAGGGAATATTCAAAACTACTAACATCAAACAATCAAGTAATCATAGAATAACTAATATATATGTTATAAATGAGTATATATTATTACTATAAATTGAATTATGTATAAATAATGTTATTAAAATTAAGAAATTATATCTATATTAATAACATAGGGAGTTCGACTGTGTTTGATGAAGCCGGGATGAATTGTAAGAGGATTCATGAAAAATAAGTCATCTTAATTGAAATTAAATATGCCTTATTTTAATTTTTGGAATATGTATGAAATTTAATTATAAATACATTTTTTTATTCAAAAGTTGTTAATTTATAGATTTACAATTACATTCACTATTTACATTCACATTGATCAAAACCTCATCAATCATAACTTTTCTTATGGAGTTTCCTTTATAGCTATATTCACTTTTAATCATTTTTCTATATACATGTTCATTTGAATTTTAAATTTATATATTATGTAAAATTATATTTACTTATACCATTATATATGTTCTCTTGATAATTTATTTTTCAAATTTAAAAAGGTGGTTGGGAATCTTTTTACCTCCAATCCATTGTTTTTTTACCCACACTAACATTAACCTACCAATTTTAGCTATATTATTAATATTTAATTAAAGAATTATTAATCCACTATTTACTAAAATAATTTTTATTTCCTATCATATAAAATATTGAAATTATTTATTCATATTCAAATTCTAATTAAAGAATTAATATTAATTTTTTTTATAACTACAACATAATTGATAATATTGGTATGAGATGTTTGTAATTTATTTTAATATCATGTAATGTCTCAGCCTTTTTAATAAGGGTATTTTTTAATCGAATATAAATTTTTATTATCTATATAGTCAATGTTTTTATCATTAGATGGTTTTATTTGAATCATATAGTATTATGATGGGTCAATGAAATTATTTTTTAAAGTATTGTTTTCATGTTTATATTACTTGCATGTGTATGGATTTCCATTATCTGATCATTGGAATATAAATTATTGAAATAATTATAAGGGTAAAGTGATATAATTTCAAAAAAAAATTAAAGGATTTAGAAACAAAAAAGAAACATCAACCATAGATTAATTCTAAAAATACTGAATAATATAAATTTAGAACATATACCAAATGCTGGTGAATTCATTTCAATAATATTGATGGAAAATGTTAAAGAATCCATATGAATCCCTCTTATGCAATGTTTCATTGATAAAAACTAAATCATTGATCTATTGGGTAAGACCATAAAAAATATAATGATATAATTATTTCTTGTGCAGTAAAGAGGTGAGGAGAAGTTATCATTGGGAATAAGAGAATAAATAATAGAATACCAAAAAATTCCATAAAAAAATTCCATTATATATTGTATTAGAGAAACATTCTATTCTTTTTATAACTTACTCATACTTTACATAACATTTTACTTACTATTTTTGTTTTTCCTGAATTAATAATATGTATTCACCATATAATATTCAAGATGATTCATCATATTAAACATCAATAATAAAGTTAATAAGTGGAATATTTTCATTGTTATATATTTTAAAATAAAATGTCCTGTTACAAATATGACATGAATAAGTTAATTTTATGTTGTACTATAGTACATGTTTATCACCCATCGAATTTACATGCTTTTATAATATTCTTAGTTTCATAGATATTATGTAATACAATCAAATAAATGTTTTGGAAAGCATTGTTTAGTCATTATATGCGATCATAATGTTAAACTAATTTTTATCGCACTATGAAAATGTATTTTAAAAAATAAAAATCCATTTTTATATCAAAATATAAAAATTATATTACAGTCAATTGATAGAATTTTATCTGAAAAGAATCATATTTTTATGAATATTGATCAATACTGAATATTTCATAAAAAGTGATTTTTTGTTCAAATTATTTTTAATGTTGTATTGTATTTTGAATTGGATTTATATTAAAAATAGTTAAATTATAATTAATTTAACAAATATTTATGTAATTAAAAACATTTTTAGTGTGAGTTTAGATTTAAAAACATTTTATTCTTTTGAACAGTTTTACATTAAAAACCTACTTTCTTATTACATCTACAAGATTAATACTAAATAAAAAATTCCCATGTCGATGAATTGAATTTCAAAAATTCGATACTATTTTGGGAAAATAATATTTTATAATTTCAAACAAAGTCAAAATAATTTTTAACAATGGTTTTTAGAGACGAAACTAAAATTATGAAACAACTAAGGTAAAAAAAGTTTACATGGTGTTTAAACATGGAATAACTATTGCAAATTTGACACAGAAACTATTGAAAACCCATTTAATGGCCTTATATTTTCCATAACCCTTACAATATATATTTTCTACATTATAGGATCCATTTGGTTGGTGGGAAACGGGGTAAACCTAATATTAATCATAAAAATGTTATAGGTGTGCCAGTCACATAAATTATATAAGGACTCTCCCTCTTCTCAACACTTCAGATATTCAAACCACACTGGTTCAACAAATACCAACCAAAATAACTTCCCTTGTTCTCCATTAAAATATTATAAGCCATATACATGATAGAAATCAATACTAGGAAGGATTTAGTGAAAATCTATGGAAAATACATGAATAATATGAAATGTACTTCAATGAACAAATTTATTTTACATTTTCCTCAAACTCATTCAATTTTTATGAAAACATTATTATATAAGAAACTCGGTATCTTAGATATATTGGGTTATTTTTATAATATGAAAATGAACTATAACCATCTCAACTCCAGTGTAATGGTTTATTAATTATCATTCTTGTGCATGATAGACTACTGTCTCACAAACCGATGACAGTTGTTTCTCCATGTCCACCACTTAATATTGAGTATGATGTTAGATTTAAATTATATATATAATATGTATTAAATTTGTATACCTATTTACTAATTAAATTATATATATATATATATATATATATATATTTCCTTTTAACATCCATTACATTGGAGATATTATAACATTGCTCACGTTCAAATAGAACTACCATCCCACAAAACGATGTGATTTGTATTTTGATAAAATTTACATGGATGGTGAAAAAGATAAATGCAATGATTATATACTATATAAATTATTATTATTTTGATAATCATGATATATTTATCATTATTTATATATAATTTAAATTATTTATTTTAATTACTTTTCAACCAATTAATGATAGAAACATCACTTCTACTATAGGTACAATGGGGATCAACACATAAAATAATATGTATCAAGTTCAAACATCAACATAAAAAATGGACACATAAAAAATCATTAATAAAACATCCATAATATTTATCATTTTAATGTAAAAATAATCAGTATTGATTTATTTCTTCATTCAGCCATAAAAATGAAACAAGATCCATAACAATCTCATAATATATAAAAAGAAACCATAATAATAGATTCATTATAAAATGTCCCTGTTAAATTGTATGTATCATCAATGGTTATTGAAGTTGATGAAGGAAAATAAATTAAAATAATTGATAAAAAATCATGATGAAAATGTGATTTTAATTTTTTATTAAAAATACATTTAATAATCAACAAACTCAAAACAAAAAAATTGCAGAATGTTTGTATTAATAATAAAAATGAAATTATTAAACGGTGGATTAATGAAAAATAATGGCCATTATTTCTGGAATACATAATAATGATTTAAATGTTCAAAATTCATTATTTTTCTAAATTTTAAAAGTGATTTAAAAGTTACCCAAATGAAAAAAAAATCTGAATGTTTTTTAAATACTATTTAATGATGATTAAATAAAATTTGAAATATAATTATGAAGTTATTTATATGTCTAAAATATCAATTTTCATTTTTTATAAAACAAGAATATAGTAGAGATTTATTCTTGACCTAAAAGATGACACATAATTAGTATCACTTATAAGTCTCAGAACATGGTAATCACTATAACTTATAAATGAAATTCATGATAAATCATTAATCATTATGGGATGAAACAAAAATCAAACATGTAAGCCACATTCATAAATGTAGTAAAATAATATTTATTTGGTTAAAAAATTACGTTACATTGTTTTATTTTACGAAACCATAGTTAACATATTTTATCAATTTTATATCAAAAAAAAGATAAAATATTGTATAAAAAATTTAGATATTAATTCCCACATAACAAGGGCCTAAAAATTTAAATTAAGAAGAGCTATGAAACAAGGAATGGAAAAAAAATTAGATTTGTTTCACAACCTGGTATGCATCTAGTTAAACACCAATATATGAATGAATTAAAAAATTAAGCTTATAATAAAATTAATTAAAAATTATTCATGATATAACATATAAAAGGGATAGTATATAAAAAATATATTGGAAATAATGTGAATACCAATTAATTATTTTTTAATGAAAGTAAATTATGACAAATTTCAATACCTTGAGTCCAATAATTCTTTGTGTGTCCTGTAACTCAAATATAATAAAATCATGAAAATTATTTTATTTATTAATAAAATATTCCTTGTTTAGCCCCTTATCTATAAAATAATTTTATTTTTTTTATCTTATTTAATTAAATAATTATTTATGTTCACATCGGTATTTTGAGGACGTTTGGTTCATAATTACCGAAAAATGTGTTTATTAACCAGGATAAAAAGATTAATTTCTCCATAACCAATAGTATAATAAAAACTAAATAATTATAATTAATATAAATAAATTATACATTTGAAACCACAAATTTAAAATGCTTATAAAAAATGATCATCCTTAAAATCATAGAGATTGTAGGTCGTACATGAGAATGAGTATCTTTTTTATTCTTGAATGACCATGATGGATATGAGATGTGTAATATTACATCAGCATTTAATTATAACATTATCAATAAAAAATTATATATTAAAAAAACATAAATATATTATTCATGTGATGTGGTGATGAAAAAAACCACATCACTTCATGGAGATGGTAGTCCACACATATTCATGTATAATGTTATCATTTTTTGTGAATGGAATGGTAAAATAATATATTTTTGATTTATTTTTATAATGACAATAATCTCATTAATATAATTGGTAAATATTAATTATATCATTATAAGCATCTGTGGGATTTGGTGATAGAAAATGAATTACATTGGTTCTGGTGTTGGTAGTCCATCGTACCAATGAATGACAATTTCCTAACCTATTGGATTGAATATGATATATGATTATTTTATTCCATTAACATCATAAAGTAAATTAATATTTATGATTATTATGATCATTAATTCATTTTTATGAATACATGATTTCTGTATAATAAGAAATAAAAATAAAACTATTCATTAATAAGTATACATATTCTTCAAAAAAACATCATTTGTTTACATAAAAATCAATCGTAGGTCCATTTTATGATAAATAAAATGAATATAGGATGTATTGATATATGTAATTAATTTATTTGGGTATTTTTTTTCAATACTAAATTATTTTCATGTTTGAATAAAATATGAGAAGAGTTTCCCTTTTATAAGAGACAGGAATTGCACTCTTAGAATTTCATAGAATAATAAATTCATTATAATTTATTTTCATTTTTAAATTTTTAGAACTTGATAAAATTATAATATAATATTAGTATGACTCTAAATAATAACATAAAATAAAATTATTAGAAGGTAATATTATTTTTCCATATATTCTTAAAACTCGAATTAACAATTTTGATTATTACTATTATACTAATGATTTTTACTCAAGGGTCTCAATATATTTATAATAGAATGAATATCTGTCCATAAGTGGAAAATGGGTGTTAAAATGAAACATATCCCATTTATTTGGATTATTACAAAAATTTTTGAAATCATTATTAATTTTAAAAATTAATATTTATTAAAACTTATCATTATTCTTAATTTTTGAACAATTTATTAAATTTGAAATGGAAAAGAACTCCAGATCAAAAAAAATTTAATTTAATCATTTAAAACACAAAAAATCTATTAAATATATATAAAAACTATTAATGAATTATAAACCCCTCAAATAATATTTTTTCATAATTCATAAATGTAAATACCCGAATTTTTCCTGGTAATTTTTTTTAATTATTTAAAATTATTTCGAGTCTATGAAAATTGATGGTGCATGATTTTGAGTCCTGGTTTTCCCAAATAAATTTCTAATCCTTTATATGGGTACATTTAGTCAGCACGGGAGTGGATTTTTCTAACATTTTAACCACTGGTTAGATGAAAAATCTGAGGGCACCATTGGATCTGTATGGCTGGAATTCTCTTAAGGGTGGTTTTACATTGAGCCCAATAGGTCTGGAGAAAAAAAATAAATTTTGTGACTTCTTTTAAATTAAATGAAATAAAATAATTTTTTGTTGTTTTATATTATAAACCTCCAATGGAAAAATTAAAGGGTGGGATGGTGGTGTGTTAACACATTAAATGGATTGACCTTCCAACCTTAAGTAACGAAGACATTGGGGAAATTAGGAAGCTTCATAATTTATGAGCCATATTAACTTCACATGTCGTTTATTACTCTCCCCCTCTCCTATAAATATAGATCTTGGTGGAGGGCTATCAGACAAGCTTCTCTATGAAACACTATTTTATTGGAGTGACATAATTAGGATCCCTTAAAAGATGGAGTCGACCCTTGTAGGAGGTCATCTGCGATACTGAAACCGCAAATCAGAGTTTGACGTTCAAACGGTGGGGAGGATAGATTTTTGTGTGGATGGAGAATAATGAAACTCTCTCAAATGCGAGTACTCTCTAATGTTTAAAGTTAGGTGTTATTTTTCGTTTGTACATTTTTAATTCCAACTTCCCCGTTCTAGAAATTACAAGAAGAAAGAGGGTCATCCAACTAATGGGTTGACACATGATTCATTCATTATTGCTAGAGTTTATTGTGGGAAATATTGTGGGGTTAAACATGTTTATATATTCAATTGATATTAAACTCTTAAACCCCCTCAGGCTTATGATCTAACGCGAATGGCGTGGGACTAACAATACCAATCCAAACCCTCTACTATTTTTCTATACTTGCGCCACCTTGGAAGGCCATGAGCATGTTGATACACACCACAAGAGGAAGGTCACCGCTCACTAGCTGCGGAGATAGGAGGAGGTGGCTGGAACGATGACTGGTCACGAGAAGGAAGGCATTGTAACTGCCGAGCCACCGATGAACAAGAGCAACAACGGAGGTTGAACCCTCGATCGGTGGGTCCGTCGGCGCCACTGCCTCACCAAACGAATGACCTTCAGGATGTTCGGGAATCCGGGATACCCAGGGGTTACACCCCCCCCCCCCCCCCGCGTTGGACCAAACTGGGTCACTGCACGCATGTCGGGCTGCCACCCTTGAGCAAGGCCACTGCCCTCGGACCGGGCTACTTCCCTTAGACTGGTAGGTTACCCTCAGACTGGGCCGCTGCACTCGGACAGGGAATCTACCACTGGACATGGCCGCCACCCTTGGGCGGGCCGCCGACCTCGGGTTGGGCCATTGCCCTCTTTCCGAACTGCCTCCCTCGAAGCAGGCCCCACCCTCAGACCGGCCCCCGCCCTTGAACCGGGACGCCCACCTCGGAGCCGGGCCGCCGCCCTCGCATAGGGCCACCTCCCTCGCGCCGGGCTACTGCCCTCGAGTCGAGCCCCACCCTTTGGTAGGGCCACCTCCCTCTGATCTGGGCCACAACCCTAATAGAAGGCTGCCGCCCTCATACCAGGACACCTCCCTAGTGGGTCGACACCATAGTGGGCCACCACCCCTGGATTGGGCCGCTGACCCAGCGGGTTGGGATGCCCCTTTATGGTTCGGGAAGCACTTGTGGGCCACCCCTTTTGCGTGTGAGACCAAACATCAGCCCAGCGGGCTGAGTCCACTATAGCCCAGCAGGCCCAGTCCACCTCGGACCCACATAGATCGGGTCAGGTTGGGTCGGTCCGATCGAGTCAGACCAAGCTCAGGACCAAACAAGACCAGAAACAGTCAAAGGGGCTTATCTTGAGGACTTGACACCCATTTGACGAACCGTCTATGGAATTGGGAAATTTGGAGCAAGACGTTAGTTTTCCTCACTCCATTAGAGTTTAAGAGAAACATGGAGTTTGGTCGAGTTGGATCGCACCCAAATCCAACTAGGACCTTATCAATGAAATTCCAATAACACATAGACTGAAGTCTGACTGGAATTCCGTTCTTTGTGTAGGAACCCTTAGTACATGGATGTTCTTCAAGTTACTTCTTTGTTGGAATTTTTGCAGTTTTACATACAACTCAGTGCTTGGGGAGCGGTTCTCCCATGTGCACTATGTACGGAAACCTGCGGTTGGATGATACCTGACAATTGTTGACTTTTCGATTCCGAGTGACTCGAAATCCATGGTAAGTGATGGGGAGGAGTACCTTATCAGACCATTATGGGGGTGGCTGGTTCTCTGAGACCTCATGGGCCCCGATGGGAAGCATCCACAATACACGATGGGGAGGAGTACCTTAGCAAACCACATTTGGTTCCGGGATGGATTTGTGTGACCTGAAAAACCCACTGTACGTGATGTGGTGTAGTACTTTAGTAGTTCAAGGTAAGTGGGAAGTGCCTCTCTGTGACGCGGAAATCCCACAATACTCGATAGAGGAGGATTTATCCAGCATCTGAGGCGTTCAACGTTGTGATTTTGGATGTTACTAGTTACAACATATAGATTAAATCCTAGTGTGGGAAATCTTTACATTGTGATTGTTATTGAGGTAATGTTATGTGGTACTTTACCTTCGTGGTGTTACCATGTGTTTTTTCATTGTGGAGTTATATGATACCTTCAGGGTCTCGGGTTCCCTAATAAGTATCATTATACTCACCCATTCTTAGGCTTCACTCACTCCTTATTGTGTCTTTTGCAGATTATGTACAAAATATATTGAGTTTGAGGGATCCAAGACAGGATGGTTCTCAGAGGTGGACATTTGGAATGACATGACGCGATGATGACAGGCAGACGTGGAGTACAATGGAGGCGATTTGTACCTACCCTTTAGGTAGGATCCTTGGTGGATAACCCAGTATCTATTTTCCCTATTTCAATTGTATTGTTCCATTCATTTGTACATGTACTTTTACAGTTGGGTTTGTATTTCGACCCCCTACATTCTGGACACATATATGACACCAATTTATATAAAAGTTGCTTCTTATTATGTTCTATGACAATGTATTTGTATAGGATTAAAGGAAATGTCTTATAGTTATAGGTATACACCTTTCTGGTGATAGTCACTGACCCCTGGCCTATGGAAGGTGGACATGGTGTAGTCACAGCACTGGCCCCAAGGGATAGTTCGTGACAATGTGGCATCAGAGGAGTTTGATTTTTCTAAATAACTAAGATTGTGATCTTTTCTTTGTGGCTATATTGATAAGTGTATTGATTGTGTTTTTTAGTTTGAGGTGTCTAGTTTGGGTGCAGTGGTCGATATATCCATACAACAAGACCCTAAATTCTGATTTCTGACACAGCGCGTCAAAAAACCTATTGTGTTTTTTTGAAAAGGATTTCTTTTGTTTTCTTGAGTCAACCAACAGGGTATTACTTTTTTGAATAGAACACTTGATTATTTTCAGGATGATTCCATGAAAATAGCCACCGTGGATCCCTGAGTGTGTACAAAATGACATCCCACCTAGCAATGAGGCCTCGGTGTATGCCCCTCTCACAGTATTAGAACCTTTGGGTGGTGTACCGGTAACACCACTTTCCGTTGGGCAGCCGTTGCGACCAGCCCCACCAGAAGAGGATGCATGCTGACTGAGTTTGTTGCATGAGTTCCAGCGGCATAGGATTTAGAGGTTCTAAGGTGAGATGGACATGTAGGCAACTGTGGACTGGATGGAGTCTATGGCTAGGGTTTTTTGCTTTGTTGGGACAGTAGTTGATTTTATAGTGATCTTGGCAGCAAGTCTTTTTTAGATAGTATTAGTGAGATGGTCGAGCCTGATGCTTTAGATACATGATGAGGCGACCCTCATCTAGGTTGTCATTTAAGTCCTTTAAAGGGCAGATTTCTCACAAGAGACCTTACTGACTGTGCGTATACAGGAGCTACTACACTTACAACAGGGAAACATGATAGTGGCCCTGTACTTGACGAGGTTCACCGATATCTCCTGCTACTCCACTGACATGTTATGAGACCTCTTCCACAAGGCTTAGACCATTGAGAAGTGTCTCCAATGAGATATCAGAGCATCGATGGTATCCCTCAAAATTCCGCCATTAGTTGGGGTGCTTGAGATAACACTTTTGGTGGAGGGATTCCTAGATGAGTAGGTACTGACAGCGAGAGCTACCACCCAATGATAGATAGCTAGGTCATCTGCAGGAGGTTGTAGGTAGATGACATAGAGGTCCATGCAGACTAGACCCTATTGTAGATGAACTCAGGAAGTAGGTTCAGAGGTGAGAGGCTCACAAGGAAGAGGGATATAGGCGAGGGGCACACAATATAACATGTGCGGCGGGCAGGGGTCATCTGGCTCGAGACTACCCGACCTTCCATACCGACGACCAGAAGATGGTCGAGAGACTATCGAGGAAGTGTAAAAGGTTCTTGATAGGAGGTTTGCTGGGTGGAAAACGTGGAATTGGATCTGGATGTGCAACTGGCGGTGGGTGACGTTTCGAGATTTTACTACCACCAATGCCACGTGGTCCACCCCAACCACAAGGTGCAGGAGGACATGGATGAATATAGCTTTAGGAAGATGAGGCCTACAAACATTTCCCTCTGGATATGATTGGAGGTATGATCTGTTTCTACTCTACCATAGTTGCAGTACTTATAGAAACATGATCTAGTCACTCTTTTATTTCTACAACCCTCGTTCGGAGCTCAGAGATTCCAGTGGAGCCATTGGATTAATCATTATGTCTAGAGACAGCTACTAGAGAGGATTCAATGATTACAACCTTTTTCTGGAAATTTCATCTTACTCTTGGAGGAGAGATATTATACTGGGATCTCCTTGTAGCGGCATTGAGGCCTTACAATGTCATCTTGTGTATAGACTTGTTTTCCACAGTCCATGCTCAGATTTACTAGATTATGTACAATGTGCCGTGTGTCCGCATGAATAGGACCGGGTTTTTGATCATCTACAAGAAAAGAACCTTTGCAGCATAAGATTAACTTACCCAGACAAGGGTGAATCCAATTACTCATCTGTTGGATAGCCTTACCCTCAGAGTAGTTGATGTTGAGAGTCCAAGGTATCCTATAGCGGTGAACTTGTATGCTGATTTCATTCTTTATAATGTTCCATGACTACCTCCACACAAGGAGGTGGACATTTACATCGACCTATTCCTCTGTATGGAATCTATATCTACACCAAAATATCAGATGGCTCCCATGGAGCTTCGTGAGTTACATGTATAGTTGGAAGACTTACATGGAAAGGGGTTCATAAGACCAAGTGTTTCTTTATGGGCAACCTAGTTTTTTTTCACCAAGAATGCAGATGTGAGTCCGAGACTATGTGTGGAAAATCGACACTAGAACTAGGTGAAAATTATGAACAAGTATCCACTCCCGATGATTGTTGTATTTTTTATCAGCTGAAGGGAGCTCGCTGGTTTTCAATGATAGACCTCCGATCAGGCTATCATCAGCTAAGGATACAAGATGGGGATTTGTAGAAGATGACCTTCAGATGTCATTATAGACATTATGAGTTCTTGGATATGACTTTCTACATGACCAAATCCCTAGAAGATTTCATGGGACTCATGAATAGGATCATTCATCTATACATCAATCGCATCATAGTGGTTTTCATCGATGACATCTTTATTTACACGGTGATGGAGGATGAGTATGAGTATCATCTACAGATGGATCTAGATACACTTATAGATCACCAGAATAATGGTAAACTCTAGAAGATCCAATTATATATGCGAGAGGTACACTTTCTAAGAAACATTATCTCATATGCTGGAGTTGCAGTGGGTCCAGTGAACATGGAGTCTGTGCTAGCTTGGGAGCCACCCAGAAGCGTGACGAAGGTGCAGAGTTTCTTGGGGTAGGCTGGATAATACCAGAGATTCATGCATGACTTTTCGAAAGTTACAGAACCCTTTTCAATTTTCTCAAAGAAGGTGAAACCTTTTTTATGGACAGAGTGATGCCAATAGAGTTTCTCGGTGCTGAGGTAGATACTGACGATTTCCCCCATCTTAAGGCTTCCAGAAGAGGGTGTTTGGAATGTAGTATAATATGACACATCAGGGACTGGGCTTGGATGTGTCCTGATGTAGGAGCGAGTATTGATAGATTATGGTTCATGAAATATGAGACATTATGGGAAGAACAATGCTACACATGACCTGGAGTTTGAAATTGTAGTCTTTTTCTTGAATATGTGGCAACATTACACGATGGGTAAAAGTTTTATAGTCTACTATAATCACAAGAGTCTCATGTAAATATTCTATTAGAAGGAACTGAACCTAAGACATTAGTGATGGCTATATTTCCTCAAAGAATATGACTCTGAGATAGTCTACACACTTTTAAAGAGGAATGTGGTAGTAGATTCACTCAGTAGGAGATTTGGATTGAGGTATTTGAGTGAGGTGACATAGTAGCTAGCCGCATTGCATATATCCTTAATATAAAATGATGGAGAAGAATACCACCAGTATAGGGTTATCACATCCCCATTCCTTTTGTGAGATAAAAGGCACTTCTTGGGGACACTGATAGAGAGGCTGAACATGCTACGATATCCTCAGGGTAGGAACATGATGGATTTTCTGAAGGTGTGGGTCAGATCATTCTCATCAGAGGAAGTACCATGTTACCAGTGGTGCTATGGAAGGTGGTGTTGAGAGAGTTCCATATGTCCCCTCTAACGGTACATCCTGGTGTGGAGAAGAAGTACCAGGACCTCCAACGTCAGCATTGGTGGCCATGGATGATGAAGGAAGTGACAGATTTTGATTCACGAGGCCTCACATGTAAGATTGTGAAGGCTGAGTACCATGTTCCCGCTGGATTAGCTCATCCAGTAGAGCTGCCATATTGGAAGAGGGATGGGATCTCCATTTACTTCATGATAGGGCTTCCATGTACATCTAGGGGACATGATTCTATATGGGTGATTGTTGACCGACTCATCAAGTCAACCCACTTTCTACCTATCTGAGAGTAGGGATCAGTATAGGGTTTGGGACGCCTCTATGTATAGAAGTCCGTCTGACATCACGAGGTTCCTTAAACAATATTCTTTGACTGTGAAACACATTTTACAACCTATTTTTGTACGGTATTTCAGGTGGAATTTGGGACTCAGCAGCTTTTGAGCACCGCCTTTCATCCTCCAATGGATAATCAGACAGTGTGGACCATTCATATGCTAGATGAAATGCTTCGTGCATGCGTCCTAGATTTGGGTCGTAGTTGGAAGGCTCACTTTCCCTTATTGGAGTTCACTAACAACAATTTTTATCACTACACCATCTCTATGGAACCATTCTAGGTCATATACTGCAGATCTTACCAATCACCTATATGCTGAACAGACCTAAGGGAGTCAGCACTTATGGGTAAATAGTTGATACGAGCTACCACTAAGAATTTTCATATCATCCAGGATCTGATGAAGACTACATAGAGAGGATAGATGTAATATGCTGACAGAAGAGAGGGAAATTTGGAGTTTCAATAGGGGGACCACATTTTCATGAGAGTATCTTCTGGATGGGGAGTTTAGAGATTTGGATGAGGTCGCATGTTATCACCAAGCTTTATCGGGCCATTTCTCGTACTTCGGACGATTTTTTAGATGGAATACTGCTTGGAACTTACACCGTAGTTGGAGAAGGTGCACGATTTCTTCCACATATCCAAGTTGAGGAGATATGTGCACAACCCATCTCAAGTAATAGACCATATAAAACTGGACATAGATGATGAAACGATGTTTACCTAGGTTCCATTAGAGATTGAGGATTGACAGAATCGTGACCTTTTTGGGTGGTTGATTCCTCTGATGCGCGTTCGCTGGCTACATGGTAACCTCTAGGAGAGAACATGGGAGTAGGAGGACAAGATTCATGCTCAGTACCCCCATTTGTTTCATTAGTCTATGTTGTGTCTTTCACGGATGTAAATATCTAAAATAGAGAGAATGTAAAGACCCATATTTTTTAATTTATTTTTCTAATTATATGGAATAATTACGATTCTATGAAATTTCAAGGCACATGATTCTGGGACCTGTGTGCCGTGAAATAATTTATAAACCTTTTTTTCTGGTACGTTTAGTAAATGCATGAGCAGGGTTTTCTAGCTTTCGAACCATTTCTTGGATTAAAATAATGACAGAACAGTTCAATCTGCAGTGCCAGGCTTTGCTCAAGGGAGACATTACTGGGAACGCTGTTGGTCCAGAGAAAAAGTTATGTTTCGAAACTTTTTTAAAATGAAATGAAATAAAATAATTTTTTTATTTTATTTCATAAACCTCCAACGATCCCATTAAAGGGTGGGGTCGGTGTTGTGTTAATGCATTTAAAGGCATTACCGGCCAAGAATAAGTAACGACGCCATTGGGTAAATTAGGAATCTTCCTTATTTATGATCCCCAATAACTTCCCTAATCATTACATACTCTACCCATCTACCATAAATAAAGAGCATGGGGGGAGGGGTATCAAACAAACTTCGCTAACCAGCAAATTTCGTTCAGAGTTCCATAATGTCGAGCCCTTAGAGGACTTAACCGTCTCTTGTAAGAGGTGAGGTGCTACACCAAAACCCCAAACCAGAGTTTGATGTTTGAGAAGTGGTGTAGAAATCTTGTAGTGAGGACGATGAACAAAGAAAATCCTTCAAATGGGAGAGATATCCAACATTTCAAGGTATAGGGATAATTTTTTCTCTTTTTTTATTCCCACTTTCCCATTCGTGAAATTATAATAATAACACAGGTCAACTGACTGATAGGTTGACCCGCAATTCCTTCATCTTTTCCAGGGGATATTTAGGAGTATAACTAGGGGTTAATCATGTTGTTTAATTCAATTTTTTTTAAAACCTTATCCCCTATCATGTTTACAAGCTAACTCGAAGGGTGGGGACCTACTGAACCTGGACTGAACCCTCTGCTATATTTCTATCCTTGAGCCACCTTGAAAGGCAGTGATCACGTCGACGCATGTTGTAAGAGGATGGTCATATCTCATTAGCCGTAGAGAACAGGGGAGGCGGCCAGCATGATGGTCATCCATGGGAATGAAGGTGACGTGACTGCTGTGCCATCAGTGAACAGAAGACGCGGTGGAGGCCGATCCCGACTCTAGTGCGTTTCGCGGCGACCGAGTTGTGCGTACATAGAGCCGCCACCACACCAACTGAATGAACTTCATGTTGTTTGGTAATTCGGTTTCCTAGGGGGTTACACCCCCTTCCCCCCCCCCCCCACATCAGACCAAACTGGGCCTCTGACCTTGAGTCAGGCTGCCGCCCTTAGAGCTGGATGCCTCCCTTAGAATGGGCCACCTGCATTGGGTTGGGCTGCTTCCCTCGGAGGGGGATGCCACCCTCAAAACTGGCCCACCTCCATCAGATAGGGCCACTTCCCTCAGACTAGCGGCCACCCTCTAGCCAAGATGCTTCCCTCTAGCTGGGCAGCCTCCCTCTGAGCGGGTTGCCGCCCTCAGACCGGGATGCCACCCTTTGACCGGGCTGCCACCCTAGGACCCACCCGCCACCCTCGACATGGGCTTCCACCCTCGAGCCAAAACGCCACTCTCATGATGATTCACCGCCCTCAGAGCCATGCCACCACCCTTTGTCCAGTCTTCCTCCCTCGAGTCGGGCCGCCGCCCTCACCCAGAGTTGCTACCCTCGGAGCTGGGCCGCAACCCTCGGAGTGGGCCATAGATTCCCCACACAGGTAAGGTGGGAAATCGACATAGCAGGCCATGTTCACCTTGGCCCCTTCCATGTCCGGGCCTAACCAGACCCCAACCCAACTAGACCCTAGCCCAATTGGGATTGGAAACACTCAGAGGGTATTATCTTGAGAGCCAGATGCCCTTTTGATGAACCGTTTGAGGTGTTGGAACCATTGGAGCAAGGCATTATTTTTTCCATACTCAATTAGAATATTGGGTAAACATGAAGTTGGGATGGTTTGGATCTCACATGAATCCAAACAGGGCCTCAGCACTGAAATTCCAATAATGCATAGATCGGGCGTCTGACTATCGATGCATCTATTGTGTTGGAAAACATAGGACATGGAAGATCATCAAGTCACTTCATTGTGAGACATTGTGCTGGTTGAGATATGACTGATGGCTTGGGGAGCTGTTCTCCCAAGCTCACTACGTACGGAACCCTGTGATAGGCAGTGACCTAATGGATTTTGACATTTCGACTCAATGTTTCTCGATGGGCACGGTTGGCGACGAGGAGGAGTACCTTATACGGCAAGATGGGGGTGCGTGGTTCTATGAGACCTAGTGGGCCACGGTGGGGAGCATTCATAGTACGCGATAGGGATGAGTACCTTTGTATATATTGTTGGGGGGTGGCTTTGTGTGACCTGAAAGAACCAAAATACGTGATGGGGAGAAGTACAATAGTAGTTTATGGTTAGTGAGAAGCACCTATGTTTGATGTGGTAGGCCCATTGTACACGATAGAGGAGGAGTTCTCTAGCAGCTGAGGACTTCAATGTTGTGACAGGGGATGTTACTAGTTACTATCCCAAGAATAATTCCTGGAGTGAGATATCTTTACATTGTTCTTGTGATTGTGGTTATACTATGAGGTACTTTAGATGTGTGGTACTTTAACTAAGTTGTGTTACCCTTTGGTTTTTCATTGTGGAATTCTTAGAGACCATTGGGGTCTTAGGTTCCCTATTGGGTTTCATTATACTCACACATGCACGGGCTTCACCTGCACCATGTTGTGTCTTGTACAGATGACGTACAACATTGATCGAGGCTGAGGGATCTTGGACTAGACGGTGCTCAAAGGTAGACATTCAGAGTGACATGATGCAAAGGAGGTAGGCAGACGTGGAGTACTATGGAGGAGATCTATACCTACCCATCATGTAGGATCCGCAGTGGATAATCCAAAAACTGATTTTTCTTTTCCAGTTGTATTGTTCCTTTCATTTGTACTTGTACTTTTAGAGTTGGGCATGTATTTTTCCTCCCTATACATTAATTACAATTTTACTAAAGAAGTTTACATCCCAGTTATTTCTTACTGTGCTCTTGGACAGTGTGTTTGTACAGGTTTAAAGGCAATGCTTTCCCTTTATAGGGATACACCTTTCCAGTGCTAGTTCTGAGCCCCTGGCCAATGGAAGGTGGGCAACGGGTAGTCACGAAACTTGTCCAAGGGGACGGATCATGACAATAAAAATAGTATTCTGATTTTTTTAAGAATAAAAATGGTAATTTTTCATAAGAAATTAAAGAAATTATATTATAAAAAAATAAATAACAATTTTGATGGTAAATCATATTTACATTAAATTTTTAGATCCTAACATATCCTCAATTTATCAGTGTTGTCATCTTTTATAAAAAAGAAAAAAAATAGAATAAAATTATTGACAATTCTGTAAATATTATAACATAAAGTTAAAAATCATATCTAAATGGAAATAAATGGTTATATATTAGATGTTTGGATGATAACATGTGTTATCTAATAATTCAATAAATGTTATTAATTTTTGTCAGCCTTTTATGATTACTTATCATATTATTTTTAACATAAATTACTAGGTTTAGCCTTTCCATAATGACATAAATTTACTACGCTCACTATTCGTAACAAAAAAATTTATGAGATTTATATACCAAATCAGTCATACTGATCCCAAATATGAAATCCATTTCCATGAATCAAAACATAAAATTGGAAGAATATAATTTAAATGTAACCAGTAAAATGAAATTAATACAATTTTATGGAAAATGAGTTTATAAACATAAGGAATTTTTTAAAGAAAATTCATGTATAAAATTTATTTAACATAAACAGATTGGATTGTTTTTTACATATTATTTGTAAATAATTTTTTAAAAATATTCTATATAAATTTCAGATTCAATACACTAAGGGAAAATTTAGATTTCAATAAAAATTAGTTTCATTTATCTATTTGTTGAGAAATGAAACATCTCATAAAAATTAAACAATTTCACAATAGAGAATGTTTTTAATGATGATTTTAAATATTATATTTATTTAAGAAATAATTTTTTAGTGGTTCTATAGATAAATTATTTAATTCTATTAAAGAATGAAATAATTTTTTTAAGAAAACATGTAATTGATAAATAAAATTGATTTAAAAAAATTGAGTTCTTATTTAATAATTAATCAATAAATATTATTTAATTACAAAAATTATATATATAAAATAAATTAGTTAAACCAATTCATACACACTAACTAGATTTATAGGTTATATTGGTCCAATTTAAATAATAATATTTCATTGTTCATTAGGCTCAGTGTTGTATGTCTTGTACGATATAAAAAATTTCCATTTTTAAAATCTCAAGATACTAGAAATAGTCATTCAAAACTTATCTAAATCCATATGTGGATTTATAGGATATTTTTAAAGAAATAATGGATACATTTAGTATTAATAATTACATGAAATAATATAAATGTCTTAAAAAATTTATAATGGCAATAAAATTCTATATATTCGAATTTCAGATAAATATAGAAAAATTAATCATGTAAGAAGAGGTAATGGAAGGTGTTGGATATATTTTTATCTCATTATCACACTTTCTAGCCCTAATGAAAATATTTAATATCAAATGTAGTAGCCTAAACCGAGTCAACCCAAGAATCCACATGATTTAACCTATGATGATGATGTATAATAATGATAGTAGAAAGATATCTAGAATATAACCAAAAAACGAATAATGATTGATTATAGAGGAATCCGTGGAGATACAAGTAGAGAAAAATAATGATATCAAAAATGGAATAAACCCTAATGTATGTCACATCATAGTTTGATGAACATCACCTCCAAACCAACCCACTACGAAGGAAGTAATAACTGGAGAATTAATCATGGTATAAGATTCCCTTCTATTTACTAAAATACTTTAAAACAACATCTACCACTTCCAAAAGGGAAAATTAGTGGGTCATAAAAATTCCCAGTCAGATTCAACAATAAAATATATACATGGTCTAATTTCTATAATTAAATATATCTATATTTAATAAATAGTTTTTCAATGTACTATAATAGATCCAAACCATTTCATATTCATTTTCCCATTGTTTTTCAAAACACCATTCATATTTAAAAATTCTAAAATATAAAAAAATTGTATAAAACCTTATGTATAATAGATTTATCATGAGGTATGTATGTAAAAACATATCCATTTAATAAAATATCATGTGAAAAAATATGATACAAAATCATATAATAAATGTGGACAATCATTCCTAAAATAAACCTCTATACAATAAATAAATCAAATATCACAAATCACAAAATATTGGACCAAGACAATGGGAATAATTAATATAAATTAAATATTCAAAACAAAAATAATGTTAAATAAATACAATATTGAGTCCTACCATAATTCATAAATATACAAATGGTTATGTTATATCGGTTCCACACCCTCTAAGGCTACTTACATCTATTTCTTGATGCACCCACAATTTGAAATGTGACATGTTCATAAAAATCCACGAAAAAGACATTCTCAACTTATTTATAAGGAATTTTAAATTTCATGAAAATCCACTTTAGGGTTTTAAATAAAATTTCAATATTAAAACCACACTTAAAAAAAACACATTGTCTAACAAAATTATTTTTAATGGATTATAATTTATAATAATTTATCTTCCATAAATGTAATGCCCCGACCCTAGTTACCTAGAGTCAGTGATTTATTTTAATATATTGGATTGATTACAAGTAATCAAGTCCTGAAAGTCCGATCAGTTCAATAGTCTTGGAAAATAGATTACAAACATGAATGTTACATTACACTTCATAACATAAAAAACAAGATAAAAAATCCTTTATTAATGCCATTATTCCCTTGTCTTAACCCTTCATATCAATCAAAATACATTTCTTGGAATCTTGGGAAAAATAAAACATAGAAAGGGGTGAGCACAGATTCTCAGTAAGGATAATAATATAGCGAAAACTTTCATAAATAAGCATAAACATTTAAGAAAATGTATAACTAAAACAAAAGCCTTTTTATACTAGACCTTCATCATAATATGGCAGAAATAAAATGTAATAATGTCATTTACTTATTCACATAGACATTCTACTAGTCGAATAATCACAAGAAATATCACTAACCACTTTCATAATGATGGAATGCATATTGCTGAACTTTAATTTCTTTGTCAAGGCCTCATGCCAAGACCTAGGGGCTAACTGTAACCGGAACCCAACCTAGGGTTCCACTAATAACCGGACACCTACCCGGAGTGCCTCTAATAACCGGACACCAACCCGGAGGGTCTGCTGTAATCAGACCCCAACCCGGAACATACTATTCCAACACATTCATCTTATGAAGAGGATGAAATATAACATAAAAATTCGTATTTAAACAAGAATACAAAATGTCAATACATTAACCATAAACCATGAATGGTATATGAATAAAACATCCATAGTCAAACCTATCACAAAACCTTCAACACAATATGGAATATTGGTATCATTATAAATCAACTTCAAAACGTGTTTAAAATCGACTAAAGGATCCTGACATGGATGAAAATGATTTGTAAAACTCTTTGAGGGAAATACACCTTTTTCAAGAAAAACAATTAAAAGTCACACAATTTAGAAAATAATTCATTTAAAGACATTTTTGAATCAAAGTGTCCCATACAACATTGAATCTTTTGAAAGGAATTACCATTTTTGAAACATTCATGTCCATATAAATAAATCCATAAAAATCATTTTGAAAACATGGAAATTAATGAGAATGATTTAGAAGAATAAATATTTAAAGCATATAAAAAAGATGTTTTAGAAAAAATTGACTTATAATTAATCTCTTTGAAAACACTTTTATGAAGCATGTACATGGATAATAAATATATCCCAGTAGATACGTATGTAAAAACAATCTCGGATAATAAAGAGATTGTGAAATTAACCCTTACCAATTTTGGTAACTTACTAAAAATAAACCTCAAGAAATATGTATCATACAAAAAATATGTAAATACACATAAATTAAAGTGTATTACACAATGAATACAATTATGGTCAGTAAAAACACCACACAGAAGGTAATAGGGGCAATATGGTATGAATCTCACGAGAGTAAGGTGTGAGATGAAAACCCCTTACCTTGTGTCCGACATGACCCATTGGTTCTTTAACATCCTGAATAATAAACTAAAGTTAATTTATACTTGATTAAGAACTTTTTTCAAGTATATTGTTCCTTTTATATCACTTATTACCATGTTATAAACATTATGTAATCATTTAAGTTAATAATGTTCATTTTGTCAATATTTGGCACTTGAGTCAAAAATGAACACCTTATAGTTACATGTTGTTCACATGGGTAAAAGATCATTATATAAAGAATGATATTCATGATTTAGATATCAAATATATCATATTTATCATAAATATATATGTATTAATAATAGTACATATCATTTTGGTGTAATAATGAAATGTACCGTTCATGGAGACGGTAAGCCGTACATACGCATGAACGCTACATTCATCACTATTTCTTATTTTAAAGGAATTAAAACATAATGATACAAATTTATATTATAATTACAGTATAATATCGTATATATAATATCATTAATTCAATTCTTTATACATCCCACATATGGTATTAACGAGTCATTTCCCTTTGAGGGGGTGGTAGTCCGCACTTCCTCAAATGAAATTATCGCATTTAATCATAATGAAAAGCATTAAAGTATGTTCTAAAAGAAAAATAAAGAAGCATGAAAAAACCAAAAACATAACATATATCATATAAAAACATAGTTCTATCTTAATGGCCACCATGACAGGCGGTATAGTTAATTGAACAATCATCGTTTCGTGAGACATTTGTTTTCCATCCACAGAAACATTATGTTCTTCACCCATTAGATTGAGGTGTGTCTACCTGTAATTCAAATATATCTCATAAAAACATCCTATTATATTGAGTATACAGGTTTTGTTATAATAGAATGTAATAAAAAGAGTTTAGGGGTTGGAGAAGTAAAATAAAAGAAATGAAATTAAGAGAAATTGTTACCATTAATTTGGGTAACTTTATTTGGTTTGAACCAAAAGGACTCCTTGAAGTGCCGTATGAAAAAGGTAAGGCTTCTAGGAGGAGTATAGGGATGTAGGGAGCTTAATTTGGCAGAGTTTTGATGAGACTAAAGGCCTGAGATGTGTGAGGAATTGGTTAGAATTGGTCTCCTTTTATAAGGGGGAGGAGGGGCTCTTTAAGAAGGTGTGAATATATTATTTTATTATATAAGGATATTCGGTTTCTAAATGTCCAAAAATCATTAGTGTCTAAGATAAGTTGACTCATGGTCAGAATAATACCATCCAATAATAATTGGACATTTTTTTGATATTATTTTAATATTTAAAATGTAATTTATTTAAATCATTTATTAATGAGGTAAATACTACTTTATTATATTGTCCTTATTAATTTAATTTATTCGATGTCTAAAAATTATAAAAAAAATACCATGACGTAGGAAATAATTTTATCTTTCCAATTAATATTTATAGTCAAAAATATTACTAATATAACACCATATAATAATTAATTTCTAAAAGGTTTTTGTTTTTTTCAATTTTGCCTTTATATTAAATTAATTATTATAAAGTGTCATTATCATTCATAAGTGGCTCCATGTGGTCCCCAAATCGACCCAAAGATGCCTATGGTCAGCCATTACTCATCAAATAAGGCTAGGTCATGTGCTAAGGTAATTTTTAATTATTACAATATTCTTTTTACCTTGATTTGCTCTATTTACCTTTAACAGCGGTAAATAATAGTAAAAAATTACTATTCACCAAAAAAAAAATTTATCTTATTGAACCAAACATCACTACATAAAAATAACTATGTCTCTTGGATTTCCCAAATTCAACTCACAGAAGCGGTAAAATTATGTTTTATGTGAATTTTCAAATTCTCCTAGGTGGTGGGTAAAAGACAGTGAAAAGTTCAATAAATTTTTTATATATTTATAATTATTTTAAACTGACTCCAATGAATTAAAATAAAATTATATAAGTATTATGTATCTATTTTAACATAAATTAATTTAAATAAAATAAATAATTATTTAAATGACAAGAAATCGGTTTTAACCAATAACTCAGTGTTTTTCAGTATTCATGAAAAATTAATGTTTCTCCGAAAAATAGCATAAATTAGGTCTAAGATATATTTGATATTATGAATTCAAAAATAATGTCTATTTTACCAAATTAAATACATATAAGTTGCATTAATTAATTTAAAAATTTATTCCTGTTGTAAAAAACAGATAGAGTGTTTTTATGAAATAATAACAATCAAAAGATTGACACTTGTTTAAATCTACATTAAATGAGAAATTATGTCCAATGACCAACATTGTATTAAATGGTAAAAATATATTCTAAATATATCTTCAAACAATTATAATTTATAATTTATCACTATTAATTATTTCGATTAAAAAAGTTGTTTTTAATTAAAATATCGTAATTTTCACTATTCATCAGAATATGAAAGTTATCCGAAAAGCACCAAAATTTCATCCTAATATAATTTTGATATTCTGAATCCATAAATGAAGTCCATTTTGAATGGTAAAATTTATAAAATTTATAAAATTGGATATTTCTATTCATAACGGCTAGTTTGATTGGTTGTGGTGTGTTATAACTCGAAGTTGCGTACAACACACGCTACTGTATTATTCAATATGAAGCGTACCGTGGAAGCTTGGCATGTTACATTCTCCCCTCCTTCAATAAATTGTGTGTTTGCAATTTGTAATAGTTCTTCAAAATTAAAAGGTTGAAAATAGAAAATATATTTGTGGGAAAACCCACATCGGAAATTTAGTTAATAAAATTTAGTTTTAAAAAGAGGAAAAGATAAATGAAAGGGTCACCACAAAATAATGATCTCGATTAGGAGAACATTGGTGGATATTAGAGACAAGTAATTGGAGAAAAAACAAAAATATTTTTACGGATTGATTGAGGTCAACAATCACAAACAATTGTGAAATTGTGGGCCTCAACACCACCAATCTATGATGATTTAAAATACCATCGGTTCAACAAAACTTAAGGTATTAGGATAACATGTTTTTGTTTTTAAGATCCCTTCCCAAAAGTTTAATAATTAATTCATACATAAAATAAGAGTAAATATATATATATATATGTATATATATACTTTACAATTAGAGTTTCATCCTTCAACTAATTCCTACTACAAAATCGTCTTTAACTCTAAAAGATTTAATATATATATATATATATATATATATTCTATTTATCCTAATTGTATACGGTTCCAAAAATAATGAATTTATAATTCACATTTCAGACCCTTTAAAAAAACTACATTATTCAATCCAGGATATCATAGGGGGCATGTGGTAGGTGATACACCCTTGTCGCCTTTCGGTTGTGGGTTCAAGTCTTCTGGCCTTGCCGAACGTGACAGGTTAACGACTGACCTCCAGGTTGTACTTTTTATGGAAATACAGAAATAATACCAAACTATACTTTTCCAATATACTTATTCCCAGACTCACAGTCCAAAATTCATAAGTTTGGTCAACACAAAAATGATCCTCTTTTTTCACGTAATAACATGTGAACACATTCATCATGTATTCTTCTAAAATATGGTAACACCCTAAATTGCCATAAAAATTTATTGATTATATTCAGGCTCCATTATTCTTTAAATAATATTAGATATATTTCTTATATCCGAAAACTTTTCATATTCCAACAATGATGAAATAAAAAACCCATTAATCGGTTCCAAGGTAGTCAAAAATATCAAATATAATTTATCGAAATAAACCATCTCTTATTCCAAAATTACTACCTTAGTATCAAGACCATATTATGGATTACCTTTACTTCAACCATGAATTTTCAAAAAAATAAGTTTAACTTGCTGTTGAGTCACTTTTCATAGTACCATATAATCTCAAATCCTCAATGAAATAGTACCGATGTACAATCCTTATTTATCTCCTTATATCATATAACCAGTACATAGTTGATACAACACTCAAATGAAATAATTATTTACTAACAACATAAGAACACTAGTCATTCCTCTTCATTTGTGGTAGTAACATAAAATTATTATTATCTAATACCAACATTTGGTTTTTACTCTAATTATTTGGACATTGGTTTTCATAGTGTCCCAACTCCATGAAGATGAAGAATTGTACATTTGAAAACATTTTCTTACCCTTGCAATCAAGTACATGGTGTCCTTTTTCTCCACAAATATAAAAAACTCTCAATCCCTTCACGAATTTACCAAGATTATTCATTCCACATTTATCACATATTGGAAAATCATTCTTTCCCTAATTCCCTTTATTCATATTTCTTTCTACCATACTTTTCGTCTCTAGATTCACTTTAATGCCATAGGATTCAGAGAGTTCTTTAGTGATATTTTGATACTATTTATTCATTTAAGGATAATATATGGGAGTCTTTTTCCTTTCTAAATGTTGTCTTAATATAATGAATGGTATGACCCTTATTACACTTTAGATCATACGTATTGCTGGATTTCTCATTCCTTCTACTGGGCGCCATTTCTAAACAATGGAATACACTAAGTCAGTTTATGAATCACAATTCATAATTCCAAATATGTAAAATTCCTAACATATATTGAATAGTTTATGGATATAATCCATAATGAAAAAAATGTTTTATTTGAGGAGGTATATAATCATAAACCCTTCATAGCGGTTTGTAACGAAAATGAGAATTATCTTAAGCATATCTCCAGTGAGTTTCATAACCAAAAGTGCAGCAAGGCCCGTTGTCATGCACCGAGTCTCGTTCGAGTCTAGATCAATGTGGTGTTTTCGGGTTTAACCCCTATGTAAATCTATGCCAGAGCTACCTCTACCTGCTTGTATCCAGACAAGGATGTATTACTTGAAAAACTCACAGAATCTCTACAATACCGAAATTCTAGGATGTTCTTCTATAATATTCCTCAAATTTTATCTTAGGGTAATTTGTTTCAATCAGAGTTTATCTCAATCTAATTTCAAAGGCTACTGCTAAACTTCCTATGATACCTACTGTAACACCCCGACCCCAGTTACCCAGAGTTGGTGAATTATTTTAATAAATTGGTATGATTAAAAGGAATCAAGTCCCTAAGGACCGATCAGTTTAGCAGTCTTGGAAAATAGATTACATACATGAATGTTACATTAAACATCATAACATTCAAAACAAGATATATAATCATTTATGAACGACATTATTCCCTTGTCTTAACCCGGAATATCAATCACAATACAATTCTTGGAATCCTGGGAAAAATAAAACATAGAAAGGGGTGAGCTCTGGTGCTCAGTAAGAATAATAATATAGAAAAAACATTCATAAATAAGCATAAACATTTAAGGAAATGTACAACTAAAATAAAAGAATTTTAAACTTGAACTTTAGCATAATATGGCAGAAATAAAATAAAATAATGTCATTTACTTATTCACATGGACATTATACTAGTCGAATAGTCACATGAAATATCACTAACCACTATCATAATGATGAAATTCATAATTTTGAACTTTATTATCTTTGTCAAGGCCTCATGACATGACCTATGGGATAACTGTAACTGGATCCCAACCTGGAGTGCCTCTAATTACTGGACACCAACCCGGAGTGCCTCCAATAACCGGACACCAACCCGGAATGTCTCTAATAACTGGATACCAACTCGGAGTGCCTCTAATAACCGAACAACATCCCAGAGGGTCTGCTGTAACCGGACCCCAACCGGGAACATACTAGTCCAACACATTAATCTTAAGAAGAGGATGAAATATAACATAAACAATCATATTAAAACTAGCATACAAAATGTCAATACATTACCCATAAACCATGAATGGTATGAGAATAACACATCCATAATCAAACATATCACAGAACCTTCAACACAATATGGAATATTGTTATCATGATAAATCAACTTCAAAGAAAGTTTAAAATCTATTAAAGGATCTTGACATGGATGAAAATGATTTGTAAAAGTCTTTGATAGAAATACACCTTTTAATGAAAAACATTTAAAAGTCACACAATTTATAAAAGAAGTCATTTAAATACATTTTTGAATCAAAGTGTCCCATAACACTTTGAAACTTATGAATGGAATTAAAATTTTTAAAACATTCATTCCCTTATAAATAAATCCTTAAAAATCATTTTGAAATCATGGATATTAATGAGAATGATTTAGAAGAATAAATATTCAAAAAATTTAAAATGATGTTTTAGTAAAAATTACCTAAAAAATAATCCCTTTGAAAACACTTTTATGAAACATGGACATGGCTAATAAATATTTCCTTGTATATATTTATGTAAAAACAACCTCGGATAATAAAGTGACTGTGAAATTAACCCTTACCAAAATTGGTAACTTATGAAACATACACCCCATGAAAGAGGTATCATAACATTAATATGTAAATACACATAAATTAAAGTGTATTACACAATGAATACAATTATGGGCAGTACATACACGAAAAAAAAGTTAATAGTGGCAATATGGCATTAATCTCACGGGAATAAGGAGTGACATAAAAACCCTCTTTCCATGTGTCTGACATGACTCGTTCATTCTTTAACATCCTGAATGATAAACTAAAGATAATTTCTACTGGATTAAGAAACTTTTTCAAGTTTATTATTACTTTTATATCAAATATTACCATGTTATAAACATTATGTAATAATTTACGTTAATAACATTCGTTTTTTCAATATTTGGCACTTGAGTTAAAAATTATCACCTTATAGTTACAAATTGTTCACATCGTCAAAATATAATTATATAAAAAAGATATTCATAATATAGATATCATATATATCATATGTATCATATATATACATGTATTAATAATAGTACATATCATTTTGGGGTAAGAATGAAATGTACCGTTTACGGAGACGGTAAGTCGTACGTACACATGAAAGCTACATTCATCTCTATCTATTATTTTAATGGACATAAAACATAATGATACATAGGTATATTATAATTACAGTATAATATCATATATAATATCATTACATTCATCCTTTACACGTCCCACATATGTTATTAAAGAGTCATATCACTTTGAGTGAGCGGTAGTCCACACTTCCTCAAATGAAATTATCGCATTTACTCATAATGGAAACCATTAAGGTATGCAATAAAAGAAAAATACATAAGCATGAAGAATAAAAAAACATAATATATATCATATATAAACACTGTTCCATCATAAGGGCCACCATGAGAGGCGGTATGAGATAATTGAACAATCGTCATTTCGTGAGGTGTTAGTTTTCCTTCCGCAGAAACATTATGTTCTTCACCCATTAGATGGAGGTGGGTGTAAGTGTAATTCAAATATATAACATAAAAAAATACTGGTATATTGTGTACAATTCGGTTTTTATAAAATAAAGTAATAAAAAGAGTTTAGGGGTTGGAGAAGTAAAATAAAAGAAAAGAAATTAAGTGAAATTATTACCTTTAATTTGGGTAACTTACATTGGTTTGAACCAAAAGGACTCCTTGAAGTTCCTTCTTCCTAAGGCATGGCTTCTATGAGGAGAATAGGAGTGTATGGGGCTTAATTTGGCAGAGTTTGGATGTTCCTAAAGTCTTGAGATGTGTGAGTAATTGGTTAAAAGTGGCCTCCTTTTATAAGGGGGAGGAGGGGCTCTTTAAGAATGTGTGAAAATATTAGTTTATTATATAATGATATTCGTTTTATAAAAGTTAAAAAATAATTAGTGTCGAAGATAAGATGACTCATGGTCAAAATAAAATCATTCAATAATAATTGGACATATTTTGGATATAATTTTAATATTTATAATGTAATTTATTTAAATCATTTATTAATGAGTTAAATAATACATCATTATATTGTCCATACTAATTTAATTCATTCGATGTCTAAAAATTATAAAACAAATACCATGATGTAAGAAATATTTTTACCTTTCCAATTAATATTTATAGTCAAAAATATTACTTATATAACACCATATAAAAATTAATTACTAAAAGGTTTTTGTTTTTGTCAATTTTTCCTTTACATTAAATTAATTAATCTGAAGTGTCATTATCATTCATAAGTGGCTCCATGGGGTCCGAAAATCGACCCAAAGATGACCATGGTCGGAAATTACTCATAAAATATGTTTAAAACATGTGTTAAGATAATTTTGAATTATTACAATATTCTTTTTACATTGAATTACCCTATTTATCTTTAACCACGGTAAATAAAAGTAAAAAGTTACTTTTCACAAAAAAATATTTTTTATCTTATTGAATCACATTTTACTCTTTGATATTACCCGTGTGTCTTGGAGTTTCAGAATTCAACTCACAGAAGCGGTAAAATTACGTTTTATGTAAATTTTCAAATTCTCCTAGGAGGTCGGTAAAATAAAGTGAAAGTTCAATAAATTTTTTTTTATCTAAAATTATTATAAACTGACTCCAATGAATTACAATGAACATATATTAGTATTATGTATATATTTTGACATAAATTAATTTAAATAAAATAAATAAATATTTAAATAAAAAATCGCTTTTAACCAATAACTCAGTGTTTTTTACTATTCATGAAAAAATGATGATTCTCAGAAAAATACCAAAAATTCGGAATAAGTTATATTTTATATTATGAATTAAAAAATGGTTCCTATTTTAGAAAATTAAAAACATATAAGTTTCATTAATTAATTTAAAAATTCATTCCCTTTGTCAAAACAAATAGCATGTTTTTAAGAAATAATAACTTTCAGAAGATTGACACTTGTTTATGTCTGGTTTAAATGTGAAATTATGTCCATTGACCAAAATTGTATTAAATGGTAAAAATCTATTCTAAATATACCTTCAAACCATTCATATTCATAATTTATCACTATTAATTATTTCGATTAAAATTTTATTTTTAATTAAAATTTAGTAATTTTCACTATTCATTAAAATATGATAGTTATCCGAAAAGCCCCAAAATTTCACCCTAAGCTAATTTCGATATTCCGAATCCAAAAATGAAGTCCATTTTGAATGATAAAATTTATAAAACTTCATAAAGTGGGTATTACTATTCATAACGGCTAGTTTGATTGGTTGTGGTGTGTTATAACTCGAAGTTGCGTACAAAACACGCTACTGTATTATTCAAAGTTAAGCGTACCGTGAATGTTTGGGGTGTTTCAATAAATAAAATTAATTCCATTAAGAAATTAAAATATTCTTCCATAAATAATAAAAATTCATAAAATTATCCCATTATATGGAAATAATAACTTCAAATGGTATAAAACTAGCTTTATTTTACAATAGTGATTGGAAACTAATAGACTAACCTTCCATGGATAATGGAAAATAATAGACTAAAATGTTTTAATAGACAACACTATATAATCATGAATATTATCATAATAATATCCAAAACTATAACAACAACCAAAGATAAAGAAAAAACAAAAAATGCGTACTATGAGAGGCGCATCACATTAACCATAATGAACAATCACCGATTGATTAATCTGGATTGAGTGGAGATCTCTAAATTAATCTAGGGAAAAATATTGATAATGATATGATGGATTCATGGTCAAATAAAAATATAATCACTTTTACAGAGCCCAAAATATGTAAGTCATCATATTTACAAAAAATGTAATCCCATTTAATTTCTTGGATTCAACTAATTATGAAATCACTAGAAAAACAAGCTTTTTTAATAGAAAAATTATTTTTTCTATTACATAATGTGAATTAAAAATAAAAGGTGTGTAGAATATTCAAATCATAAAATATATCCATATAATATAATTGGACGCAAATAAATTGTGTATAAACCCTTTACATGATGTGTAATCACCACAAAAATTTAAAATTACCCAGTTCATAATAGTAAAACACAAAAAAAACTAGATAATATCATTGAAAATGGGTAGAAACTCAAAAAATTACTAAATTTTTTTTACACATAATCCATTTTTCATGAAGTCAAAATTCCCAGAAAATTAGGATATTTTCCCATATCCATCCCCATAAAGACTACAAAAAAATCCAAATAAGAAAAATAATCAAAGGAAAAACATTTGAGTAACTTAATCATTTATTAGAATATTAAAATTTCCCAATAATAATATCATTCTTCCCCCATAATGGCCTCAGATTATTTGAATCCCAATAAGTGAAGGCCACTGAGTCTTTATCAAAAAATAAATATGTCATTTCTTCCATGTATCCCTTCTAAACAACAAGAGTACATGGACCATTGGAATTTTTTACTATGCGTTATATTCTATCAATGATCTAGAATATATAGTGGATGCTCAACTATAGTGGTGTCGTGTGGAAGATCAACATCCTCCTATTTGATCACAGGGTAAGGATCTCATGTATACCTCATAAACCAGGAAACATTAAAAATATCAAGGATGGAATTAAAATGTGATAGAATGTTAAAATATTAAGACACCATCCATGGTTTTCTAGAGATCATTAAGCGGTTCAAAATCACTTGTTCCAACATCCTCTACATAGCCAACTGAACATGTTCTATGTCAGGATTAACTCTAAGAATGACCTAATAATGAACCTCAATCTCCAACATCCAATTATAATGGTACACCTAAGATTTACAATGCCTATATTACATTATTTGTCTTTTATGTATCAATACATCCATCATTGTCATATTCTAGAAAAGAATCAGTCCAATAAAGTTCTACACTATCAAAAATTTATAGAAAAAGGGATATCTACATGGAATCTCATACAAAGGCACAAAAGGATAATTGTTAATTGAAACCTGATATATATTTTTGTATGAAAAATCTATTTGTGGGAAAAATTTACCCAAGATCTTATCAAATGAATCTCATAAACATGAAAAAAATTCCTCAAGTACAAAGACATTCGTCTCTCTCTTTACATCTATCTGTGCATTATATGTTCTGTTCCATATAACCTGTGAACCTGTCGCCTCCTACATACCTTTATAGATCTCATATAACACCATTTGGACCTTATAAAAATCATTATAAATAGAACCTGATAATTTTACACAATATATCACAAATAAAATCCCAAAATATGTTCTACCTTTCTCATATCCATGATAGGGGGAATTCACAGATTTCATGTGTTTATCACTGATCCCTCAGATCTCATCCTTTAAACATGGATTCAATATAAATCCACAATAAATAAATTGAAATATCAGCCTATTTTCATTCAAGAATGAGTATGTATTTATAATTTTTTTTAAGTATTTAGTGTTCCTCCATGATTTTTGATAGCAGATATACTAATATATAAAAAACTATGAAATTGAAATCCCAATCCCCAACATTAAATAATGATGTTTCATAGTATGATACATCTTTTTATCCATAGGGTGAATGGGCGTGAAATAACAGTGTCCACATACCAGTAAATCCTTCCATAGGTAAAGTATATAACCAAACTACTATTAGAGTAGAATGAACTATTGGTTACCAGAGACTACCCACCCATGGTCTCCACACCATAATGGTTTTTGGGCAATCATTGTTGCTCGATGATTGACACCTTCTCAAGGAAAAATATCTCATTTAAATATGATTCAACATCATCAATTATAAAAATTCCTTTCCACCATCCGCTTACATTCCCAATATAATATCACAATAAAATCTTCCTAGAAACCACTTATCAATTTATTCCTTCTTGGCTTCTGTTGCTGACATTCTCCTCAACTCATCGGCAACTACATTTAAATTTTTAGGACAATAGGAAATTTCATAATAAAAATATTTAATATACTCTATATAGTGTATCTGTCATAAATTTATATCCCATTGATCAATTACATATCCAGGCTCTTATAATTTTAATACACTATATACAATTCCTCAAAGAGAGAGTAATGCCACATTATGAGTGCATTGATAACCAATTAAAAATCAAGATAAGTAGTTGTGTAGATCTTCTCATGAGGGTATAACTAATGTGAGCCATTGGCCACCATATGATTCCCACTAATTAAGTGATTCCCAAAACATTATGATATATTCAACTAAATTCCAATAATGAATTATTTTTCATGAAAGTGAATTTATTAAAATACATTATTTAATGAAATTCCATTAGTACCCATAACCTCAAATATAAAAGATAAACTACACCTAATTATTTACACTAAATTATCCTTTCTTTATTGGTAATTTTCTTTAAGATTCTCTTATATACATTTCTATCCACATTATAGAGTATAATTTATTCCAAAAATATTATCCCAAGATCAATAAACTGGACAAACAATGGAATTGTGTCAAATAACTGTTTACCACCTTAATGGATCGCCTTAGTTTCTACACTTCTATAACATAAATAAATATACTATTTTTATCATAAAAAACATCATTATCCATAATATTCTTAAAAATTATTACGGTTACTAAAAACCCAACATTCACATTAACATCCCATAATGATAAAGGGTTAATTGACTATATGATATGACTCATGTCAATAAGTTGAATCTTTCTTTTTTTGTGCCTACCTTATTATAATTCCACTGTAAAGCATGCTTGTCCTATTGTAGGGATCTTTATGAGTGAACATTAGGGAAGATTCCCATGATGACTATGGAGGAGGACAAATCAAATTTTTGAGAACAACTATTGGACTACGGGGATAATAATTAGATAAATTACACATTTAGGTAAGTGGGTGGGCCCTAGGGTGGGGTCCCTGTGTCTGCGTGGAAACATGTGGTACCTAAATAAGTAGGACCTGAAAACCATAATAAGGTAGGGTGTTTTTACTAGTAGTGGGGCATAGTTTTCACATTTTTTATTAGCAGTGGTACCCAACCTTATGTGTGCTGCCCATATTGTGTTTCCAAGTAGGGTCCACAATAAAATTTTTGTTCACTAATGCTGGGTGAATTTAAGCCCCCAAAATTTTAAATTGTTAAATGACTAAATGATTTGGCTAATTTCATGAAGGTGCAACATTATTTTCACAAGCCACCCTGATTAGAACTCCACATTTTTTAATTATTGGTAGGGATTAGTGATTAGGATGGTTGAACTTTTTTTATTTTTTACAGGATGTGTGATAGTGATGAAATTTCAAATTGGAAAGACTATGTGTAGGTCGGTGGGGACCTTCATAAGTCATATGGCATGTTTAGGCATAGGGTGGGGTCCAAGGCGGGGACTATGTTTCATCAATGATATTGGTAGTACCTGGAAGGCCAGGACCCGACGACCCTATTTTGTTTGGGTATCTATGCTGTTAGTAGATCCCAGTTATTATATAAACAATATTTTCGAAAAAAAATTATAAATGAATGAACCATTAGGTAATAAGTACAACTTACCACCTCCACGTACTGATACAATTCATTTTTCAGAACTATTTTTTATTCAGGGGTATTATAAAGTGAATAATGTTTATGTGTGATAAAAATGTCATACTTATACTTCTTAAATTATAATATCTAATCTACATACTTACCATGCATTCTTTTGGTAAATTATAATGTCATTCTTTCTAATGTATAGACCACCTCCTCTACAAAGAGATGTGTTTAGCATTTCATTTATTTTTAAGTTAGATGGTAGTTATGATTAATTTGATTAATATATATGATATATATTTCATAATAATTATCCTATAAATGTTAATTAATAGTTATCAATATATATTTTAGATAATCAAAAAATGAAAACATCATTCAAGATTACATATGACTAGGCGTCTCCATGATTGATGTAATTCATTTTAAATATCTTATTTAATTTCTCATTATAAATATCTTTATAATGAATATATATATATATATATATATTAAATATTTCATAATTGGATGGGAGTTATGGGTCGAAGAGGAATGTAATGTAACCAGAACTATAGAACTAGAATGCACAGGAAAAATGATACATTTAACACAAAGATGTGGTGATTTTAATAAGGAATTATTGAATAATGTTTGTGTTAAAATGGTATAAAATGATTTTATATGACATTATTATATTAAAATGGATTAACTATATAATATTAATACATTTTAATTAATTATAAATTAGGTTAGAGTTATTTATATGATTGGAAAACTCATGGTACAAGTTTTACATTACAATCTCATTATCTGTCATGATTATTTATGATTAAGTTATAATTTTGAAAATATTATCATCAAAATATCACAAAACATATGAATTACCCACTAAATTTTTTATATCATAATAATACAATTTTTCCATTCATTTTACCTTATAAAATATAAAAATAATTCCTCTAGGAATAATATTTTTTTTTACTAAATAGTATTTTAAAATTATAATAGGATATTTTTTAATAAAATAATTTCATTTATAAATAATAATTTTTTCAATGATTTAACTAAAATGAGTATAATATATTTCTTAATAAATTTATAATGATATTTGTCTGGTATTTTTAATCATCAAGGACAATATCTCATGATAACACTTGTGATTTACTCAGGATATTATCTAAGGAGACAATCGTTATTATTTCAATAAATGGTTTTGGTTTATGATGAAAATATTTTTATGAAACCCATCTCTCTTCCATGAGTTATACAACGATGAAATGCTAATAAAACCACTTATTTTAATTGGTTCTGATATGATGAATTTATTATAATCATTTCATACACATATGTATGATTTTAATAATGTGACATGTGGGACCAATATATACCTTCAATTCAATATTTAATGATTGAAGTAATATTCACTAAATGCATAGAGAATGTGTAGGAATAGAAAACATCACGTTATACTATCCAAATTAATGGTCTTTCATAAAAACCATGAATTCTATTATGTTTTGGGTAGTGAACTCATTTTCATATGATATTCTATTAAACAATTCATAACTATATAGGGATTTTTTTATAATTTTCTTTATTCCAAAATGCCATGTCTTATTTCATTGTTATTCTCACATGGATTATGTAATTTTATACCATTATGATACATGTGTTTTTAAAATCATGGATTTATGTCATAAATATTGATGATAACATTTCATATGTAGGGAATGGCTATCATATGTTAAGATCAAATTCATAAGTAATTAATCCATTATTACTACCATTTTTAAACTTATTATTCAGATGATCTCACACTTTTTAATATTATTCCATTCCAAAATTAGTGGAAAAAGGTATTTATTATGATTTTTCGAATATGGAAACTAGTTATAAGGGAATTAGTTGGAGGAAATAAAGAAATTTTATGAACCAATTATATCTTTTTCCATTATTTCAATGATACTCTACCTAATTTTTTTATCACTTATATTTATGATTTATTAATTATGTTCCTCTATTATTATTTTGTATCTATGTATGGGATATAAAGGTCATTGTGGTTGGAATTAATGAAATTATTATTTTTTATTCAGAAATTATTAGGAGAAACTTGAGTAATAACCAAAGAGATAAGACATTATATAGGATAAAATACCAATGATTTTGTAATGATCTTGAATGTTCCTGGTTAAAATAAGGGATTAGAAGAATAATGTGTCATGATTTAGACAAATGATAAACTATTTTCAATGATTATGTGGTTTGTGAGCCTGATAGTTGTTTCTCAAATTATGTTAGGTGGTTTTCTTTAACACCATGAACCTTATGTAATCATTTTAATGTTAAATGTAAAGGAAACTGAAATGATTGTACTCTTGAATAACAAAATGTTATAGGACCTAGAATGATAAATCGTATTTATGAGAGAAATTTTTTTTTCCTGATTTGAATAATATTGATATTCTAAATATTCTAATGAGGTAACAATATTCTATTGAGTACTTTGTGAGAATACAACCACCTTTAATTAGTCTGTCCACAAATTTACTAATCATTATGAAATGTATAAATACCATTGAAATGATATTTTACAATATTTAGTGTTTAGAATATGAGAATGTTATTTTGGTTGTTTATCATTTTGAAAGAAACCCAGAGTAGTTGTTAACTCATATATAAAAGTAGATAATTAAAATATATTGAATCTATGTTGTGTGATGATTTTATATGTATATTTTTTTAACAATTCCTTTCATTGTTTTCTTCTTCCAATAAAGGATAAAAAATTCCTTGACATAAAGAAAAATGATGACAATTCATCATGTAAATTTGAGGAATATTTAATATGACTTTTGAGGTACACATTTGGTATTATAATCAAACATTAATGTAAGGTTGAATTTTTTTTAGAAATTTAAAACCAAGATTTTGAATGGTGTTATGCACAAGGGACAACGTTAGCTTTGATAAAATTATTTTTTCTACTGCTAATACTGAGAAAAATGTCAGGGTTAACCAAAAAATCATATGGTTTTTTATGAAAACAAAATTTAAAGTCATATAAATTTGTAAAAAATACAAGAATAGAAGATGATTATATTTTTATTATGCACAATTTCTGGAAAGATACAAGGGGGAAATTTTCTTTATAGAACAATAAAATGTTTCAAATGTGAAAAAGAAGATAATAGGGAAATTGAACACAAAATATATTATTGGAAGTTAGCTAATTATGAGAATAGATATAAAGATACACATAATGGACCACCCACACTCTAGGGTTTTTAATTCATCGAGTATGGGTATTATTCTATCTAGTTCCAATATAATAAGGTTCATGACAAAGGTCAACATAGAGAAAATATTGATCTAGGATATAATGGAACATCAAGTGCGATCATTATTTTATATGAAGGATACTATATTGACATTGTGAATTGTACACTAACCATACACTCAAGAACTACTAATGTCTTATTAAATTCTATATATACCAACTCATTTATATAAAAATTTCATTCTATGGGTATTGCAGTAGCACATAAAAAAAATTAGGTATTTAGTTAGTAGTATATGATTCCAATTATTTGATGATAACATCTAATGTACATGGTACTCCTCTAGTTGAATTTTGAAGGAAGGTGTTTCCTCAAAATATTACCATTCTTTATTCAGTACAAATTTATATTAATTTGTGAATAGAATATATTTATTTATAAAAATAACACATCAATTATTAAGGAAATGAATTCATGTCTGATATTATAAATGATATTATTATCTCCAATCATTACAATGAAAAATTGAACACCATATTGAAATTACCGCAATCATTTTATGATTTATTTGGTAAAAATAAATTCCAATGTTATACCATTTTTAAAGGAGTAGATTAATTTATTTATATAGTAGTAACGTGTTCTTCCACTGAATCGTGATGTTATGTTTTAAATAAAACTTATACATGGTGAAAAAAATTGTCTAAGACATAATATTGATTGACATCGATTGAGTTTCAATAATTAAAGAAGAAAATCAAAGAGTATCATAAAAATGAAATCATTCCACCATGTGGATCACCTTAGGGGGAACATAATCCTATTTTAAGGTCAAATATAATTCAATATGACTCTAGGTGGATTATTGGGACTTAACAAGATCAATATAAATAAAATTCATCCTCTACCCTATATTGATTAATTGTTTGATCAACTTCATAGAGATAAATACATTAACAATTATGTTGTTCATTATGGATATCATTAAATGTGGATTGAGATGTAATACATACAAATATATTTATTCCATATATATTTAGAATATTGTATGTTTAATGTGATTTCATTTAGTCTGAATAATTCCCCTATGTCTTCATTTATAGGATGAATAAAGTTTATATAGACTACCATAATCTGTTTATCTCAGTATTTATCAATGATATTATTATTTACTCAAAGAGTAGTGATTAAAATAAAAATCATTTTAGAGTTGTGATAAAGACACCATGGAATGAGATGATTTATGAAAAATTTACAATGCTTGAATTTATTCATTTTAATGTTTCATTATTGATTCATATGATTTCATGTATATATTTCTTGAACCATCTATGATAAAAGAAATTGAAAAATGTCTAAAACCAACCATTATGATGAAGATTAATAGTTATAATTTTATGCATAAATTTTATCAGGGATTTGTGGATAAAATTTCATAGCTATCGAATATACTCCCTCTTTAAACTATTAAGGGATCCATGTTCTATTGGATAGATGAATGTGTAGAATGTATTAAGGAACTGTAGTGAAGGATATTCAATGCACCTATGTATACAATACCTAGCAGTGGATAAGTGTTTGTAATATATAGAGATGAATCAATTAAAGGACGTTGATTTACCCATATGAAAAATGATATAGTTAGAGCTAAAGCCACAAAAAAATGACGGTCCACAATAAAAATAAACCGACTCATGATTTAGACTATGCTGTGTTATTTTTTGAATTAATGATATTAATACATTGTCAATATAAGAAGATTGTGTTAAATATATACTTATCACAAAATATTAATGTATATTTTCATTCAAATGGAGCCTATAATTCACCAAAAAAGATGTTTGGGGTTAATTAAATATTATGACTACTAAATACATTACCACCCTGGGAATGTGAACATGGTGGAAGATTCACTATTTAAAAAGGATCAGGGTACTTTTTCAATAACGACGATCAAAAAATACACAATATTTATAAACATGGAAAGTGTGGATCTTTATTTCATTTTGGAAGGGGAGAAATCCTGTCAGTATCAAATGAGTGTTAAACCATCAATCCAAGTAAATATTAATAAGGTATAAAAGGATTATTTTGGGAAAAAATATCATCTGTAATGTTCTAGTGTTCCTCATATTTTCATGGAATTGTATGTTTTAAGAATCATTTTTTGTCCCTTTTGAACCAGATTTGAAGAGGGAGATAATGGAAAAATCTCATAGTTCTTCATCATCACATAATCATAGATATATTATGGTATGTAGTGATTTCAAAGAGAATATATATTTTTGTTGACATAAAGAGATATATTATAGATTTTTTATATTCTACTGTGAGGTTTTACTAACTTATGGACGATAGAATTATGTCTGATGGATGTTATAACAATTACCCATAAAAAATTGAAAATTGGAAGACATCACCATTGATATGGTCATTAGACTCCCCAAAATATATAAATGAAGAAATTAAATACATGATGTAGTCTATCATATTATAGTTAACAGAAAATACATATCCATCATAAATTATTTATCTATTAATCAACTTAATATGTTATACAGAATGTATGTCAACATATTTCATGGTGTACCGCAATCAATTGTATCTTTTTTTGGGACCTATGGTTCATCAAAAGTTTTTAGATATTTCATCAATAATAATTAGATATAAATATAAATTTCTAAACTTGTTATCACCCCCAAAAATATTGTCATAATGGTGGGTCATTCAAACTCTAGAATGCATTTTGAGTTTATTCTCAATGGATTTCAATGTTTAATGGGATCGACACCATACTTTTATAGATTTTATTATAATAGTAGTTCTCACACCAAAAATAGATCGATCCTTAAGAGGCACTCTATTTTAGGAAGTATACAACTATAATACACTAGAATTAAATTTTTTAAAAATATATCTTCTGGGACTTATACTAGATGATGAATTGATTGAGAATGTCAAATCCAGTCAATAAAAGGAAAGATTATCATAGAGTAGAAAAAATATTATTTGAAAACACGTTAGAAAGATATAAATATTGAATATAGTGACACAGATTACCAATAAATATCTCCATGAATGTTGGTGATGAAATACAAAAATAAGAGTAATTTATTCCATATGTATATTGGTTATTTTGATATTATTGATTTTATATAGATGGAAGCATATTTATTATTCTTAGAGGCAATGTTCTATTGAGTAAGACCAAACAAATGTCTTGTGTTTGGTTGGGAAAACCAAAATTTGAGGAATATATGTGTGAACATAATGATATTATGTGACAAAATTACCCTCATCTATTTGAAAAAATATTAACTAAAATTGATGGTAAAATTAATTTTAAGAGGGTTAAATGAAATACCCCATTTTTTATAAAATTTTTCTCAAATAATTTTATTTCTAATTGATAGCATGTGTTACATGAAACATCCATTATATACTAACAATGTACCATAATTGAATAATTATGTTTCTATAATCATAATAAATATATATTGTGGGGGTGTGTATAGATTTTAGAAAAAAAATTATTACAAAAATATGGTCTAAATATTTATAAAATGAATTTAGTGGTCACCAATTGATTTGAATTAAGAATAAGTATGTAAAGACCCGAAGCTTGACGTACATTGACATTACATTACATTTCCGGAATACTTAGTACAATACAAACACACACACACAAGGACCGTAATAGTTTAGTGTATTTGGAAACATGGAACGTAATCTTCTAATCGTGTTGAAAGATCTTCAATATCTCCCATAAAGATCTTCCCTTTTTTTTCCTAGAACCTTTCTTTATATCCTGGGGAAAAGTAAACATAAAAGGGTGAGCTCAAATTCTCAGTAAGGGTAAACAAAAGAAATATCAATCACATCGTATTCATAAGAACATAACATTTTGGAAATCTTAACCTGCAAAAGAGAGCATAATTTCATAACATGGGATAAATCATGGCAGTGAAATGTAATCACAATAATCATGACTTAAAACATGAAACTTTGTGGAATACACACATAATCATAGAGAATCATTTCTTGTTAGTCAAGACTCATTTCCAAGACTATCTTAGTGGACAAAGTCCCTTTCTGAATCGAGTAACCCTCGTTTCAGTCCTGTTTCACTGAACCGGTATAACCTACCGTTCCAGCCCTGTCTATCTCATGAGATATAAAATCATTACCCAATGCATTGGAGGGAGATATAGGTCCCACCCATCTTATAATGAATCATTTATTATGTGTGCCACATAATCATAAATCATACATCATCGCATAACACATGTAACAAAAATGGGATTCTTGAAATATCATGACATCATAGAACAAATCATATAAGGTAAATGACATAATAAAAATAATTCCCTCACAAAATAATCAAATCAATGTAATAATAGGGATAAAAACATAACCCTTTTATTATCTTATATGGAAAATAATTTTGATAAAATACTTGAACTCTATTCTTGAGGAAAATATCCTTTCTACTTAAAAAACACTTTTCCTTTCTTAACATGTCATACAATTTTAAACTAAAAGAAGTTGATTAAAAATAAACTTGAAAACTTTTAAAGGATTCTTCTTGGAAATAATGTTTTAAAAATCCATTCATGCCATATAAGGTAAAAAAACATTCTTCGTACTTTTGTCGGAAAAGTCAAAAAAAGTACCTCGTACGAAAAACGACAAAAGATTCCTTTCATATTCTTTATTAAAACTCACCGAAGGGTAAAATTGGATTTAAACAATTGTATTTGGATGGAAATAATATTACATATTGAGGAAACATGGATGTGGATGATAAAATACACCCCAGTAAATACCAAAGTATAAACAATCTCGGATAAAAATGAGATTGTGATATTTCCCTTACCTTAGGTCCGACTTCCTTTGTAAGTGTCCGAACCTCCTGTATAATTATTTAAATAATGTTATTGACTTATTCCAGAATCATATTCATTGTTATGATATCATATATGGTTCACTTATGACTTTATATTACCCGTTCTTTTGTAAATTCCATGTTAAAGTAGCTTTTTGGGTAAAATCGTCTCATTTGTCGTTCGTGTTTTTAACTTGTAATTATTCATGTGATTACTTAGATCATGATTACATAATTCCAGAATATAAAACATGATATATATATATATTCATAATATACATATATAATAAATCAGTAAATGGAAAGAAATACACCATTCATGGAGACGGTAGTCCGTACGTACGCATGAACGCTGTTTTCGTTTCCTTATTGAATTGAATGGAATTAAGTAGATGACATACATATAAATATAAATAATTCCAGTATCATTATTAGGTCATATATTTCATTAGTAATTATTATATATACTTTATAATCATTCATGAAAGGTTAATCATTGAGAATGAATCTCATCGCGTCGTGGAGACGGTAGTCCGTACGTACGCACGAGCGATGATATTATTTCCATAATTATTGAATTGAATTAGAGTGGATGATACAATATATCAGAATCAATATCACTTTATAATAGTCATATATGGTCATTATTTACACCATTATACTGATCCAAGTAAGGTGGTGGTGGAAAATAGATTACACCACGGCGTGGAGACGGTATTCCGTACGTACGCACGCACGGTGATTTCATTTTTCCGTAGGATGGATAGAAGGTGAATTAGGGTTGTTTCATATTTATAATAACATATCAGTATGTAAGTAATACTGATGTTATTACTTTATCATGAAACAACTAAATAAGATTAAGTTGAAGAAGAAAGAAATTGAAAAGATAGGTAATGGATATTACCTCTTCTTTGGAACGCCTCTTTGAATCCTCCACTTAGGGAACTAAGATTGGTCTTTGAAGAAGACCAGGACCTCTAGGATTATTATAGGGAAGTGGAGAAGGGATTTTGGCAGGGGTTGGCCGAGCTTGAGTGCTCAATTTGGTGTGAGGAGGAGGGGGAGGAGGTGTCCTTTTATAAGGGAGGAGAGGGGCACCTTAGGAATACCTCAAAATATTATTTTATATTAATGTCAAAATCGGTTTATAATGGTTCCAAAGGGTCTTATTTCGAATCTAAAGTGGGGATGGGTCGAAATACTATCAACCAATAGGATTTAGACAAGTTTAGGGTATTATTTTAACCTTATCAATTAGATTTAACTCTAAGTTAAATAATTTAACTCTTACCGTGTCTTTTTGTTTTCTTTCACTATATGGTTAATACACTTACTATAACATGCCAAAAGAAACCCAAATTGTTTATTATTAATATATATATATCCTTATCTAAGTCATTTGGCCAATCCTTATATTTTTAGGAATAAAATAACAATTAGTAATATAATATTTGATTTAAAAACTTTTTTGTGTCAATTTTGACACTATTTGATATATGATTTTTGTGAAAGTCATAACACAATTATATGTTCGAAACAAGTTGATTAAATCAACACTAATATATCATAGTAACCTAGAAAATTATTGTAATTCATTAAAAATCTCAAATTACATTTATTTTGGTGTTTATAACATCAATTATGTCAATATTTCATTAATAAGATAATTACTGCATCATCATTGTGTCATAAATAAATTAACTTATTTAATGTCTAAAATTTATAAATAAATAACAATTATCTAGGAAATCTTTTTAGCTTTCTAATTAATATTTATAGTCGAATTTATCTTATGTATATCCCCATATTAAAAATGGTTTACTTATTAAACTTTGATTTTAACTATTTTAACCCTTCTTTAAATAAATTAATAATAAATGTCCTAATCTAATCCAAGTGGGCCTAAATGATAATATTTTACACTTAAGGTTGTTTTTGGTCGAGATAAACTTGTCCAATAGAATTAGGACATGTGTTAGGGTAATATTAATATCATTCTTACCCTTAATTACCCTATTTACTTTTAACCGTGGTAAATAAAAGTAAAAAGTTACTATTCACCAAAAATTATTTTCATCTCATTGAACCACATTTTACTTACTGACATCAACCGTGTCTCTAGGATTTTTGAAATTCCATTCACAGAAGCGGTAAAATTAAGTTTTATGAAAAATTCAGTTTTTTAACTACCACTTAGTAGTTTCACTATTCATCAAAAATTGATGTTTTTCAGAACAATGCCAAAATTTCATCCTATGCTATATTTCATATTCCGAATTCAAAAATGAAGTCTATTTTACCAAATTCATAACATAGAAGTTGCATTAATTAATTTTATAATTAAATACCGTTGTTAAAACAAATAGCGTGTTTTTAAGAAACAATATCTATCAAAAGATTGACACTTGATTATGTATGGTTTAAATGTGAAATTAAAACCAATGACCAAAATTGTATTAAATTGTAAAAATATATTCTAAATATACTTTAAAACCAATAAAATTAATAATTTATCACTATTAATTATTTCCATTAAAAAAGTTGTTTTTAATTATAATTTTGTAATTTTCACTATTCATAAGAATATGAAAGTTATCCGAAAAATACCAAAATTTCACCTTAGGCTAAATTCGATACTCCGAATCCAAAAATGAAGTCCATTTTGAGAGCTAAAATTTCTAAAATTTAAAAAGTGGTTATTACTATTCATAACGGCTAGTTTTAATAATATTTTAATAGCATATCGTTGTTTCGTGAAACTCAGTATTGCGTACTACACACGCTATCGAGGAAGGTTGTGATTGCGTGTAATGCAAGGCAAGTCAAGGATGCGTGTTGTGAAAGCTCCTTTTGGTGTAGCGTACAACACAAGACATTAATGAAATTAAAAAGAATATTTTTCATAAAATCTCAGGGTGTTACATTCTACCCCCCTTAAAATGAATTTCGCCCTCGAAATTCGTCGGGGTTATAAATGGTTTACTATTCGAAAGTTTCTTTAATAGAAACCCACATCGTAAAAAGGAATACCCAAACCAATCTTTAAAAATGAAAGTATGAAACGTAAGGGTTACCCAAATAAACTAATCACTGGGTTTCCACATTGGTGAAAATATGGATATGGAAGAAAAATCTAACCATCATGTTCTGATGGAGAGTTTTTGAGAACATGGCTATGGAAAATCCAGCAATCACAAAGCCATAAATTTGTGACGATCTAAGGTACCATCTGATTCATCAGGTATAAGATCACTAGGACAACATTTTTTGTTTTCAATATCGTTTCCCTAAATTTAAAGAATTAGAATAAATACTTACTTTATTTTGGTACAATCTCACTGTTGTTTGTGCCTTTAACAATTTCCACTTCATCTCTTAAATAAATGAAGTTGAATTTGTTATTCGTGAAGTGTTAGCAGATCATGTGATAGAATGACGGGTCATTCCATCTGTCTCAAACAAAAGGTTAGAAAAAATTATATACATAAGTTGATCTATAGTGAGATTAATCATATATGGTTCCTAAAATGGACTTATACTTCATATATCATACTTCTTAATATAATAAAACTAGTTTCTACTAAACAGGGACTTCCTGTAGGCCAGTGGTAGGCGATAAAGGCCAGTCGCATTTCGGTTGTGGGTTTGATTCCCATAGCCTTGTCCGACGCGATGGGATGTCGCCCGTCCTGCAGGTTGTCCTTTTTCTAAAAAATAAACTTCTATCCTTAAACAATACTAACTTATGTTCAACATAATCCAGTCCAATCTTTAGGATTACCCATAATACTACAGTCCACTCTCATAATATAGTGAAAACAATTACCAGAGATTTAATACCATCTTTGATCCCCATATATCATAAGATATGTCTTGTTGGTCACATTCTAAACATTCAAAGTCCTTAATCATGTATTCTCTTGAATACCCATTGAACCTTAGTGAAAACATGAATGCAGTTAAACGTTAACACTTTCCACATACCAAAATCCTCAAAATTCTATATACTCAAACCATGATATCACTTAGTCCTTATATCAATCATGAGCTCATGAATACTGTCAAATATTTAATTTTCTCGTTTTCCCTTCATTATGCGCATATCATTCTTTTTCCAAAAATATCTAAATCACTTTCCATGGTTACTGATACCATAAAATTATTGAAAACCACAATAGACCAATACATAAATATTCCAATATTCCACGATACTATATACAACACTATTTTGGAATCCCATTACATAAACACTTAATCATTCCACCACATCATTATCATATTCAACATCACCAATAGTGATCGCATGTGACTTCCCTTTGTCCTTTTCCTTAAGTGGTTGCTCATGTTGATCATCACTAACCCTTGGATTAGGGCATTTATTAGCATAATGCCCCATTTCCTTGCACTTGAAGCATTGAAGTGTTGGTGGTGCGTTCTCTGCAGTGTTTGCTTTATTCACATCATTAGAAACCCTTTTTCCATTACATCGACACTCAGCTGCTCGATGACCTTCTTTTCCACACTTAAAACATTTTCTAGTCCCTTTAAGACAATACCCACCATGCTTCTTTCCACACTTTGTGCATAAGGAATCATTCATCTTCTTTTCACCATTATTCTGAGATTTCTCCTTGAACTCCATCTTTCGTTTCTTGTCAAAACCATGAGATGGATATGTAACACCAACTTCCATTTCTACCTTGATAGCACAATGCACAATTTCTTCATAGCTACTGAAGTCTCTTATAGCTAATGCCCTTCGAAGACTTGGTTTTAAGCCACTGAAAAATCGATCAACTTTACTTTCAGGTTGGACGATAATGCCAGATGCATACCTTGCAAGTCTTGTAAAATTTGCTTCATAGGTACCAAAAGATTCATCATCCCTTTGCTTCAGTTCAAGAAACTCTTTCTCCATCTTTGTTCGGAGAATACGAGGGAAGTACTTACTGAAAAACAGGTTCTTGAACTCGTCCCATTCCATGGAATCAATTTCATCTCTTTGCCTCGTATTCTTGATAAGATTCCACCATTGATCAGCTTCACCTTCCAAACGATATACTGCTAAGATGACTTTATCATGCTCAGAACATTGAAGAACTGAAAATATCTTTTTAGTGGTACTGATCCATTGTTCAGCAACAAGTGGATCGGAAGTCCCACTGAAAGAAGGTGGACGTTGCCTCATGAAAGACTCAATAGAATATTGTTCCCTTCTCTGCACATTTGGAAGTCCAGAATGATTCATAGCTTGTGTAAGTATAGAAATAAGATTTTACACTCCATCTCCCATAACATTTTTTTGTTCAGGAGGGAAATCATTGCATTGTCCATTGCATTGATCAACACAGTTCCTTCGGGTTCCAGCCATTGTCTAAAACCCAAAAATAATAGTGTGAGAGAAAAAATCATGCTAGGGAAAAAAACATTATAAAGGGGGAGTATCCTCAATATCTAACTTCTTAGGTTATATTCTATGATCGTTACCATAGTTATAGGATTGTATCTTATACGTATACTTATCCTTAGGGACATCCCTAGACATACCTTAGAAATATCTCTAGGGATCTCACTAACGTTCTCACATCCTAGTTTCCAAAGGTGGACTAAACCTTTCCTCTGATACCAACTATAAAGACCCGAAGCTTGAGGTACATTGACATTACATTACATTTCCGGAATACTTAGTACAATACAAACACACACACACAAGGACCGTAATAGTTTAGTGTCTTTGGAAACTTGGAACGTAATCTTCTAATCGTGGTGAAAGATCTTCAATATCTCCCATAAAGATATTCCCTTTTTTTCCTAAAACCATTCTTTATATCCTGGGGAAAAGTAAACATAAAATGGTGAGCTCAAATGCTCAGTAAGGGTAAAAAAAATATATATCAATCACATCGTATTCATAAGAACATAACATTTTGGAAATCTTAACCTGCAAAAGAGAGCATAATTTCATAACATGGGATAAATCATGGCAGTAAAATGTAATCACAATAATCATAACATAAAACATGAAACTTTGTGGCATACACACATAATCATAGAGAATCATTTTTTGTTAGTCAAGACTCATTTCCAAGACTATCTTAGTGGACAAAGTCCCTTTCTGAATCGAGTAACCCTCGTTTAAGTCCTGTTTCACTGAACCGGTATAACCTACCGTTCCAGCCCTATCTATCTCATGAGATATAAAATCTTTAACCAATGCATTGGAGGGAGATATAGGTCCCACCCATCTTATAATGAATCCTTTGTTATGTGTTCCTCATAATCATAAATCATACATCATCGCATAACACATGTAACAAAAATGGGATTCTTGAAATATCATGACATCATAGAACAAATCATATAAGGTAAATGACATCATAAAAATAATTCCCTCACAACATAATCAAATCAATGTAATAATAGGGATAAAAATAGAACCCTTTTATTATCTTATATGGAAAATAATTTTGATAAAATACTTGAACTCTATTCTTGAGGAAAATATCCTTTCTACTTCAAAAACACTTTTCCTTTCTAAACATGTCATACAATTTTAAACTAAAATAAGTTGATTAAAAATAAACTTGAAAACTTGTAAAGGAAGCTTCTTGTAAATAATGTTTTAAAAATCCATTCATGCCATATAAGGTAAAAAAACATTCTTCGTACTTTTATTGGAAAAGTCAAAAAAAGTACCTCGTACGAAAAATGACAAAAGATTCCTTTCATATTCTTTACTAAAAACTCACCGAAGGGTAAAATTGGATTTAAAAAATTGTAGTTGTATGGAAATAATATTACATATTGAGGAAACATGGATGTGGATGATAAAATACAACCCAGTAAATACCAAAGTATAAACAATCTCGGATAAAAATGAGATTGTGATATTTCCCTTACCTTAGGTCTGACTTGCTTTGTAAGTGTCCGAACCTCCCGTATAATGATTTAAATAATGTTATTGACTTATTCCAGAATCATATTCATTGTTATGATATCATATATGGTTCACTTATGACTTTATATTACTCGTTCTTTTGTAAATTCCATGTTAAAGTAGCATTTTGGGTAAAATCGTCTCATTTGTCGTTCGTGTTTTTAACTTGTAATTATTCATGTGATTACATAGATCATGATTACTTAATTCCAGAATATAAAACATGATATATATATATATATATATTAAGAATATACATATATAATAAATCAGTAAATGGAAATAAATACACCGTTCATGGAGACGGTAGTCCGTACATACGCATGAACGCTGTTTTCGTTTCCTTATTGAATTGAATGGAATTAAGTAGATGACATACATATAAATATAAATAATTCCAGTACCATTATTGGGTCATATATTTCATTAGTACTTATTACATATACTTTATAATCATTCATTAAAGGTTAATCATTGAGAATGAATCTCATCGCGTCGTGGAGACGGTAGTTCGTACGTACACACAAGCGATGATATTATTTCCATAATTATTGAATTGAATTAGATTGGATGATACAATATATCAGAATCAATATCACTTTATAATAGTCATATATGGTCATTATTTACCCCATTATACTGATCCATGTAAGGTGGTGGTGGAAAATAGATTACACCATGGCGTGGAGACGGTATTCCGTACGTACGCACGCGCGGTGATTTCATTTTTCCGTAGGATGGACAGAAGTTGAATTAGGGTTGTTTCATATTTATAATAACATATCAGTATGTAAGTAATACTGATGTTATTACTTTATCATGAAACAACTAAAGAAGATGATGTTGAAGAAGAAAGAAATTGAAATGATAGGTAATGGATATTACCTCTTCTTTGGAACGCGTCTTTGAATCCTCCACTTAGGGAACTAAGATTGGTCATTGAAGAAGACCAGGACCTCTAGGATTATTCTAGGGAAGTGGAGAAGGTATTTTGGAAGGGGTTGTCCGAGCTTGAGTGCTCAATTTGGTGTGAGAGGAAGGGGGAGGAGGTGTCCTTTTATAAGGGAGGAGAGGGGCACCTTAGGAATACCTCAAAATATTATTTTATATTAATGTCAAAATCGGTTTATAATGGTTCCAAAGGGTCTTATTTAGAATCTAATGTGGGGATGGGTCGAAATCATATCAACCAATAGGATTTAGAAAAGTTTAGGGTATTATTTTAACCTTATCAATTAGATTTAACTCTAAGTTAAATAATTTAACTCTTACCGTGTCTTTTTGTTTTCTTTCACTATATGGTTAATACACTTACTATAACATGCCAAACGAACCCCAAATTGTTTATTATTAACATATATATCCTTATATAAGTCATTTGGCCGAACCTTAGATTTTTAGGAATAAAATAACAATTAGTAATATAATATTTTATTTAAAAACTATTTTGTGTCAATTTTGACACTATTTGATATATGATTTTTGTGAAAGTCATAACAGAATTATATGTTCGAACCAAGTTGATTAAATCAACACTAATATATCATAGTAACCTATAAAATTAGTGTAATTCATAAAAAATCTCAAAATACATTTATTTTGGTGTTTATAACATCAATTATATCAATATTTCATTAATAAGATAATTACTGCATCATCATTGTGTCATAAATAAATTAAATTATTTAATGTCTAAAAATTATAAATAAGAAACCATTATGTAGGAAATCTTTTTAGATTTCTAATGAATATTTATAGTCGAATTTATATTTTGTATAACCCCATATTAATAATGATTTACTTATTAAACTTTGATTTTAACTATTTTAACCCTTCTTTAAATAAATTAATAATAAATGTCCTAATCTAATCCATGTGGGCCTAAATGATAATATTTTACACTTAAGGTTGTTTTTGGACGAGATACACTTGTACAATAGAATTAGGACATGTGTTAGGGTAATATTAATATCATTCTTACCCTTAATTACCATATTTACTTTTAACCGTGGTAAATAAAAGTAAAAAATTACTATTCACCAAAAAATATTTTCATCTCATTGAACCACATTTTACTTAATGACATCAACCGTGTCTCTCGGATTTTTGAAATTCCATTCACAGAAGCGGTAAAATTAAGTTTTATGAAAAATTCAGTTTTTTAACTACCACTTAGTAGTTTCATTATTCATCAAAAAATGATGTTTTTCAGAACAATGCCAAAATCTCATCCTATGTTATATTTCATATTACGAATTAAAAAATGAAGTCTATTTTACCAAATTCATAACATAGAAGTTTTATTAATTAATTTTATAATTAAATCCCGTTTTTAAAACAAATAGCGTGTTTTTAAGACACAATATCTATCAAAAGATTGACACTTGATTATGTCTGGTTTAAATGTGAAATTACAACCAATGACCAAAATTGTATTAAATTGTAAAAATCTATTCTAAATATACTTTAAAACCACTCAAATTAATAATTTATCACTATTAATTATTTCTATTAAAAAAGTTGTTTTTAATTATTATTTTGTAATTTTCACTATTCACAGAATATGAAAGTTATCCGAAAAGTACAAAAATTTCACCTTAGGCTGAATTCGATACTCCGAATCCAAAAATGAAGTCCATTTTGAGAGATAAAATATCTAAAATTTAAAAAGTGGTTATTACTATTCATAACGGCTAGTTTTAATAATATTTTAATAGCATATCGTTGTTTCGTGAAACTCAGTATTGCATACTACACACGCTATCGAGGAAGGTTGCGATTGCGTGTAATGCAAGGCAAGTCAAGGATGCGTGTTGTGCAATCTCCTTTTGGTGTAGCGTACAACACAAGACATTAATGAAATTAAAAAGAATATTTTTCATAAAATCTCAGGGTGTGACAAAGTATATATTCCAAATAATAGTGATGGGATTTTTTTAATTATCTGTTATTTGAGAAATGTGTTATCATAATAATTAATTCAATTAATCACCAATTTTGAATTATTTTAATTACATTTTTATATCAAACACTTAACAAACAATTTTAAATAATGAAGAAATATTTTTTCTAATAATAGGATAGATGTATATCCAATTGTATGTTTACATGTATTTTTTTTAGAAAAAGAGCCATTGCAGGTTTTTTTACAGTTAATTCATAATATTTTCCCCCCATTTATTGGATGATTATTGGATAAAATTAATTATATATTTATAATAAAATTTTAAAAATGTAATAAATATTCCATTTTTATTTATTATCAATATGAATCATAATGGTGGTAAAATTTATTACCTCGATATAGGGTATATTATGTTAATAGAGATTTAAAATAGTTGAAAAGAAATAATTGTTCATCTTAATTCTTCTTGGATTATGTTAAATCAAACAATTTCATCTTATAATAAAAATTAGTTTAATGTACACTTGTAAATGAAAAAATAATGTTATTTATTAATTAAATGAATGAATTATACAAATTGTCACTCTCTTTGTTTTGAATACACTATATGTGTTCCCAATAAAATAAAACTACATATGAAATCATACTAATATTATTATTTTTAATAATTATTATTTTTAACTATGTTAATTTATTTATTATTTATTATATTATATAGTTTTAATTAATTCATACACATCATTGAAATATTTTTGAATCAATTAATGGAATAATTAAATAAATGGTTTCAGAAATATTTTAAGTGATATAATATGAGTATTTTATAGGGATAAATGAAATTTATAGGTATATATGATGTATATGTGTGATGATAAAAGATAATATTATAATTATAACATTTTAGTTTTTTTATAAATAAAAATAAATTAAATAGTTTTGAAATTTAATATAATGCTATTTTATTAAAAAAATTAAAAATAATATAAAATTTCTAAAAATAATAAAATAAAACTATATGGATATGTAATGGTCCAAAATTTTATTAATTGACCATTTATTTTATAATTATCACCATCTGTATAAAAATTTTATCCCCGTATTTTTAAAATATTTTTTATCATATTTAAATTTAATTTTAGGTAACTATGTTTTAATCAAAATCATAAGGATTAAAATGTAACCAAAAACTTCATAAATTTTATTGGTTAATAGGATAATGAAAAAAAAATTATAATTTAAAAAATGAAATTTTGTGTCATTTGGATGAGGAAGAATTTAGTATAATTTATTCATTTTAGAAATTCCAAAAGTTCCTCTCAACACAATTTTAAAAAGGAACCTCTTCCATTACTTATTTACACATCATTGAGAATTATGTATAGAAAAAACTATACCAATTTCTCTTATCAACTTTCCTTAATACATTATACATTTTTGTTCCTTACCAAAAGAAAAACTGTAGATACTATTATAGAATATGTAAAGGTCTCATTTTATAGAAGATGTTGTCTCCTTAACCAATCAATTTATTTTATAATCTTCACTGGTTTATCTAAAAATTTGGTATTGTTCCTAGAAATAAAAATTAAATATCCCAAATATTAATTAATTTTATTTTTAATATAATTGCGTAGTTATATACTATCTTTTCAATCAATTTATTTATTACTGCATTCCACATGCATAAGTAGGGAAAACCGTTTCTATATGGAAATACATTTAATTATTTTATCAATATATTTTTTGATGGTTATTATGATGGATTTAACTTTAATAAATTAAAATTTTAACATAAATATACATAAAAAATTATATTATCACATATACCTACTTTTTATTAAATCCATTGGGAAATGATAATGTCATTCTCGTATACGTGTTGACTACAAAATCTATAAAGCGATGTGATTTTTTTATTAAATTTCATTTTACATATATGGTAATGAGGATGAATTTTATAATAATATATGTTATATATGATATAATAACTATCCTATAACAGTGAGTTAATATATTCTAGTCATTGTTTTCTTTTGTAGAAAATGAATACGACATTTATATATACATAAGTCTTGTCATCTCTATGAATGTTGTAGTTCGTTTTTATATATATATAATTTATCGATTGATATAAATGTATATATTTAATGAATATATATATTTTATTTTAAAATTGTTAATATTCAGGATAGTGTTAGTCCATGATAAACATAAAAGGACCACAAATACTAAACTAAAATAACCAGGATAAAAAACATTTTACACTAAGAAATGATAGTATTAATAATGATGTATTGAAAAAAAATTGTGTTAATCTCTAAAAAACAATCATATATGAAATTATAACTATGACATATATTTTCATATTTTAAGTATAATAAATCTATATTTATAATACTGGACGTTAATGTTCATTTATAGAATGTCCAATTCGACCTAAGAGTTTTACATTGTAACCTTATAATATACTGAGATTTTTAAAGATTATGTTATGATGATTAAATCTTATATTCATCTTATGAATGTAATTAGGTACATTTATTTACTTTGGTTAATTATTCAAAATAAAATTTTTTATTCATTTCCCTCCCCTTGTGAAGTAAACAACCCCAAAATATGTTTTTATGAATAAATGACCACATTTATCTCTTAAGTTGAAAGTCCGTTTTCATCCACTTAAATGTCTTATAAAAATGATATAATGAATGTTTCCACTATTTTTCAATGATTTTTAAAACGTTTTTTTAACATTATTAGATTATTCAATAATGTATTTAATATGTGTTATAATTATATTCCAAATGAGGAACTTTGTTTCTTTTCCGACAAAACAATTAAAGTAATTTTTTATCTTATGTCGAATGAATGTATTTTCCCACAGTCAGGACAAGTTTATTATTTGAAGATTCTTTTACATGTTTACATGTTTCTTTTCAAATATTTTTTTTAATTTATAATTTCTATGTATTATTTAAAATATTTTAGTTCAAAATGGAAATCATATTAGCCTCAAAAATGTTTTATTGGTCTTTTATTGGAATGTTTATTCTCCAAAGACAAAAACTCTTAATATTCCATATGATTTAATTGGAATATACTCCTAGAATTCAATATTATCCATTATTTAAATGGTTTATTTTTATGAGGATGAGATGTTTATGAAACCAATTTCATTACCAACTTTTTGTTTCTATGATGAGATGGTTATTAAAGTCATAACTTTTCCATGGATTTGATATAATTAATGGCTTATGATCTTTTAGAAAACATACATCTGATTTTAATTATGTGAAATTTGGGACCTATTTCGTGATCCAATATATTTGAAAAATATTGATATCTTGTGTGATATATTGAATTGGAATTGGGAGTAAAGTAAGTTTTGTAAGGTGATTCGTCCATTATTATTGTCTTTGTGTAAAGAATTATTACAATGATGTTTTGGGGAGTGAACAATTTTTATATTAATAGTATTGTAAATTTTCTTTTCCTTGTAGATAAATGATATTTTTATGAATTTTTGGGTGGAATAATTCCATGTTTCAGGTCAATTGTATGCTCTCATAGAGCTGGTACTTTCATTAAAATATTATTAAACCCTTATTGACTTCATGTATTTATTATATGACTTATGATTATGACATTTGACATGAAGGGTGTGGTTGTCAAACATTATGATCATGTTCTTACAAACATATTCACATGTTATTCATATAAGATCATTGATATATTGTTGTATAACATTACAAAGAATCTAATCTCACTATTTTTTTTATATTTACATTCCCTAGGATATCACGGATGGTATTGTGTTATATATATTTAATAAGGGTAATATTTTGGATGAAATATATGGGATACATTTTTTATATTTTATGAAAAAAATTTGATTATATGTTTCAAACATAATAGAACATATAGAATATGAAATATAGTATTATGCTATATGAACAATATTCATCTATTAATATGAAATATCTATATATGAAATGTATGGGTAACTATATGTATAGTTATTTCGTCTCATTTTCATATTTACTCTTCAATTTATATTTTTGGGAATGAGCCTCCTGAAAAACTTTTGAATCTCTATCTATTTGTGTTTGATGTTGTACTAGGAGATCAGTAAATTACATAATGTAGAGACAATATTACATACATAGGAATAGAACTAAAATTAAATATTAAAGTTGATATTAAAATAAATAAGAAGTGGGAGGATGAATAGTAACATCTATTGGAAATACATTTATATTAAACATCACAATTCATATCCAAGAAGAGAATTTATGTCATATGGTTTGGAAAGACTCTATATTGAGGATATTTTTCTTATATTACAGTTTTTAATGAATTACTATAAGGGTTTCCTTTTTCACTATAATAAACCATACACCGGTGCCCATGTTGTGACTACCCAAACCCACCTCCAATAGGAAGGGGTATGGTGACCATAATTGAGTAAGCATATCCTACTAGTGGGAGTAATTTTATTATAAACCTATACACACACACTACTCAAAACCAAAGATGCTAGATTGTAAAAACATTGTGTAAAGAAATTGCTTGAATACTAATAAAACACAGTAATAGAGTATGACAGAATTAAAAGAAGTAAAGTAAAACTGAGCTAGAATATAATACCATGAAAAAGAAAGAGTTTGTAACACAAGTACTGAAGGTCATCCACATAAAAATCCACCAAATCCAAACCAAATGAATGACATTGGAATGATGACTATAAGCTAACAGAACACACCTCAGTCTTCGTGCTAATGTTAGGCCCCACCTGGTCACGGTCTTCTTATAACACCATCTAATAGTCTACCATCTACACAAGACAAGACATGTGCAGGAAAAGCTAATGCAAGGATGAGTAAAACAATACTCAGTGTGAAACCCTGAAACACATATTAAAATACAAAAAATGAATCAAAACTAGGATGAAATAGTCATATAAACATAGATTAATGTGAAAAACACATATAATAAGAATGTCTAGGTATACTCATAAAGGATTCCCAGAATCAATGTATCTTAAACTGCCATCCATATGATTCCTCTCATAGGACACTTGATTTTGCGGGATCTCTCTCCATGACATTTCTAATATTATCAACGTAGAAAAATTCTTATCAAACTAATCTGAGACATCATCAGCTTTCAATATGTCAAGATGTTTCCTGAGACATCTAATCTCACTAAGGTGAGGAGTCTCAATTTCACAACCAATCCTTGGTCACATGATTCTTCTCATGATACACTAGTTCTAGAAGAACAAACCCTTTGGGATATTAATTCATTGGAGACCCTTGCAATGAGGTCATGCTAACACGGGACCTACCCAAAGAGAACACACTAAGAACTATCTGAATGACCCCGATTATGATAAGTCATGAAGGAATGAATTTCATCTTGATAAACTGATAGGAAGTCCTGTTCCTAGGGCTCACTAGGGGACATACTGAACCTACATGATACATCATCCTAGTTAGGGGATTGGTGAACATGTAAATATTGGTCACACCTATGCTAGAAACACAACTCAATTTACAACAAGGAGAAGTGGTGACTGACTAGGCCTCTAGGTGATATACATGCTTCAGTCCACTGAGATGCTCTCAATGACTGGTCGAGACAACTATCTTTTGAATACAGTTTATTCGCTATGATAGAAATAAGATGCTACAACAATCTTTTTCTAAGAATACCAAGGGTATGATCTCAATCTATTTTATCAACCTCTATATCGTGATCATGATCCTGCATTGATCCATCATAGGAATGAAAAATAGAACTTTACCAACCCCATATAGTCCAACTATAAACCCACAAATCCTTATCAAAAGGACCACCTTGTCGTGAGGGTTTCAACAATATAAACACATTATCTAACTAATATATAGTTTTAATGTTACATGAATTATAGTTCAAAGGAAAAATATGGGTCTAAGAAAAATCTAACAAGGTCGGACCAACCAAAACGGACCCACTGGTTATAACCCAACATGCAGGGCCCGACCCACCCTAGTTGGGCCCATCTCATTCTTCTGACTCGGCCTGTTACTTTCTTTATCCACTATCTCCAGCCTGACCAACTTTATGCAGGATAGTTTACCATCATCGGACATAGCCTAGATGGCCACACCCCAGGTCAACACAGCTATCCCACATGACTAACTCGCACCCATGGATTAGCCGTAGGTCCTCCGTCTGATGCAGCCTATGGAGCCGCATCCCTCCACCACCACAGACACTTTCCACAACCTTTCATCAGTATGGCCACATTTCACATCTTGTCATCACCTCTCAAAATTATTTTCAACACTACCCAAGGTCAATTTCTCCATGGGATCCTATGTCTGATATATCTTAGGGAGTTGAGTCCCTTGTCCATAGAAACTTGTCGCCACATCATTTGGTTAATGCAACCTAATGTTTCTCTTCCTTATTTGGAAATTTCAAGACATGTTACTCTATCACAACCTCCTATTGTGGCCTTCAACCATCCACTGTCGACTACCATCAAAGGACATCGAGCCGACAACCTTATCTTACCACGCTCCATTGGGATAGGATGAATCGGCCACCTACGACCGCTGTCTCATGAGCCAACCCTACTCACCAAATAATTCCCAGATCCTATATCGAATTATTTTACCCTTGATGAATGAAAAGTGATTATTGTGAAAGAGTTGTGTATAACACAAGAACACCCAAATGTGGACAGATCTGGGCTTCGTATATGTCAGCATTGATCCAACTAGATTAAAATTGATAACATCAAAAAAAATCTTCAATTATTAATGTAGATAAATTAGAATAATGTTTAAACCCATATGGAATCCTTGCAACATAAATATCAACCCCACAATACGCATGATACGTGATTCTATCAATTCATTGATTTTTTTCATGACTATAATTGGGAAAAGATTAATTAACGAGGAATGAAACCAAATTAAAACTCACTCCCTAACTAAATGTGGTTCGATCAATGATGATGAAAAATATTTGTGTCATCGTTCTGTGATGATTGATATGAAATCAGATCAATGATCTATCATCACCCGATTTGAGCTCCGGTCTCCAAACTGTTGGTTTCGATGAGAGCCTCATCCCTTTGCCTGAATAAAACTCCAGGGCTATGATAATAACTATAGATCTTTTACAATGGTTATTAAATAAATTAACTTTCTCTTTGTCAAAACATATAGTCCAATTAAAAATATTTTTATTTAATATTTTAATGATGTTCACATCCAAAAACTAACATTCACCCTCGACCCACTCCAGTAGAGGTTATGAGCTTCCTAGGAAAAGAAAAATCCCATGAGATAAATGGTGGTCTCAGTTTATTAATTTGACATACCATTGATGAGTTATAAGGATTTGAAAAATAAAATAAAATAATTTAATTATTTTCTTTACGATTACCTCCTTTTTGAGTTTTTCTATAATATCCCCACCCTGAATATACATAACTCATGCCTAGGGTAATATTACTTCTCAAAAGGTAATGGAGACCACATATTTATGATTTGGAAAAAATTTTATTAGTTATTCCAATATTTTAGGGAATCCGCTCACACACATTGTTTAAAAACCTAACATTTTCTGATGAATCATTTCAGGCACAACCAACCTCATAATTTCAGGCCGTCTAAGAACATGGTATTGTAATATTCTTAATTAAATTCTAAAAGAAACATACAATATGAGTCATTAATTTATTCTCACCTTAAGGATTTATATCCCAGAAATCCAAACAAGGGATACCAAAACATATTAGGGTATGAGCATGAACCCGATTCCCCAACTCCCATGTTCCCTTTCAATGATTCTCATGATAGAAATGGGAACACACAAAAGGAATAAAAATCCCACATATGGTCTTATCCTATCACTCTATTATTACCATGACCATTATGTAATGCAGGCATCCTAATCAAAATCTATCACCTATGGGATTCCATGGAGTCATGATATCTCTTATACATAGAGGCATCCCAAGAACTCTACTGAACACTACTCCCAAAATGAAAAGAAGTGGCCAACAAGATTAGTCATTCAAGGATCACCCATATTCTATAAAGTTACGTAGACATACATGATGAACCCATCATGATTCCCATCACTATCCTTACTCACACCCTTACTGGCACCCCAAATGAAGAAAAGAGTAAACCCTTCCAAGCATATGAGCATGTTATGATGTGTTGAAAATTAAATTGATTCAAATAAATTCTCATCTTTTTTATCAATATGATAACTGAGATTCAACCTATTATGTCATCAATGGTTCCAGCATTGACACGCTCATGCATATCACGATGCATATTCCCAATCTAGGTGCCCACTACTAGTTATATGAGACTATAGAAAGGAGTGACATGCTCAACACCTTTCAAATATCCATCAAGGGAATTATGCTTAGACCACTGAGCTTGTAAAGTCTCATCGTCAATCTCACTGAGCCATGTATCCATGAATCATTATAATATTGGAGGGTTAACAACCACTGATTGGAGGTATGATTCAACATATCTATTAATAAAGGATAACAATAACTATGAAAATTGTTTTATTGCCTTGTTCACCAACATTGAAATAGATCTTTGACATTGCTTCTTCCACCACATTCCCCTTCACAAGAGTAATGACTATTTCAAAGTAATAGTCTTTGCGGTTAAAAAAACTCCCATCTCGGGGTACAAATTATCTGAGAGAATATGTACTTGATAATCATATGGTATGAGTAGATTATAAACCACCCAACCATCTTGTATTGTCAAGACATCTTTAATGCGAAGACTATGGTTTCCAACATAGGATCATGGTTTTCATAGTTTTTCATATGTGGTCTCTATTAACATGAACCATAGACAATCACCTCTTTCCTCTACAACAGGAACAAAAAATATTCATTCCGCAATGCATCGTAGAACTCTATATACTCAAATCCCTCCTCTAGGAAACAAAAGATAGGTGTGCATGTCAAAGTCTGTCTTAACTACTAAAAAGCCAATGTGCCCCTTTAAATCCATGAAAAAGGATCCCCCTTCCAACTTATTGAAGTGTTCATCAACCCTTCGGTAGTGGATACTCTTTCTTCATGGTCACTTTGTTAATGTTTCAGTTATATACACATAACCTCAAACACTAGGACTTATTAATTCCTTTATCTGCATTTCATGCTCCTGTACCCTCATCTCGTGAAGCTATGTGAAATCCATCCTATATATTGATTCTCATTTCAATGCCATATCAAGGTTCAATATAAAGAAAATGTATATATCCCTATGGGGAGGTAAACCTGGAACATCATTAGGAAAGATGGCCTCATACTCCTCCATTACTATTGGGATATAAAAACTCACAACATCCCTTTCCCCAAGTGTATGGATAGCCTAATAAAGAGTTATTAGAATCACCCTCTTATGCATGATTACATCATGTTCTATCTGGGTATCCTATTTTGCTGACCAAGGAAAACCCCAATCCCTCACTACAGACATTTCACACTATTTCTTCAAAAATATTCAATCTGATCATGGATGGTCGATAATTATTCCAGTACAAGAATGAGGTCAAAAGGAATTGAAGATACCATAAGTATGTTCCAACCAAAATAGTGTCCTAAAGTGTTAGATCACACTACCATGACTAGTGTAATTATCTAGTATCCTTCCACTAGTATCTTCAAAATCAATGGTGAATTCAATGGTTTAAAAAAACTCTAGGTCTTGAGCAAGATTCATGACATGCAAAATTTATTAGCACATGTTTTTATTAATATGAATGTTGATATTAGATAGAGAACATACCTCAAATTATTTTTGGAACCCTTGGGTCATATTCCATGACTTTAGTTAGTTTTCCATTCCACTTTACTATAGCTTTCTAAGCCTGGTATGGACCACACGGAGTTGGTGGGGGTAATATGTTTATTTGTATAAAACCTCATGTTTCTCTCCCATATCATCTACCCCATATTCCACCAAACAGATCAATCTATTCCTATCATTATATTAGATATAGTGTCCAATCCACCATTTCCCGATCAGTTGCATGACATGTTTTGAAATCTCTTTTGAGATGTCCTCTAGTATCACTTGAAAATAATTTCCTCTCAATAGGAAAACTGGGCACGCCCTATGATACCTAAGATGTAGATACGCTATCTTGGGACCTATTCTCAAAATATCTCACATGTCCATGTCTCTGAGACTAGAATTTTCTTCATGCTCTTGAGGTCTCTACTACAACATTCCTATTTTTAACATCCACTAGTTGTATCCTCTCAGCCAAAGGACATTCAACCACAAAGGTTCATCCTAGATCCCAAGAAGAAGTTGGAATTAATATTGTAATTATTATAGCATGGATGTCCATAATCTAACCTTTCTCAATGATTGAAGCCCTAAATCACTAGTTGGATTGTATAAATCGAGTACATGTAATTGTCGGTATAGCTCGATGAATACTTAGCTATTATTAATACATCCTTCTGAAACTATAGAATCTATTAAGAATGCATTGCCCTTATATTTTATAGTGATATCCCCTTATCTAAGAAACATTATCAAACATTGTCTAGGAGGGAGTCACCTCATCATATGATCTTGTAATCTAAACTCCACCATGACCATGTTGAGGCATACAGAAGTATCACCGATAGGACCATCAATTGATCTAATGGTGCCCTGAATAGATGGAAAACCCATTCACCACCTCAAGCTAGTCCTTATCCACATGTGTGTAGATATTTCCACAGAACATGAGGGGTATGTATCACTGAATCTCGAGAAGTGGGCGCATACCATGCATCTCTTATGATTGTACTACATGTTACATGTGATTCACTAAAAGTGGTGTTATAACTAGTACAATGTTCTTAACGTTATGTATCTAGTATAAATCCCTATACACATATCTCATCACCCCACGGATGATCAACATGATCACATAGTGGAATCTTGGGAAACTATCTTCATGGAAGAATCTTAAAGAAAAAAATATGTACTACAATCAATAATGTATCCATGGTGAGATAACTCGAGAAGGACATGGAAAAAACAACCCATTTCAATAAGATGAATGTACCATCATTATTTCTTATATCTAGATTTTTCATGAACCATGTCAAAAAATAGAATTCAGGGTCATGTGTAAGGATACTACAGCCACTGCACGAACACTGGATCCCCTGGCCTAAAATCCATACTCAAAACAATCAACACCATTTCCCCAAAAAAAATTCATAGACTCTAAGTTCTCATGGTAGAACCGATGACCTCTGATACCACTCTATCAAGACCAATCCCCCATGGACCATGACACGACTACCCCAAGTATAAGTATCTTTCCATATTACATTACATAATGTTGAACATTAGTCAAGAACTCACTTCATTTTATATTGAGGATCATTTCAATGTTATAGTTTCATAGAATAAAGATATAATACACACATCAAATTACACAATGATGTAGATTAGATAAAAAATGATAGATGAAATTTATTTTTAAATGTAAAACTTTTCAAATAAAACATAATTTCCGTAACCAATCTTCATAACATTAATATTAGAAACCTTCGTTGTATTAAAAATCCTTACAAAAAGTGAAAATTATTTAAAAAATTTGGATGAGAAGAATAATCATAGTAAGGGATATAAAAAGAATAAAATAAAAAATTATTTCGTGATTATGTGTAAATGTATGGAATCGATTTAAAAAAGACTAACTCGTGAGCTAGATATAATTTATAAAAGATGAGATTTCCACATGATTTCCACAAAACATAATGAACATAAACATAAGCAGAAAGGTATGTTGGGGAATTAATTATATATATTGTAACCCATGCTACAAATTTTTGATTTGTATCCCCCACAACTACCATACAATGTAACCCTCATTGTTACCTTATAGTTTAACCATCACAACTACACATAGAGTAACCATACTTCTGAAATCAAACATACTCATACCTAATACCTTGTGTGGAGATATAGGCCCCAAACATAATCATAACCAATTATGAATAACTATAAGAATATCAAAAATCACGAATACTATAATAAAAAATTTCACATTGATTTTTGAAAAACTAGAAGTTTCAAAATGTATTTTATAATACAAGTCCCTTAAAGATAAATTAAAATATATATTAGAATTAATAGTATGAATGTAATAGGTATATAAAATTAAATTCACATAATCCAACATTATAAAAATAATAATTAATCACATAGAAAATCATAAAATCCCATAATTATCGAAGTACAAGGTTAACCTAATGAATTTAAATTGGGTTATGAATTCCTTTTCATTGGGTTTGTCTTACATTAAACATGATTAAACCTCCGGTATAATGTTTAAAAGTGTTTGATTATAATTTAATTGAATCACTTCCATGTTTATAACACCTTATATGATCATTTTATAACATCATTTCACCCTTTACTTATTACTAATTTGTTCTTTCCATTGTTTTTTGTGTGTTCCTTACATGACTTACATGGACGGTCTGTATTCAATTTTCATGTGGTTTGGAAATGAAATTATATAAGTAGAATGAAATAGTATTAAATTTTTTAATTAATATTAAATGATTTTATTATTCATTTTTTATCATATATCATGATTAATAATTAGATGAAACATTTATAATATTTGTTTAGATCATTTTACTGTGGTTCCTCGATAATCATGAATTTTTTTCATTATATAATATAATATAATGCCCAAAAGATCATTCCATAACATAAAATATGATACATCATAAATATTAAATTCTTTTTCAACCATTATGTGGGTTTTATGATCGTATTTGAAGGGACTAATGGAAATTGAAAGCACATCATCCACAATTTTGTTAAATGAGAAATCATGAATGGTGTTTTTATATTTTTTTCGAATAAGGGGAAGAGGAGATAAAGAAAGATGACAAATTTTTTACTTGAAAAATATATCATATTTTATATATTTTATTCAAGATATTTATACCTACTAGATAATGAGAGGGGGAAAATAGTAAAAGAAAATAGATGAATTGAAAAGAAACATGAAAAAGAAAGAGGATTTATACCTCTTGATCTCTTCTCATTGAGATCATCCTTAAGTCTGTTAATTTTGTTCTTTTAGTGAGACCCATTGGTCTTAGTAGTGGGGAAGAGCATTGGGGTTGGTATTTTGTAGAACATAAATAATGCTCCTGGATTGGGAGTTGTGAGAGGCAGTAGGGAATGAGGTTCGTATTTATATTGGTGGAGAGATGTGTTTTTACATTATTTTAATCATTATTTTAAATTTTTTTTCAAGACTATGAATTTTTCTTATTCTTTTGATCAGAATAGAAAAAAAATTATGTGGGTTTGAATCAAGTGGGACTACACAAATCATGATTTAAAAAATAGAATATTTAAATCATAATATCAAAATATGGTATTTTACCTGGTATCATTGTTATTAAAAAATTCATTAATTTGTGAAAAATACTAAAAATTCACCAAATCCAATTTTTTGACATCATGAATTCAAAAATTAACTCAATTTTTGTATAAAATCTATAAAGATGATTAATTTCATTATTTAATAAAATCATACTTTATTAAAACATTGAAAATTTAAGACTGAAACTCATTTTATATCACCTTGAAAAATTAATAAAGATTACATTATCAGAAAACCAGAAGGAAAATAAAATAATAATAAAATTTACTATTTATTAGGTTCATATTACTTTACATATAAATATTACTAAGGGTATATTACTATTCACCAAAAAACCTTTTTCTTCCATCAGACTCCAATTATCTTACTAATCACTATTGTACAGGTTAATTTTTTTAAATTCCAATCATAGAAGAAGAAAAAATTATGTTTTAACATCTTCTTCATAAAAATCCCTAGTAGAAGAATTTTTTCATATAGTTTTATTATTTCATTCGTTTCATTTTTTTAAACCCATAGTGTATTAAATTCTCACTACATTCTAGAAATTTTGACCTCACAGTTTTTATTTATTAATTTACATATAAAAAAATTGACGGTCGCTTTCTATTATAAAATTTTCAGAATCTTAGGATGCTTCTTTAACTATATGGTTCCCCACAAAACCATTACATGGGTGATTTATTTATTCTGCAATACATGCTCTCTTAAATCAAGAAATTGAACTGGTTTCTCTTCAGAAGAACCCTTCTTTTCCTATTGAACTGCGTTGGGCTCAAAATATGAGATGAATCTGTCATATAATTTCTCAACATCAAAACATGAAAAACATTGTGTACCTATGATAAACTTTGAGGAATTTTTTTTTGGGAAGCGAGTGGTCCAACGTTATCCAGGATCTCATAATGTCGAATAAACTGTGGACATATATTTCCTTTGATACTAAAACACATAACACTTTTCTATAAGGAGAATATAAGAAAAACATGACAACCTACTTCAAAAGGTAATTCTTTCCTCCTATTTTCAGCATAGCAATTATTACTGCATTGATCAATCCTCATGTATGACAGGTTAACATTTAATTTATCTGCCACATCTTCAACTAATTCTAGACCCATCAACATCATTTCCCTAACTTTATCCCAAAATGTTAGAGTTGAACACCATATCTCATACAATGTTTCAAAAGGTTCAATCTGTATAATAGAATCAAAAAAACTTTTAAAAGAAAAAAATACAACGAAATATGATGATTCCAGTATCCATGGTATTTTGTTGAACATGGTCGAAACATATCCCCCAAGTATAAATCATTCATTTAGAATCCCGTCTGATTGAGGATGAAAAGCTATAATGAAATTTAAATTTGTGCCGAATGACTTCTGATGGACCTTCCAAAAATTATATGTGAAACTGGGATCCCGGTCAGATAAAATGGATAGAAGAACCTCATCTAACCTCAAAATATCTTTTAATTAAAATCAATAATGTTGATCCAAATACATTGGATGACGAATAAAGAAAAAATTGTACATATTTACTTATCTGATCATCAATAACCAAAATAAAAATGTTACCTAATGAAATTTTATTTAGTCCCACAACGAATTCCTTGGATATATTTTACCATTTTAATTATAGCACATGAAAATGTTGAATCATCCCCTTCGTAGATTCTGATCTACATTAATCATTTGACATGTCTACCATTTTATGGTAAAATAGTCAAAATCAAATTTCATTCCATCCCTTCAATAATACTCTAGCGGCGTCTGTACATATTTTTACTACCAAAATAAACTTAAAATGAAGAACTCTGAGCATCAAAAAAAATTCTTTATTCAAATGGGAATCACAATTTACAAAGAACCATTTTCCAAAACATAAAAAAATTATTTATGAAGATTAAATTATGGATACTTACCCATTTTAACCAATTACACATTTTTCAGTAGCTCACTGTCTGCCTTCTAAACTTGCATAATTCTTCTTGATTACAAAGACTTCACTGAATCCTAAAATAAAATAGATGTATTTCCAGAACCAACAACTTCTAAGACAAAATTCATTAAATCATTGATCATGGGTTATTGTTTGAAATGATACATGTTTAATGATGCATAATGTTTTTGACTCAAGGCATCTTCCCCATTTTTTTATTTTCTAGGATGTTAATTGATTGTGCAATCATAATCATTTATTAGTTAATGCCTTCTAATATTCCTCCTATTTAATTATTTCTATGTTAACATTTACTCCACACTTTTATGGTTAGTATATATTTGATATTTTTATTCATATAAATGGTGCCTCCAATTTTTAAATGAAAAAACTACAGATGCTAATTCCAAGTCATTTGTGGGAAAATATAACTCATGTGGTACTATTTTTATTGATGTAGAACAAATATCCTAATCATTATGCATCAAAAAACTTCTAATTACCTTTAATTAAGTATAATTATTTGTGAAAATCAAACCATTTCGGAAAGGCATGGCCAAAATCGGAGCATTCACCAATCTCTTCTTCAGTTCCGGAAAAAAACATCACATTCTTCAATATAAAAAAAATTAAACCTTTTTCATGTTAACTTAGCTAGAAAGAAAGATAACCATGAAATGTTTTTAAAAATTAATCTATACTAACCTACTATTACAAGAAAACTGTAAATTTATATAACATTTGTTGGTCATGACCATTTATTAACCAATTTTTTTCACATGATCAACTTTTCTTCCCTCGTAATTTAAAATGGTCCCCTGAAAAGGGATATGTGGTAACAAAAAATCACACTTTCTGAATTTTCCAAATAGTTCATTTTCCCTGAATGTCTGAAAAAAACTCTTAGATATTTTTCATGATCCTCGTTACTCTTAGAAAATACCAGAACGTCATCAATAAAAATAAACACAAACTTATCCAATAACTCATTAAAAATTATATTCATATGATATATGAATACATATGGTGTATTAGTTAACCCCAACGGCATAACGAAAAATTCATAATTACCATTTATATTATGAGAAGCTGTTTTGGGGTGTCATTATCCTTCAACATTAGTTGATGGTATTTGGGTCTCATGTCAATGATGGAATAGTAATAAGCTCCTTAGAGATAATAAAACAAGTTATAAATATGTGTAAAAAGATAATTTTATGTAAAATTTATTATATTCAATGATATATAATCAATGATAAGTCTCATGGAACCAACTTTATTTTTAATGAACAAAAGAGGAGCAGCCCGGGGTGAAGTGATAAAATGAATTTATCGTTTATCATGAAAATCATGAAACTAATTTTTCAATTATAAAAGGTCCATTTTAGCCATTCAGTAAGGGGGTTTTGAAATTTCCATAGCATCAATAGCTAAGTCAATTGTGAATTCAACTTCTCGATTAGTTATAACACATATTATCTCATTATGAAACACATAAAGATATTCATGTACCACTAGAACATCATTAATCTTAATAGTCAGATTTTTTCAACAATATGAGAAAGACCACATTCATTTCAATCATTCAGAAATTTCTCAGCTTCTTAATATGTTTTCAATTTTATGATTTCATTATTGTATACAAAATGTATCCCGTTAATAAAACTAAATTCATTGTATCTATAATTAATGAAAGAAATATTAACAGAAGGTTAATCCATCCTTATAATGATATAAAACATTACTAAGGTAAAAACAAAAATGTTTTTAGGTAATGTATTTCCACTGATATAAATATGGAGATTTCCAAAATTCATTTTTGTTATATAATATTCCCCATCTATATTAGATATAAGTTACAGTCTCAATTATTGAGGTGATATTTCCAATTTTCCAAAAAATTCCTCAGAAATAAAGGAATTTGTAGAACCCCTATCAAGCATAACTATAGAAAAATATGATTAAACATACTAGGAACCAGATACAACAGTATTTGATAGACATATTTATACTGACATGGTCTCAATGGATCTCACTAAACATTTCTGCTTATAGTATGGTTTCATTGCATTATTCAGATCATTCTTTTGGATGGGACTTGCATAATGAACCGTATCACCACATTTAAATCCTTAACAGTTTTCTAGTTAGGATTTTTATTAGGATCATATCCAATATAATATCAAGACATATGTCCAAACATACCAAATTTAAAAAAATTCCCAGTTTTGGTAAGGCATTCCCCAGGGTGATTTTTCCCACACGTTTCACAAGATTGAAACTGGACTTTTCTTACAATTAGATTTTAATGATTATGTCTTACTCATTTCATTCTATCTAAACCTCTTATTCACCGATTTTTCAAAGTCCACAAAAGATCAGAAAAGATTCTTTTATTTTTTGAATTCACAAGAGGTCTATTCCCTTTAGTACTTTGGATTTAATCTTATGTAAAAACAACTGATATTTATACAAAGAAGAAATATGATTCTCATCATACCTCCCCAATTGGGTGAAGTATTTCATCATAAAAATCAATTGAATCTTCCTCTTTTTTATTCCATTGTTGAAATTTCCTTCTCCATCCAACGTCGAACCATCTTAGAGAAATATTTTTCTATGAAATATTTTAAATTAATCACTCTCTAAGGGATAAATTTCCACCCTATATATGATATTATAGACCTATTTCCATCACTGATTAGCTTCACATTTTAAATGATAAATGGAATGACCTACCTTTTTATTATCTAAATATCCAATAAAATCAAACAACTTTTCAAGGGATTTAATTCATCCTTCAGTAGCTACTGGGTTAGAAGATCCACTGAAAGTATGATGGCGTTGCCTCATAAAATGTTCCATAGTCATCATGTTCCTTTATGGTACCTTTTTGTTTAATTTCATGGATTCCACATCCATTTATTGACTACATAAACTAATCCATTACTGCCACAGACTGCTCGACTCTAATACCAACCATTTCGGGCTGCATATTCGGAAGGATAACGTTCTATCAATGCCTCTCTACTTCAACTTCTCTATTTATTCTACAAATAACCATTCAGAACAAACACATCATAGTTGTTGAAGAAAGGATATTTCTAAATTCTATGTCATTTCAAATTATCCAAATAGTAAAAATCATGTATGGTATTTTATTAGCATATTTATAACCCCTATAGTTATTGAAACCATCATCTGATACAAAATATAAGGATCGACCTTATTAAATTACAAAATTCTGAATTTTAGTCAAGATCTCACTTCCTTTCATATAGAGAATATTACAATTTATATATTTTTAGACCATGAATATTTGTAAACATATAAAATCATTTTCAAATAGTCATACTTGTCACCCATATATTCTTACTTTGTGAAACATGATATTTCCCCAATATTACAACAAAAAATAAAAGTATCAATCGAACCATTTTGGTATATTGGAGATTTATTTAATTATATTAGAAAACCATTCATCACCTGGTGATTTGTAACCCTCATGCATACATTACAATGTAACCCCCATGGCTAACTTATAGTGTAACCATCGCAGTTACACATGGATTAACCTTACGTCTAAACTCCAACATACACATACACAATGAATTTGAGGGAGATATAGGCCCCACCCTTAATAATAAAAAATTTCCAATAACTATAAAATAATCATCAAACCATAAAACTTTCATAAATAAATTCTAATTGAAATTTGGAAAACTATATTTTTAAAAGAGGATTTTATAAGAAATTTCCCTTACAACTACAATATAATTGATTTGAGAATCAATAGAATGAAATGAATATGTGAAAAAACTATAAAAACAAATAATAAAACACAATATAGGGAATTATTTTTTTAACATAAATAATGGAAATTAGTTTACGAATTTCCTTACCATGGATTTTTCATTCTTTAAAATTGTTTAAAACTCATGAATAGTGGTTAAAAATGTGTTATTATTTTTTAAAAAAACATTTCCATGTTTCTAACACCTTATATGAAAATTTTATAACATCATTTCTCCCATTAGTTATTATTTTTTTATTCTTTAAAATGGTTCATGTTCCATATTTACCTGATTTCCATTTCCCGTTTGTCATTGATATTCTTATCGTACAAAAAATGTAATTTCTTAAGTGAAATGAAATGGTATTCATATATTTTAAAAATATTTAAAGATAATATAAATGAATTTGTTATCATATTTGATGATGAATCAGTAGATAAAACATTAATGATGCTTTTTAGATTTTTTTTCGCGGATCAAGGATAATAATGAACTTGTTTCATTATATAATATAATGTCAGGAATAAAAGTTCATTCAATAACATAAAATAGGTTCCATAAAAAATTTGAAAATCATTTTCAACCATTAATAGAGCTATATGATCATATTTGAAATAAATAATGGTAATTGAAATTTCCCACAATTTTGGTAAACAACACATCATGAAGGGTCTTTTTATATCATTTTTACAATGAAAGGTAGTGGAGCGAATTAAAGATGTTGAATTATTTACATGAATATGATAACATATAGAATATTTAAGATTTTTTATATTTTTTACCTATTGGATAAGTGGTTTTGATGGTAGTATATGAAATGAAGGAAATGAAATAAAACACCTGAAAATGAATGATGATTCTTACCTCTTTATATCTTCCCCTTAAGATCCTACTTAAGACCTTTGATTTTATCCTTTTGGTGGGAGAAGTAAGTCTTCAATATGGGGAAGAGCCTAGGGTAGGGGATTTTGAAGAACATTTACATTTCTCAAGGAATTAGAGGTGTGAGAGAAAGAGGGAATTAGGGAGGTTTTTGTAGTGGATGAGAGGATGGATTTAACATTATTTTAATCATTATATTAATATTTATTTAGAATCATATAAATAATGTTTATTATTGTGATTAGAGTAGTAAAGAGATCATGTGAGTTAAAAAAAATTGGATTACATCAGCTATGATTTAAAAAAAATTATTTATCTGTTAATATGAATATACGATATTTTACCATATTTACAATTCATAAAAAAATTAAAAATTTTAGGAAAAATACCACAAATTCACCCTATCAATTTTTATATATGTAGAACTCAATTATGAACTCCATTTTTCAAAAAATAAATTTATAATATGAATAATTTAATATTTAAATAAAATCACTCCATAATCAGAAATTAATAATATTAAAAAATTTACGCATTTTATATCACATTGGAAAACTAATCAAGATTTCATAATCTCAAAACATTATGAAAATGGAATATTAATTCAATTTACTATTCATTAGGATTATATTATTTTTCATATTATTATTCATAATGATATGTTACTGTTCACCAAAAATAAAGTTGGTTCCAACAAACTCCAAAAATAAGATGATCACAATTGTAGACGACCGCCTATCATAATTAAAAACATATAAGTAGAAAAATTATGTTTTAAAAAATAATTTTTGACTATCCCTTTAAAAAATATTGTTTTATAGGCTCTTAGAATTTCATGAAATTAATTTATTTATAAAACTTTGGGGTTTTACACCATTCCCACTACTAATAGACTAGGGGATGATGATTTGCGCCGAGTAGGCATATCCAACAAATGGGACTCATTTACCTCATAACATTTACACCTGCACAAAACTCTTAGAAAAAGATTCTAGAAAGTAAAAAACAATTAGTAAACAGAATTCATGAATACCAAAACAACATGAAAACATTGTGTGATATAATGAAAACCATTAAAGTAAAACTAGGCTATAATACAACACCACTATAAAGAAAGAGTCTGCAAGACAAGTACTGATGCTTTTCCTAAAAAACCCCACTTGATCTAATTGCAAGGTATGAAACTATGATACTGTATATATGCCACCGAAACAACCCTCAATATGTTTGATCACTTTGGTCACCACCTGGTCCTAGTCTACCCGGAACATCATCATAGGGTAAACCATCAACATAAGACCTGACTCCTGGGGAAAAATCTTGTGTAAGGGAGAGTAGAAAAGTAGTCATTAGGGAACCCCAAAACAAAAAGTCAAATACCACAAAGAAAAAACCACTTAGAGGAAAAATATTCTCCAAATATGAATATGTTGACAACACATATAACAAGAACATCCAGGTGTACTCATAAGGGATTCCAAGTCTCAACGTTTCATCCACTGCCAGTAGTATGGTTCTTCTCATAGGACGCTCAAATACAAGAGATCTTTCTCCCCAATTTATCTAATAGAAAGAATATAGAACAAGAAAATAAAATTTATCCAAAAGAACATTAGTTCTAAATACATCACAATGTTCTCTGAGACATATGGTCTCTCTAAGTCATGGAGTCTTGATATCGAATCCAATCCATGGTCATATGATTCAGCTCATGGTATTCCCATTCTGGGAGAACTCACTCTTTGAGATATGAATCCATTGGAGACCCTCTTAAATAGGTCCCACAGAATTGGTCCCATCCCAAAGATTAAAAACTGAGATCTACCCCAATCACCCTAGTCAAGTCATGTCGTGAAGGATGAAATTTGATCTTAATAAACAGATCGGGGGTCCTGCCTAAAGGGCTCATTGGAGGCCATCTTCTCCCTACTTGAAACATCATACTATATAGGGGATAAGTTACAACGTAAATATTTTTTACACCTATTACACAATACCCTATCTAACGCACCTTGAATAGAAATGAGGACTGATCATGCCTCTCAGTGTGAGACATGCTCCAGCAAACAATGTCACTATCGAAGCCAGGCTAAGACAACACACAATTAAATACGGGTCATTCTATGTGATTGTAATGGGATCCTTCATCGATCCATCATACATATTACCTAGGGCATGTTATCAATTTCTAATATCACCCTCTATGATGGGATCAGGATCCTACATCGACCCCTCATAGAAATGACGAAGAGAATGCTACCATACCATATTGTTCTAACCAAAAACCCACCAAGCCATTCAAAACAGAATGCCCTAGAATGATGGTCCCAATGCTAAAATGGTTTGTCAATTGAACATATGGATTATAGGTTAGGATTTTTTTAGTGAAATGGGGCTTGTAGTGTCAAGGTCCGGTCCGACCTGATCAGACCCACTTGACTAGATCCGGACCAGGTTCTGCAGACCTGACCCACCATGTTTGACCCAACCCATTCTGTCGGCCCATCCCACTACTAGCTTTGTTTGGAATATCTAATGCATCATGTCGCATGCTACCCTATTCCCTAGCACTGGACACAGCCCAGCTAAGAATGCAACGGGTCAATGCCACTAGTCTTCCTAATCTGCTTGCACTCGTGGATTAGCCCCATGTCCATTGTATGACACTTCTTAGGGAGATGTGTCCTGCTGCCACAGTGACATCCTACCATGGATTTATTTGCCACCTATGTATGATAATGTCACATGAAACTACTTTTTCTTTTGATAAGGGGGCCATGTTCCTCTAATATCCTGGAATCCCCTATCCAATGTAGCTCTAGTGAACTGCGTCCCCCCGTAACAACTTCCTATCCCAATCATCTATTGTTCTGCAATTAATTCTAATTCGTCATAGGGATAATAATAAATAATGGTGAATGAAACCCAATAAAAACTCACACCATCTATTAATCAGGTTCGATCACAGATGAAGAATGGTCTTAATCTCATCATTTTTGGATGCTTGATTTGAATTCCAATCATCAATCCGACATCAATCAATTCATGCTACAGTCTCCAAATAAATCATCATCGTAAAGATCCTCCTCCCCATGCTTGATAGAAACTACGAGGTTATTAAAATTACCCTAGATCGTTGATGAAGTTTAATTTAATAAGAAAAAATTTCTACGTCAACACATAACATCCAATGTAAAATAATTTTATTTATTATTTTTATGATTTTCACTTCCAATAAACTAAAATCATCCTCAAACAACACTCGTTGAGGTTAGGCCTCCATGGGAATGAAAAGCATCATGATCTCAATAGTTGTATCATATTTTTAATAAATGTTATCATTCATCAGTTAATATGATTTGATAAATATAATATTTTTATTTAATTATATTTTTTTATGGTTACATCCTTTTATTTTTTTTCCATGGTATCCCCACAATGAGTAAACATATGTCGCACCTAGGGTAAACCCAAGGATTTGGACACAAAAGTTCCCCCAGATTTATGATATTGAAACCTATTTAAGAGTTATTCAACGTTTTTAGGTAAATTTATAAAATGAACTATTTACAATCATAAAAATTTTGGATGCATCATTCTAGTCACACCAGGCCTAAATATCACACACCACCTCAACACCTAATCTCATAATATTTCCAATTAATTTTAAAAAAATAGTAAAATCTTAGTCAATACAATAACCTCCACGTAATGAAATATATGTAAAAATATTACTCATCCTAGGGGCTACACCAATTTCAATGACTCCTTATAAAATATAACCAACTGAGTTACATGAATTAAACCTAAAACTACATGATAAACTTGGTATGGGATTCACAATCCATTGTGATTTGTCTTGGGGTGTGAATCTCTCTTTTTAATGAATAAAGATGTCTTAATTAATGTTTTAATTGATTATCAGTAACATAACAATATCAATATAAAGAACAATTATAATATACCTTGTATCGATGATATATTGATCATTTGTAGGGATCACAATAATATTGAAATATTAAACATCAATCTAGATATCTTAAATTGTGAGTTTTGAATTAAGATATTCCCATGTGTTCTTTCTATATAATTTACGTTGATTGATAAGTTATAGACATTTCTTTTGAATATAAAAATACCCCTTCAATCTTTTCATATTTAATGAATAATGTCTCTAAATATTACCTTGATCATATTTTTGTTGCCTTTGTGGATGGTATTCATATATATTCAATGAATATTGTAACATGTATTGATCATTTGATAATTAATTTAATGACCCTTATATGGTAGATGTTTTATGGGAAATTAATGATGTTTAAATTTTGGCTTCATAATGATACATTATATTAACAAATAATTTCATATAAGGGTATATCGTTCTATCTTTAAAATATGATTGTTATTGAGGAATTTCCAGGACCAACCACTATATCAAAACTTCATAGTGTTATTTGATTAGATATATACTATTAAAACATTATTAGAGATTTTTATAGATCATATAATCTAGTATCTACATTTACACGGAATTGGGTTCTGTTTTTATAAATGGATTAATGCAAGGACAATTCAAAGGAGTTATAGAGAAGGTTATTCAGGGAACTGTTTCTCACATGACCCTATATTAGACAAGGGTTTGGTATCTATAGTGATGAACCAGTGAAGGGACTATGATGTTTTCTCGTATAATATGATATTTTGATAGTATATGACTCATGTCAACTGAAAAACACTATAAAATTTTCTAACTCTAAATTTTGAGATGGAAATGGTAATATTTTTGTTAAATATACAGATTCAATCTCTCTATTACAAAATGTTTGACATATAATGAAATCATAAAAGCAAGTGGTATATATTCACATGGAATGTGTTGACTACGCACCAGAGAAGACAATTAGAATTTATTAAATAAAAGGACTACTAAATATGTTTCGACACTTGAATGGAAAAAAGTTAGTTACACTTAGAGATAGATAAACCATTATTTTTTATCACTAAAGCATATTGAATGATATCTAACAGTAAATGATTTAGAAAAAAATGGAACTTCAAATAAATAGTAAAAGGGGAATATCCTATCATAATTTGATGAATGTTTGATAATCTGTCCGTGTGAGGTTTTGAGAGGAATAGAAGGATGATGTCGAGAAAAAAATGTTATAAATATTACTATGTTCCACCAAAATTCTAATGGTGGGATATGTTTTATGAACAAAACATATGTCACATTTATACTAGAATTGATGATGAAATTGTTAGATGATTGTCATATCTTATCATTCTCGGATATCCTAGATTCAGTATGATGTATAGAGTTATGAATGAATATTACTGATGGGACAACATTAAAATTTTCTATTTAATGATAGTATCATGATGCATGGTATTTCATTATGTTATAGTTAAGAAACAAAATAATAAGAGAATTTTACATCTATTACACACATAAAATGAAAATGGGAAAACATTACCTTTAATTTTATAATCCGACTACAAAAAATATATAAAGTTAAATATATATTTTGGATATAGTTGATATATATATAAATAAATCACAATTCATTACCATAAAGCATGATTTATCTCTTGATCTCCTTTCTAGGATATCTATTAAGGACGTGGTAATATTTCATTGAGTACTAAATTCTATTATATCTCATCACGATCCATGGATTACCTTTTTGTACCAATTATTTCCTTTGCAATATGTTGATCCAGAGGTGTGTTTCAATACTAATTATAAACTTTATATAGATGTTCATTATGAGAGAACCATTGAAAAACTATAGTATATGATTCTATATTTTTATTTTGATTTAAAAGGTTATTATGATCATCAACATCATATATTGGATTTTTCTTAAAATAATTCACAGAATTCACTCCTGAATTCATATGTATTATTTTGAATCCATATAAAAAAATTGTGCATTGACTTAAAACACTTAGGGATTAATATTGATAAATAAAGTCTTTTCATATTATTCTAGTTGAGGAGATTATAAAATTTTAATATTCATTTAGTAGTATATAATTGAATCTCAATGTAAACCAACTGGTTTTTTAGAATAGAATTGATGAGATATGTTTTTAATTTTTTGAAATTTTATTCCCATAAATATCTCATATATTTTAAGTTTATTATATTTAGAAATAATTGAAACATGATAGCTATATATATAAGACCTTTGATAATCTTAATTTTATCAGGATGGGGGCTTTCCATTTGTAATTTCGAATAGATATCTCTAAACATCATGATTTGGTCCATTAATCTCTCTTAAGTAATTACATACTTGATTATTTAAATAAAATGACCTAGGAGGCCCTAATACTAGAGAAATATTTCATTTATAACGATAAAAAATTATAAATTATGGATTATAGAGAGATATTTATATGAAACAAGAGTACTCACATGGTCAATGTATTATAGTGATAACATAAATTAGTTGAAACAAAATCGGATCTAGAGGATATGATGAGTCATATGTGTCCTCAATTATACTTATCTTATTGAAGTAATTTTTGGGTATAAATTATTGTAATGGTGTTGAGTGAATGACATTGTGATTTTAAGATACAGTTCTCTATTAATAAATTTTAGTTCATTGATAGATTTCACTAAATATGAATAGTCATTATACATGATTTGGTTAAGATATCATTATGGGATTCATAATTTCATTTTTACTAAATACATTTTTTTATTGAACATTATATTTTTTTATTAAATTTTATATCGTATCATTATTGTAATTTTATCTTGGAAAATTGACCTCATATTTAGAATCTAGTGGCTAAATTTTTTAAATATTCCATTTTATTTTATTGTTCTATATGAATATTAACTTTGGTAAATATTTTACTCCTCATTGAGGAAAAAATGTAAGAAAATGATAGATATTTGTGATATGGAATTAAAATTTCTATAACAAATTACATTATCATTTTGGATGAGTTTATTTGGAATATTTTTATACAGGATTCAAATATATGGCCACAACATTCTAGTTCAATTTGATAATGAAAATTGTAATATTTTAAGAAATGGATAATTACAAATTGTGACTATATTGACATTAATATATATATTTAATTATAATAATGAAAAATATAATTTATGTTATGTTATATATAAATATTTTAGATATGGATTAATTTAAACCATATTAATTTAATTTTAATTTATTCAGACTGAGTAATTACTTTATATGTTTACAGAACCCCAACATAATATTAATAGAAATAATAAATAACAAATAACATTAAAAATAATAAATTAATACAAGTTTGATAAATTTTTATTTTTTTATTAATTTTATATGTTAATCAAACATATTATGGGTGATGGAATGACTTATATAAAAAATAATTTTTTATATTGTTTTCAAATTAAAATAAAATTAAATCTAAAAAATTGGGATTGAAGATATTTTAGAATAAATATTAACAATAAAAGTATTTAAAATTATATAAAAATCTTATATTCATCATATCAAATTGTATATGTTTTAAAATATCAGTAATTTCAAATTTTTGAGTCACATGCCTTCTATGCTTACATATTTGACCTATAAAGTGTAGAAAATTTTAATATTGTTGTAATTGTAAAAATGGGTAATATAGTGTTAAAAGTATGATATAAGGGTAACTACATAAGAAAAAATTATTAAAATGTTATTATATGAGAATATTTAGACTTATCCTAATATTATCTTATAATTAAACCAATTTCAATCAACATGAATAAGAAAATTAATTTATATTAAATTATTATTCTAAGTATTTAAATTATTTTCCTTATCTTCACATATAAATGGGATAACTTTATCATTTCTTCATAACAAATTTTGTGCCATCTAGCTTAACCAAATCTATCCAAATAATATTATCAAAATCAGTAGCAATGATTTGCTTATTTTATACCCTAAAATTCCTATATATGTGTCATCATGAAGGGATATAAATGACGCTTATTGAAGATTATGTCATCATCTTACCCAACCACTATAAATTTATTTATTTTTATAGAAATTATTAAAATATGGTGTTCTTTAAAGACAATGTTCTTCTATTTCAAGAATTATAAATATATCTATTAATATTTCCAAATCTAGACATTGAAACGAAACATGATTCTAATGCCATGTGTGGCATGAATTAATTTTATATAGATAATAAATATATTTTAAATTATGAGAGATCAATTTTTAAAAATAATGGGATAAATAATAATAAGTGAATCAGATCATAATTCTTATATTAAGATTAAATCTAGATCATGAGGTTTATATTTGGCAAGAAATCTAGATAGTCAGCGTGGGGTGTTCAGATAAATTAGTTGTTTCCATGTGCATTAAGTGGATTAAATAACTAATTATTTTTTTATTATTAAATAATAAAAACCTATTTTATATATTTAATCATGATTATTGGGAATATATATAGTTATCCTCTTAGACTTGTAATTTTTGAGTGGAGAATCTACCACCTCTATTGGTCAGTCATGATATGACAATGATGAGCCTTCAAAACCTTGTGAATCAAGGCATAGTGAATGTTAAGACTTATCTCTTTAATCTCTATGAACACTCTTATTTATGAAATTATAATAATGATGATAATAATCATTAATAATGGGTATCTTCCTTTTGATTAAACTATTTAGTCATGTGTAATCAATATTCTTATTGATCTCTGATTATTGAAACATTCACATGATTCATTTTAAATTAAATATATTATTTAAGTAGTTTAATACACAATGTTACATTTTGTTTTCTCCAAAATTATATCACATATTTTATTTTATTTCCACAAATGATTGGTGGATGATATTTTAAAATTTTCCTTTTTTCATTTACCATAATATTGTTTGGATTCTTCGCTACGGGCCAACAGAGCCATTATTTGACATTATTGTGCGGGATCATGCTTGGTCAAAACCCAATATTATTTTAATATTCAAAATATATGAATGAATTAAAAAATTGAAGACAAATTCACGTATATTTTATGTTGAGATTGATTTCAAAATTGAAATTGTGATCATGTGAAGTGATAGGATGTGCCAAAAATGACGTCAGCATGCACGTGCTTCGTTTAATGAGCAGGATTGCAGTTTTTACCACTAGACGGCTAGAAACAATGGATATAGTATCTTTATGATAGTTTGAAAAATCATAAAGGTGATATTTAAAGTGTCCATTTACAATCTAGATATCTCAACGAAGATATAACCTTTTGTGAAAATCTTGACAATAAGACATGGAATAGGATGAACACATCCCATTTATCACCCATGTGGCTATGGAAATAGTATATTGGGAATGTAAAATATCACACACCATATGGATATGAAAAATTACATGTGACCATATAGAGAGGTCATGTGAAAAAAGAATAGGTTCTGAACCCTATTTGGGAGGACACATCAAGTGATAATGTACACAGAGAGAACCAAAAGCAAGGTAAGTACCTCATTTTCTATAGGCACCTTGTGTAGTTAACATACAATCCTTGTATTCCTACATGGGTTGTGATATAGGTAATAGAAGGGTCATGAACATGCAGATGGATGGGACTATGCACTGTGTGGGTCTGCCTACATGTTATGTTCACTATTTTCTGTTTTTAGTAAACATCAACATCATGTACCTCATTCATTTTGACTGGGATTTGTTCTATAAAGTATCATATAATTAGTTTTATTCTATACATTACATGATGAAGGACTTTTTAATGGCATTTTGTTATTATACAAGATGTTATTAGAGTGATTCTTCCATAGGAAATGCTCAATGATAATAGTGACCAGGCAGGATACAATGGACTATTTGAGCGACGCCTCATACTAGGAAGTCCATGAGTCATCTATTAATAGTCAGTGTGACACCCTCCTCCTATGAAGGTCATGGGTGCTCTAACACTATATTTCAACCCTCCTATTGGGTAGGGTATGGGTTAATAGTTTATTTATTGAGTGAACCATCTTGCTAGCCCATCGCACGAATCCTATACCAAACCTCCAAGTGTAACCCTCTTGTCGAGTCATGGCATGGTTCCATGACTGTCATCATTTCCCCAAACTTATAGGAATTAAATGCATCCTAAATGAATTAATTATGTGAAAAAATCATGTTGATCCTTGGAATGGGTCCCTAATCATTAGTGTGGAACCCTCCAACTCAGATAGGGCATAGAACCTCTATTTCCTGTCTGAGTGGAGCCCTACTATTGTGTCAAGGTATGCGTCCTGTTATGAAAATCTATGTGGAGTCCTATTATATCATGGAATGGATTAAAATCATTGATATTATTCACATAGACTATTTGTAATAGTGGTGAGGTATTTCTTGGTATGAATGTTTATTAGGATTGATGCACTATATAGAAGTCATCGTTTATGGTATATTTGTAACTATTGACACTCTTTTCCTAATATGGGATGTGATAAAGAAATATACCCTATATATATAATCTATGATACTTTTTTTGATATTTCTATTCATATATTTTCCATTATTCCTTCCCCTTCAACATTTGGGCATCCTAATCGGTAAGTATATACTCGACCCTACATTATCTTCTCCCACACATGTTGTGTCTTATATCAATGAAAAACATCTATGTGGTGATTAGAGTAGAGAATATGGATACCTTGTTCATATTAAAAGTTATTATTGATGGATTCTAGATTCAGAGAAGTTATATCTCGTAAATTTAATTTTCTAGTTTTTCCATGTTATGATATCTTTCTGTTTCTGTGTGTATTTTTACCATTTTTACATTCTAGAGTAAATTGTTGTATACTATTACTCCTTAAATGTTTCAGATGAATAATTTATCTACTAGTTGTTTCATAATTATTTTATTATTATTCAATTATATATTTAGATATAAATCATTGTTTGTATTTGTATAATTAGAAATGGATGTCCAAAATAGTTATGACTTTCAACACTTGTCTCCATCCCCTAGCTAATGGACGAAGGATTGGGGTAGTAACGGAATGTGACACAATTTTTATTGGCATTATATATTTCTACCATAGTATTAAATTCAATGGGATTGTGTTTTTATATTTTCCGTCTTGATTAATTTCATTGTATTTAGGGGAAAAAATCAATTTGTTTCAAATTTGTATCTGAGTCTATAGATCCTAGTGTTGGTACGGGTGACCAACATATCATTTCACCCGAAATTTGACCACGCATTTGTGAAATCGACAAACTGATACATTTTTTGTAGGGATAAATGTTGCATGAATCATATAGGACTGAGTCTTTTACTATCCTTCTTATTTTATCTCCCCATATAGATTTTCTCAATTGGCCATTGTACTTCTTGAATAAATTTTCTAGATTTCTCCATGAAGATATCCAACAATGTTACGAATTCTAGATCAGGATGATAATATGATAAATGTGAGGAAATAGTTCAGGGGACATAGAAGATGATTATTCCTCATGTTGGATAGGAAGTACCTACCCCACCTGTTGAGTAGAAGATTATACCAACTGGACAGGCTGAAGATCTATGAAGGTTTAGCGCACTCTATACATTCCAACACCAGAGATCGTTAAGGTTCCACACTGATCCAAATCCACATTAGTTAGAGGATTAATAGATTTAGTCATCATTGTTTTTAAGAATATCTAGAAACCAGCTATATGATTTTTCATAGGTATCCATTCCATTCCATGGAGCATCTGGGTTCTATTTTATTCTAATTATGTCTATGCATGATGGGTCGACATAATCAATGATCATATTCCATTCGTTATACAATGATAAATAATACCTATAACAATACGTACCTTAAATACATTTATATTTCTTCAAAATGTAATTATATTCAATGGTTTATATAATAAATCGTTGATAATACCGTATAGGTATAGTGTCTTTAGAAATTGGGAAACACAAACAATTTTTTCATAAAACATCAAAATTGTATCCATTTATTTCTTCATAACAAGACTCATTTTTGACATATAGTACATAATACCCTTCTTCACAGCTTTTATAAATGAAATAATAAGAATGGTTGAGGTCAGATTCCCAGTAAGGGGAAACAAGGGAGATATCAATCATATCATAATCCTAATATATAAGTACATAACATTTGGATGTCTTATCCTGCATATGAAAGATCATTATATCATGTCATGGGATAAATGTTAATAATAATTAATGGACATAATAACTAATCATAAAAACATAATACATGAAGTTTTGTGGCATACACATAAGAAATTAAAACCATTTCTTATTAGTTAAGGTTCATTTCCTAGATCATCATAGTGGACAAAGACCATTTCAGAACCTGGATACTTATTGTTTCATCCCTGTATTACTGAACCAGATTTATGTTTCATTCCATTAATGTCTATCTCATGATATTTAAATATTTAACCAATTCATTGAATGTGGATATAGTCTCTACCAATATCATAATTAAATCATTCTTACATGTCCCTAAAAACCTAAAATCATTCATCCCATCAAAACCAAGGATATAAAATGGGTATCTTAATCATCATTCCATCAAAATGTAATCCACATAAAATCCCATTCTATCATTAATGAAATAAAATCACATAACTAATCTGCATAGAAACATAAATCAATTTAAATAGCATTATCATAGATAAAAAATAATTATGAAAAAAAAGTTGAAATTAATTATTTATAAAATTATCTTTTCTTCTTAAAAAATTCTATCTTTTCTCAAAACACCTTGGAATTTTAAAATATAATAATTTATATGAAAATAAACATGAAATTATGTAATAGAGGTTTCATGGAAATAATATGTTATGAAGAAGTAAAAATCCAATAATTCTGTATAAGTTAAGAAAACATTCCCCTAGAAATTTTTCTACAAATGTCAAAAAGTACCATATATGTAATGAAAATAAAAGATTCATTTCATACCATTTAATAAAAATAATTCAAAGGGTAAAATTAACATTAAAAAAGTATAATAATATAAATCATTTTATATACATGGTAAAACATGGATATATACATTAAATATAACACAATAAATACTTTTGTATAAGTAATCTCATATAATAATGAGATTGAAAAATTATCCCTTACCATAGGTCCAATATCCTTCACATATATCTGAACCAACTATGTAATTATTTAAATAATTTTATTGTCTTATTCCAAAATAATAATCATTTTTATGATATCATATATTATTAAATATTCATCTGTTTGATAGTAATATTTCACACTTACTCATTATTCAAATATTGACTACATTACATTCTTATGAATTTTTTTCGAAAAGACAATTTTACACATGTTAGGTAATAGTTATATCATTTAAAAAATTATATTTTTATAATATATATCATATTTATTCATTCTATTCAGGTAAATTATCATGTTATAATAGAAATCAAATAGAATAAATCACATCGCATCGAGGAGATGGTTGGTCGTACGTACGCCGCAAACGTGACGAGATCATTCACCTAATGGTTAAATGGTATGTAATTGGATGGTGTTTTAATTATAAAGAATAATTTTAATGTTAAATTCATAATTTAAATGCATTATATTTATCACTATACCTATCCAAATAAGTTATTGTTGAATAGAAAACTACACCGCAGTGTTGAGACTGTAAGTCGTACGTACAGACACATAGTAATTTGATTATTTATAGGATGTATAAAAAGAGATACATGGTTGTACCATAATTAAAATAACATATTTTAATTTAAATTATTCTGTATTTATTACTTTAGTATGGAATAAACATAATATGTGGATGTATAAAGAAATTGTTTTTTAGAAGAGAAGATGAAACAATTACCTCTTTTCTGACTATCTTCTTTTGATTTGCACAAAACACCATATTAGGATTGATTTATTTCTAATGTGTCACCCCTAGGAAGAATTGAGGGATTTTGTTATAGGAAATTGGCTGATTTTTGACGAGAAATATGTCTATAGAGGTCTAATTAAAGAGAAAGAGAGGTGCCCTATTATAAAAGTGTATAGGGGAATCTTTGGAAAAACCAAGACTATTAAAATAATATAAATTGATTTTTTAAATTAAATATATTTAATGTTTATTATTTCAATGATAAGATGAATATGGTTCTAAATAATCACAACAATAAAAATTATTTGTGTTTTAATTTTATTTTAATCCTTATATGTCTGATATATCCTTAATTAATCCATTTAATTTTAATTATTGTAATAACATTCTAAAAATTTAATTGTTATAAATATTTACTTATATGGTTTTAATTGGCCATAAATGGTTATATTATGATATTTTATACCTTATATTTATAAAATTGTATTTTGTAACGTTTTCTGATTTTTAAATAATTTAATAGAATTTTATTTTTATAAAAGATCAACAATGTCAATTTTGACAATATTCATTTATTTGATTTTAAATATAATCCACACAAAAGACAAATTTTCACTAAAAATATCAATATACGTAAAACATTTCATAATAACCTTTAAAATTCATGGATAAACATAATTAATTGAAATTAATTTTCTTTTAATATTTTTTTGTATCATTTATTTGATACTTATATTTAAAAAATAATTTCCGCATCAGTATTTTGTCATCCTTAATGGTAATTATTTATAATATAAATATTAAAAATAAATTTATATGATGTTGGTATGTCTTTTATATTTCAATATACTACAAATAGTAGTTTTTATCTCCAACTTATCCCTATATTAGAATTAATATTCTTATATAAACAGAGAGGGTTTCATTTTATCACTTTCATTGATTATAATAAAATTAACGTCGTATTCAAGGGAATTTGGGAATTAGGTTATTATATTCTAATTCATAGATTATAAGGATATAATATAGTCATCTTATAGGAATTTAGAATGTGTTAAATGACTTTTATACTATTATTTTACCCTTTAATTTCTAGATTTACCATTTACAGCGATAATAAAGAATTTACTAGTTACTATTCATAATTTCCAAAAAAAGTATCATATTAACATAATTTGAACCACTAATTAAATATATGGAATTCATTTTTAACAATTTAAAAACAGATTCTATATAAATTATATTAAAATTAATCTCTTTGTGGGAATGAGAGGACATTATTTAAAAGCTAAATCATTTCTAACGATTGAATTGTTTTTATATTTGGGTTCAAAGGAATATTAATGCCAATGACATAAATTAAATTTAACGAAACAAATATATAATTTTAATACTATAAAACCATTCAATATTATAATTAAACCATATTAATTATTTCAATGAAAAAATATGTTTTCCTAAAAAAATCATTGTATTTTTACTATACATCAAAACATTAAAGTAATCAGAAAAATATCAGAAATTCAAAAAATGTAAATTTTTATATAATACATATAATTAACATGTTTATTTTTAATATAAAATTTATAAATGTGTCAAAATCATAATATAAAATTTGTTCTCCATTCAATGTTTTAAAATTACCCTTTTAAAATAAGGTTTTATACATTACATTTGGTTTATTTATATGTTATAACATAAATATCGATTTTACGAATTTCAAAAATATTTTATTAAGTATATAATATATATTTTTAAAAAATTTAATAATCAATAGAAATTCATTCAAAAATAAAAATATCAAATTTATATATACTATTCATAAATAATTGACTACCAATTAATTCACAATTAATTTTCATAAGTTAGTTATACATATTCCCACTAACCTAACAGCTGGGATATAATAGAAATTTTATAATAATGGAATATTGTGGTTCGTTTAATCTCATAGCTCTGTGAAATGAATGCTTCTAAAGAATAAATTATTAAAAGATATTATTTCCTGAAATCATTTCGGTGTTAAATTCTTCCCCCCTTAAACTCAATTAATCCCTTGAAATTTGCCTCATGGAAATAAATAGATGATAATGGCTCTCCCTCATCATATCCTAAAGTTCCATTGTAGCTTCTTCAAAAATGTGTTTCCACCATAAAATATTAAACTATATAGTGGTCTAGTTTCATAGAACTGTTTCACTACGATCTAGAGTCTCTATAGGTTATTCATCATAAGAAATATATTTCTACAACAATATGACTTCTGAGTTTAGTACATGTGAAATATCAGGTATTTACTTTCTCAGGAAAGATATGTGGAATACATCATGAACTATAGAAATAATCAATGGCAGTGAAAATAAAAAATCTACATTTCCAACATGATCTAGAATTTCAAATGTGTAGATATTCCTAGGGATCAACTTACCCTTCTTTCCAAATTTCATTACTCTTTTCTAGGGAGATATTCATAGAAACACCATTCACCAACATCAAACTCTAGGTATTTTATCCAGATTCTAGCCTAACTTTTTTGGGGACACTGAGCTACTATTATGTATTGTTGAATAGATCTAACCTTTTGTTCCATTTCATCAACATGATTTTGTCTTAATTGATTTCATTCCCCATCTTCATCCCATAATGATCGAATAATGAACTTCTATCATTAGAGGGAATTATAAGGATCCCTATGACTACTTGAGTGAATGATATTTTTTAATAAAATTCCACAAATGGTTGGTATTGATCACAACATCCATTGAAATACATAGAGAATTCTCTAAACTTGTATTCAAGAGATTGAATTGTCCTCTCAGAATTGTCCTCTCAGAATTGTCCTCTCAGTTTGACTCTCTATATTAGGATGATAAGTAGTTGGGAAACATAACTATGTATCCAGATCAGGATGATGACTTTTCCAGAACATCATGGTAAACCTCATATCCCAATTATAAATAATGAAAAGTGGTACTCAATGCATTCTTACAACTTCCTTTACATATATACCAGATAGCTGATCATGAAATAAATCCTCACTAATAGTAATGAAGTCTGTCGACTTCGTAAGGAGATCAACTGTATACCAAATAGTATAATTTCCTTTGGATGTTTTAGGATGTCCAATGAAAATGTACATAGTGATTTGTTTCCATTTTATTTATGGTATGGGTAATGGTTGTAATATCCCATTAGACATATATCTCTTAGCCTTAACTTACTAACAAAACAACCATCAGGAGACATATTTGGGGGCATCAATTTCCATGATATCATAGCAGAAATACACTTCCTAGTCAGTGTACATATTTTTCCCTTGAGGGTGAATAGAGAATTAAATAATAATTATCATCATTCAATATCAAATTCTATTACTATGTTATAGGGGGAATACCAAGCCAGTTTATGATACTTATTATTTCATCACAGTCAAGGTTGAAATCAAGAACATTTATCAACTTTATTTGTATCGCTACATCTTTTCTATACACCTCCTTAATCATCACATGTATATATTGTAACACCCCAAGATTTCATAGTGTGTTATTTTTTTTAAAAATAATTCAATAACTTGCACTACAAGCAACACCGAGTTAAAGCGCACCATTACTAACCAAACTAGCCGTTATGAATAGTAATACCTAATTTTTGAAATTTTATAAATTCTATCTCTCAAAATGGACTTCATTTTTGGATTCGGAATATCAAAATTAGCCTAGGGTGAAATTTTGGTACTTTTCGGATAACATTAATATTTTGATGAATAGTGAAATTACTACATTTTAATTGAAAACAACTTTTTTAATCAAAATAATTAATAGTGATAAATTATGAATTTGAGTGGGTTTAAAGTATAATTAGAATATATTTTTAACATTTTATCCAATGGTGTTTATTAGAATTAATTTCAGTTTGAAATTGGACCTAAACAATCGTCAATCTTTTGATATATATATTGTTTCTTAAAAACACGCTATTTGTTGTGACAGTGGGAATTAATTATAAAATTAATTAATGCAACTTATATTTTTGTTATTTTTTAAAATAGACATCATTTTTGAATTCGGAATATCAATTATATCTTAGGGTGAAATTTTGGCATTGTTCTGAAAAACTTCAATTTTTGATGAATAGTGAAACTAGTAAGTGGTAGTTAAAAAAAACTGAATTTTTCATAAAACATAATTTTACCGCTTCTGGGAATGAAATTTCAAAAATCCGAGAGACACGGTTAATATTAAGAAATAAAATGTGGTTCAATGAGATGAAAATAATTTTTGGTGAATAGTAACTTTTTTAGTTTTATTTACCACGGTTAAAAGTAAATAGGGTAATTAATGGTAGAAATGATATTAATATTACCCTAAAACATGTCCTAATTCTATTGGAAAATATTATCTCGACCAAAAAAAACCTTAGTAATAAAATATTATCATTTAGGTCCACTTGGATTAGATTAGGACATTTATTATTATTTAATTCAAAGAAGAGTTAAAAGAGTTAAAATTAAAGTTTATTTACTAAAACATTTTTAATATAGGGATATACATAAGAAAAATTCGATTGTAAATATTAATTAGATAGATAATAAGATTTCTTACATATTACAATTTTATTTATAATTTTTAAACATTAAATAATTTAATTTATTTATGACACAATGATGATGCAGTAATTACCATAATAGTGAAAAATTAAAATAATTGATATTACAAATACCCAAATAAAAATAATTTGATACTTTTAATGAATTACAATAATTTTGGTGGATAATATGACATATTAGGATTGATTTAATTATCTTTGTTCGAAATAATCATTCTGTTATAAGTTTCACAAAAATCAACTATTGAATAGTGTCAAAATTGACATAAAAGGGTTTTTAAAACAAATATAAATTTTTTAATTGATATTAAATTCTTAAAAAGCTATGGTTCGGCCAAGAGACTTATATCATGATTTTTTTACCATTAATGGACCTCTTGGGGGTCTCTTGTATGTATATGGTATGTTTATTAGGCATATAATATAAAAATACAAAGAGACATTGTAAAAAGTGAAACTAATTAACTTAGAATTAATACTTAAAGATAAGGTTAATATAGTAACCCAAACTAGTCTAAATTATTTTGGGTGAATGGTTCTCGACCTATACCCACCTCAACCTTTTAATAATCAACTTTGGATCCATTATAAACTGAATATGAATTTATTATAAATTAATATTTCTAACTTTCTAAAGGTGCCCCTCACCCCTCTTATAAAAGGGAACTCCTCCTTCTCATTTCTTCACACCTTCAAAGCCTTTTGGTTCGGCCAAAATCTTCCCTAATACTCTCCCAACATCCCTCACTACATCCTATAGGCCTTAGTTTGATCAGAAAGACAACCGAAGGAGCCCTTTTGATCAAATCAAAAGGAAGAGCCCGAAGAAGAGGTAATAATTTCACCACCCTTTTCCACGTTCCATTCTTCTTCCACTTATTCTTCCTTTGTTATTACCATTCTAAAATAATAACTCCAGTATCATATATATATACTGTGATGTTATTATAAATATGGTACAACCATATTCAGTATTCTATCCACCCTTTTAATAACATGTCACCATACGTGCGTACGTACGGCTTACCGTCTCCACGTCGTGGTGTAATTGTTATTCAATATATTATTAACTGGATGGGTATAATAATGATGTGTAACACTTGTAAATAAAAAATATAACTTGTTAATGACTTGGTATATATGATATACCATCCATTTATATATTTTTTTAATATCAAAAGAATGATATTGTCGCTCGTGCGTACGTACGGACTACCGTCTCCACGAACGCGATGCGATTCATTCTCCATCGTATCCATTCAAGTATAATTATCATTTGATGATTTAAAAATAATGTTTAAGGACTTGATATAATTCTGTATATGAATAATATACAACCTATCCATTACAAACATGGCTTATGTTACAAATCATATAAAAGAAAACGAGTAAGTTAACACCCGAAACGACAATAATGTTAAGATATTATTAACAAAGCAATGTTAAAATATCATATATGATATCATATGAATGTATATGATTCTTTTATAATTTAATAACAATTATATCACAATTATACATGAGTTTAACCTACCCCAACTAAGGAAAAGTACAAGTTAAGGGTTTATTTCACAATCTCTTCATTATCCGAGGTTGTTTATACGTAATAATCTACTGGGATCTCTTTATCATCCACATCCATGTTTCTTAAAAATGAATTTCAAAACATTTTTACTATTTACAAGAATATGGGTTAAAGTTATTTATACCCTTGTTTGACTTTTTATTAGTGGTTTATAAGTGAATCTTTCCGTCATTTTCCAAACAAGGTGCTTTTTAACTTTTTCGACAGAATTAAGGTAAGAATGTTTTTTTAACTTATACGGCGGGAGCGGTTATTTTCGGCCAATAAAAAATCGTCGAAGCATCCCTTACAAGTTTATAAGAATATTTTCAAATAAAATGTTTTATTTTAAAAATATATGACTCTTAAATGATTTCAAAATAGAAAGAGATATTTCTCTAAAAAAAGTTTTGATTTCATCTATGACAATATCCTTTGATGGATTTTATGCTTATTTGAAGTTGATTTATTATGATACAAAACATATATATTGTATTGAAGGTTTTGTGATATTTTTGACTGTGGATGTTCTATTTTTATAAAATTCATAGTTTATGGTGAAAGTATTAATATTTCGTATTCTAGTTTTAATATGGATGTTTATGTTATGTTTAAACCTTTTCATATGGGAATGCATTGGACTTAATATGTGATGGGTGGAGCCCGCTATAGATCCTCGACGCATCGGTAGGTCTCATGAGACAAACTAGTGTCTTGGCACAAGGCCATTGTGGAATCTTATTTGTAGTCTTGGCACGAGGCCTTGGCTATGTTGTTATGATAGTCTGGCAATATGCATTCCATCATTATGAAAGTGGTTATTGATATTTCATGTGATTATTCAATTAGTAGAATATCCATGTGAATATGTAAATGGAATTATTTCATTTTACTTTTGACATACTATTTTGATATTCATGTTTAAAAGGCTTTTGTTTTAGTTATACATTGCCTTAAATGTTTATTCTTATTTATGAATGTTTCCGCTATATTGTTATCCTTACTGGGCATTTGAGCTCACCCCTTTTCTATGTTTTATTTTTTCCAGGAAGTGAAGAAGTAAATTATGAATGACGTGCAGGGATATTATGTGGGGATATGAGTGTGGAATATGGAGACAATATGTTGTTGTAGTAGTTTTTCACTTTATGATGTAATGTAAGACTTATGAATATATCTAGTGTTTCCAAGGCTACTAAACCAATCGGTCATTCTAGATTTGATCTTTCTTGTGATCATGCCAATGTTATGTAATAATGAACCGACTCTGTGTAACTAGGGTTGGGGTGTTACAGTTGGTATCAGAGGAAGTTTAGTACAAACCTTGGAAGCTAGTTTTAGATAAACTCTAATTAGAGCACATAGACCAAAGATGGACCTTGAGAATTAGTATAGAAGAACTTCATAGAATTTTGGTATTGTATAGATTTTTTGAGTTTTTCGATCAATAAATCCCTTTCTGGATACAAGTAGGTAGAGGAGGCTCTGGCACAGATGTACCTAGGGGTAAAACCCAAAAACACCACTTTAAGCTAGACTCGAACGAGAACTAGTGCACGACAACGAGCCTTGCTTCACTCTTGGTTACGACACTCCCGGGATATATGCTTAGGATAATTCTCATTTTTTTACAAACCATTATTAAGGGTTTATGAGTATATACATCCTCAAATGAGACATTTTTATGATTATGGATTATATCCATTAACTATTTAATTTATGTTATATGTTCTACATGTTTGGGATTAGGTATTTTTATTCGTAAACTAATCTAGTGTATTCCATTGTTTAGAAATGGCGCCCAGTAGAAGGAATGATAACTTCAACAATGCACATGATCCAAAGAGAAAGACGAATAATATCTTTCGTGGTCTTAAGCGAAAATTTATAAGAGAAATAGTCTCCTATATATTATCATCATATGAAGAAATAATATCATTTGTTGATAAGATAAGTAAAGAGTTTACTGAGCCCTATGGCTTTGAAGGGAAGCAAGAGAAGAAAATGATGGACTAGAGAAAGTTGGATAATGGGAAGAGGGAAATGAAGAATTTTCCCATATGTGATATCTATGGGAAGAAACACCCTGAAACTTTCCTGAAAGGAATGGGAGTTTGTTATAATTGTGGAGGAAAAGGGCACAATGTACGTGACTGCAAGGGTAAGAAAATGGTTTCAAATGTACAATGCTTCATTTTCAAGGAGTTTGGACACTATGCGAACCTATGTCCCAGTCATCCGACTATGCCGCAAATGATGCTATTGGATAATAATTATGTTATGATACTACCATAGATGAAGATGAATGATTATAGTTCTTATGTTGATTATGTCATTTGAGTGTTGTATCAACAATGTACTTGTTATAATAATTATGGAGTATATAAGGTTTGTACTACAGTACTATTTCATTAAGGACTTGAGATTGTGTGGAACAATGAAATGTGACTCAATAGCGGGTTAAGTTTTTGGAAAATATATGGTTGAGAGAAAGATAAACCATAATATGGTTCTGATACCAAGGTAGTGATTTTAGAATAATACATGATTGATTTGGATAAATTATATTGGATATTTTTGACTACCTTGAAACTGATTAATGATTTGTATATTCTATCCTTTTTGGGGTTTACATCATTTTTGGATTGAAAGAGTATATCTATTATTCTATAAGTAATAAGGGATCATGAATGTAATCAATAAGGTTTTATGGTAATTCAGGATGTTGCAGTGTTTTAAAAGAATACACGATGAAGGTGATCACATGTTATTATGCAGAAAACTAGATCTTCATTTTCTTTACCTTCCTTATAAATTTTGGACTGAATTATTTTGGATAGTTCTAGTTTGGATTATTTTTGATTGCCATAAAAGTAAAACCCGGAGGTCGGGCGGCAACCCGTCGCGTCCGGCAAGGCCGCGAGACTTGAACCCACAACCGAAGGGCGACAAGGGTGTATCACCTACCACTGACCCACGTGATGTCCTGGATTGAATAATGTTGTTTTTTAATGGTTCTTCTAGATGAATGATAAATTCATTTTTTAACCCTATACGAATAGGATAAATTGAATATTATTTTTACGTTCTATTAACTTTTAGAGTGAAAGATGAGTCTGTGGTGGAAATTAGTTAAAGGATGAAACTCTACTGGTCAAGAATATATTTTTTCTTCTTCTCTTATTCTATGATGAAATTAATTCTTATACTTTATTTAAGAAATCCTAAAACCAAAAATGTGTTATCCTAATACCCTATGTTTTTTGAACCGATGTCATCTCAAATCATCATAGATTGATGAATTTAAGGACCTCCATTTTAAACTTGTTTGTGATTGATGACCTCAGTCACTTCCTATAAATATTTACGTTTTTCCTCCAATTATATGTCTCTAATTTCCACCAATTTTCTCCTAATAGAGTTCATAATTTGGTGGTGACCCTTTCATTTCCCTTTTCCTCATATTAAGACTAAATTTTAGTAACCCAATTTCTGATATGGTTTTTCCCACAAAGATATTTTTTATTTTCAACATTTTATTTTTGAAGAAAAATTTCAAATTGTGAGGACGCAATTTATTGCTGGAGGGGAGAATTTAACACCCCAAGATTTCATAGTGTGTTATTTTTCAAAATAATTCAATAACTTGCACTACACGCAACACCGAGTTAAAGCACACAATGACTTACCAAACTAGCTGTTATGAATAGTAATACCTACTTCTTGAAATTTTATAAATTCTATCTCTCAAAATGGACTTCATTTTTGTATTCGGAATATCAAAATTATCCTAGGGTGAAAATTTTGTACTTTTCAGATAACATTAATATTTTGATGAGTAGTGAAAATTACTAAATTTTAATTAAAAACAACTTTTTTAATCAAAATAAATAATAGTGATTAATTATGAATTTGAGTGGTTTTAAAGTATAATAATAATATACTTCTACCATTTTATCCAATGGTGTTCATTAGAATTAATTTCACTTTGAAATTAGACCTAAACAATTGTCAATCTTTTGATATATATTGTTTCTTAAAAACACGATATTTGTTGTGACAGGGGGAATTAATTATAAAACTAAATAATGAAACATATATGTTTGGAATTTTGTAAAATATACATCATTTTTGAATTCGGAATTTCAATTATAGCTTAGGGTGAAATTTTGGCATTGTTCTGAAAAACATCAATTTTTGATGAAAAGTGAAACTACTAAGTGGTAGTTAAAAAAACTGAATTTTTCATAAAACATAATTTTACCACTTCTGTGAATGGAATTTTAAAAATCCAAGAGACACGGTTAATATCAAGATTTAAAATTTTGTTCAATGAGATGAAAATAATTTTTGGTGAAGAGTGGCTTTTTACTTTTATTTACCACAGTTAAAAGTAAATAGGTTAATTAAGGGTAGAAATGATATTAATATTACCCTAAAACATGTCTTAATTCTATTGGAAAGGTGTATCTCGACCAAAAAAAAACCTTAGGAATAAAATATTATCATTTAGGTTCACTTGGATTAGATTAGGACATTTATTATTATTTAATTCAAAGAAGAGTTAAAAGAGTTAAAATCAAAGTTTATTTACTAAAACATTTTTAATATAGGGTTATACATAAGAAAATTAGATTTTAAATATTCATTAGAAATATAAAAATATTTCCTACATAATTAAGTTTTATTTATAATTTTTAGACATTAAATATTTTAATTTATTTCTGACACAATGATGATGCAGTAATTACCATAATAGTGAAGAATTAAAATAATTGATATTATAAATACCCAAATAAATATAATTTGAGACTTTTAATTAATTACACTAATTTTCTAGGATAATATGACATATTAGGAGTGATTTAATTATCTTTTTTAGAAGAAATCATTCTGTTATAAGTTTCACAAAAATCAACTATTGAATAGTGTCAAAATTGACATAAAAGGGTTTTTAAAACAAATATTATATTATTAATTGATATTAAATTCCTAAAAATCTAAAGTTATGCCAAGAGACTTATACCATGATATCTGTATCATTAATGGACCACTTGGGGTCTCTTGGATGTATATGGTAAGTTTATTAACCATATAATATAAAAATACAAAGATACATTGTAAAAGTGAATCTAATTAACTTAGAGTTAATACTTAAATATAAGGTTAATATAGTAACCCAAAACTATCTAAATTCTATTGGATGAATGGTTTTAGACCTATACCCACATTAAACTTTGAATAATCAACTTTTGACGCATTAGAAACCGAATATGAATTTATTATAAATTAATTTTTCATGCTTTTCCAAAGGTGCCCCTCACCCCTCTTATAAAAGGGCACTCCTCCTTCTCATTTCTTCACTCCATCAAAGCATTTTGGTTCGTCCATATTGTTTCCAAATACTCTCCAAACTTCACTCACTACATCCTAGAGGCCATAGTTTGATCATAAATCGAACCTAAGGATCCCTTTTGATCAAATCAAAAGGAAGAGCCCGAAGAAGAGGTAATAATTTCACCACCCTTTTCCAAGTTCCTTTCTTCTTCCACTTCTTCTTCCTTTGTTATTAACATTCTAAAATAATAACTCCATTATCATATATATACTATGATTATATTATAAATATGGTATAACCATATTCAGTATTCTATCCTCCCTTTGAATAACATGTCACCATAAGTGTGTACGTACGGCTTACCGTCTCCACGTCGTGGTGTAATTGTTATTCAATATATTATTATTTGGATCGGTATAATAATGATGTGTAACTCATGTCAATAATAAATATAAAATGTTAATTTTTTTGTATATATGATATAACATCCATTTGTATATTATTTTAATATCAAAATAATGATATTCTCGCTCGTGCGTACGTACGGACAACCGTCTCCACGAACACGATGTGATTCATTCTCCATTGTATCCATTCAAGTATAATTATCATTTGATGATTTAAAAATAATGTTTACAGACTTGATATAATTATTTATATGAATAATATACAACCTATCCATGAAAAACATTTCTTATGTAACAAAACATATAAAAGAAAATGAGTATGTTAACACACGAAACGACAATAATACTAAGATATTATTAACAAAGCAATGTTAAAAGATCATATATGATATCATATGAATGTATATGATTCTTGTATAATTTAATAACAATTATTTCACTATTATACAGGAGGTTAACCTACCCCAACCAAGGAAAGTTACAAGTTAAGGGTTTATTTCACAATCTCTTCATTATCTGAGGTTGTTTATATGTAATAATCTACTGGGATCTCTTCATCATCCACATCCATTCTTCTTAAAATTATATTTCAAAACATTTTTACTATTTACAAGAATATGAGTTAAATTCATTTATACCCTTGTTTGACTTTTTATAAATGGTTTATAAAGGAATATTTCCCTCGTTTTCCAAACAAGGTGCTTTTTAAACTTTTCGACAGAATTAAGGTAAGAATTTTTTTTATCTTATACGGCGGGTGCTGTTATTTTCCCCCATTATAAAATCATCAAAGCTTCCCTTACAATCTTATAAGAATATTTTCAAAGAAAATGTTTTATTTTATAAATATATGACTCTTAAATGATTTCAAAATAGAAAGATATATTTCTCTAAAAAGAGTTTTGATTTCATCTATGTCAACATCCTTTGATGGATTTTACGCTTATTTGAAGTTGATTTATTATGATACAAAACATATATATTGTATTGAAGGTTTTGTGATATGTTTGACTGTGGATGTTCTATTTTTATACCATTAAAAGTTTATGGTGAATGTATTGACATTTCGTATGCTAGTTTTAATACAGATGTTTATGTTATGTTTAAACCTTTTCATATGAGAATGCATTGGACTTAATATGTGAAGGGTGGTGCCCGCTATAGCTCCTAGATGCATCAGTAGGTCTTATGAGACAAACTAGTGTCTTGGAACAAGGCCTTGGAAAAATCTTATTTGTAGTCTTGGCATGAGGCCTTGGCTATGTGGTTATGATAGTCTGGCATTATGCATTCCATCATTATGAAAGTGGTTATTGATATTGCATGTGATTATTCGATTAGTAGAATATCCATGTGAATAAGTAAATGGCATTATTTCATTTTACTTTTTCCATACTATGTTGAAGTTCATGTTTAAAAGGCTTTTGTTTTAGTTATACATTTCCTTAAATGTTTATTCTTATTTATCAAAGTTTTCGCTATATTGTTATCCTTACTGGGCATTTGAGATTACCCATTTTCTATGTTTTATTTTTCCCAGGACGTGAAGAAGTAAATTATGAATGACCTGTAGGGATATTATGTGGGGATATGAATGTGGAATATGGAGACAATATGTTGTTGTAGTAGTTTTTAACTTTATGATGTAATTTAAGACTTATGAATATATCTAGTGTTTCCATGGAAACTAAACCAATCGGTCTTTCAAGATTTGATATTTCTTGTGATCATGCCAATGTTATGTAATAATACACCGACTCTCGGTAACTAGGATCGGGGTGTTACATATATAGTTGAACATTCATTTGATAAAAATATGATTTCTCCCCTAACTTTAAAATTTCATGATCCATATTTTTCAAATCCATAAATATTGTATCTTTTGTGATACACATCATGGATAGGAAAGAATTATCTTGTAGACTCAATCCATCATTCACCTTTATCGATTTTGCAAGGTGCTAATGCATTCAACATCTGTATTCTTTAATTAAATCAAATAATATTCTTTAGTGCATATTCATCTCTTTTAGTGTGAAAATATAAATTAAATTGTTATGATCATTATAAATATCACAACTTTCACCATAAAGATAAATCATCCATATCATTAATTCAAATATTACGCCAAATAACTCCAAATAATGAGTTTGGTAATTTTTATGATGGATTATAAAATTCTAAGAGGAATAATCTATCACCATATCATTTTTCATGAGAACACATCCCAACACCTTCTTGGATGCTTACCTATAGATCAAAAACCATTCTCCACTACAAGGTAGTGTGAGAACCGGTGCACTGGCTAACCATCTATTTAGCTCATTGAAATTATCTTCACACCCTATCCATAAGAATCTAAATTCATTTCGAGTGAACTGCATGATTAGAGTATATAATAATGAAAAATATATCAGAAATCATCAATAATATCTAGCCGAACTATGAAAACATCTTATGAATGTTACCGTTTTTGGTCTCAGACAACATTCAGCCACTTCCTTTTTTGATGGATCTATATATATCCATTCTATTATGATTATGTGACCAGAAAATGAATCTTTTTTAATCCAAAAGGCACACATTGTAAATTTTTTATAAAACATCTCCTTTCATAGGGAGTTCAGTACAATTATATAGTGGGCATCAGGTTCTTCCATTCTTTTCGAATAGACAATAACTGTCACGACCCGACCCAACGAGGCTCGAGCCGCGACTCCCCAAGCCCGCCTCCAATAGGCCAGGGGATGGTGACAGGCGCCGAGTAGGCTATCACACACATGGGAGGCATTAGCCTATGGTACCTGTACACACGCACCCAGAAACACCTCCATGAAACAGTGCAGAGATATAGAAACTGAAAAGTAAATGCATGCATACAATCTATCCCAAACCAGAGTGCAACAACAAAAGTACAAGGGAAAAACAGGGTCCACCAAAAGAAAACTACAAAGCACGTCCAACCTGCACTGAAGAAGGGAAACGCTTCCACAAACACCCGCCGGAAAGCTCCCTCGACACAGCTCTGGTAAACACCCCAGTCAACATGCTCACTATGCTCCGCCTCCTCCGGGTCGTCCTGGGACTCCGTCAAAAGGCATGTGGTCTGCACAAGACACAAACATGTGCGGGAAAAGCCCGTTCAGGGGTGAGTATAAACATACTCATTAGGAACCCCAAAAACCCAAAACCCAAGGGAGAAACTTAAAGGCAACAGTCTGCTCAACCCAGCCAGAGGGAACCCAGACAAGAGAGAAACTCCATCTCATGACCATCCTCGGCTAAACACAACAAGAAATCTCAGCTCAACCCAGGTGTATGCCCATTCATACACCTTGAACAATCCAGATATACACAGCTCACACCACAAAGTCACAAGAGGTACCGACCTCATCACCAGCAACTGCACCAACCAGGAGTGTACACCACGAACACTGTTATACCAGATGACACTCATCCGAGAGATACACTCCATCGGGTCCCAAACAAACATCTCAGATGCTCACCCGAGAGACCATAGTCGTCAGACAACATCACTGAGGAAACATCGCTGAAACAACATAACCACCAAACTCCTCTAAGAGGGGATCGCCGCTAGGGTCTTCTAGGGGATACCAAGACCCACACTGTTATACGTATCTCATAGATAGGGGATCACTCCCAGGGTCCGCTGGGGGATACCATGACCCGATCTGGCATACGTAGTTCTCATAGATAGGGGATCACACCCAGGATCCGCTGGGGGATACCACAACCCGATTTGGCACTCGACAGAAGCTCCACACTCAGATAGAGGATCATCGTCCATATAAAGATGGTCACGGCGATACCGGAACCCTGTCTGGTAAATCTCGCGATGTAGGGGATCGAACCGACGATGCCGCAACCCTACCGAAACCACACGCTGAGTAAGGGATCGTATAACCAACGATACCGCAACCCTACCATAAACATCATGCTGAGTAGGGGATCGTAAGCCCGATGATTCCACAACCCTACTATGCACGACCCACCGCGTAGGGGATCATATGTCCGATTATGCCACAAACCCTACGAGGTTAACCTGCTAGATATGGGATCGCCGCCCATAAATAAACGGTCACAACGATACCAAGAACCCGATCTAGGGTAAAGATGCTAGAGGATCCACTCCGGGCCCACCGAAGGGATACCACAACTCTAACAGTTTAAACATCCCATCGAGAGGATCACAAACCCATACGAAGGTTGTGATACCACACGAACCCACGTAGGAACGAACCAAGGGAGAACCCTCAACCACTGCTGGTCCAAACGCCGCTAACCCGGGCGACTCGCCACAACGCCACACTGCTCACCTCCTAATCCAAAACCGAGGCCACCATCGCGTTCCACGAGGAAAAACACGCAGGATAGGCTGTTTACTCGGCCGAAACGGAGCATCGGTGAAAAAGGCACTATTCACCGTAGCTAGCTCGTTCAGGGCCCACACAACGATCCCGAAACCCATCGAGGGGATCAAACCACGACGATCCCCTCGAAAAAACAAGCGGAATCGACTACTCGCTCGTCCAAAATGGACACCCGGTGAAAAAGGTACTATTCACCAAAGTCCAGCTCGGGTGGGGCCCACACCTGGATTCCGAAACTCATCGAACTGATCGCACCATTGCGATCCTCTCGAAAAAACACACAGGATCGACTATTCATCTGCCAAAATCGGACTCCTGGTGCAAAAGCTGCGTTTCCCCGCAAACGCCCAAACACGGCCTCGTGGGGCCCGCACCCCATTCGCAGACCCAACACTAAGAAACCATCTCAAAAAGTCTGTTGTACCATCAGGGTCTCAACGCCACTGACGGCACGTCAAACGGACGCTTCGGGTAGAAGTTACAACGGCCCGAAGTCGTAAAATAATAAAATAATATTATTTTATACAACGTTTCTAGCTCCCGGACCACGATCCCAAACCTTTAAACCCTCGAACCCACACCGGAGGGTTCGTCTCGTCGTCAGGGTCACGTCACCGCAAACGGCGCGCGAATCCGACTCTCGGAGTGCAAGATACGGGGGTTTAAAGACCCCCGTATGCGAAAAGTGGCCGAACCGGCCCGGACCGGCCGGTCCGGCCGGCCCGCCCTGGCCGGCGGCCTCCGCCGCGCTGGGCGGCCCGCGCCGGTGCCGCGCCGGCGTACCTTCCGCGGACCGCCGGGAGCACCCCGGTGGTCCGTTTCGTGATCCGGAGGCGTCTACACGACTCTCGGGACCCGATCTACACTGCTACGGCTTCAATTTGCAGAAAAACGCAGAAAAAACAGGATCGGGGGTTAATACTCAAAACCGCCTACCTCGCGGGCGAAATGCCGACGTTCTGCCTCAGATCCGCGCTCCAGAGCTTCCGCTGCACGCTCCTGGAACGTTCGTCGTAAAATTCTGAGCTCGTGGGCGCTTCGTTTGCTCAATTCGGCGGAGTGGCGGCGAAGAACGGCGAAGAACGACGAAGAACGATAAAAGGGGGGGGGGTGCTGGTATTTATATCAGCGGCCCGCCGACGCCAAACCCGCCTCGGACCCGACGCCCGATGCGAAAAAAAGTAAGGTCACCCCTAGGGTAAAGGCACCGTTCTGAACGCAACGGCGGTCTCAGATTTTCCATCCGAGACTCCGTTCAGATGTTATTCGAGCCGACGCTCGCCCACTAACTTACTACTTATTTACGGAAACGCCCCTGGTGGCGTTTCTCACCGCAGGCCCACGACCGCAAAGTTTACACCCCTCCTAGGGTAAACGGCATGTTCCGGACGCAACCGTGCCCTCAGATTCCCGTTCTGAGCTACCGTTAGGAGATATCACACCCCTTCCACGTGCATAGTATAAAAATACTTAATATTTTTATAAAATTAATTTCGGGCACACCGTGCCTCAGAATCGCACGTCATCTTCGCGCCTAGATCTGGAATTATTCGTAGAAATATTCCAAAGTTTGACAGGGCCAAAAACCCGAGTCGCTACATCCTCCCCCCCTTAGAACTTTTCGTCCCCGAAAATCCCTAAGCACAAGGAAAGCGACTGGACTCTCAACTGGGTCTCACACACCTGCGAGCTCACCAACAAACAACCACTCAGGGTCTTACCAACGCCCTGAACAAAACTCGAGCAAGAAACAAAAGCAAAGAGTACCACTAAACAGTGTCTGAAAAACTACTGCAGTAAGTATAAAGGACACAAGGCGTACCTCTATCCATCTGCGGTGCCTCTGGGTCGACTGCCTCCAGGGCATGGAGCTGTCCTCGCCCTCGACCACCAGCTCCCTGAGCATGGCGTGGACAACCTGGGGGTGGGGGTGGTGGCAACTGGTACTGTCTACCACCGCCTCCCGCTGCACCAGCTCCGACGCCACGTCCGCCACCCTGCAGACCTCCTTGCTCGAGACGTTGTCTCTGCCAAGGCGGTCCATCCACCGGCTGCCTCTCAGCAGCACGTCGGGTCGGACAATCTCTAGCAAGATGTCCCCGACCATCGCAAGCGTAACACTGCCTCTCATGCGGCTGACCAAAACTGGATTGCGAGCCCTGTGAGCTCCGAGGCTCAGATCCTCCATCCTAGGATCGCCTCCTGAAACGTCGACCACGTCCAGACCCCTGAGTCTGTCGTCGGATACCATATGTCGATCCGACCGACAAAGTCTCAGCTCTCGAGTGCCCAACACTAACAGGGGGAAACTGCTCAGCCAGAAAACTCTCCACCACCAGCGCTCGCTCCAACACTCCAGCATAGGTGGGAAGGCACAAGGAAACCACACCTGCTCGGATATCCCTGTGTAAGCCCTTCTCGGAGGTCCGATCCCTAAAGAACGGGTCTCGAACCATATCTAGGGAGTAGCGCGACAGGTCTGTAAACCTCGCTGAGTACTCCAACACAGTCATGCTCTCCTGTCGAAGCTGCAGAAGCTCTTGGATCCACACTGACCTCAGCGTCACCGGATAGAACTCCTCCCTGAAGAGTCGCTCAAACTCTGCCCACGTGATCGTCTCCTCGTCATGGGACTGTGTCACCAAACTCCACCATCTCCAGGCAGAACCATGCAGAAGGCTCGCCGCTAGGACCACCATCTGATCTGGAGGTGTCCTCACTAGGCGGAAAACTCGGGTGACTGCCTCAAGCAAGTCATCAGCTGCCTGGGGGTCTGGATCACTCCAGAACCTCAGAGGTCGCTGCCTCTGGAACTCGTGTAGCGCACTCAGCCAGCGTGCAACCTCGTCCTGCACCGCCGGCACAACCAGCTGCTCAACAGGTGGTGGCTCAACTGGCAGACCACCTGGAGGTGCAAACTCAGAACCTGCGCCCTGCTCCACAACCACTACACGGGGCGGGTCATCAGCACAATCCTGATGCGTAACCCTCATTGGCTGTCGTCGTGGAGGCATCCTGAAATACATTCAAGACGCACCATAGTCAAAGAGTATATCTGGAGAGCTGACTCAAGAAGGACATGGAAAAACCAAAAACCCAGTCCTATATGATGCATGTACCATTATGTCCCTCCGACCAGTGTATGAATGTCCCGAGTCGAAAGGCAGGTTATCAGAGTCCTGGTGTATGGATACGTCGGCCGCCGCACTAACATTGGAGTCCCTGGCCTGAAATCCGAGCTCAAAACACCCTAACACTGCCGCTATGCAACCCAAACCAAGCTCGCAGCTAGACCAGCTACGCTCTGGGATCCCAAAGGTGGAACCTCCTTTGATACCACTCTGTCACGACCCGACCCAACGGGGCTCGATCCACGACTCCCCAAGCCCGCCTCCAATAGGACAGGGGCTGGCGACATGCGCCGAGTAGGCTATCACACACATGGGAGGCATTAGCCTATGGTACCTGTACACACGCACCCACAAACACCTCCATGCAACAGTGCAGAGATATAGAAACTGAAAAGTAAATGCATGCATACAATCTATCCCAAACCAGAGTGCAACAGCAAAAGTACAAGGGCAAAACAGGGCCCACCAAAAGAAAACTACAAAGCGCGTACAACCTACTCTAAAGAAGGGAAACACTGCCACAAACACCCGCCGGAAAGCTCCCTCGGCACAGCTCCGGTAAACACCCCAGTCAACACGCTCACTAAGCTCCGCCTGCTCCGGGTCCTCCTGGGACTCCGTCAAAAGGCCTGTTGTCTACACAAGACACAAACATGTGCGGGAAAAGCCCGTGCAGGGGTGAGTATAAACATACTCAGTAGGCACCCCAAAAACTCAAAACCCAAGGGAGAAACTGAAAGGCAATAGTCCGCTCAACCCAGCTAGAGGGAACCCAGACGAGAGAGAAACTCCATCTGGTGACCATCCTCGGCTAGACACAACAAGACAGCTCAGCTCAGCCCAGGTGTATGCCCATACATACACCTTGAACAATCCAGATATACACAGCTCACGCCACAAAGCCACAAGAGGTACCGACCTCATCACCAGCAACTTCCCCAACAAAGAGAGTACACCACAAACACTGTCATACCAGATGACACTCATCTGAGAGATACACTCCATCGGGTCCCAAACAAACATCTCAGATGCTCACCCGAGAGACCACGCTCGTCGGACAACATCACTGAGGAAGCATCGCTGAAACAACATAACCACCAAACTCCTCGGAGAGGGGATCGCCGCTAGGGTCCGCTAGGGGATACCAAGACCCACACCGGTATACGTAGCTCACAGATAGGGGATCACTCCAAGGGTCCGCTGGGGGATACCACGACCCGATCTGGCATACGTAGTTCTCACAGATAGGGGATCACACCCAAGATCCGTTGGGGGATACCACAGCCCGATCTGGCACTTGACAGAAGATCCACACTTAGATAGAGGATCATCGTCCATATAAATATGGTCACGATGATACCTGAACCCTATCTGGTAAAACTCGTGTTGTAGGGGATCGGACAGACGATGCCGCAACCCTACCGAAACCACGTGCTGAGTAAGGGATCGTATAACCAACGATACTGCAACCCTAACATAAACATCATGCTGAGTAGGGGATCGTAAGCCCGACGATGCCACAACCCTACTGTGCACGACCCACCGCGTAGGGGATCATATGTACGATGATGCCACTAACCCTACGGGGTTAACCTGCTAGATAGGGGATCGCCACCCGTAAATAAATGGTCACAGCGATACCAAGAACCCGATCTAGGGTAAAGATGCTAGAGGATCCACTCCGGGCCCACCGGAGGGATACCACATCTCTAACAGTTTAAACATCCCATCGAGAGGATCACAAACCCATACGAAGGTTGTGATACCACACGAACCCACGTAGGAACGAACCAAGGGAGAACCCTCAACCACTGCTGGTCCAAACGTCGCTAACCCGAGCGAATCGCCACAACGCCACACTGTGCACCTCCTAGGCCAAAACAGAGGCCACCATCGCGTTCCACACGGAAAAACACGCAAGATAGGCTGTTTACTCGCCCGAAACGGAGCACCGTTGAAAAAGGCACTATTCACAGTAACGAGCTCGTGCGGGGCCCACACAACGATCCCAAAGTCTATCGAGGGGATCACACCACGACGATCCCCTTGGAAAAACAAGCGTAATCGACTACTCACTCGTCCAAAACGGACACCCGGTGAAAAAGGTACTATTCACCGAAGGCCAGCTCGGGTGGGGCCCACGCCTGGATTCCGAAACTCATCGAATGGATCGCACCATTGCGATCCTCTCGGAAAAACACACAGGATCGACTATTCATCCACCAAAATCGGACTCCTGGTGCAAAAGCTGTGTTTCCCCGCAAACGCCCAAACCCGGCCTCGTGGGGCCAGCACCCCGTTCGCAGACCCAACACCCGGAATCCATCTCAAAAAGTCCGTCTTACCATCATGGTCTCAAGGCAACTGACGACACGTCAAACGGACGCTCCGGGTAGAAGTTACAACGGCCCGAAGTCGTAAAATAATAAAATAATATTATTTTATACGACGTTTCTAGCTCCCGGACCACGATCCTGAACCTTTAAACCCTCGAACCCACACCGGAGGGTTCGCCTCATCGTCAGGGTCGCGTCGCCGCAAACGGCGCGCGAATCCGACTCCCGGAGTGCACGATACAGTGGTTTAAAGACCCCCGTATGCGAAAAGTGGTCGGACCGGCGGCCGACGCCGCCGGCTCGCCCTGGCCGGCGGCCTCCGCCGCGCTGGGCGGCCGGCAGCCGGGCTCCGCCGGCGCCGGTGCCGCACATGCGGACCTTCCGCGGACCGCCGGGAGCACCCCGATGGTCCGTTTCGCGATCCGGAGGCGTCTACACGACTCTCGGGACCCGATCTACACTGCTACGGCTTCAATTTGCAGAAAAACGTAGCAAAAACGGGATCGGGTGTTAAAACTAAAAACCGCCTACCTCGCGGGCGAAACACCGACGTTCTGCCTCAGATCCGCGCTCCAGAGCATCCGTTGCACGCTCCTGGAACGTTCGTCATCGAATTCTGAGCTCGTGGGCGCTTCGTTAGCTCGATTCAGCGGAGTGGCGGCGAAGAACGGCGAAGAACGATAAAGGGGGGGGGGGGGGGGGGGGCGCTGATATTTATATCAGTGGCCCGCCGGCGCCAAACCCGCCTCGGACCCGACGCCCGATTCGAACAAAAGTAAGGTCACCCCTAGGGTAAACGCACCGTTCTGAACGCAACGGCAGTCTCAGATTTTCCATACGAGACTCCGTTCAGAAATTATTCGAGCCGACACTCACCCACTAAGTTGCTACTTATTTACGGAAATGCCCCTGGTGGTGTTTCTCACCGCAGGCCTGCGCCCGCAAAGTTTACACCCCGCCTAGGGTAAACGGCACGTTCCGGACGCAACCGTGCCCTCATATTCCCGTTCTAAGCTACCGTTTAGGAGATATCACACCCCCGCCACGTGCATAGTATAAAAATACTTAATATTTTTATAAAATTAATTTCGGGCACACCGGGCCTCGGAATCGCACGCTGTCTTCGCGCCTAGCTCTGGATTTATTCGTAGAAATATTCCAATGTCTGACAGGGCCAAAAACCTGATTCACTACAATAACATCATATATAAAGGCAACCACAAACAGATCAAGATAGTCTCTAAAGACTCCATTAGTTAAATCCATTAAGATAGCTAGGGGAATTAATAAGACCAAAAGGCATCAATATTAATTTATAGTGTCCAAACCTTATACAGAATACTATCTTAGGTGTATCCTCCTTCATGACAATTAATTGATGATATCTTGATTGATAATCAATCATGGAAATGTATTGATCTCCTCCTAGTTGGTCGAATAAGTCATTAATGTTGGGAATAGTTTATTTATTCTTAATAGTGATCTTGTTATGTTCTTGATTATCAATAATGAGTCTCATTGATCCATCTTTCTCATTAACTAAAATAATAGGTTATTCCCATGGTGATGCACAGGGGAGTATGAATCCCATATCAAGATTCTATTTTAGATGCATTTTCAATTACTAAAACTAAATTAGGATCATTCTATATGGTGTCTTTGAAATATGCACACCATAGTGTATGATTTATATTAAAAACTAAACTTCGGAATTTGGAGGAATTCATAGAAATTCTAATGGAAATACATCATCAATCACACATAAAATTGGTGTATTATTAATCCTGAGTTTCCCCAAATACATTTGAGATAAATAACTGTAATTTATAAGAATAAAGACACAAAAAAATGATGAAATTTCTATTGGGAGGTTATACTCATCCTTGAATTGGTATATAATCATAAATAGATTTGGAATATGAAATATCACTTCCCTAAATTGAAAATTGATTTGTCCTTCATATAGAGTAATTAAATCCATGCCAATAATCACATAAAAATCCAATATATGAAGGATCACATGATTTGTAGGAATCAATAACCCACAAACATCAAACAGAGAAGAATAATAATCTTTTGATGTAACCATTTTGGAATTTTGAGATGACACAGCAAACTCAACATCTACATGTTGATGCAATAAGAGGATACCCTTAAAAAATTCATTATAAATAAATGAGTGGGTGGATCTAGAATAAAATAAAACATTTTTTACATTATTGATTGGTAAGTGTACCATTGAAACATCATTATCGTACTCCATATCACCAATTATTAATTGCATGTGACATTACTTTTTCTTTGGCCTTAGGAGTTTTCTTATGTAGATCATCTTAAATTACCCATGGATTAAGGAATTTATTTGAATAATTAATCGGTTCCCGGCACTTGTAGAATTGATGTGAAAGAGGTGTATTATGTGTTACATTTTCTCTGTTTGTATCATTAGAAATATTTTCCCCATCACTTCGACATTCAATAACCGGATGAACTTCTTTTAAAGAATGAGGACATTTACTAGTTTATTTATGAAAATATCCTCCATGTTTCTATTCACAAACTAAGAATAAGGAAAAATCATCTTATTTTTTGCGTGGTCTTTAGATTATCAATAGATTTTAGTTTTCTCTTCTAATTGGACCCATATGTCTAATGGTTTACTCCAATCTCTATACCGTCCTTGGCAACACATTAAATAATTCCCTTAAAGTTATTAATTTCCTTATGTTAATGCCCTTCAGGGACTTTTTTATGCAACTAATTAATTAATATATTTTACTCTAAGGATGGATAATAATTCCAAAATCATAACTTGCATGTATTATAAAATATTCTTTTTAGTTACTAAACGATTAATCATCCATTTTATCATGATCAAGTATCTCATTATCCAAAAAATTTCAAATTATATGTGGCATTTAGTTATTTAAAAATATGTTCTTGAACTCATTCAATTCCATGTAATAAATTCCTCTCATTGCCTGGTATTCTTGATAGGATTCAACCATTAATCAACTTCACCTTCCAAATGATAGACCACATAGATGAAATTTTCATTTTCTAAATATTGTAGAACTAAAAATATCTATTCAATTTTACTAATACTTTATTCAGCCACTAATTGATCGAATAACCAACTCAATGATGGTGGATCCCGGCTCATGAAGCACTCAACCGATGGTTGTTCCATCCTTTTCTTGTTTGGAAGTCCATTATGATTCATATCTTGAATAAATTGTGTGCGCATAGCTATAAGATTTTTAATTCCACCTTCCATAACATGTGTTTTCTCAAGGGGGAAATTGTTTGATAGCCTTTCTCATTAAGCCATAATGTGTTTCATTCAGGTTCCATCCATTGACCAAAACCAAGAAGCACAGTGTGAGAAACACTAATCAAAACATCAAAACCACATAATCAAGAATAAATAAAATTTAGGAAACCATAGGTTTTATCCTAGTCTATTCATTATAATTTATAAAAACCTCGTATTGTATCCTATATATAGACAAATATTTTGGGTTCTTACAAAGGGTTTGTCATTCTAGTTTCCAAAGGTTAACTATACCAGTCCACCGATACTAACTATAATTATCCATACATTACATACTTTGATGTTACTAAAAAATTAATGTATATTAATTAAAACATATAACAGAACCATGAAATGACCCTATAAGTATAGTGTCTTTATAAATTGGAAATCATAAACAACAGGTTGATAAAACTTCTTCATTTACTATCAATTACTTTTCTTAACTAGACTATTGTTTGAAACAACATACTTAATTCCAATATTTATGACATGGTTAAAAGAAAAATTTGAAAGGGTGAACTAATATGCCCAGTAAGGGTAAACATGGTAAATATCAATCATATCACTAATCATAATATAAATGAACCTAACATTTGGAAGTCTTATCCAACATATGAAAGATAATGATATCATGTGTTGGGATAAAAGATCATAAGAATAAATAGAAATAATCCAAAAAATTTAAAAAACAAAATAAATGAAGTGATTTTAAACCTAGAAATAGATAATCATTTAATATTAATCATAGCTCAGTTCCAAGACCATAATAGTAGACAATGTCCATTTCTGATCCATGTTTACATGTTATTCCATCCGTGTATTAAATAAACATATTTACATTCATTTCTAGTATTATCTATATTTGTTGATATTAATCATTACCTAATGCATTGGAGGTAGATATAGGTCCCACCCATATGATAATGAAATCATTATTACTTATTCCACAAATACAAATATCATTCATCACAACATAAACCATGAAATAAAATTGATTTCAAATATATCTTTCAATCATAACATAATCAAAACAAAATATCATTCCATCATTAAAACAATTAAATTATGGAACTAACATGGATAATAAGATAACCCTCTTTAAATAGAATAAACATAGATGGAAAATAATTTTGATAAAATAATTGAAATTAATTCCTGAGGAAAATATCCATTATCCTTCAAAAACATTTTATTTTCTCAAAATCCCTCATTATTTTAAAATAAAATAAATCATTTAAAAATAAATAATATATCATGTAATTTAATATTCATGGAAATAAGGTGTTATGAAGATGTAAAAATATGATAATGTTGTGTAACTTAAAAAACATTTTTCTTGTACTTTTGCCGAAAAAGTCAAAAACTACCTCTAATCGAATAGAGAAATATGTTTCCATTCATACCATTTAATAAAAATTAAAGAGACTGTAAAATTAAAATTAATTTTTATTATAATAATTTATTTAATATTACATACATGGGAAAACATGGATGTTGATGATAAATATAACGTAGTAAATACTTACTTATAAGTCATCTAAGAAAATAATGAGATTACAAAATAATTCGTTAGCTTAGGTCCGATGTCCATTGATTATATCTGAACCTAATTGAAATGTTTTTCATAATTTTATTGGCTAATCGAATTATCATAATAATATTTATAATAAAATATATGATTATATTATAATCTATTTTTAGTAACATTTCATTGTCACTCATTATACAAATATTAACTGTTTTATGTTCTTATGCATGTTTTGTGAGATATGTTCATGATCCACATCATATGTTATAGTTATATTATTTTTATAATGATATTAATAAAATAGATATCATATTTATTGATTATATTCATGTATATAATCATTGTTTAATGAATAACATGTATAATGAATCACATCACATCGTGGAGACGGTAGACTGTACGTCTAGACGAGGGACATTATCATTAACTTGATGGTTAAATGGTATGAAATTAGATTTTATAAGAATTATACTAAATAATTATCATTACAAATTTATTATTTGATTCCATTTTAATTATCATTTTACCCATCCAAATAATTTCTTGTTCAATAAAAAATTACACTATGACGTGGAGATGGTAAGTCATACATTCACACGAATGATTATATTGCTATTTTTAGGATGGTTAAAAGCAGGTATAAGGTTGTACGATAGTTACAATAAAATTTCTTCATGTAGAAGGTAATGGAATTATTACTTTATTATCGAATAAATATTATAAGTGGAAGTATAATAAAAAAAGAATTTTGGATGATGTGATAAAAGAATTACCACTTTTTTGAGTATCTCTTTTTGATATTCACAAAAGGCCTTCTTAGGATGGCTTTCTACCCAATGTGTGACCTCTATGATTAATTTATAAAAGTTGGTAGAGATAATGGGAAGGGTATATCACAGAAAAATGTATTTATAGTTGATTAAAAGGTAAGAAGATGTTCACTATTATAATAGAGTGGATGCACACCTTTGGAGAAAACAACACTATTAAAATAATATAAATTAATTTTGATTTTAAAATGTCTCCATATTGGATTATTTAAAATATAAGGTGAGTATGGATCAACATACTCTCAAAAAATTTGCATTATTAATGTTTATCTTTTATTTTAAACCATATAATTTTGATTTATACTTACTTAATATGTTAAATTTTAATTTCGTTAAAAACACTTTTATTTTTAATTGTTATAAATATATAATTATATGCTGATGATTTTCAATAAATTAATATTTAATGAAATTAAATAAATTATAACTATAAATTTATTATTTTTTAATATTTATTTTATTTTTAAATAATTTAATAAATTCTTATGTTTATAAAATATCAATAGTTTCTATTTTGACACTATTTATTTCATTGATGTATAATAAAATTTTAATGGAATAAAAGATTAATAAAATATATACAATATACATAAAACATTTCATAATAACCAATAAATTTCACATTGATATTTAATTAATTCATATTATATTTTTCTAATATTTTTAAAATCAATTTTTTCAGGATTATATTAAAAAAATAATTTATACATCACAATTGTTTCTTTCTTAATGGTAATTATTTAATTTATAAAAACAATAAACAAATTGCAATGATGTATGTGTTTATTTTATCCTTCCAAATAAACCATATAGTGTTTTATATATCCTTCTTATCCCTATATTTGAATTTATATACGTAGATGCAAAGAGAGTGTGGAATTTTTTCACATTCATTGATTTTAATAAAATTAATGTCATATCCATGAGAAAGTGTCTATTAGGTGATTCCATTTCGATCCATAGATGATAAGGGTTTCATTTAGTCATCCAATACTATTTTAGCAGGCATTATGGGAAATTTATTATATTAGTTTTATAATTAATTACACAACTTACCATTAACCGTGATAATAAAAAATTACTAAAGATACTATTCACAATGTACAATAACTAAAAGTAAACTATTATCCTAATTTGGATCAATTGAATAGATATATAGAATACTTATTTCAAAATTTTAAAAAATAATTGTTTCAATAAATAAATTTAATTAATTTGCTTTGTCGGAAAGGTAGAACAAGTTTTAAAAGCTAAAAAATTTCAAAATATTGAATTATTTCAATATCTAGATTCAATTAAAAATTAATTATATTGAAATACATTTTATTTAATGACAAAAAATTATTATATTATAATTTATTATTTAAAAAAATAAATGACTCTGATGAAAAAGATTTTTCACATTATATTTAGTGAATTTTTCTATTCAATAAAACAAGAAAGTTATCTGAAAACAATTAGAAAATCATCAAAAGTAAATTTTATTCCCCACATCAAATAAAAATGTTTAATTTGTCATATAAAATGTATTAATGAGTAAAAAAGTTAATTTAAAACGGGTTCTTCATTTAAAGGCGTAAATTTACCCTTTAAAATAGGTTTTTATACATCAAATAGCATTTATTCATACACAATGACTAAAATATTCATTGTATGAATATAAAAAATGTTTTTTTTAATTATTTAACACATATATAATTCATTTATTTCATCAACAATAGTAATTCACTAAGAAAATATCAAATTGATTTATATTTTTGGTAAATAATTTATAGCCAGTGAATTCACAATGCATTTCATCATGTTATTTATACTTTTTCTTACTAACAAAATTGATAGGATAGAACTATAATTTTTACTAAGGTAATCTCACAGTTCGTCTAAACTCATGATTCCATGCAATGCAAGAAACTGAAGAATAAATTATTTAAATATTCTATTTGATAAAAATGTATGGGTGTTACAATACCTCTCATAGTTGACCTTAGTTTATATTAAAGAGTTTCTAGATATACGTAATGGAGGGATGATAATTTTTGAGTCTGCATTGTGGTTCACTTATATTATGTGATTTTCCATCAACATGATTCAGGATGGATTCTTGTGGGATTATATGTTTGACAAGGGTATCGGTAGAGACATTTATGCTAGTGAGAGGACCCTATGATTTTTCAATTATTTATGTTGTTAAGTAGGAAAAGGATCTATATATAATAATTTCAATGTTATTTATAGAATTTCGGACTATAACTAGGTGATATATTCTTGAGTTTTCTGTAGTAGGTACATGATGTCAGTCGATAGGTTATCTGCTAAACAGATCTTCCTAATATCATACTAAATAATGTTTTTAGGGAAAGTGCATTGTAATATGCAATTCAATAGGGTGGGGTTCTATACAAGTGATGGGTTTGGTCACATGGTATGTGATTTACTGACCGGAAGAGTTTAGAAGGGTAGGCAGATAGATTAGGGAATGTCACATGAGAGGCCAAATTCTATTCATGGATTATATAGATGCGACCAGGAAGACCCTTGGGAGTTGAAGCTAGTAAAGGATATGGTCGGGATATTTGAGAAAGCTCTATGTGTGGTGGATATCATTATGAGATCCATCCTCCATCACCACCAACCATCGCACATCAGGCTTATGGAGAAGTTGGCCAGGTTATTGGGCAGCTACAGGGTATATAAGAGTATGACAAATAATAGCATGATATGATTAGAGGTATTTTATTTGTCTTTATACTCTTTATTTAGATATATTAGACAAATCCATGTGTCATTCCTTCATTTTTTTATGGTTCCAGATTTAGTGCTCCATATAGAGGCTTTAGCTCAATTTCTTTTTTATGAGGTTTTTATGGTGAATGGTTCATCTATATATTTTATCTCTCAGAAGAGAAAGATATGCCTTAGCAGAGAGTATAATTCTTGAGAACATTAAATCATCATGATTGGTCTGTATGACTAACATTGGGTATGGATTGGTTTTCCTTGGTCCTATCATAGATTTATAGTAAATGAAAATTACTCGTATGGCATAGAAGTGATGTGACTAGATTTTTTATTACGATCATGATTGATATCAGGGAATGATGGGTGGGTTTTGTGAGAAGGATGGTACATCCCATAACCAAACAGTTGGAGGGTATATCAATCTACATAGTAACCACTTCATACTTCTTCATTCCTTTATCGATGGTATTATATGGGAATATTTGTTAAGGATTCTCCAATATTCAATCCAAGGAGGTACAAGTAGTTTTCAATGACATTCATATTGAGACTACATTGAAGCCTTATATAAAATTCCCAATATACCCTACCATGCTCTAGTAAATAATTTTGATGTCTGTGGACCTTCATGAATAATGTCTAATATGACCATGTGTGTCCCCTTGGGTAGCTCTACTATTTCATATTAAAAAGGAGGATGGGTGAAAGCATCATTTTTTATATTATCATCACCTGAACTAGGATATGATAAAAAAACGTAGATTTATCTGATGATCTATGACCTATTTGATCATTTATTATGTGTGATATGGTTATTTATTGTAGATATCATATCCATCTACTATCAGATGATAGTTCACAAGTCCAATATACCAATGATGGAATTTTGATGTAGCTACAAATATATGAGTTCATGGTGATACTTTTTAGTGCGATGACTTACCATAATGTTTTTTTCAATGATGGAATACATTTTACATAACCATTGGTATTTCTTTTTTATTTTCTTCATTGATGATTTACACATATACTATATTAATGTTTTTGAGTTCTTGATTCTATGCTTGTTTATCAATCTTTTCTACTTATTTAATGCCTTATTTGGTTGAGGCTTTGAGGATAGATTGGTGACATGTTTTTTGGTATTTTTCGAAACATTTTACTTGTAAAGAATTCATGACTAATTAATAATGGTTAGTAAAATTCAGAAGGAAAAAAATGGAGTTTATATAGAATATTTTACTTCTGTATAGACTATAGTTGTTCATATCAAGAGGAATAAAATGATACTCAAGAAGAGGCGGAAGGTGGAACCTCTACTGAATCAGTTCATAAATTCATTAGAAAAAAATATTGAAACTAATTACATCATGATGCTACACATGTTTTGTTTCTACAATGGATTGGATGGAAGGGATGAAAATGATGGGTTTCTAGGTTGTTTGTGAGAATTTTGTTTGTTTTTGTTCAAAATATCGCATATGTGGTTTTGATTTGAACCTGGTGGTTCATATCTCATGAGATTCTATAACCATATATCTTCCAAAAGCTTATCCAAATGAGGTTTAGGTCAAAAATCATTCACTATATGATGGATATTCATAATTAGAAATTTGAGATGGTATGGATTATGCCATCGGTTCAAGGCCCACACTATTTTTCTTGGGATAAATTTTCATGTAGTGTTGAGACAATGGAAGTTGGAATTAATTTTTTTTGTGGGTAAGAGATTCTCACTTTTAGAAAATTTGTTTATTATCTTGAATTTTTGGTTCCGTTAGGGCCTGGTTTTTTATGTCATTATGACTTGAGGGGTTCCCTATCCTACCTTAAAAGGGGGTCTATCTCAATAAAAAAATAAAATATCATTTAGTTAGAGGAAGAGAATATAGGGAACATAAGGACTTACCTAGATTTTCTTCAGGATCACCATCATTACCGAAATCACTCCATATTCTAGTTCTATACCAATGAGGTTCACTATATGGGCCATGTCATTTATGACCATGTGTATGTTTTACAACCAATGAAGATTGTTGATGTTCTTTCATAGATCCACCTGATATGGTTTTCCATGTGGGTATTTATATTAGAATGGTGGGTTACTACTATTTGTTTTTGGCAGACATCAGTAGGGTTTCATCCCCATTGACTGCCACGAAAATAAAATGGTATCCATTTACTAGATTTTGAAATTCCAAGGATCTATTAGAGAGTTTCCAAAGATTCCAACGAGTGCACTTATGTTAAGACTACCAGAGGAAATCATGGTGTCGGTAGTGTATGGCTATGCCTCAAGAGATAGAATTTAATGTGTATTAGTGAAGTCTCATGTATTTATTGCATATGTGTTTCGTCAGTTGATTCCTAATGAAGAGAACTATGTGATTAATAATTTATATAATCTTGTGGTAGTATTCACTTTGAGGATTTGTAAGAATAAAATAGTAGGACACCACTTTTTTTATTACATATAACATCAGTGTTTTTATGGTCTCTTCATTTAGAGATACATTAATTTTATCATAGAGGTTCTGATTGAAGTTCTGGATAGACATTGATATTGATATTTTATATATTCTTGGGAAGGAATATGTGTTGTCTCATTCCCTATTCAGGAAGTTGTTGGCTTATTGGGTACAAGTGGTGTTTGATTAAATAAATTATTTAATGTTGACCCATTTTGAGGAGGCGGGTTTAGAATTTATTTTGTTAATGGTGTTTACTCTTAAACATCATAAACATGTGAGTGAGTCCCAATTATGAATCATTAACTCTGAGTTTAAGAATTCTGATACATCTTCAGGATATTGACCACATAGATTCTCTAATGTAGAAAATCATGTAATCCTTTTATAGGGATCGACGCTGGTCTCAGTTATGATATTGGTTGAATTGATTATTTAGTTCCACACATATCCTTTTTCTATTAATATTGATGTGAGGATTATTTATAGAGAACTGAAATGATAGTTTTGGTATGATGGCATGAGATAAAGCATGGATTAGTTTTTACACTAGTGCCCCACCAATCAGTGGGTGATGATTGTGCATGGGGTTATAGTTGAATTATTTTATCCCCTTGAAATCATGAAGAATAAATGGGATGTACTTTCCATGTATTTTATTATAGATATTACAGTTTATTGGAGGATCTAATTATTCCATATAGGCTTTAGATGATTGAATCATGATATTAGCACAAATCCATTTTATCTGGGAGCAATTTTTTATAGCGATTGAGGTGTAGATAATTTTAAGGGAGATCATCTTTGTTATATGGGCACACATCTTGATTTTAATTAATAATGATACATGGTTCGAATTATTGTTATAGAGGGGCCATCATAAGACATCATTCACCTAGATGTTGTTTGGTGGAGCCTTTAACCCCTATAAATATGGGTAGACTATGCACACAATCCAATTAGTGGAGGATATGCTAAGGTTTTTTTGATAGACTTTAGACAGAGTAGATAGTAACCCTTCTCATTATTAGAGTTTTCATAAAATAACAGCTACCACTCTATGATCAGTGTGAAGCCATTGGAGACCCTTTATAGGAGTCCTTATATGTTAGCATTATGATGGAATGATATCGGTGAGGCATTTCTTATTGGGCCAGAGATGGTGTTGGAGATGATGATGAATTTATATGTTATACATGAACATATTAGGACAACACAAAGTAGGAAAAAACATATGTATATCTCCATCACATGCCATTGGGGTTCAATTACAGATACCACATTTTCCTATAAGTCTCTCGAATATGAGAATTTAAGGATTCAACTGGGGTGGAAAGCTATCCACAAGGTTCTTGGGGATATTTGATGTCTTATACTGTGTTGGAAAGGTTTTATATTGATTCACCCTACCCCCATAGATGGATTGGGCGGAACAAACCTTCCATGAATCACAACTGAGGAGATATAATAACTAAAAACACACATAATTATTTGAGTGTGATTTGAACAATGAAGTGGGAGAATCATTTCTATAGAACACAATTTCAATCAAGGATTGGATGGGGAGAACCCTATGTGGATATAACACCCCATTGGTTTATGAGTTGTGGTAACATGGGAGCATACATGATATCTCCATGGAGTGGTAGAGCTAGATGGAATCTTAGTATCTCGACCATTTTTTTGATTTCACTATTCGATGATGAAAATCATGAATGAGTAAATAATATATAGACATAATGTTTTACTGTAATTAATTGAAATAATCTCAGTGATATTTATTGATCCAGGTAGTGAGATAATGCTAGATTCTGAGGCCTTATTTTCCTAGAATTAATTTTATAAAAATTTAAAATCTATATGACATTATGAATTCTCAGTTCTCAATAAAAAATGTTTATATATTAAATGGAATATTGATAAAAAAAATCAGAGACCATAGTTAAATCTATAGAGTGAGTTTTACATTAGGAATGACCTAAATTCCTTCTACATGGGGCGTTCAGATATAGTAGACGTTGGTGGGTGAATTTAGTGTATTATTTAAATATTTTATTCATTAATCTTTTAGAAAAAAATTAATAATTTTGTGAATTTTTAGGGAGGATCATTAGGGTTATCCACATGACCTAAGGATAATTGATAACAACTTCTATAACCACTATTGGTGAAATGAGATCACAAAAAAAGATCCTCCAGATTTATGAAAATCAAGTTTCATCGAACATAATGACATATATAATTTGTTTGAGATTGTGTTCTTAGTCAATAAAAAATAAATGTATGACCCTTTGATTTGGCCTATCAAAATATCAATTATACTATTTAATAAAGTAATATCAATCATCATATTTCTCTATGATTTTGGAAAACATTATATGAGCCCGGTCAAAATAAATCAACTATTTAATTATTTAAATCTATGTTTTTCCATATTTTTTACCCCATGTATCCAGGAATATTTCATTGGAAATAAATGCTTTTCTAGTTATTTTTTCAACATAGTTTTTTCTTATTTTCCCCATATTATTATTTTCATTTTCATAGTAGGCCTATAGATCCGTAGTTTGACATTATTAGGTGGGATTGGGAATGATCAATCCCAATGATTCATGGTTAATTATGATTTGATGAATATAATTAAAATTAAATGATGGATTTGAGTTATTTTTTGGATGAGGGTGATTTCATAGAGAAACTAGAGATATGGTGGTGTGATAGGGAGAACCATGATTAACAATGATACATGCAGGATTTTCATGATGATTCATATTCAATTTTCTGGTGAAATAATCGCATAAAATGATTGTTGGAGGAAAATTAAATGAATTTCGTATAGTCCGTATGAGATATTCTTATCTCTGTTTATGGATCTATATCGCATGAAGATAATTCATATTTTTGTGAAAAACCCAACTACATGACTTGGACTATGATAAAAACACTCTGTTTAGTAACCTTACAGTTGTGGCTCAAATGTTTTTATAATGTTTTATATCACATGACTATTGTTGAAGCCACATGCCATATTACTCACTATATGTGTATTGACGATTTGGAAGAGACACATGGGTATGAAACATTTCTAGAGGACACACTATGTACTAATGTACATTAACATAGCCTAGAGTACAGGTTGGATCATATGTTCTTGATTTATGGTGTCTAGTTCCCTTACATTCAATGTAATGATAAATGAGAAATGTTCCTTATAAAAAAAGGGACATGGAAATGAAGTGTGGTGATACAACATATTACGTTGGTCCCTTTACTTGGTATGTACACCATTTTCCTATTTATGGCAACATAAAAATATAGTATGTCATCCGTTTGAACTCTGATATTGACCCATGATTAGATTATCCTATGAATTTTTCAAAAATAAATATATGATATAATTTTATCTTGTATTCTGAATAAGGAATGAATTTTTTTATGAATGAAACATACTAATGAGACTCTAAATGATGGTAGTAGTTAGGAAGGACCAATAGAAAATAAAATAGTGGAACCTACCTACTAAGAAGTGAATGACTCCACTATTGAAAATTAAAGTGAAACCATCCTAATGGTAATGGAATGATTCATCTAAAATTATGGTACCACTCTTTTATTGGGAATGTAATGGGTCCTCTACTAATTACAAGTGTTGTACCATCTTGATGGTACATGGAATGTTTCTTTTTCCTACTAATTGAGTGGAACCATCATGCAGATTTAAGTAATGGGTTCTAAAATATCAAAGTATAATCCTAAACTAGGTAGTTAATGGTTCCTCTACTGATTACTATAGTGAAACCCTCTTGTGTTTTTAGGGTACATGCCCTCAATAATTGAAGTGGTACCCTGATGACATGGTAATTCATATTTCATCTATCATTTATCTATGTGGAACCCTCTGATAATTTCATGTAATGGATCCTATTTTTATTATATGAGTGGAACCCCACATTGGTACTAGGGGATGGATCCATTACCTAGTGATTAATTCATTAAAATATAATGAACTATTGTGAGTGGTGTCTTAAATTGGATATTTCCTCAGAAACAGGTGAATTATGACAAAACAATTTTATGGACACTTTGAAACCATTGGAAATATTTTCATTTGATGGGTTATGATATAAAAACACCTTTTATCTATTTATTGGGATTCATTTATTATGTATTACATTCCATGATTGTCTCTTATTTCTCCCCCTTCATCTTTTGGGTCACACTACTTGTAATGTATATACTCACCATTACATTGTCTTTTCTTGTACATGGCGTGACTTCTTAAAATGATATTCAATTCAGAAGAGATTATTGTGGAATATAGTAATATCTATATAATTTTACACACTATGGGGGTTATAGTATGAAGTTTTAGATCCAGGCTCTCTCATAACATTAATTTTCCTTTTTTTGGGTTGGGACATCTTTTTTGGGAGGGTATGTATTCTTTCCCATTTTGATTTCAATTTACATTATTCTACACTTATATGAATTATTAGTTTTGTATGCATGGTAATTATATTGATGTTCCATATTTAATTATTTTTCTTTTACAATTATACATTGATATGGTCAAGTGTGTAAGTTCATGTACATTAAACAAAGGCCTCCGTATTCGATATGCCTTCAAGAACATTCCACCATTTCATGGTGTATAGAGGCATGCATGGGGAAGATGAATTTCCAATGACATTGGATTGTGTTGTGTCATATTTATTCTATAATAATGATTTTAGTCTCTTAAATTTATTGAATTGTCATTATTTTTATTGAATAATAATTTTTTATGTCATAATAACACAAAGAAACATAATTGGGGGTGTATTGTGTATTTTTAATAATCTTATCTATATTGAATATTAAATTTTTTGTCTTGATTTATATAGATATATAATATTATCTTCTATAATTTTTTAGTAGTGGATAATCATAAAGGTTGAAAAAATTTAATTTTATACTGTTTAAAGGAATAATGATCCCATAATCTAGTCCAACAATGATCTGTTAGTGATCATGGTGATTTTAACTCAGAAATAACTCTATTCATATTACCTTAACCACTAAGTGTAGGAAATTTAGAATAATAGAATATGGATTTAAATATCCTTCTTGATAATTTATATGGAATTATATTCTCTAAACCTTAGTCTTATTGGTTTATACTCCCCCATGATTGAGTCCAAGCCGCAGAAACTCCAATAAACAAGTAGAGATTGATTTAATCTATTAAACAATTTCAGATTCATAATTGACTAATTAACTAATAGAAAATATATATTCATCTTAAAAAATATATTGGAATATATAATGTTTTGTAATGATTTTCAAAAATACATTAATACAAAAAATTAGTATTTGCAGTTACTCAGGAGGTTATGCAAATAAAGATTGAAATTATTCAAAATAATAGAAATTATCAGCCAAATGTTTGGAAATACATCTGTATTCATATAGATATCACAATATGTATATATAATTTTTGGAAAATGAAAATACTATTTATAATTAAGGAGAAAAACATTCTCCCTTTTTGTAATAACAGATCCAATACAATCGCCTACAAAATTGATATCATTTGAAATTATATCATTCAATAGAGTATTAACATTCCTTATAGATATGAATGATTTAAATTGATGAATATGTTCCTTTTAATATATTTTAAAATATTTCTAAAACAATATTTAATCCCATCAATACAACTTCATATAGTACACAAGTTATATTTTAATTGAAAACTCAGTCATTTACCTTTCAAACGTGGTATTCATTCACATAGTGATAAAATATAAAAGTATGGTTGATGATATATAACTTTTAAATAAATTTATATAGATTAATAATATGATTATTACTTTAATCTATGGTTTTCTTCTAAAATTGGTTTTATTGTTATTTATTTATCCAATATCATAGTGTTCATATTTCTTATGTGAGATTCCAAACGTATGGATTCCAAACCAAATGTTACACAATAAAACACAGTAACATTCATAATTCGTAAAAAATATCCTTATTCCATTAATAAGATATGATTATTGAGAAATGTATTTCAAAAAAAAATAATTAAAGAGACTTAATTGGTGAAATAAAAAAAATGGTATTTTTGATTTTCAAAATATATAGGACTAATAGAATTTTTTTGAGACAAACCATTCCCAACAATCTCCCCTTTTTGGTGATCATAAAACAATATGATCACATATAAAAAATATGTAAATTTTAAACACAAGTAATATTTTTACAGTTATTTTTTTTAGTAAAAATTTAATTTCTTTCATGAAGTAAAAATTAAAAATATTATCTGTAAAAAATATTAATGAATCTATAGATTATGGATGTTATTATTAACTAATTTCTTACAATTTTTGTGATATAAAAAAAGTATGTAGTATAAAACGTATTGGAACAAATTTATTTTCTGTACAAAACTGTGAATGACTGTTATAGAACTCTCAGATAAAAATTATTTTTCTCTAGAAGATGAAATAAACAGAGATTTTAAGATAAATAAAAATTAGAAATAAGGAAATTTAAAATTTTTTATTATTAGATTCATTTTATTTATTGGGGTTAAAATATAAGATTAGATTAGAATGATAGGTATGGATTAGTACAATTGTCAAAATGTTCTAAGGCTCTATTATCCTTAAGAACACCCTTTAAAGGTTACATATATCCTCTAAAACATTTAGTATGGGATTCAACCAATGAATTCATCAAAATTCTAAAATCATGAAATACCTTTAAATTTTTTACTAATTTCACTTTTAGAAACTCATTAACATCATCTTCTATTTGAGAATAAAATTTGAAAACAAGTAACATAATTTATTTAAGAGGGTCATGTTAACTTGTTATCTTGAAGTTAATTTTTCAATGATATATCTTGAGTTGGACAAGAAGATATTCAATAGATAAATTTTAAACAATAGGTAATGGATCTGATCACTGGGAGTAGAAATTACATATAAAATTTTAGAGAAATTATTCTTTATGTCTGGACATTTTTTTTGTGTAGATTTAAATTCTAACAACTGAGTAGCACTAATTTTGTTTAATTCAAACTACCTCCCAAAATTATTTTTGAAATAAGAAAAATCTATCCTTAAAAAATATTCTTGCCATATCTTTATCAAATTATATAAAATTTCAATTTGAATTGAATCAAATTTACTTATGAAAACTATAATTTATATATTATTATTCAATTGCTCCTATACAAAAAAAAATTAATCTATGGGAACAATTTTACATCATAAATAATTTATGTATTTTATTGTATATTTCTGCTCACTCTATAAATTTGAATTAACCCATCATAATCTATTAAAATTGATAACAAATTATTAAATTATATGAGTTTGAGATTGAGAATATTATTATTTTTTATTTATTGATAAGAAAACTATATCAACCAAGGATAAATACATTCTATTTTTTTTACTCAAGAGGTGGAAGATTCAATTTCAATAACCATTATCTTCCCATCATGTTCTAAAATACCCGGATCAAATAAATTGAAAAATAAATTGATTAATTATCTAATTACCTAGTAGGGTTAGATACTAATTATTTTCTTATTCATGTCCTTATGTATTATCCAGTACATGTTATTAAGTATGATATTTTTTATTCAGATTTTCATGCTCAATATCATGCTCAAGATTTAATGTTTTATTTTTAGAAATAGCCTCTTGATCTGTTCTATTCTCATGTCATTGTTCCTTATGATTGACTGAAAATACAAACAAAACTTTTTAAAAAACATCACCAACTACAGAAGATGTAGATTAATGTTAATGTACAAGATGATCCTGGTCTACAAATTCATCCTTTTATCTAATATGAGCAACCAATAACTCATAATTTTCTTATTTTAAACATTATATAAGATATTGATGAAGGTGTCATGAAAAATATGGATCAAATACATTATATCTCATTATACACCACTTTTTTCACTAAATCATCTATTCTAGACTTTGTAATTTCATATTCATGATTACTGAATGAACAAACCGACCACTAATTTCCAATATCCATATTTGCAGGAGCACATGATTCATGTGGGCCCCCAACCTCAACATGTAACAATTTACATTGATTATACACAAGAAAAAACAAGTTTTTAGAGATCCTATATTTATAATGTTAATATGATGAAACTGTGTGTTGATATGTAAATCAGAAATCATTCTCGATATAAAAAAATCATAAAATACTCTTATTCTAATTGGATAAAAATACATTCGTGCATCCTCTTGAAAAAAATTTCCCATGTTCTATATCATTTATCATGGAAAGTAAAGAATAATATCACCAATAATAAAAAATATTATATATATGTGTGGATAAATAATATTTTATTGGTCAAAAATTCGTAGAAGTTTTTCTAACTATATAAATATGACTAGAAAAATATGGCCCACCTCAAAGAATATTACAAACATTTTTTGAATCAATTTTCAATAAAAGAGAAACAATATAATACCTGTAGACTTATGAAAATTATTTCCAATCAATTTATGATTGAATTGGATGACTCATACCTCATGAAACTAAAAATATTTTCAATTTCTCTACAAAAAATAGAAGACTTGGTATTCTTTAACCATGTTTTCTTCGATATAATATGTATCTCCAAAACTGAAAAGAACATTATAATAAAATTATTTTACTTCTATATTAATAAATAATGGGGTAGTTTCTTCATCATAAATATATTATAATACTTGGAAGGATAGTGATTATTTCAAAATTACATTCAACTGGTTCATCCACACAAATATAGGACCATTCATTAAATAATACTCCTATAAGTGATGCATTGATGCTTTGTTCCACTCTATTTTACATCTTATTTCTTCTTAATCCACAAAATTATACTGAATTTTAACATTTATGGTTCATATTATTTGGATTAAATTTGATGAGGAGAGAACATGAAGTTTATGGGTTTGAGTTATGAAGGTATGATTAAGAGAGAGAGAAAGATTTTCTGAATATTTTTATGCTATTGTTTTATGTTTCTCAAGAGAATAACTCAGTGTATTCATGTAAATCCCCAACCCTAGTAAACCAGATTCGATGAATTATTACAAATCATTAGAATGATCACAAGAGATCATTTCATGAATGAACTTTTAGTTTTTCATCCTTTTATTTATTAGAAACATACCTAAGTTTTATATTACCTCATGAAAAACTAAAAAAATAGATTTACCCATTAACCAAGAAAATATCCCCTAGACTATCCATGTAGTTAAACCATAAAATACTTCTTCACATCCAGGATAAAATTAAACATAAAAGGGGTGAGCTCAGATGCTCAATAATGAAGAAAATTTCACAAATAAGAATAAACATTTAAGGAATTGTATAAGACTAAAAAATAAGCCTTCTAAACCTAAACATCATCATACTATGGAAAATGTAAATAAAATAATTGTATTTACATATTCACATTGATATTCTTTTAGTTGAATAATCACATGTATCTTCATAATCCTAATTCATTATAATGGAATGCATAATGTCAGACTTCATAACCACATAGTCAAGGCCCCATTCCAAGACCACAAATATATTTTTTTCAAGGCCTTATGCCAAGACACTAGATTTATTATTGATACCTTCCAATTAATCGAGGAGCTATAGAAGGTTCCACCCATCACTTACTAAGTCCAATTCATTCCTCGTATGAAAATATTGAAACATAACAGAAACAGTCATATTAAAACTAGCATACGAAATGTTAATACATTAACCATAATCCATGAATGTTATAAAAATAACACATAAATAGTCAAAAATATCAAAAAAAACTTCAATAATACATGGATGATTGGACTATAATAAATCAAATTCAAAGAAGTGTAAAATCCATCAATGGATGTTGACATAGATGAAATAAAAACTATTCGGAGAAATATCTCTTTCTATTTTGAAATCATTTAAAAGTCACATAATTATAAAAGAAATCCTTTATTTTGAAAATATTTTTATAAGTTTTTAATGTATGCTAAGAGATTTTATAATGGGGGGAAATCGCCGCACTTTCCGTATAAGTTAAAAACATTATTTCATTAATTTTGTTCAATAGTTCGTAAATGAACTTATTTGGAAAACAACGAAAATATCCATTTATAAAAATATTATATAAATTAAAAAAATGGTATAAATTACATTAACCTATAGTCTAGTAAATAGAAAATATGTTTTAAAGTACATTTTTATGAAACACTGATATGGGTGATAAAGTGGTCCCAGTAGTTACTCAAGTGTAAACTATCATAGATAATGAAGAGATTGTAGAATTAACACTTACCTTGTACTTTTCATTGATCGTGGGCATGTTCAAAAACTGTTTAATAGATAAATCATTTTTATTAAATTATACAATAACCATTACATATATATTATATAATATATGATCTTCTCATATTGTATTTTAAATAATATTTTAGTAGTATCATTGTTTCGGGTGTTAACCGATTCGTTTTCCTTTATATGCTTGGTTACGTAAGCCATCACTGTTATAGATAGGATGTATTTGATTCATATTTAGAATGATATTGAGTTCTTAAACATTATTTTCAATCATAAAATGAAAATTCTTTTTGAATGATTACGATGGGGAATGAATCTCATCTAGTTCATGGAGACTATAATCCGTATGTATGCACGAGCAACAATATTATTACATTGATGGTGAAATAGTATGTAATTGGATGGTATATCATATATAAATAACCCTTAACATGTTATAAATATTATTTACATCAGTTTCAATAATTATTATACCCATCCAAATAATGATGTGTTTGAATAAGAAACTACACCATGACGTGGAGACGGTAAGTCGTATGCACGCACGTATGACGACTTGTCATTCATAGGACAGATAGAATAACGAATTTGGATGTACCACATTTATAATAAAATCATAGCATGTATAAGGTACTAGAGTTTTTATTTGGTTATGGAAACAATAAATAAAGAGGGATTGGAAGAAAAAATGAATGTTGAAATTGGTGGGGGAAATTATTACCTCTTCTTCGGGTGTTTCCTTTTGAGTTGACCAAAAGGGATCAATATGATAGCATTATGATCAATGTACGGCCATTAAGTAGATGTTTTGGTAGTTGGGAGGATAGTTTAGAAGGGTTGGCTGAGCCCAATGGATTTGGAGGTGTGAAATTAAGAAAAGGGGAAGTACCCTTTTATAAGAGAGGTGATGGTCAAATTAAGAAAAAAATTCAAATGATGTTTTATAATAAAATAATATTCAGTTTCTAACAGATAAAAAAGAATTTATTTTGATTATAAGGAGGGGTTGTTTTGAAAATATTACAACTAGTGGGATTTATATAGGTTTAGGTCACCAGATTAACCTTATCTTTAATATTTAACTCTTAGGAAAATAGTTTGACAGTAACCATATTTCCTTGTATTTTAATATTATATGGTTAATAAACATACTATAAACTATCAAGAGAACCCCAGGTCGTTCATTATTAATATATCTAACCTTATATAAGTCCTTTTTCGTAACATTAGATTTGTAGGAATATTATATCAATTAATAATATAGTATTTGTTTTAAATAAACATTTATGTCAATTTGGACACTATTTGGTATTTTGTTTTACTGAAAGTCATAAAAATTTGATTACATAGAAATAAATTCATTCAATAAACCCTAACATTTAATATTAACCAATGATTTTTTTTTAATTTATGAGAATTCTAAACTTTCATTTATTTGATTATTTATATTATATATTATTTTAATCATTCAGTAATAAGGTAATTATTGCATCATCATTGTTTTATAATTAAATTTAATTATTGAATGTCTAAAAATTATGAATAAAATACAATGATTTGAGAAATTATTTTATCTATTTAATTACTATTTATATTCTAATATATCAATTTTTTAGCATCATATAAAAAATTTTACTAAAAGATACATGCTTGTGTTATTTTGTGTTTACATTAGATTATTTAATATAAAATGTCTTTATCACTCACATATGGAACCATGGGGTCCCAAAATCGACCCAAGGATTCCCATGGTCAGACATGTATCAGATAATAGGGTTATGAGACGTCTTATGGTAAATTAATATTATTAATATTTTATTTTTAAACATTAATTACTGGATTTACCTTTTAACCATGTTAAATAATATATTTACCAAAGTGTTTATTCATAATGTCCAAAAATAAAAGTTACATATTTACACAATTTGGACCTCCTGATTCAAAATCTAAAATCAATTTTTCCAAATTCAAAACACAGAATTCGAAGAAATTAATTGAAAATTACTTCCTGTTGTCAAAACCAAAAAGCGTGTTTTTAAGAAGTAAAAACTATCAAAAAATTGAAAAATGATTATGTACTATTTAAATGTAAAATTAAATCCATTGAACTAAATCATATCAAATTATAAAAAAATTATATAAGGATACTTTAAAATAACTTTAATTTTTAATTTAACGCTATAAATTATATCGATTAAACAAGTTGTTTTTTATTAAAACATAGTATTAATAACTATTCATAAAAATATGATGGTTATCAAAATAATACCAAAAAATCACCCTAATATGATTTTTAAATTTGGAAACCAAAATATAATTCCATTTTGAAAAATAAAATTTATAAAATTTCAAAAAGTGTGTATTACTTTTCATAACAGATAGATTGATTAGTCATGGTGTGTTTGCACTAGAAGTTGCATACAACGATAACAATTATATTTTTCAAAGGAAAGTGTACCAAATAATATTGGGATGTTAAAATTAACACTTCATATATAATTTTGAAAATACATACATTAAAAAATTCAAAACAAATTATTAACTAATAAATAAAAGATGTAAAAAATAAAAAATAACAAAATTTTAAATATGCATATAGAAAAAAACTCTATGAAATTAAATATCCATAACATCCCTTTAAAAAATTCAAAATTATCAGTTGGAATTGGTTTAGCATAAATATATATGTGTTAATATTTTTTATATTAAAATTTTAAATATATATCCTTTTTAATAACATCTTATCTTAGGGAATATTTTCTAAAATCAATATGCATGGTTCATTACTGAATTATGGGATTTTTTTAATTATTTATTAAACTATAATGATAAAAAATAAGAATTTAATTAAAATTAATTCCAAATTCTCGTAAATTGATATTCTTTTAAAATACTTTTTCTTAGAAACATTCATCTGATATCTATTCAGCCTTAGGAGTTGATAAAGAAAGTGATTATAGTTTCATACTTGACCATGAAACTGGTAACATTCCCATGAAGTGATAAGTTCATGATGGGATTTTATTATCTAATCTAGATTATCTAAAATAAGAATCTCACTATGAAATCAAATTCAATTTAGATGTTTTTTGGTCAAAAAGAGATTGATAAATTGTTTTTTAATATATAAAAATTATTTCTAAAGTTATAAAATGGTATTCTTTTGTGAATTATTTAAATCTATTATAAAGAAAATTTAAAAATATTATCCCTTGTATACTATTAGTAAGAAATTATAAAATACCAATCATACCTATATATAACATATTGTCAACAGGTTTTTCATCATCTTCTAAATCAGGTTTTACATTAGTAAACTTTCTAGTTTTAAATGTGTTAATTTTTTCAAGTTAGTGATTTTTTTAATAAATTTCTAATATATTTATTTTTATTTAAATGAATTCTATAATCCTTTTTTTATATTTGAAATCTAAAAAAAAATTTGTTCACCTATCCTACACATTATCTATTCATTTTTCATAATTTTTAAAAATCATTATAATTATTTTAATTTTTTGAACCTATAAGCATCCATATAATTTTTTACCAATAATATAATAGAAAAAAATGTTTTCATAAAAATAGTAGGATCCACTAACCCGACATAAATTAAATGTTTCAAAAAAACACTGTAATATTTCATAATAATATCTTGGTTTCTATTTAATGTCATAAAGAGTTTTATTATGTTCGAGAACAGAATTTTGTGGATCGGGATTTTCAAAACCTATTGGTTATTTAATGTAAACAACCTCTATTAAATATCCATTTAAAAATGAACATTTTACATCCATATGATATTATTTAAAAATCAAATGATATGAATAATCCTAATGGAGTTTCATATATTCTAATATAAGGAATGGTATAATTATTTCATCATTATTTATTCATACATCATAGTTGTATCCTTGATCTAATAATCATGATTTATTTATTTTGACTATTCTTTGTTATATTATTTATTTATAAAAACCCATTCGGTTCATATTACCCGATATTTTTTTGGACTATAAACTAATTTCAGAAATATACTTCCACAAAATTAGTTACATTATTCTTGCATAACCATTTGAAAGTGGTAGTATTTTTGGGCATATTATATATCATTTTGTTTTATTTTTCATAGTATGTATGAAAATTCAGTTGTGTTTCCTAAATTTCATCTGATTCTCACTCTATAATCATGTTCACTAGTTAATTTTTCTATAGGATGATTCTATAGGGTTATATATTTTCTGGGTATAAAATAATGAGTTTCATCAGTTTAATGTTTTTCTATACTGGGATTAATTTTTTTTATTTTCCAAACCATTCATAGGTGATTCAAGTCCCATATTGAATAAAGAGTCAATAATTTCATATTTTGATAATTTAATTTATCTAAAGGGCCACTTTCATTTAACATCACACGAATACATTCTTAAAAAATAATTAAAATTTTGTTATATACACTATTATATTTTTAGGAAGAGGAATATTTTAAAAATAATCCTTCACCGTCATTTGGATCAAATTTACCAAGGATGCCCATGCTATTAAGGATATTCACCTTCTATCTAGACACTTTTATGTATCCAAATTAGGTATTCTATTATTCCATTGCTCAAAGAGAGACAATTTAATGTGTGGTATTATTAAAAATCAATTCATTATATATAATAATGTGTTTATAGATTCGGGAAAAAATTATACAGGAATACTATATTAAATTAACATATCAATTTCTATTTTATTAAATACTTCCATTTCTCCTTCCTAAAATTCCATTTGTTGAAGTGTTATTGTTTTAGATAGTGTGTGTATAATTAATTAGTTTAATAAAAACTGAATTATTGATTAAAAAAACTATCCACTCTAATGACCATTTAAAGAATTTATTTTAAAATAATTTTGTTTCTGAAAAACATTACATTAACATTTATTAAAATATAAAAATTCCCCTTTAAGATAAAACCACGTAAAAATTAAAATTAATCAACAAACTTGTTAAAATGTGTTCTTTTAATCAGATGAAGAACACTATAAAGTCTAACAAATCCATATGGAAAATGTCAATATGTTTATAAGTAGATACATTATTAATAGATTAAATGGTTGACTTGTTCTATTTACCAATTTCCCAGGCATCATAGAATCAATCATGATCAAATTTAAGACTATGAGAATAAAAAAGTGTTTATTTTATTTTTTTCATAAATTATATAAATTATATCACCAATTAATCTATTATATATCAATTATTAATTTGTCTTAGTGGATAAACAATTTAATTTTTTTTAAAATAATGAATTATGATCCCAAGTGTAAATACTTTTTATTATATATGTTATAAATTTATTTAAATTATCTTATAAAAAAGTGAATGAATTATTATGAAAATCATCAAGAAATCCATAATCATATAGTTGATAGATACTTATCCGGATGTGATTTAGTCATTGAACATATTGAACTATATTAATTGAAATCTATTATGTAACTTTAACTAATCCTTGTCTAACTATTTTTGTATTAATATTATCTCCAAACATAAGTAGTTCTTTATCTAATTTCCTAGTCTATGAAAATTTCAAGTTTATCCACTCACGTGTCTTGACCGACCACTATCTATATAACATATAATACTTTTATTCAAATAAACATGTTCCTACAAAATCATTTAGACCTGACTTTATTTGGTATTCATATTTTTTTGGGTCAAATGTGTCAGTGAAATTAAATCTCAGTAACCAAATTTAAAAAATTTTAAAAAAAGGAAAAGTATTAAAAAAATAATTTTTATTCCACTTATTTCATGAAATCTAAAAAAATATATTATATAGATTTCATTTAATTATATAGTAGCAATAGGAATCATTTTTAGAGGTTGGTAGGAAATAATTTTTATATCATTTTGATGTTTATCCGCTAACTCCTATTACTTTTTTTATTATTGTCAAATTTTCTTTTCAAAATATCATTTTGAGAGTTTTCACATCTAGATGGAATACCTTTAATACTTTTAAATGATTTTACATCATCTTACAATTCATTTTTTTTCATGAATACTACAATATATTGTCTATTGGTTGTTTTTATATATTAATATTTGTTTTGTTATATCATTGATGATTTTTAATATAAAAAATATTTATGAATATTATTTATTGAATTAATATTTATTTACTATTGAATCATATCTTTCTTCAATAATTTATTTATAAGATTGTTATTTTCTTTGAGAGAACCCATTATAATCAAAAGTATAAGAGTAATTAGATCTTACCTTATCTTCTTCCTTATCCATAAAGAATATATTTTACATTATATTTATTTGTATAATTTGATTTTTATTGTTTCAAAGAGATATTATTGTAATTAGATAAACTCTAATTACCATTCATAGTTTTCTTCCCTTTCCACTCACCATTAATTCTCATCGGATTTTTTTTCATTCTTCTCCATATTTTTATTCTTTTTTTAGTTATGGAAAATGAGTTCTGATATTCCCCATATATTTTTATTCATATCATCATACATCTCTTGATCCTTTTGGATATTTCATTAATTTTTTCTTAAATTCTCTATTTTTCTTATAAAATATTCTAAACATTATGGATAATTTAGAAAACAAAAATTCAGAATATAAACATTCTGAATTACATGCATCTCTATTTTTATTTCCATTCATCTTAGTTTTTTCAATAACAGAAATATTTTCATTTTTTATCATTTAATTATATTTAAATTCATATTGACTTTATGATTTTAACACTATTTGAGAAATACCATATGATTTTTTGTAATATTGTTTTTACAAATTAATTTAATATTTTTGATATTTATAATTTCACCAAACACAAAAAATAATTTAGTTTATTTTAAAAAACTATGTGAGTATTATTTTTTATCCAACACCATGTTAATCATTAACAACGTGTAATATAATCATTATTTATCCATACATATAACACTAATGTCAACTAATGTTACATGAATCAATGTCTTTCCTCGATGTCCGGCGTAACACCAAAGAAAAAGTTTTGTCAAATAAAGATATATAACTAAATATAAATACAATTAATTTAGTTGTTATGAATAGGGTTCAATAAAATATGAAAAAACTAATATTTAAACAAATATAAAATTAGTTCATTTGTTACAAAATAATTATAAGTTATTATGAAACCTGATTGAATATAAATGAAAATATTATTATACCCACAAAGTTGTTTTACCTTTATCAACTAAATTAGTTACAATTAATTAGTTATATTATTGTGATATATATATATATATAAATTAATATATAATATTAAATTAAATATTTGTTTCATTCAATATATATTATTTATATAATATAAGAACAAAAAAATAGTACATAAAAACCTATATTTTTATTAACCCATTTTTACAGCCCGTTAATGTAATGCCCATACTATGTCCATTTTATTGGAATTTTTATATATTTAATATTTAAAAATAATTATCATATTTGAATTAGTAACATTAGAATTATGTTAGGTAATATTTTTGTTATTTTTCTATGAGGTTTCATTTTTTAATGAATATTGTAAAAATACTAAATTTTAGTTCAAAATGTCTTTTTAATCTAATTTATTTTAAATTTTATATAATACATTTAATTTGTTTTAATGTTTAATTAGATTATATTTTCATAAATTTCCATAATTTAATTAATTATAATAAATTTCACTTTAAAATTGAGTATAAATACATTGTATACCTTTGGATGGTTTTACTTTAAAATTTGCATTGTTGTCTCCTCTAGTGAATTAAATTTAAATTAATTTCTGACAATTATGTGATTAAAATTATAAAAAAGGGATTATATATTTGGAATAATATTAAATTATATTTTATAATATGGTAATGTTAGATTTTCACAATAAAGTTAATGAAATTAATTTAAATTAATTACATTGACTAAGGTATAATTATGCTTAACTATTGACTAAACCTTCAACACAAGTAGATAAATGACCTAGAACCATGTACAAAATATATTAGTTGTACATATTTTGAGCATATAATCTGTATTATCGTCATTCATGGCAATTTTGGATCCAATGTTTTTGGGAATAATAGGGGTGTGATTCATATTCCCAAAATTCACAAGAGTTGCACTCCTCCTTTACTATAAAATGTCGACTCACCTCCCACATCCCTAAAACTATAAATAGACATTTTATTAAAAAATATAGGAGGAAATATATCTTAATAATTATTATTTTTATCTTATAATACTCCCTTTATGATGAAATAAATCAATGAAATTCCTTTGGGGAAAATCAAATGTATTTAAAATAATAAGAGGTAACATTTTCCCTCAAGATATTTTATTTATTTCAATTATAAAACCCCTAAAATATTAATATTACATTATTTTAAAAAAACTATAGTATTTTAATTATACTAAGATATTTTTATACTATGTTTTACACCTACACACACAATAACCTCTATCAAATGGGTACTTAGCATAAATTTTATGTGTATAGAAAACTACAGCCTCACAAAATGATGATTGTTCATTGTTCCTTTATCGGTTCTCATTGTGAGAATAATGATGGAAACTATAAATATATATATATATATATATACAGATATTATCAAACTATTGTTTTAATATATTTATTCTTATAGAATTATCTTACTACACATATCATAATACTTACTATTTTCTATAAATGTGATAATATTGTTCGAGGAAGTGTAGACTACCGACCCCTCAAAGTGATGTGATTCATTCACACGTGACATATAATGTATTAAGGATGTCTTTAGTTAATATGTATGATATATGTAACATTTTAAGGAAACTGTAATTATATTATATACATATATACATAATTTCATTTTGCTACATTATTTAAATATAATAATAAAAAACGGAACATCGTTCATTTGAACGTATGACTAATCATCTCTGTGAATGGTGTATTAAATTTATCACAACAATATTCTATTGATTATGGAAATAAACATTTAATGAATAAAAAAAATTATATCATGTTTTAAATATTTTAAATCATGATATAAGTATATGTTCTAATGATCTAACAATCTAAGACATATATGGAAGCAAAGAGGGCATTACCCAAAGTGAAACTATAACTTATAATCTTTAGAAAGAGGGTTAAATGAGGTCATAATAAAACAATTTTTGGTATTATATATTAGAATATTATTTTTTAAAATATTTATAATGGTTATATATTTATTATAAAGGATTCATATATGAGTATAATGTGACTTAAGACACAAGGTAAAGTAATTTCATCTCACTTTTTTATTTCCATGAGATACATGATTTATTCCCCAGCCATTCCTTTTTTGTTTTGTATACCCTAAAAATGGATGAATTATATTATTCAGATAGATAAATTTATCGATATTTACATATACAATTTATGATATTTATTTCATGGGCATTATGTTTCAAATGTTTCTAAGTCAATAATGTAAATGTGCCTCGAATTTTATTCTTTGAGACACATTTCATAGTATGCACATATGTATTTCTATATGTTGTATATAAATAATTTGAAATGTTATATCAATAATTTCAATATTTTCATAATATTTCATAATTAATTTTATAAATTGGCTGATATGGTTCAATGTTACTATGTTTAAATAGTTTATTGAAACTATATTATATCATTTTGAGATTGTTGATGATTATGATAATTTTTATGAAATATTATGAACTATCTCACATAAAAACACTTAAATTTTACTATCCCTTGGTAATTCATGATATATTATTGTATGGGTACTATTATTTCACTCATTGGTGCACAATATATCAATAATATGTTTTTATGAATTCCCAACGTTACCCTCTCTTCAGCTGGAAATCTTTTTTCCTTAAAAACAATGTTTTCTAAAACATTTTCTAAAAAATATTGTAATATTCTCCTATGATCTTAAAATTACATTTTACAAATTTTTTTTGTTTTTAAAAAAATGGGTTCTTAAAAATTAAATTTTTTGTCATTTTTTAGTTGACTCCATTTTAACATATTTTTACATTGAAAAATAAATGTTCGACATGTACAGATTTTCCCACCATCATGACCATCATTCCCTAGAAGCATCATTTAGATGGTCCAAAAAATTATTCTTATTAAATGAAACTTTTTTAAAATATTTTTTATATTAATTATTTTAAATTGAATTTATTTGAAAAAAAAATTTCAAAATGTTTTATGTATTAAAAATAATTTAAAAAAATTTAAATTCTTAATTATATTTTTTCAATGTATTCTAAGATAATTTTTTTCAATTTACATTCAAGATTATTTATAAGATTTTAAGTAAAAATGATTAAATGTAATTCAAATTTTTTTTAATGTTTCAAATATTTTTCAATGAAAATGGTTTTGAAGATATTTTCAAGATTATTTATATGTTTTAAAGGTAATATGATTTTATAATTATTTCAACCCTTCATTATAGGTTTCAATGTATTTTCGAAGAAAATGTCTTTGAAATGGTATTATGTTATAAAGAATCATCACAAATAAGAAACAATATTTTCCTTAAGAAATGTATTCAAAATATTTTTCAATGATATTTTCTTCTTAGATAAAATTCATAGATGTTACTCATGCCCTTCAAGGAATTTAATGAAAGATTCCATTCACATATTTTCTCTAAATGGAATATTTTTGGATTAAATTATGTTTATAAGTTCTATTCTTCTATCGTGAGTTATAACCATCTGTAATCTATTATTCTTCTTATATGTTTTATGATTTTTAATCCCACTTCTTATATGGGTAATGATTTTAGGATGTGATTATGAAGTGCATCTATTTTCATATGTTATGATGTGATGAAATTTTAATGACATCCAGTTAATTTAATAGGATACGACTTGATGTCTATAAAACATAATGCTTTTTATAGGTTGTGATATGATGAAAGTTTTATTTTGTGGAACATGAATGAATGATGTTACTATAATATTGGTGGAAACTATATCTTTATCCATTTAATTTAGTAATAATGGACTACTCATGTGTATAAATGTTGTTCATGAACATTATTACATGTTCACAATATTATGCATGGACATAGATTCATGTCTATAAGTATATGTGTGGACTTTATTATCATGTTCAAAATTTTATTAGTGCACCTTATTATATGTTAATAATGTTATATTTAAAATAGATTACATTTTCACAATGTTATGAATGGACCTTGTGGAATGTCTATAACATTATGCATGAAACTTATTACATGCTCAAAATATTATTTGGGTATCTGGTTGCATGTTCACAACATTATTTGTGGACCAGTTTCCATGTCCATAATCCAATATGAGGACTGAATTTGATGTATTTAACATAATTTATGAACCTTTTATACTTATACATGTTTAGGATATTTTTCATTTAGGTGTATTATAAAATTTCATTCCATATTCATATTTTATTCTTAAATTCATTATGTTTATTATTATCATATTATTCATATATTACGAACTACTAATAGTTATTCCATTATTCCTATTTGTGATCATTAATATACATGGTATGTTCCTCTAATTATACAACATATTCTAATACCCTTATCCTCATGTTATACTTATGATTTTCTTTTATTTACAGTTATTGAGCTTTTGATATTACCTCTTTCTTATGATACATTTCCAATGTTATGAAGAATTATATTTACATAAAAATCCTAAGGGGATAGATATTTGTGGGAAATATTGGTCATATTTCACTGGTCAACAATATTTATATTTTATTAATTTAATTAACCTATTATGGTCTTTGGGCATCTATTTTGGAAATGTTCTATATATCACATAACATTGATGTAATCCACGTGTATTCTCAGATTGGTTCGTTATAGTTATTATCAATGTGAAGGTTTAATTAGCCATTAGAATTTATGATGAGTAAAATTTGTGATATCACATGGTATATTTATAACAATAAATCTTGGGATGTATATAAGGATAACTATAATGATTAGTTCACATTTGTAAAAATTTCATAGAATTTTGTTTATAGATAGATTAAGTGGATTCCAAGATATAATTCGATGTATAGATACTACAAGTGTATGTGGATTTGGAACAAATTGAAGTAGGATTAATGACTCTAACATGATTTTCCGGGCCAGACTTGGGGTGATCCGGTAATCCACAATGAGCCTTAGTTCACACCTGGTTTGATATTCCCAGGGAAAATGCATTGGGAATTAGAAACACTTCACAATCCAATATGAAGGGTTTAAATTGAAGATGATTATAAATAACCTAGTTTAAAATGATATTGTCATATAATAATTAAGTAAAAACCATGAGTGATACATTCTATAAGTAATGTATCATGATAATGTGGTTTTATTTTTATGCTATGTTTTTATCCTAATTTGATTTCTAGTTTTAATCAATAGAGAGAACATGATGTAACATGGTTAAAATCATAATTTCCTGAATTGGCATGTATTGGAATTATATAAAAATGATTTCCCTAGTGGTAATATCATAATGGGAATCAGTGAGGTGGTAAAAGTTTTGGTTATGCTTTTGAATATAATGAGTCCATGAAAAATATGTGAATGATATGTGATATTCATCCATTATTATTTATATTAATCATAAGATGAATGATTGCATTGAGGTTGATAAACATTGTGTACTGACTCAAATTTCCTATTATGTGAATGTGGATTTAAGGAATTAGTTGATGAAACTGATAATGTGGTTTAAGAATAAAGATGGACAAATAAGAAATTTATGATTTTTAATTAATTTATAATATTTTATGAATAATAAAATATGTGGGTTTTTTTATTATAATTGTTTATTATGGATTTAATAGTTCATGTTGAATTGTGATGAATACATTAAACAATGATTTCATGGAATGTTTATATTTTGATTATGGGAAGGTAACCCTTAATTTATGCATGATGTTGAGATAATGAAGTTTGGATAATGATATGTTTGATATGTATAAGTAAATTGGATGGTACAGATTACCATGGAACTGATTATTTATAATGCGGTCATTGTCTTCAAGGATGATGTATGAATTATCTTGGATTTAAAAAATATATACAATAATCATTAGAATAAATAAGAATGCATATTTTTAAAAAAAATATGGTAATTCAGGTAATTAACATCTTTCAATAAAATACTCAATACGTGTTTTAGCTTATTTTTTATGAGACAGATAAGAGCTATGAATTATATATGAGATATTAATGTTATGAATATTTCATGAAATTATATCTATGGATTTTGATTTTCATATTCAGGATGTTATATAAGTTTAACCATTTATGTATTTTTGAATTTAAAAATAAAATGTAATCAGCAAGATTAAATTGTTATCTTGTCTAATGAGGATTTAAGAATACTAGGAAACTTATTCTAATAGCTTTGTGTTGATGATACATGATGACAAATGGGGTGGAAAATCATTGATGTCATGATCTATTAGTACTTCAATAATGAAAAATCTTTCCTCTTATTTGGAGTAATATGTGATGTAAATCAAGGAATCCCAATGAGTGACATTATCATTACATCATGCTATTATATATTTTCATTAAAGTTGTTCATATTTCGGAAAAAGTACCCTGAGAAAAATGTATTTCTAGAACATTATTTTAGGATGAATCAAATGGCCCCATAGATTATCACAGATTTCTGGCTTTGTGATTGTAAACTTTCTCATGACCATATTCTCTATTATTACCCATCAGAACCTAAAGGTAATATTTCTCTTCAATTTCTATGTTTTTACTTCCCACCTATGTTCTTTTTTGTGGGTATCTTGTTATAAGGTACTTTGGGTAACAATAATGGTTCAAACATTTTTCTTTTAAGGCATTTTTTTAATCACTATTAAATGTGAGTGATATTAATGTGATATATAAATATATTATAGATTCATTAAAATATTTTTTTATAATTATCTAAAATATTTGATCAAAATAAGATAAGAAAAAAAAAATTTAACTCAAAACCTATATTTTTATTGAGGCATATTTGCAGCAATTTAATGGAAAAGTAAATTTAAATCCATTTTATATAACATTTATAGATTTATTATGTCAAAATAAACTGTATATTTTAAATTATATCATAATAATTTGGTTAGTGTATTTTTATTTATTTTACTGTGAGTTTCTATTTTTTAATGAATAGTGAAAAATATAGAATTTTAGTTCACAAATGCTTTTTAATATAATTTATTAACTAGGATAAATTATAATTTAAATTGTTTTTAAATTTAAATTTTATAAACTTCTTATTAATTAATATAATTTAGTTTATTTTAATCATTTTCACTATGAAATTTGCAATAAAAACATAGAAATGATTTGGATGTTTTTACATTAAAATTTTAATTGTTATCTCATGTGAGGGATTGAATATAAATTAAAATTTTCAATTATTGGATTAGAAATTAGAAAAATAGATTCAATATTTGGAATTTTAATATTTTATTATATATAATATTTCCAAAATAGATTTTGTCCAAAATATTATTTAACTAATAAAAAGTAATTACATCAGTTAAGGTAATATTTAACATAAATAAGGAGTAATCCTTAATTATAAGGAGATATATGACGTAGAAAGTTGTCCAGAATACATTAATTGAATTATATAGACCATATAGTCATTTTTATTTAATATTTACCTATATTGGATCAAATTTAAATGGGAAAAAGATGGGTGGAATTCATTTTCCAAAAAGTTAATAGTGTGCCAATAATTTTCCACCATGAAAGGCCTCATTGAATACCACATTCTTACACCTCTAAATATACATAGGATAAACCAATAAGTTTCCAAATTTCTCCTATTCATCTTTACCCTAGTTCTATAAACCTTCCTTTGGTTGAAAGCAATAAAATTAAGCTCTTTGGCTCAAAAAATAGGAGTTAATTAAGTAAGAGTTAACATTATTCCCCAAGATATTATATTTAATTTAAATGTCACATAGTCTAAAATATTCTAATTCTCTGTTCTTATTAAAAAAATAATATCATAAATATTATAGGATTATTTTTTGATTGGGTTTTTATCTACACGTTTAGATACCATAATATAATTGATAAAAAAACATACATTTTATTTGTATAGTGAGATATCGCCTCACAAATCGATAATTGTTCGTTCTTAAATTAACATCTCTTAGGAAATTTTTTTTGATGGAAACTATATATATATATATATATTATGATATTGATAATTTCTTTAAGATAATTTAATTCTATAATAACACATATCTGTATACATTCCATTTTTTGTATATACGAAAATGGTGTTTGAGAATGTATGGATTATTGTCCCCTCAAAGCGTTGTGATTCATTCACACACTACATGGAATCTATTAAGGAAGGGTTTTGTGAACATATATGATTTATATAAAATTATATTGATGCTTTAATGATTATATATATATATATACATAATTTCACCTTTTGTTCCTTCTACGGATATGATAATAAAAAATTGAAAAAATGTTCATGCGTACGTACGACTTATCAACTCCTTGAACTGAGTATTCCATTTCATACATATATATTCGATAGATTATTATAATAAATATATAATGAATAAAATGATATTTATATGATGGTTTATATTATAAAAATAATGATATATGTATAAGGACATAATATAAAACAAATTTAGGCATTGATAAAATAGAGCAGATCTTACCCAAAGTGAAACCCTAACATAAATTTTTTAACAATATGGTAATATAAGTTCATTATAAAACCATGAATGTAATTAGATATAATAATATAATTATTTAAAATATTTATAATAATATTACTTTTATTATACATAAATCTTATAAGAGTATAAATATAGGAAAAACCTAAGGTAATGGAATTTCATCTCAATTTTTATTTTTGCAACATATGTGATTTATTCACTATATATTAATTTTTTGTGGTGTGTGCACTTACAATTGATTAATTATATGATTTTTATACGTAAATATTTTGTATATTTAAAAATCAATTTTATTATATTTCATTCATGGGTTTTATGTTTCAAAAGGTACCAATCGGTAAAGTATATTTTTCTCAAATTTCATTCGTAGAGACTCATGCCATGTTATGAACATATATATTTCCATAGTGTTTATAGAGTGACTATAAAATTTTATATCGTTAGTGTCATCAATTAGATTATTTTTATGCTTTGTATTCTAAAATTGGGTTTATGGTTCAAAGTAATTATGTTGTATGACATTATTGAAAAAATCTCGTCCCTTTTTGAGATTTTTTATAATTATGCTTCCTTGGATTAAATGTTACGACCATATCTTAGTAACTCTCATTTATTTTCTTATCCACTTTTTATTCATATTATATTATTGTATTAGATTCAATTCTCAACACATTGGTACATCAAATAGTTAATAATTTGTTTATATGAAATCATTACATTACCCTCACTTTTGTCTGAAATATTTGTTCCTTCAAAACCATTTTTTATAAAGAGGTTTAAAAAAATAATTTAATATTATCATGATATATTTAAAATACATTTAACCCATTTTTTACTTTTTTATACAAAATGGTTGTTAAAAATGAATCATCTTGTAAATTTTTGGTTAGGGAACTTTTGTAAACATTTTACATTAGAAAAGGAATTTTCCGTATGTATGGAATATAAAAACATCATTAATTTAATTACATTAAAGGTTCCATCATTATAATAATATGTTATATTTTTAATAGGAATTTTTCCCAAGTATTCTGTATATTTATTATTTTTGATGTGATTTTCAAATGAAAAAAATGTTTTCTAAAATGATTCAAGTTTTAAAAATTATAAAAAAAAATTAATGCCTTATATTAATTTTTAAAGTATTTTAAATGATAATGGTGTCAAAAATTATTTGTTCCTTTATTTTATGTTTTCACATAATTTTTTTTTCAAAATGTAATTAGGCTTTCCTTCTTTGTTTCAAATTATTTCCAAACAAAATTGTACTAACAATGTCTTCAAACATTGTCTTACGATTTCAAAAAAATAATGAATTAAAAATGATTTAAATAAATATACAAATTTTTATATGTAATTTCAAATATAACAGGTTTCTATAAAAACTGTTTTCAAAATGATTTATGTTTTAAAGTGTTTTTATCAATTAAAAATGCATATTTTTCTCAATAAATTTATAAAAAATATATTTCCACGTTATTTACCATATATGTTGTCATTTTCTGATGTTACAAATGGCCTTATTAGTAATAATACCAATTTTCCTTTCACATTCATTGTCATACTAGTATAGGTATAGATTTAATGATTTTTAGGAAACCTATTACTATTTCAGAGGTTATATACATCAAAAACCCATTCCTCTTCTATGGGTATTTTGCTTTTGAAACCCACTTATTTTCATGATTTATGATTTCATCATGTGTTTCTTAAATGAATATCATTTAATATTTTATGATGGGATGATAGGTTAATGATACCTGTTTATTTAATTTGTTATGATATTATGTTTATAAAACTGATATCTTTTCAATGGTCATGGTATGATTAATGGTTAGTTTTTTAGCACATGTATGAATTTTGTTATTATTATATGGGTGATACCAACATCTATCACCAATGAATTGGGTAATTATTGATGATTCTAGGGTATAAATTCTTTTGTGTGAACCAAATTACATGATCATAATGTAATTCATGGTCAAGGTATCATGTCTATACGTTTAGGTGTGAACCTGATTATGTGTTCACAATGTTATGAGTAAACATTATTAAATGGTCATAATGTAATGTGTAAACCCAAATAAAAGGTCATAATGTTATGCATAAACATTGTTTCAATTCAATATGTTTATTCTTGGATCGGATTACATGTCACAATGTTATGTGTGAACCTAATTTTACGGTAACAATATTATATGTGGACCTAGTTTCAAGTCCATATGACTGTGTGAGGGCCTAAATTAGTGTCCATAACTTAATGTGTGGGATTATATATTTTTATACATGTTCCTAATGCTATAGGATGATGTGTATGCCACAATTACATGTCATATTATTATATATTTATTTAATTTCATATGTTTTCAATTATCTTATGATTTATATCTTCTAATCCTATAGTATTTATTCTATGAATAATGTATTTGATCATTAACATGCAGGGTTTGATATTTTAATGATAAGATCATGTTATTCTACCATTATGTTCATGTTATGATTACGAGTTTCTTTTATTTACCCTTATAGAGCATTCATGATAAATTTTTTCTTATGTCTCCTTCCCCAGGTTAAGAATAAAGTTTTTATGTTTAAATACTAAGGAGGAGATCCTTATGAGAGTCTATAACAACTCGAATATGGAGCCCCTCCACTGGTGCCCTGTACCCGTTTTGCCATATGACCTCAAGCGCATTTCCCCAAATTCCAGTGGCTGCCGACTAGCAGGGATGGCCTTTGTAAGTAATTGGGGAAACTATTCCCTCATTTGGTAAGGTATACAAGGTAAGGAAAACAACAGTAAAAATCTAAAGCAGTAACAACATACATATCTATAACCAAACATTGGAAGAATAAATATATAGAGAAATGATGATGATGATGCAGTAGGAATAGGTGTCTATGGAAAGCAGAAACCACAACAATGTGAATAATAAAACAGAACACAAAGTACTAAAGCAACAACAACTCCAGCAGCATCGTAAGCCTAAGCTTGGTCCCTTACTCTCCAGCTCCAAAAAATCAAGTACCGGATGTCTAAGGTCTCTTGCCCTTATCTATACCTAGGACAACAAAGTCTGCTTGGGCCCAAAAGTATGGCCCAAATAGGTTGTGAGATAAAATCCCACTAGGAAATCACCCAATGATCTGTACCTAACAGTCAACGAATACAAGGAAAGTAAATGTGGAGGAAGCAGTAAACAGAAAAGCACACAACAGCTACAATCCACAATTTAAGCATATAAAGTACACAAGTAAACAACCAACGGTAAGTATAAAACAGGTAACCCCTTGGGTAGCTCTCACAGCCTATCCCTTATGGATTAACGTACAAGTAATAGAAACCCTCAAGGCGGAACACACAGTCTCACCCCTCCATTTCGGCTAAGAGTAGACTTTCTGAGGAATAAATCACCGTCAATTCCCTCTATAGTCTCATATAATACTAAAGGCTCCCTAGGGAGGCGCTCAACGTCTCATTCCCCATGTGGCCTATGTTGAGGAACTAAAGACTCTTTGAGGAAGCACTCATCATCAATTCCCCCCGTGGTCTCGCATCGCATTAAAAGACACTCTGTGGAATCCCTTACATCCATTCTTCCTATGATCTACTACACTAGGTTCTCACAGTCCCTTTTGAAATATACATGCTCAGCATGAATGCAACGTCCAATTAAACCTCATGAATTACTTGGATATCATTCTATGTCCCAAAATCATAACAAACCAACAGTCCCACTATCCTACAACATGGCATGGAAACTGGAAAATACCAAACTAGAAAAATAGGCATGGAAAACATCCAAAGTACAAAAAAACTACTCTATTAAAAAAAGGTAAACCTCTACTATATCAATCAATCAAGTAGGCAATCAATCACGGGAAAAACAAGAAAATTCAAAATTCCAGTTCAAGGGAATTGGCGCAATTGCAAAAAATACTAAATGACTTTCTACAGAAAGGCACAAACCACCTACCTCAATCCTAAGAGATAGATTAATGTGAATATCGATGACAGATTCTCTTTAGAACATCGTAGATCTGAGAAAACATATGAAACACATAATCCATGATATCATAAAATGTAGGAGGTATTGGGAATCGAGACTCAAGCAGAAGGAAGATCTAATCGTTGTGATTCCAACGAAATCGACCGTTATCGAATCGGAAAACAGACGTAGAGACGGGAGCTCATCAAAGATTCGTGGATCCTAAGTGCTCTCGGAAGAATGGGACCTAGAAGAAGATGCTTCTGTGCATCAGGCACAACCCCGGTCCATTTAATGAAAAAAAGAAAGTACACAACATGTACTTTTAGAGTACACGATGTGTACTTTCATATTACATGGCGTGTACTAGGTCATTCCGTACTCCGCCAAAATCGACCTCCACGTCACCCCTACACACTATTTACATGGCCCGGACACGGCTAGCACACAGCATCGAGCCGGAGAAAAGTACAAGGCGTGTACTCAGAAAATTCACGGCGTGTACTTCAATATTTTCCAAAAACATTATTTTTCTCATAAACTCAAAAAAAGGAATGGCGTACCTGAAATGATGATCCGGGTTCTTACAAACTTCCCCCCTAGAAAAAAATCGTCCCTGAATTTCCCTAGAGAGGCGTAGAAGACGAAACCCTGAAAAGTTCCGACCACTACGACCGTACATTGGCCTCCCTCTCCCAGGTCTCGTCATGTACTTGCCCATGCTGCCATATCACCCGTACATGAGGAATATACCATCCACGGAGAACCTTCGTACTATGATCGACAATCTAGGTGGGATGCTCCACAAACAATCCAACCGTTTCGAGCTCAACCTCCTCGGGCTGAAAGACATGATATGGGTCTGAAAAGTAATATCAGAGCCGAGAGATGTGGAAGACGTCGTGCATGTCCCGATAGCTCTGAGGTAACTGAAGCCTATAGGAAACCAGCCCAACTCTCTCCAAAAACTCAAACGATTCGACAGACCACGGTGAAAGCTTACACTGTCTCCAAATCCTCTTGTGTCCCAACCATGGTGTGATATGCAGGAAAACCTGATCCCCGCCCTCAAACTCCAAAGGTTGTCTCCTCTGAGCAGCATAAGACTTCTTCCAAGAGAGTGATGTAGCCATCCCCTTACGAATCAACTATATCTTCTCTGAGGTTTCCTGAACAAGACGAGGTCCCTTCAAAGCAGCCTCTCTTACCTTCTGCCAGCCTAAGGGTGATCGGCATGGCCTACCGTACAAATCAACGTATGGTTCCATCTGAATAGTCGCCTAAAAACTATTGTTGTAGGCGAACTCCACCCGAGATAAATGCTTCTCCCAAAACCTCCAAAGTAAAGAATGTAGGCTCTGAGCATATCCTCTAGCACCTGGATAGAATGCTCGGATTGACCATCTGTCTAGGGATGGTATGTTGTACTCAAAAGTACCTATATATCCAACGCCTTCTGAAGTCCCTTCCAGAACCGAGAGGTGAAACACCCATACCTGTATGAAGCAATGGAGTGTGGAACTCCATGTAGACATACAATCTCTCTGAGGTAAAGTCGTCCTAGATCATCGACACTAAAGGTCTCCTTGATTGGTAAGAAGTGAGCAACCTTCATGAGCCTGTCGATGACAACCCAAACAACATCGTTCCCCCAAGGAAACCTCGACAACCAGGTCACAAAGTCTATCACAACATCGTTCCACTTCCACTACGGAATGGGTAACTATTGTAAAAAAGGAATGCTGGTCGCTAATGCTCCGACTTCACCTGCTGAAAAGTAGAGCACCTCATGAAAAAACCAGCAACATATTTCTTCATACCTGGACACCAGTACTGGTGATGAAGATCTCAATACATCTTGGTGACGCCAGGATGAGCTTCCCAAACTGAGGAATGAAAATACCCCAACAACTCATCGTGTATGTCTGTTGGCACCCATACATGTCGTTGGAAATGAAAGATCTCATCCTATCCCACTATCCATCATGGAAAAGGGTCCTCTCCTGACACACTCTCCCGTAGGACTAAGACTTTTGAGTTTGATAGCTGCCTCATTCGTACCCGATCAAGAAGCGTAGAGGTAACAACTAAAGAAGATAAGTACGTCTATCCCTATCTAGTGTGAAACTCTAGATGCATCTCAGAGAATAGAGCAATCAGCTGCCACTCACTGATGGCCTCCTAAACTGCCTGAATCTGATTTCTCCTGTTCAACGCATCTACCACTTCGTTTCCCTTTCCCGGCATAGAGGCAAGATCTAAATCAAAATACTGAAAATACTCGACCCACCTACACCGCCTTAGGTTCAGATTACGTTGAGTGAAGATATACTTTAGACTCTTTTGGTCAGTGAAGACCAAAAAGTGCTCTCCCAGAAGATAATGTCTCCAAAAACATAAGGCATGAACAACAACTTCCATCTCCAGATCGTGTGTAGGGTAGTTCCTCTCACGTGGCCTCAACTACTGAGACCCATACACAATGACTCTATATCCCTGTATAAGCACAACGCCTAGTCTGATACCTGAAGCATCACAATAAACAGTGTAGCTCTTTCCTAGCTCTGGCAAGACTAGTATAGGCGATGACGTAAATCTTCTCTTTAGCTCCTGAAAGGCTGACTCATAAGAATCTGACCATATAAACTTCTCCCCTTTCTTGGTCAGTCCTATCAAATGTGCTGCTAGGCGTGAGAAGTATTTAATAAAGAATCTGTTGTATCCAGCCAGCCCTAGGAAATTACGTACCTCAAAAACGTTCTTCGGCTGCTCCTTGAAAACTACTGCTCTCAAATTATGTGGGTCAATAGATACTCATGCCTCTAAGATGACGTGACCCGAAAAGAGAATCTGATCCATCCAGAAGTGGAAGTTCGAGAGTTTAGCATAAACCTGATGCTCTCTCAGTGTACTAAAAACGATCTCAGAATGGGTAGCATGGCCATGTCAAGTGTGGGAGTACACCGAGATATTTTCCATGAAGACCAAGACTAAGGAGTCCAAGTAAGGATTGAACACTCGGTTCATTAGTGACATGAAAACTACAAGTGTGTTCGTGAGACCGAATGGCATGACTGTATACTCGTATATACCATACCTGCTCCTAAAGGCTATTAGAGGTAAATCTGAGGGTCTAACGTGCAACTGATGATAACTGGACCTCAAGTCAATCTTCGAGAACACTCAGGCTCCTTAATTCTAATCAAAGTGGTCATTAATCCTCGGCAAAGGGATATCGGTTCTTGACCATCATTCGGTTAGGCATCCGATAATCCACACAAAGCCGAAGGGTACCGCATTCCTTCTTCGCAAACAGGACAGAAAAACCCCAAGGAGAAGTACTGGGTTGGATGAAACCCCTTTACTGCAACTCCTCCAACTAATTCATGAGCTCCTGCAACTCAGGTGTAGCCATCCTATACGGAGGAATGGAAACTGGTGTTTCTCCTGGTATGAGCTCAATAGAATAGTCTACCTTACGCTATAGAGGAAAACCCAAAATGTACTCTTGAAAGACGTCCTTGAAACGATCCATCATTGGAGGAAATTCCAACTGCGATGTCCCCCGATCATCCAAATAAGGACTAGAAACTTCGAATGTCACCCTTCTTAGGCCATGATGCTCGAGTCCAGCTCGACTCGCCTGAACATCCCATTCGCCTCTATGAAGAAATGATTCACCCTCTGGTTAAATGGAACTCACTATGTGGCGATAATAGTCGACGACTGCTTGGAAGGGAACCATCTAGTCCATACCGAGGATGAAATCATAGCCTGTCATCTTTAGTAAATAGATATCCCATATGAAACTATACCCTTCAACCTCGAGATGGAACTCTCTACACTGACGTACACTAGATGTCCTTGTCCACAAAGGTGTTTCTAGTGTCAACGAGTCGGCAGAAAAAATGATGCAGAGCCCAAGGCTCTCCATCACAACAATAGAGATAAAGTTATGCATAGCACCAGTATCGAAATGAGATGAAGATAAAACTGAGCCTACTAAAATTGTTCCTCGAACTGTAGAATGGCTGGGATCCCGCTTTTGATTAGTATGCTACACAGTGAAAGACTTGCCTGTACCACGGTCCTGCGCCCCTGGATGACCACTATGAGCTAACCCTCTATGCTGGTGCAGAGGGAGTGGTGGCTAACCACCATAGCCTCGACCTCCACCTCGGCCCAAATGGTCGATAGAACTCTTTTTCCCTGACTGGTGAGAAACTGGTGGTGCTGCTTCTAAACGATGAGTCATGGAAGAACCCAGGTCACCAGCTGCTGGTGAGAAAATCTAGAAAAATAGCTAAAGGCGACCCATCTTACCACATGATCAGAACTCTACAGGGTCTCTCTGGCACTACGGCCTTGTGTGCCATGACCGGCCACACTGTTAGCATATCACCTGACTGCCTAACGATGCTTCTCGCTTCCTCGGATCACTGTGCTTAGACTCCCTACGATGCTTCTTACTGTCATCTAGAGGAAAACTATCTCTGGAAGCAGAACTTCCCTGGCTCACAGCTCCAGAGTCCCTCATATTGTGCTCCACAATCAATTCCTGGTTGACTATGGAAGTGATGGACGTCAACTGGAAGATATTCACCTTCGAGCAGATCTCCCGCCTGAGACCATCCCCAAACATCCTTGCTAAGAAAACTCCACTCCCATCCCCGAGGGGTGTGAAACACTACATCCCAGTGAAACGAGAGGAATACTCCATGATAGAAAGAGTAGACTGCTCTAATCTCATGAACTCCTGAGCTCGATCGGCCCTCAGTTTCTTCGGGTAGAAGTAGTCATAAAAGACGTGCTGAAACTCCTCCCAAGCCATAACATGCTAGTGACCTTCCTGTGATATCACGTCCCACCACCTCATAGAGGAGTCTCATAGCATATATGTAGTGAGATTAACCCGCCTCTCTAGAGGCGTCTTCAAATGCTCGAAGATAGTTAGCATGGCTTCCAGCCATGACTCTACAGCCTGAGGTCCTCAATCACCCAAGAAAGTGGGAGGTTGATGCTGCTGAAAGACCCACGTCAAGTCATCCATATTCGAGGTAGGAGGAAATTCTCCTTGAATGGTATTCCTCATCCTCATAAAACCTTCCATGAACTGCGCATCAGCGCCGACAACTGGTATGACAGCCGGTGCGAAGGCTGGCCCGACTGGAGGGTCGGCAGGAAGTCCCTGATCAGCCATATATTGCGTGTGATCACTGCCTCACGACAGACATACCATCATAGGACGTCTTGGAGGCATAGCTCTGAAAGATCAAAAGCACACCTTAGATTAGAAAAACAAGGATAGGAAACAGAAGAGTACAAAATGGGAACAGGGGAAGGAAAACACACAAGTTTACAAAACACGTCTATACGGCGTGTATAATAACTACACGGCCTGTCTTCTTATGCCACTGACATTGGAATATACCACTGCTCTATAGGTCGTGTATCGCCTCAAACTACAAGGTGTGTTGACCCAAAAATTGACATGTACTTGAAAACTATTCCCCTGCGTGAGTATCTTTACATGGCTTACCCACATGGTCAAACATAACCCAAGACTACACGCCATGTTTTGAACAAACACGGTGTGTACTAGACAAGGCTTCATTGGCCCGTGTTGTTAATTACACGACCGTATAGAAGTCTAGACCTTACATGGCATGTTCCGAACAAACAAATCATGTATCGGTGAAGTTGACAGCGTCCCGTGTTGTTCGGGACACGGTTGGGTACCTGAAGAAGACTACACAGCGTGTTCCGAAAACAACATGGCATGTCTAAGAGAAGGTGACGGCGACCCGTGTTGTTTGTGACACGGCCGGGTACTGGGACGAGACTACACGACGTGATCCTTTACAACACAGCATGTTCTAATTTAGCTTCCCCAAACCATTTTGTTAGTGACACAGCCGAGTACACGGATCCGAACTACACAGCGTGTACCAACCATACACGGCGTGTTCCTGAACTTATTTCTACAACAGTGTGTCCCTTCTCACATGGTCAGTGACATAGCCTAAAAAATACATAGCATGTAGTCAAAATTACATGCCATGTATTTTTGGATTGTCTAGGTAGTAGCTTAGAAACTGCACAGAATCACAGAAAACATAGAAAACATGTCAAAGAAGTTCCCAATTCCGATTCATGAGGGCCCATACTCCCCACGAAGAAAAACTTGGCATTCAATTAAGCACGGTAGAATACAAACAATCCTCTAACAAGGTATTAGAGATTCTATCAAGCATCTATCACAATAGCATGCATAATCTACACAAGGTTTATTACAACAGCATGCAATCGCTAATGCACCCTAGATGACAGGGCAATAATGCATGGCATGCGGTTTCTAACAATTTTACATATGATGCATGAGATGGCATACCCTCATCTTATCGGGTTGCGATGGAAACTGAACCTCCATATAAAAACAACAGCAACACATGACATCTGAATCACACTAGGTGAAATCATATCAACCGTAAATTTCAAAACCATAAATCTGCAATAAATGAGGTAGTATGGATTTTCCCGGTACACAGGTTAGCTACTCCCATTGACAGCTTAATATCAAGTACCAAATCCGTCCTACCCCTTGCTAAAGGCTCCAAATAGTAAATCAAGGGAAAAGAAACTCCTCTGATACCAGTTTTTAACGACATAAATCTAGAGCCCCTCAACTGGTGCCCCGCACCCGGTTTCTTCACATGACCTCAAGCGCATTTCCCCAAATGCCAGAGGCTGCCGACTAGCAGTGAGGGCCTTGGTAAGTTATTGGGGAAACTATGCCCTCATTCATTATGGTATACAAGGTAAGGAAAAAATAGTCAAAAGAGGAATAAGTATCAACATACATATATGTAACCAATGAGCAGAAGAATGAATATATAGAGCAATGATGATCATGATGCAGTAGGTACATGTGTATAAGGAAAGCAGCAAACACAAAAATGTGCAGATTAAAACTAAACACAAAGTACTAAAGCAACAATAACTCCAGCAGCTTCACAACCCTAAGTTTGGTCCCTTGCTCTATATCTCTAAACAATCAAGTACCATAAGTCGAAGGGTTCTTGCCCTTATCTATACCTGCATCAACAAAATATGATTGGGCCAAAAAACATATCCGAAGTAAGGTGTGAGATATAACCCCAATAGGCAATCAACCAAAGATCTGTGCCTAACAGTTAATGAATACAAGGCAAGTAAGATGGCGGGAAGCAGTAAATTGAAAAGCACACAGGAGCTATAATCCACAATTCTAGCATATAAAGTACACAAGTAAACAACCAACGACAAGTAGAAAAAAGGTAACCCTCTAGGTAGCTCCAACAGCCTAACACCTATGGTTCATCCTACAAGTACTAGAAACCCTCTAGGAGGCACACACAGTTTCACCCCTCTGTTTCAGCTAAGAGTAGACATTCTGGGGAAGCACTCACCGTTAATTCCCCCTATAGTCTTGTATCGTACTAAAGGCTCTCTGGGGAAGCAATCAATGTCTCATTCCCCCAGTGACCTGCATCGAGGAACAACAGAATCTCAGAGGAAGCAGTCATCGTCAATTCCCCATGTGGTCTTGCATCGTATTAAAAGACACTCTAGAGAAGCCCTTACGTCTATTATCCCTATGGTCTACTCCACTAGGTTCTCATAGTCCTGTGTGAAATAAACATTCTCAGCACGTTTCAAACGCCCAAGTAGATGTCATGAACTATTTGGCTATCATTCTAAGGCCCAACAGCATAACAAAGCAACAGTCCCACTATCCTATAACTAGGCATGGAAACTGGAAAACGCCAAACAAAAAAAAACCGGCATGGAAAGCATCCAGAGTACAACAAAAACTACTCTATTAACAAAGGTATACCTCCACTGTAGCAATCAAGAAAGCAGGCAATCAAACATGGGAAGAATAGGAAAACACACAATTCTCGTTGAAGGGAATTTGCGCAATAGCACAGAATACTCAAAGACTTTATACAAAAAGGCACAAACCACCTACCTCGATCCTAGGAGATCGATATACGTGAATAGTGACAACATATTCTCTTTGGAACATCATAAATCTAAGAAATAATCTGAAACACATAAACCACAATATCATGAAAAGGTGGAGGAATCGGAAAGCACAGATCAAGAAGATGGAAGAACTCACCACTTTTATTCCAACACATTCGACCGTGCTCAAATCAGAGAACATACAGAGAGACGGGAGCTTCTCGAAGAATCGCGGATCTTCGGCACTCTCAGATAAAAGGGACCTAGAAGAAGATGGTTATGTGTGTCATGCGAGACCCCGATCTGTTTAATGAAAAAAAGGAAAGTACAGGGCGTGTACTTTTAGAGTCCATGGCATGTACTAGGTCGTTTCTTACTCTACTATAATCAGCCTCCACATCACCCTTACACACCATTTGCATGGCCCAGACACGTCCATCAGACGACTTCGATCCAGATAAGAGTACACGACGTGTACTCAGAAAATACACGGCGTGTACTTCAAAAATTTCCAGAAACATTATTTTTCTCAAAAACTCCAGAAAAATGAAAGGCTTACTTGAAAGGTACATCCGGGTTCTTACAGGGTGATTGACTATATTTCACTGAGATTGGTGATTTTTATCCATTTTCCTAGGGCACTAACCTAATATGTTATTTGGGTGTCTATTTTTTTAATTTATTGATTATTCTTAAAAAGTAATGTAATGTCTATATCTATTAAAATTATGTCATTTTAATCATGATTTTAATTAAATCATTCATATTAAATTCATTTACTAGTTATTATTATCATATTAATATTATATTTCATTCCATTTTATGTGTTTTTGTCTATTTTCATTCTATTCCTGATATGATTTAATCATTGTAGTTCATATGGAAGCAAGACCATTATCTATCTCTTTCAATATTTTATTCATTTGACTAATGAATTCTCTATCATACATTCTACAATTTTCAAATTTTTATTTTACAATTGTTTACCTTAATTTACAAACATTTTCAACTCCTTATTAAGAAACATCAATTGTTTTTCACATTTTAAATGTAGTAGGGATTTGATATAATTGGTTGAATATGTCTGTTTGAAGTACAGAATTAAAAAATTTCAATTAATTTGAAATAATTCCATATTCATCATATTGGTAGAATCCCATGATTATATTTTTCATGTATTTTATATGGATTGAAAATCTTCATTGATACATTAAATAAATGATTTTTCTGATATATAATTATAATATATTTTTGATAACCATAGTTATCACCATTGATGTAAGGAGAAAAAATCAATGAAATACCTTTATATAACCGCTCATTTCTATTTGACTTTTTATATAATATTAAATTTGATCATCATATTACATATAATATTTTATTCAAAAATAACTCATTTGTTAGCCATTTTATGGCCAAAATCATAAAAAGATATATAATAGGGTGAATTTTTATATCTTCAATAATGTTCTATGAATTAAATATTATATTTTTTGACATTATTTATATAGATATGATGTCTCTATTATTTATTTAGTTTGATAATAGGAAAAAATAATAAGACTATAATTTCTATAGTTTTTTGGGTGAATTGACCCCAAAGTCCACTAAAAAAATCATCTCTCAGTTTGTTTTGTTATTATCACTAGAGAGTTAATATTATCAGAATACCATAATGAATAAGTAAAGTATGTTAAAACCTTTTAATAATGCTGTAATTTCATTTTTGTTTTATCATAAGGATCAATATACTCCACAGTTTATTTTCAGAAGCTAATACTCTTCCATGATTCAGTCTGACTAGTCAAAACACTAAGAAATAAATCAAGATTTATTTAATTGAATAAAAAAGTTCTTGTTCATAGTTTCACAAAGATGTGTCATGAAATTGATCCCCTAATTCAAAGATAAAATTCTCCAAGAATAAATAAATTTGATGAAATTCCACTAGAGAATGATTATCAAAAAAAAAATAGAAACAGATAAATAATAGGAGTATTATTTATTCAATGGGTTATGCACACAGGGATGATTCCCTTCAGAATAAAAAAAATGTTCAATATTATGTATTTCATAATATATATGTATTCAAAAAGGTATCACACTGTGTATCTATTGTTTTTAAAATAAATTATTCATTCTATTAAAATATAAAAACATGAAATTATTTCGATCATAAAAAATACAAGAAAATATCCTACAAAATATCATTCATTATAATTTAAATTGTTTAATATATTTGCAACTTCTCTTATAGGTACAAATGATTTACATGGATGAATGTGATATTTTGAATCTGTCTGAAAACTATAAAATGATAACCAATCCCATCAAGGCCATTATTAAATCATGAATAATATATTTTAATTAAAAACTCCGTTTTTTACTAATTAAATTTAGGTTTCCATATCATAGAGATAAAATACAAAATTAGTGATGAAAATTTATAATTTTTCACAAATGTAAGGTTGATGAACTATATGTTTATTCCATTCAACATAGTGATTGATCATAATGTATATTTACTGATTACTAATTATCCAAATTTATAGGGTACATAATCCATATTTGATATTCCAAATATATGGTTTGAAGACCATATATTAAACTTTCATTGTTTGTCGAGAACTATTTTTTCAGAAAACATAAACTTGTTCACAATACGTTAAGAAAATACATTCCACATGAAAATAAGGGAAACATATTAACAAAGGTATTCCTAAATATTAATTAATGTAAATTCATTATTAAAAAAAGGTATTGGTGATAATTTGAATAAATAATATTTATAGAGGATTTTTATAAAATACACGAACAATAACATTTTCCTCTTGTTCCAATCTATTTTATAACAATAATGCCACTCTTCTATATGTGTGGACTACCACCAATATGCAGTGTTGTGATTTTGTTTCATTTTTGAACTATATTGATCAGAATAACTACATATTTAATGAACTTATATGATATATATGCTATAAAATTTTATACAAAGGGAGAATTATTATTTACCATCCTTTCCTTCCACACATAAAAATTATAAAAAAAACATGTATTCCAAATAATGGTCTACAATATAAATTAACAGTTTCCTTCATTTTTATATAGTTACCTTTTTTAAATAAATAAAAAAATATGTGTAATGAATATGTATAATATTTATAACTATATTAACAATATATAGATGATGGAACCATGATCAATAAACACATAATAGGCCTAATAGATTGAAACATGCAGGATAAATTAAACGATTATCTCATAGACTTTTTTTTTGAAAAACAACTTGATAATAAACCTATGATAATATGTTATTTTTAAATCATATATGGTGTTATAAATATATATATTTAAAACTATAAACTAGTTTTATAATAAATATATGTTGATTATATATGATGTTATAACATTATGGAAGATTGAAAATACATGAGGTAACAGATTTACATCCTAATCCATTTTTTTTGGGATCCTTTAGGCTTGAATTTCCATTGGGAAAATTATATTATCTTCATATTATATATAAATTTCATTTTTATTACCCATTAGTTATTTAATTATAATAAATTTTTTCCTTTTATTTTCATCACAATATTTACACAATAGAATAGAATAATATTTTTTATGAAAAACACAATTCTTTTACTATTAATTCAGTAATATTATTCTTACATGTCAATGTTTTTTTATAATATATTCAAGGATGATTTTATTTTTTAAAGAATGTTTTTAAAATAATTATTAATATATTTTAATTTTTATATGACTTTTTTAATGGAATTATCTTATCATTTTCTTATTTAGGTATTTTGAGTGTTTTTCAAAAATGTAAATTAATACATTGTGTTATAATACTCGACAAGAAAAAAATTTCCCACCACCATGAAAATTCAATGATTTTATTCTTTCTGTATATGTATCAAATGTTATTTTAAATAAAAATCTATTACATAATATTTTACAATGATGTAATTTTTTAATATATCATTTTGAAGTTGAAATATAATTTTTCTCAAGACATATTTTAGTGATATTGTAATGACAATTTTCATCAATGAAAACATTTTATGTTGTTACATATTTCTAACTGGGGATATGATCCAATGAGTCTATATAGATTATAATGTTTTGTACATATATATTGGTAATTGTTTTTTGATAAACTACACAATCGTTATACAATCCAAGATCCAAATATTTTGTTTCTTAAAAAAATAATTCTCATATAACCTATGTATATAATAAAATGTAAAAATTTATTTATATACTACAATTTTATACTTATAAAATTTATTTTCATATTATTAAATGTAATTAATTTAGGATATAATTAAAATAATAGGTAGAGGTAAAATCCTATTAATAGGAGGGATAAGTGGAATGAGTCATTATTACATGGGTGAGAATAATAAAAATCATCATATAATAATAATAATAATATCATACTGAAAATCATAAGGGAAATATGATATTTTAATGGAATGTGAAATATGTATTGAAATGAAACATCATTTCATTGTGGTCAAATACGACACATAGTTGTGATCAAATACAACAACTTGTCTATGTATGAAACATGTGCATAAATCATAACATCGCCATTGTGAAAAAATATAGTATCATGTATATATATAATAAACATTATATAAAGAGGTATAACAAATAACATAATGCCTTATAGGGATATATAATTCTTGGATGACCCATCACATTATAAAATGCTCCAGATCACCTATTCCACATGAAAGGATAACAATAGAAATCATGAATTAACTCATGAAAAATAATGGGTTAAATTAAATGATTTCACATATCATATCTCATGAACTGAAATTTTAGCTTAAAAAATGTATAAGGTTGATTTATCATTTTCATAAAAGTACGTTTTATTCTTTAAAAGCATAATAAACTCAAGTGTATTCAATAGATTTTTTCATTAACCATCACTTGTGGCCTGTGCTATGACATACCCCAAGACCTCTTCAAGAAGACCTGGGGTTGGAGACTAGTGTCGAAGGTGTTAACCTAAAAGTGGGAGGCATTTTCTTAATTACATGTATTCATTAACACATAAACACATCCAAATGTTTGAAATTTATACAAGCATGCCACTAAAAACCCATTGAATACAAATACAACTAAAGTCAAATGGGTCAGAATACTAATCTAATGAAAGACTAAGTGGAAAAAAAGAAAAGAAAAAAGTGAAGCTACGGAAGTCAACTACTGGAAAACCCCACCTGATGAGTAAGTATTGATTAGATACTGGAAGTTGTAGAAGCACACAATTCCCGCATGTCTCATTGGGCACCACCGAGTACTGATCAACCATGTCCTTCATCAAGGAGGCAGTCTTCTGCACCCTACACAACACATGTGGGTGAATCCTGTGCATGAATGAGTAACATAATACACACTAGAGACCCCAAAAAATAATGGAAAGACCGCAACAAAATCGAAAACCAAAAATAATCATTATCACCAAGCATGATCAGGAAGCGAGACAACTCAAACAAGGTATATTATAGAGTAGGATAGTATAAACATTTTTCAAATCATTGAACAACTCAGTTGATGGATAAATCTTCCTCAGTGAGTGCAGTGGGCCTTTTAGGTCCCACAGAATCTGTTTACCACTAAACATGAGACTGTTGTGTTACTCATCCTTAATTAGTACCATGGTTATGTTGGGTAATACAGAATATGTTCTTTGGCGTGGTCATATCAGGTCACATAGAAGATGCTTCCCACTATTCTATGGACATACTGAGGTACTCTGGTTGAGTATCGTGGGTCAAGTGGATCACACAGATGTCATTACACACCGTGGGACTACTAGGTCACAAAGATGTCACTTCCTATAGGACCATAGTATCTTACCCACAAAGGGTTTCTCATTCACAGTCTTTAGGACTCTACCAACAATAGGGTTTCTGCACGTAGCACACTGGATCTCGGGAGAACCGGTCCCCAAGCCATCTGTCAAATTTAAACATCCATTAAATACTTTATAGTTTGACCTAAATATCATCCTTTTCACAAGGGTTACAATGTCAAATACGGCCCATCAATCAGATGCTCTGTTTGCAATATATTGACATTTTTTAAAAAAGCGGTATGGGGGATCCTGGTCCGACCTGACCTGGTCAGATCGACCTGCCCTAGGGTCCACCGAACAGACACGGGTCCACTAACTTGAACCTATTCCGGCCTGGCCTAGGTCCCATCTATTGGGCCATGGGTCTGACCCACAGTTTTGGTCCCGGCCCACCGAAGTGTGTCAAGCACACGCCCTACACTGTACGCCTAGATGAGACTCGGTTTGAAGCCACATCCAGCACCCCTACTTATCATGCGGTCGACGCGAGGATGTTTCATCCACCACAGTCAAGAAACCATTTCCCAACTATGACATGGTCGACCCAGATTAGCACACGTGGTTGATGACCGTGTACCTCCGAGACCCATTACTCATGGTTGTGGGTTTCACCACTGATGTGGTCGCCTGAAAACATACACCTCCACCAGCCGCTAGACTATCCAGCGTTTTTGTTTCACTATCGCAGCCCTTGACAGTCATGGTGGTCCTCCCAGCGTAGCACTACCACCACCAGTCGCAGATGTGGGACACTACCGGTGTCGGCGTGCCGGCGAAGTACTCTCCTGACCAACGGGTTTGTTCTATTAGTCATTTCTTCACACCGCTTTCACCTACAACCTTTTTGGGGTTTCATCATCCCTATAAAAGCCTTGATATTACATAGCTACAATTTTAATCATTCAACCAGCAATAATGGACAAGGCTCACAGGTTCATTCCTTTTTTGTGTCGACCGACACTTTCCACATTAAATTATTAAAATTAGAGAGTCTTGGAAATGATGTTCTATCAATAATAATTCTATACAGAATAGAAATACCATGAATCATCTCCTTTCTGCCAGAATGGATGATCCTCAGATCAACCTATTAGTGGGTTGGAATGCATTCATCTTTTAGAATGATTAATGAGGAAAACATAATCCAAAACAATCCCTTACCTTGATGTAGTTAAACATTGAAGTAGTCTACTTTTGAAGGTTCCAGAAGTCAAATGAATTCATTACATCCCATTTCCATTATTTGAGGTGTGTCAATGTTGTTAACATTCCATCGACATCCATCACTCTTCGTTTGAAAGAAAATTAAATGGTGTATCATCATAGAATTGTCCATCGTTTAACCCACAATTATCCAATTTGTTATTACAAAATAAAAAAACAAATCGCAGAGTTTTCATTACGTTGCGACATTACATCATTATGTAGTTTCATTTCTCTTTCACAAAATAACACATTAAGGAGATTCCATTTAGCATTCCTCATTGTGCATCAGCATTTTCATCGTCCATCGCTCAATGTTGGGGAAATAATTTTAAATAAACCATTAATGATATTTTATTATATTATGAAGAGTCTAAATATATTTTTTGTTCGACCCTTTCATGTTGAATTTAAGTCCTATCTAGGTGAATCATGGAATTCTTGAGTTTAATAGCACGCTCATATTTTTGATCTAAGCACTGGTTCAAATGTTTTGAAATCCGGAAAGTATGTTTACTTAAGTGAACTAAAAAAGATCAAAATTCTATTATGGGCTCACCAGGTCATGGAATCATTTTTCTTCAAAGTGTGTGGCCTCGAATAAATTCCATACAATTTGAATAAAATTATATGAAAATTCCAGGACATTACAAATTTTCTGAAAATTGAATATATTTTGTAAAACAATTATAAGTGAATTTAAAAAAATATATGAAGGGTAGTAACATGTATATCATTAATATAAATGAATAATATTTCATAAAAAAGATTTATATGTTATTGGAACACTCAATTTAAAATAAATGTCAAATATCACATATCAAAAAATAAATAATATGGGATTAAGAATCCCCATAGCTTAAATAAACATACATTTCATAATTTTTCTACATCTAGAACACTAAATACTTGTTTATTAAAACATTTAACCATTAGTTAATTATGTTTTTATTTATATTTAATAATTATTATCGTAAAAATACATTTCACAAATCTTTTCTTTAAAAGGGATAAAATTTCATTTGAATAATTCCTTAAAAATTTAATGGTTTTAATCAATTTTTCTTTTTTTTCATTGGTTTGGTTACAATTCAGATATTTCATGTTGCTACTCTCAATGGTTAGGTTACTATTCTAATAGTTACATCACAATTCCAATTGTCATAGTATTATTCCAACAATATCATTATATCCTATAAATTCATCTTTATTCATTTATTTATTATTAACCACAATTCCTGTCATGGTTTTGTATTTACATTTTTTGCAACATAGATATGTTACATAATATTTATTTTCATATGTATTGTGTAATTCAGGTCAAGTATTGATTCTAGAAGATTGGTGAAATCCATATTTTCTTATTTTCTTTTTTCTATTCTAAATATTTATCCAATTTTAATGAATACTATTTTCAAAAGTTAGTTTTTGGTCTAATGTTACTCTTTTTTTCAATAAATATTGAGTTTTTTATTTCACAATGTTGTCCTATTATATACTAAATTATAACACATTCATTTGAAGCATTAAATACTATTTAAAAACTACTGGATGTTATATATACCATCCATATTCTTTTCTAAAATGGATTAAGATTATGATGATTAGATGTTCATGAAAACCAGTCAGTTTATATTTGATATTATATAATGAAATGATGAGAATTTGACTAAAAATTATTGTTTTCATATTGGTTAAGAGTTTATGAAATGAGGATAATATTATATCATGTTGAAAATATATCTTTTGGTTTTTTTATCTGATATGTGGGAACATTAATATGCATACCCTTAATGAATTATGTAAATATTTATATCTTTATATATAATTATGGGGAAAAGTAGATCTAACTAATCCACTATGGGAAATAAGTAGTTATTCATGGTCAATTAAAGGAAACATCTCATGATTCACGGTCCTTTGTGATATGGGAAAGAGGTTTTAGAAATTCTTCCACTATGATTTTATGATGTTAGTTTTCAACATTGATATAGGAAATGGTATATATACATAAGATGGTTCGACACACTTATGGTATGTTTTCCTATTTATGCTATAATATTTTGTAAGATGATTGTTTTAAACTAATTCCACACCATTATTATTTATGTATTTGGAAATTATTTAGTTTTATTCAATTATGCATTTTTAGGATCTATGATATATTGGTTATGAATCTTAAAATTTATTATCAAAATACCATTACCATATTCTTATATTATTTTTTCAAATGATTATCGATTAATATATTCCATAGTTTAATTTATGATCATCTGAGCTAACCATTTATTGTATTTCATTTCCTCTGGTTATAATGAATGACATTGTATGTCTTATCTAAATAACTATAAAAATTAAGAGGACTTTAAAAAAGATGATGAATTAGGTATGTAATAATTATTTTTATCTATCTAAAAACCAATGAGACTTGAAATATCATGTTCTAGAATGGATCAAAATATTATTAATTTAATATTTATATATAATTATATATAATTAATTTGAGGAAAAATTTGGTTGCCTAAATGGGCCTATTTTTTATTTCTCCTCGCCAATCCCTCTTATTTCAACCATTGGGTTTCTATCATATTGATGAAATCAATAATCTATGTGATGATAAGTGATGATCCCTATATATAAATTATATAATAAGTGAATTATTATTACATTAATGTTTAAATAACACTCTTTATAATGATTAATTAAATGTTTATGAAATTATTAGATATATTTTCTTCATAGGAAACCCATTTTTAATTCTCCATGTGTTACTTATGTTATAAATATCCATTCATTGATTATTTGAATAATATATTTTTTATGTGGAATATAAGATTATATATGATATTGGGATGTAACTTGTGAGAACTGAATTTTGAATCCCTCCAATGCATTTGGTATAACATTATATCTCATAGAGTAATTATATATACACATGATGTAGTAATCTCTTTCTACATTGTAATGCATTGACATGATAATGTTACATTTCTCCATTATGTTATGATTCCATACAAAAGACCCTTGACATAATTTATATCATTATTATTCATATGCCACATTCTATATAATATTTGTATGATTACAATTATTTTGGTCCAATTATTATCATCTAATAATGAAAAATATACCTCGTTATGTACCAAAGAAAATTTATATATCATTTTCATTCCAATTAATCTACCTATTATAGGGATCATATATCTCTCATTCATTTCTGTATGTCCCTTGTTGATAAAATATATTATATAGATTATAAATGTATATTGGATGATTATGATATAGTGTTTATGAACATTTTATTGTGTTTGTGTATTGTATTTTTATGAAACTAATTTTCACAGACACAAATGCTATCAAATTTTGTATACATATTTTTATATATGTCTTTATGTAAAAATGGTTTTATAATTATGGTGTGGTTTTATGGGGCAACTCTAACCTCTAAAACTAAATAAATATTGATTTTAGTACAGATAGGTTAGGAAACTCATACTAATATTTAATCTCCATATAAAAATAAAGATTCATTATTTTACCAAATAAATATCCCCTCGAGCTAATCAATCCCAATGCTCAAAGTTGTGCATAACCCCTAAATATACACTCCACTCTACAACTTAACATACTAAATAGGACATAAGATGGGGAAAACACTTCACCATTCCAAATATATTTGAAAACCCATCCATAAATAACCTTAATATGATCCATCACTTATATCCAGTTAAATAACTCCAATCTTCCCTTACTCCCATTAATCATTATTCATAAAAGGCATGAATAGACATTATCATATATCCTCATTATGTAAAAATGCCCGAAAATTATTAAGTCAATTATGGAATAAAAACATAATGTAGAACTCACGTGATACAACATTCTATATATATAATATTATGTCAATTTTTTCATCCTCCATACATTGTAAACGAAACCCTCTATAATAGTGAGGGTAATTTCTTTAAAAGACACATCATTTGGGCTACCATGATTTTCCTTCCTAAATATTTGATCCACTACATATAAAAATCCCACCATTGGGGAATCAAATATTATATTTGGATTTCTAAATAAATTTAATGAAACACCAACATCATCTATCAACTTATTGCCATTGAGTACTAACACCCCACCAAAGAACATTGACACCCCCTTTTTCTAGAAATGTGATAGAATCTCATCACACAACTCCTCCTTCTATTATTTTAGTAAAATATCTGGGTGATGCTCTGATTAAATATCATCATCTAATAATATAAAATCATCATGTTTAACTAAAAAAATTATATAAAAACAAATAAGAGACACGTCATAACATAACAAAATTATATTCACTCCTCCACTATAGGAAATACTAACTAAAACATCCACATCAATAAAACCCCAACATCATCCTAAATAAACATCACCAAACCCAAAAATAAACACATATACCTCATAACTACTATCACCACCAATGAATAATCCAACAATAATACCAAATAATTAAACACATCTTCCCAATAATCAATAAACAATATTTTTCACACCTGTCAATGAATACATGAAGAATAATTTTCAGGAAAACATTTACTAACATGATATCAATTTCAATATTTTATGGCATATTTATGAATGAAATATTTATATATATATATATATCCAAATCAATAGAATTTTTTTTCATAAAATAATCTTCCATTACATTTTAATTATTATTTTCTAATTCTATTATTACACAGAATTTGTAAAACCCTTTATAACAACACCACAAAAACACTTACAAATGAAAATTTAAAATCATCATAATATTATTAATGTAAACCCATTAGAACTACTCGTTAGTAAAATAGATATATTTCCAATAAAATAAGTCATTATTGAAATGAGATAAAAAAATAATTACAAATTAACACTACACATATTTTAAAACCTTTTTGGATAAATGGTTGTCATATTGGAAAAATACTAAAATCTCCAAAAAAATTATTTAATAATAAAATGATTTTACTTACTCATTCATTTAATATATTTATCTTCAGTGTATAATATGAAATTAATATTTTAATTAATCTTCTTAATTATTTTTTTTAATATTAACATTACATATAACATGTATATTTCTTATCATAGAAATTCTAAATCATACTAATGATTCTAGATAACATGTCTTGTTATAAATTCTTATTTAACTATTTCTAATTCTTCTAATAATAAGGTTGATATAAATTTTACATATTTTAAATCAAGTTTAATAATGATATATCTTGATATTTTCCTAAAAAATATTGACATTTTCAACATCCAAATTATGAAAATTATATTAATGCCTTAGATACAAAAGTGAATGTTTAAACAAGATGTTTAAATTTTGTTGGGGAAACTAACATTTTTATTAGATTATTTATGTTTTATCATTAAAAACAATTACAAGTCAATGAAATTGATTTTGATTCACATGATTTTAAAGATAAAAAATTTATATTGGTTTAAATTAGATCTAAAATTCAACATTATATTACAATAATAACCCTTTAAGATAAGTTTTTCAAATGTATGAATCAATATATAATGTATAGATTAACACATCAATAGATGTAATATATAAAACCTAAAAAATATATAAACCTATGAAATGGGGAATCCATTATATCGATATCATGTTATTACAACATTTCCTCAATAGACTTGTGATGATAATCTATAATCCAGGATCATTAATGGTAATTATTGAATTTTAATTACATTTTCCACTTATATTTCCCTCGAGTCATACCCAACTGAGACAAAAGATTCAAGGATAATGATATATTTACCGATCCACGGTCAATACCGTCAAAATGGAATCAACATACCATTTATGCTCAGAAATATGATGGTCATCACATCGAATCATAGGGGTCCTTAAGTTCATGTGTCATTTTCCATATCCTTTTCCATGTTATAAGATAAATTTTGGTATAACTATTTATTTTCCCAAACAATATTTCACAATATTTTTTAACTCTAGAGTCAATATAAATTTTCATCCATAGCCTTCATACCACATTTTAAGGGAATATACCCACTAGTAACCCCTCATGAGACAGTATTGAGTATAATATTAACCCAAAAATATGAAATAAAAATGAAAAGGGATTGGAAATTAACCTCAAGGGTATAATCACACATAAATGGTAGGTATTAATCTCAAAGTAAAATGAGAATAATAAAGTCACCAATCATATCTATATAATTTTAAATAAAACAAAACAATAATGCTTAAAAATAAAATACATAAAAAATGTCTCCATAATGAACAAGAAAAATACAACTTATATGAAAATGAATCTTATATAACTTCCAGGGATCGATTAAGTAATGTCTAAATCAATAACTAACTCCCACCTAGAAACCTATATAATTGATTTCTATATATTGGGGAGAGAATAAAATAATACTCAATATGATCCTCGGCTAATTTATTTTAAAAACTAATATAAAATACAAATGCCTCAGAGAATTAAAATACAAACCAAATCACACCTAAATATGGTCATATGTCAACCAAACTCATAAATTCACTCTCTCCCAATATGTATTACAATTGTAGTAATATATTATCAAAATAATCGATGTCATGTAGGTATTCAAAATCCACTGACCCACTAATCTAGTTTTTCTCACTTTATAATGATATATTTTCTATGATTTAACTCCCTATATATATCCACATTAATATACAATCGCATTCATATACCACAATACCTAGATATATTAGTACAACACATCAAATATTTATCATAGATTAAGATATTGAATGTGAATGACACCAACCCCATTCAATCCTCATAAGATACATGAACCCATCATGTTTTCACACAATTTCAATATAAATAAGATAACCATCATTTATACACACAAAAATCGTTATCCATTAAAACATGTATATATATTAATATCATGATCTATCTAAATGTTTACTATTTCTAGATAGGGTATGAGGATGTTGGAGTAGTCAATTGTAAAGTTCCTCTTTAACATGGATGATATCAGAGATAACTCAAACCCTTGTAATAATGTGGGTGACAGTAATGTTACCTAAAATAAGTGGTTGTTTGTAATATATTATAAAAAATAACATGTATAATAGATATACATAAATACCAACCTAATGGTCTATAGAAAACACAAATAAAAACAACAACAATAACCACCATATCAATAAAAGAACATGCTAACAATAACCCAAATCACTTTACTACAAATGGACCCCATATATTCATATAATTTTTCGATAACCACATAATTAAAATCCCAAATATTCATTATTAAATTCTTGATTAATTATTACTAACCACAACAAAATAATGAAATTTCAATTATTCAACAAAATGTTTATTATTTAATAGCTTTGATTATGAATATACAAATTGAGAAAATATTGTTTAAAAATAATTTCACTTCATTACATACCAATAATTAATATTTTTTCCATACTACATTATTTATTATAACCAACTATTATAGCCATTATTAGGTGTTATTTCATAATCCATAATTTTTATTTTTCCTTCGATTATCTAATTTTTCAATTATCATTTTCAGTACCCCATTATGACATAAAAAATAATATTTATAGTAGTTATCCCATCCAAAATTTAGTATTAATAGGGAAAAATATATTTTATAATCTAAATGACCAACAATGACATCCATCCTCATTTCCTAAATTATTTAACATCCCATGAAAAAAGCACCACACTAACCAAAGTTGGAAGATAGAATACAAATCATCCCACTTTTCTAACATCACCCACATTTACCCATATAAAACACACTAAATGAAGAATAAAGATACACATCATTGACCGAAAACATTAACACAAGGAAAATAAACATATTAATAAATCAACAAACAACAACAATGTTGTTATATAATTGTAATGAACAATTATACTTTAAGTCATTGTCCCATATGTATTTATCATCTTAATCATTGTAACATATAATAAATTTTTAGATTAATATTTCCTAAATTATTTACCATTGTTACATGATTTTTTATCAATTAACTGTTGAATAATTCATTTAAAATGATATAACTATAATCAATGTACCAATCCACCTTTAACCACAAAGCCTTAAAAAAATTATACTAAATCGTTGTATTATGAAAAATCAATGGAAATATAATTTTAATATTTATGTTATAATATTATCATTAAAATATTTATTTCTTAAATATTTTAGGAAATTAAAATCAAATATAATAATAATATGATATAGTTTTTGACAAAACAATAGTTAGAAACTGAGAAGTATAAATAAATAGTAAAAAATACTAACTATATAAGAATTACTATTATACTATAATTTTAAATTTGTAAAAATCATTACGTTTTTTGGCATTTCCATACCATCATCACAATGAATTCCAAAACCAATAAATTCAAAAATTAAAATATAATCTATGAGGATATTTATTAATCTACTAACTCCACTGAATATTTAAAAACTTCTATATATGATGATAATAAAATTAATATAATCACCATCAAACACTTCTGTAACAACCATATGGCATGCGTATGATCATTATCTCAATAAAATTACAATACAACAACACTCTAAATAATTTTTTACTACTTTCATATACTCTTATAAAAAAAGGAAAATTGGAAAATCATAAGTAAGAGATGGTGAATTATCCTTGGATCAAAAATACTTACTCACAAAAATATGATGTCTAGAAGAACCACTAGTTGTCTAAATATCTTTAATGATACAATGTATATTCTTAATATTTTAGGAAGTGTCAGTGGAAAAATAATATATTTAAGGAAAATATTTTACTGATAATCATTTTGATAAAATATATATACTATAAAATAATAAATATGTTCACCATTAAATAATAAATACCTAATATAGAATAGTTGACATGATATATATTGAATCATGGAGGTTAAATAATGTAATATTTAAATTAATAATAAGGGATATATCATAACACTGGGGACCATATAAAAATAATAAAACTCCATAGGATCAAAACATAATCCTCACCTATCCTTATACACAATTATTTCAACCTAAAAAATAGCATCATAATGAATGGATTGTTTTTGTAATGAATGTTGATTGAATAAACCAATATTTTAACATTCCATGACTACATGATGTAGTTGGACGAGTCTCACCTAAACAAACAAAACCAAATAATTATAAAAAATATTATATAATTTAAATCTCAGGTTCCTTATGTGACAACCGGGTTTGGTAAGGTAAACCAAATTCAACTTGATACTATCACATTGTAATAACACCCCTTATAGATAAATCAATCTCACATTATATAATAAAAAATAGAATCTTGTTAGATTATCTTACACACACTTCAGTTCAAGAATAGTCAATGAACTTTCATGAAATAATCCATAAAAACAACTTTCAGGGAATCGTTGACTTCAAAATAGTTATACAACGAATACTCAGAGAACAATCCCCATGCAAAAATATAAATCTATTTTTGAAGTAGAAATAATAACGATACGACAAACCAAAATATAGAAAAAACATATCATCTAGATTATTTTTCATTGAATAACATATACAATAAAATTATAATAGATTCCATCACATAGAACATTCTTCTACAACTCAATCACCCCTCTCCATATCTATTTTCGACACCTTTAATACTACAATGATGAAAAATTATACCTTACAGATGGTTACACATCTAATACAGAGGAAAAATTCTTTATTTCTACTTCATGTACTTCCATATTACCATCTCAATATATGGAATCCATGTTGTATGCCATATAAAAATCATACCTCCACCATATATAAATTGATACCTTTATATTTTTTAATATTATTATATTTATTTATTCATTGTTAAATAGTTTTAATTTATGATTCCCCCAAAACATTTTATTCTCACTCATGATTAACAGCTGCTTAAAATATTATTAGTGAGAAATAGAGGATGCTTCATTTTAATCTTTTATGAAATAATTTTATATTTTTAAATTTTTGGGGGACTTCTTTTTAGATTTTAGTGGATTTGGATGAAATTAATTTTCGTTTTGGTTATGAAAAAAAGAGATTTTCTATTCTGAGGTGTATAAAGTTCATTATGATTCATATGCTTGTGTTTTAATTATTATGTAGAATATATTTTCCATGAATTATCTTTGATACATTTTCTGAATATACTTGATTGTTATAGGGACAATATGAGATTAATGATATACAAAAATAGTTTGTGGTCTTAAACCATGTGTGAATTTTGTGTTTATGCATATGTTTTGTCTCCAATATTATTTCTAAAACCATAATGAAATTTTGACAGTTATTTTTAAGATATGAAATGGTTGATCTTATAAATGAATTGGATTTTTAGTTTGGATAAATATTTGTCACACTATCAAATAATAATACTTTTATTCCTTTTATTTTTTATGTTTATCATATGATATTGATAAATGGAATATGTATTATTTATTTAATGATAAAACCTATATTTTAATTAAAATGTATAAATAATGATTACACTTTTATATTCCTGGTGATTTCATGCTTTTTGGGTATTAAAAGACATTATTATGTCATGGATTATACATCATTATGATTTTATATAAAAATATTATAAATTTCATTATTCTTTTTTTATCTTAAGATAAAAATTTATATTTAAGGGGTATAGTTTAATATTATTATAATGTAAAACATTAGGTATTTATTTTTAAACATCATGGGAATTTCTAGGGGTTTTTATTCTATTTTCCATGGTTTTTTATATTATCACAAGATACATATTTTTCCATCATTTAAAAAATAATATAAAATTATTAATCCAATATTTTCAGTTATTATTATGAACAAATTATATGTAAAAAAATAATTACACATAGTTTCTATGTTGGAATCCATTGTGATGTAATAAATTGGTTATTATAATGAATCATGGTTTTTTACCAATTACTTTTACAGGAAACATTTTTTAAATAATTTTATAAAATAATATTTCTAAAACACTCTAAAAATAGAAGTTTTGGGGGGTTTATGTAAAGAATAAACATTTTTATAATCAGTGGTGTATCATGTTATCTTACAAGGTGGATTTTGGGAACCATTGGTAATAAGAATATTATGGATTATTAAGGGTGATCCTCCACAAAAATATCATTTAATTATTTATTCATGATGTTTTTTATAAAATGAATTTTGAATTGGTATCCTTCCTTGTATATAAATTTAAAATATTTTGCAATAGAATAGTATGAAAATGAAATACAATTATTTTATCTTTAATGATATTTTTAGGCCTAATTTGTTCCATGATTATTTCATTACACTATATCTATAATCATATTTGTAATTATAGTCAAATTTTGATTTATTACATGAGTTGATTTTTATTTTTTTGTCATTACTAATTCTATAATAATAGATTTCCACATTATGTATTTTAGATATTTTATCTATTTTAATATCGGTAACATAATATATCAATATTATATTGTTACAGTTGTTAAAATTTTCATTACAAAAAATTTTGTTATGAAAGATGATAAATAATGCTTATATTTTTAATGAAACATGATTTTTCTAAATTTTTATATATATTATATGATATTTATTTTAGTAGATGAAGAATATGTCATTAATAATGATTGAAACACCCCTGTATTTAGGTTTACAAATTTATTAAGCATATTGCAATTTTCTACTACATGGGTTATGGTTCTGAATGATTTTTAGATTTTTCAAAGGAATTTTTTAATTATTTTTTTTTGATAAAGGTTACATTAAACCATTAAACTTATCTATGAATCCATTTAAGTGCATATTTATAAGTACACAATTTGGGACATGAGTGACCAACCAATGCATCTGACGGGAGAAATTGTGAATATACAGGTAAGAGGGTAATCATGGTTAAAAATATTTTCTAAAAAATATGAAAAATATAAATATGAGTAGTTGAATTGTAGATAGTATAATGAAATAACTATCACATTATTTTCCTAAATATCTATCACAATAATGTTGATATGTGGGAGATGAGAAGTAGTGTGTGCATGAGCGGAACAGTGTTTGAGATAATATTTATCCTAACCATATAAAATATTTTAAAAACATCAAACATTATACTTTGGATTATATTTATAGAAAATTAATATAATGTTTCAATGATTATCATCGGGTCTCAAACCACTATCCACTCATAAGAATCCCAGGAATTTCCATTCAGTCAGGAAGGCAGTTTTGATAAATCAGCGTGTTTTTTATTAATATATTGAATGGTATGTCATCAATATTTATTGTTCAACCAATATATATTCATATCATCTCTCACTTATATATATTGATCAAATATTATATATATATATCCATTGCCATCATTATTAAATATCATTGGGATTAAATGATGAGAACATGTTTCTTGGTTTGACATGTAAGTTCCACCCATTGTTCCCCATTCATATTATATTTTATGAGGTGGGTGGCTTGTATAATACTATATTTATTCTAGAAATAGTCCGCATTGTTTTATTTCACATTTTATTATATTTTTGATATAAATATGATATTACTAATTAATGATAAAAAATACATGTTTTGAATAGTAATCATTTAAATTTAGTTTCTTTAAGGAAAACCCAATGATTAATAGATTTATATATGTTATTCCAATTATTTCCTAGGATTAATTAAAGTATACATTTAGATGAACTATTTTAAATGTAAGAAATGTTTTTAGTTCAATATTTTTATGTGATTACATGATATATTGGATTATTTTTCTCTCTTGAGAATTGTGAAATGACCATGTATGGATGATCATCCATCAAATAAAAAACCGAGTAATTTTCATGGTAGCATGTTCTAAAATCAATTTTTTCCCTAATGGATAGTTTTTTGAATTTATAACTTACCAAATGTGAGTATATGGAGTTATATAGAATCTGGGTGTATGTGTGCATGTGTCTATGTGTGAGAACAAGTGATATTTATTCCACATTGTATGAAATATCATTATTATTTAATTAATCATTTCCTAGATTGATGTTGTTTCTATATTTGTAAAAAACATTTTACCTTTTTCAATAATATTTTATATTAAATTTTACAATTTATTCTGTACGTAGTGTCATGTGAAGCGAAGTATTAGGTAATTACCAACTGAGTGTTATACTCACTCAAAACTAAAGAAATTTTTTTTCTCAAATATTGCTTAGTATTACCCATCAAAGATAAATATGTCACGTTTATCAAGTGATAAAACATGATATCATGGGAATTTCACCTAGACAGAGAACAAGGGGATATTATTGGTAATTCTTGTGATGATACAACTTGGTGTCATGGATTCATGCTATCTTCTAGTATTATTGGTTAATGTATATTGTTTTACATGTTAATTTGATGCTTTTTTTTATTTTAAAATGTATTATTGATAATCATGAATCATATATTTAGGATGGTTATTTTATTTTATATAGTCAGTTTTTCTTGTTTAATCATAGGAAAATATCACCCAATTATATACTAAGACCATGGAATTGATTTCTATAATTTTATATCATTACGATGTCATATCTGGTTAGTGGCACACACAAACTATCCTAAAAAATCATTTTAATGTATATTTTAAAAATAGAATCGTTTTTTCTGTTATCATGTTATTGTATCATGGATATAAGAATACCAGAATAATAATTTTATTGATTGTGATTATGTATATACATAATTCTAATTAAAAACATGTTAGTTGTTTGGTTTGACTACAAATGTTTTTCTAAGACTCTTTATTTGTGTTTTTGTCTCATCATCATGGGGTTCTCCATGAGATTAGCATATCATGTTTTTGTACTGAATCTTCTCAATGTGAATTCATTATTCATATAGTTGATGTTGATTTTTCAATATTGTTTAAATTTTTTATTTTTTATATTGATTTGAAAAATTATAATACATTATTTTTTAAAGAGTGTTGACTATGTGGTTATTTTTTTCTTGTTATTAAAATCGTAAATATGAATATTTCAAAGAGATCCATAAGAATATTTTTTTTAAATTTTATTTCACTTGATCCAAAGGTGATCAATGAAATTATTCATAGTATTTCCAAGAATTTAATGTTGTTAAAATGTGAAAGTGAAATTGGAAACCTAGATGTGTGCATCACTCTTTAAAGATTATAATTGAAAATACACCAACCATCAGGGGGTATAAAATATGAAAAGGTGGGTGACTATTTAAAAATTTTCCAAATCAATTATTTCCTTGAAAATTTGAATTTTATTATGGTTTAGTTGTAATTATAAATGTTATAGGGTCTTTCCAACCAATGGTGTGATTTTAACTATCTATTATAATGTTGACAAATTCATTACATTATAGGTTTTTTTTAACTTGTTCATAAAATTTATATCATCATACATTAATGATAATATAAATAAAAGATTTTTTACCTTAAATCATGAAAATATATTAGTGATGGAATATAATGATTTATTTAGGAATTTAATTCATTTCCTAAAATATGAAACTCATAATGCATCCTTGAATGAATTCCCCATTGAATCTGGAATTTAACCACAGTTTCATTCTAATATAACTTTCCATTTTATTACAAATTATAAATATATAATTAATAAAGATGTAGTGATTGAAATTAATGTCAATGGAAATCTATAAATAATATGTATGTTTTCTTTAATGTGAATATGTGTAAAATGTAATGTTGATAAAAATTTAAATTTTGAAAAATTATTCTCTATATAGAGCTTCACCACAAAATCAATCAACTGGATTAGTTAACATTCATCCATGGTTTCATATATATCATGGATACATCCAATGAGATTATAAATCTCAAATGAAGTAACAATAGAGGAAACAATATAGATCAAGCCATAAATTTAATTAGGGGTACAACATCATCATTATTGTCAAATCACTATAAATTTTGTTACCAATAATACCTATATTTTATATCAAATATATAATCATTTTAATGTATAATATCGTCAGGATAAATATCATTAATATAACAAAGTACGTCAATGTGCTTCTAGGAAAACCGTAACTTTTGGTCCCCTAAATGGATTATCTAGATATAATATAGGATTAAGTGGATATTCTAGATATGGTATAAGTAATGTTCAAAGGGTAATAGATACTAGGAATACAGACCACAAGATCCATGGATGGTTTCAACATTTGATTTCACGGGATTCATAGGAATCAATCATACATAGAATATAAGATATCTTAACTCCTCCCCATCAAAGGAATATGAAAATATCCTATCATTGTGACCATATAGTTATTTACATCGCTATTATCTCACTTTATTGAGGATGATTGATTCATGTTTATGATATATGGTATACTACTCATATGTGGGGGGTGAATGTAGGATCACCATTGTGAGGAAAGAGGTTCCCTTATGGTGATCTTAATGCTTGGAGTATTGAGTTTTTTCACCTGGAAGGTATGGTCGATCACAGTCTTCGGAGCAAGGTTCAACGATGATAACTATGTTTGGTCCATGTTATGTGTATATACCCATATGGTAATTGAGTTTCTATTTTTCTTGATCATGATGATTTTACAAAAGATATTCAGATATTAATAGACAGCAAATACTATTAGGGTATTCTTTATGTTCTCACACACTACCAAACCCATAATTGACTTTTGGTACCTTGGAATACTCATACATGGTTGTAGGTATTATGTCGGCAGATTCATTATTTTTTTTGTATTATAATGATCTGCTCATGTAGGACAAGTAAAATACTATGATTTTAAATGGAAAGAACATGATTGATAGTTTATGAGACACACCGCATCAACTTTAATGAAAAACTAAACATTGTTTTTTAAATGTGCTAATTATATGCTACCCATAAAATTTACATTAATATATAGGAATGAAAGATTAATAAAATAAATAAAATGTTCCCATACATTATGAATTTAAAGGTAATTTCTTATAAAATAATGAAACAATTATTTTAAATCCATTTTAATCATAAAAAAATTATTCAAAAAATATATGATTTTTATATAAATATATTATAATTAATTTTGGGATCAATTAAAAAAATTTATTTGATAAAATTAATTTCATTCTTGAAATAATCTTATAAAATAGATTCTATAGTTATATTTTTAATATTTTATGATAATGTTAATTTTTTGAATAGTAAAAATATTAGTTATTTTTGAAAAATATTATATCTTTTATGATATCATAAAAATGAAACAAACATGGTAATTATAGATTTTTTTCAATATAAAACTATATAATAAAATCCTTTGTAAGTGTTAAAAGAAATACAATGTATTTATATAAATTATGTAATTTGTACTAATCCAATAGTAACCTGAACATTAGAAATGTAATGTGGCCATTAGGAATAGTAATATGGCAAACAAAATCGTAAATGTAAATATTAAATAATAATTTTAATTTATGAATTTTAAGAATTAAAAATTTATATATTTATATCAAGGTTCATGTAAATAAATTTTTTAAAATTGAAAATGTTATTGTTTTTCAGTTTTTGTAAAAGGTACATGTTTATGTATAGTTTTATAGTTAATATAAAGATTTTAAATTATATTTATATTCATAAAATGGATTCATTAAATATTTTTTTTCTGTAAATATAAAATATTTTAATGAGACCACAATTAATTTTTAAAAGTGACATAAAAGTAGTTATTAAATAAATATATTGTTTTTAAAATTATGATTTTAATTTAAAAAATATATTTATCGTATTTATATAATTATATTCAAATAAATTATTATAATTCTAAATTATAAAAGTTAGAAAATGGATAGGGTACTTTTTTATATCTTTCTTAAATAATTAAATTTTTTGGTGAATAAAAAAGTACCATATTTTATAGTATTTAACATTAAAATCCAAATAAATTATTTTTTAATACATGAATGATATATTAACTCATTATTTCAAACTCGATTGAATATTTACAATATTTTTTATCATTAATATATATAGTCTTGATCGAAAATAATTAACAAATGGAAAAAGCAACCCTCTCCCTTCTCAAAAAATTCCACATCTCATAACTTCTTAACCTTAATCCTACAAAGCCTTATAACTTTTCAAAATTCGTCCCAATTCTATTAACTAGCATATTTTCCTTGTAAATGATATTATTGAATCCCCAAAAGATAAAAAACAATTTGCCTTAAGGATTTTATCAAGGTGAAAACATCAAGAGGATGTTAAGTACACATGTAGAACACATTCAGACATAAGGTTGTGGAATTCTTAACCCAATTTATATTTTTTGGGTTAACCATATAACCTAAATATCAGGTTATTATAATATTTAGGTTAAATATATTTAAATTATAAAATGATATATTTTGTGTTTTTACAGTTTATATACATATTCAATTTATTTTATGAATTATATCATCAATAAAATGATATTTGTATGTGACTTCTTTTTTAGAAATAAAATGATCTATTTACAATAATATTTATTAAATAAATTTTTTTAATTACATGTTTGAATTTTATTTTCCTAATTTAATGACACATTATAGATTTATTGTCTCATTTACAATTTTACATGTTTATTTTAAATTAAAATTTTTCATTAATATTGAGCGGCTATTTAAAAATGAAATTTGATTTCAAAGTAGAATATTTATTTTCCTTCAAAAATATTCTTTTATATAATATTTATGTGTCGTGATCATGTTTTGGTTATTGGAGATTGTTGTGATGATAGGTTGTTCTAAAATTAATTGAGTGTTGGTGATCCCATTGTAGATCTCCAATGAATTTGGTAACGGGAAGGAGTTAACCAGTTAGGTATCTGCTAAGAGATTATTGGAATATATTGTGATATTTTTTCTAAGATAATCTATGATGGTTAAACCTAGTTTATCTAGGAGAGATAATTTATAAGAAAGTGTTTTATGAAAATTATTCCACATTTTTCTTTCTATTAATTTTCAATGCTTCTTTGGTTTTACAGAAAACCTTTGATTTCCCAATATAATCTAAATATATTATGTTTTGTGTGTAGAAGTTTAATATTTGTGCAAATGTTTTTATTTATAGACTAACGATTTCTTTAATCCTTTTTAAGTCCCTAAATTATATTTTCATGATCATCCCACATTTTGAATTTTTTTCACATGGTTTTTGTATAATTAAAGGAATGAAATAATTTAGTATTAATGACATGATGATTTATTATAGAAATAAATCATGTTTTATTTTAAAAGTTTCATATTTTGAGAAAATGGATATTGAGTAGAAGTGACCAATTTGTAATATAGGCCATTTCTATATGTTTTTATGAAATATTTCTATATAACCCTAAACAAAATAGATCACTGGGAATGTAAAAAAGTGAGTTTATATAGAATTAACTTGTCTGTATAATGTTTATAATCTAGTTATTATAGTTGGTATTTGAGAAGGGTATGATGGAATTTATATATTATGATGTTATTTGATCATATGTTGAAGATACATTTTAACCGCAATGGTTTTTATCACATGAATTTTTCCTTTTTTATCTTAATTTATTTATATTTGATTAAATGGAAAATCAACTGATATATAATGGAGTTTATGTATTAGAGTGTTATAAAATTTTTATGGTATTTCCTTTTCCCTATAGATAATTTTTGTTTTAATATTTCATTTCATGTTTTAGTGATGTTATTTTAATGGGACTAAGGACCATTTCATAAGATGGATGGAAAGAGATTTTCACAACATTTTTATCATTCAATGATGATTAGATCATCAATATTACTGGAATATCATGGTAAAATGACGTTGATGGATTAATGAGTATTCAAATCACATGTTTGATACTTTTTAAGATACATAGGACCTACTAATTCTTATAATAAAATTTATGGTTCATGGTATAGTTTTATTGGTATTTCAAGATCTCAGATCTTCCAACTCTATGAAAAATTTAAATACCAGAATTGGCATGCATGTTTATATTTTGAATATATGACAACATATTGAAATATAAAGGTAACATAAATATTATCCTAAAATTTTGATTAAGGGCATGAGATATTTTTAACTCCTAAAATTATGAAACATTATTCTATTGAGATTCACGAATCATGATGATTTAATTTATATATTTTATTTTTAAGAATGGTTTATTATGAAATATAGTGGCAATGCATTGTTAATGGAATATGAAGAACGCTGAATTATTATTATGCATACATATAAAGGATTCAAGATATATTATAGACTTAATGATATTGAAATAATTAAATGTACAAGTACTATTTTTTTAATTTGATTTATTTGGGAGATATTTATTGACTTGTAGATATATGTAATCCTTAACATGGTAGTGTAAATTTTTTTTGAGTAAAATAACTTTGTTTTATTTTTCTGGACATATTTATAATGGTATGGATATATTTATAATACATATGATTGTTTATTTTGAGGTAATTATTGGTTGTTATAATTTTGGATATTACATTTATTAATAACTTAATTTATTGATCATTGTTTTCCAGGATCACAGTAATTTTCTAATGCATTACTATAATAAGCACAAAAAAATTCCATTAAATTTTATTTTATAAATAGTTGATAAATTGTATTTTGGAGGAAAATATGATTTTATTTATAGATTATGGTGATTTATAGAAATTACTATCATAAAATGGATATTTTATGATTTGGTCATGTACATTGTAGGGTGAGACTTTATGGATCATAGTTTTTATTTCGTTATAATTGAAATTAAGATATCGTAAGCCTATGTGGCCAAATACATACACTTTTTAGGTTTTAATATTAGTTTATAATATAATTGACGATTATTAATGACAGTAATTTATGGAATTACTTATGATGAGCTTTTGGAATTATGGTTAATTTTTTATATTAATTCATTATGGGAATTAGCTTATCTTATCCTAACTATTTTGGTTATAAATACTACCTAAGGAAAGGATAGATTCATTTTTTACCATTTTTTGTATTTATAGATCTATTCAATTAGAATGTAGTGCTTCATAAATAATATATTCATAATCCTATTTTAGAGAAAATGAATATTTTGTGGTGTAAACTTTATCAATGGATAAAAAAAATCAACTAAGAACATATAATTATATTTCTAGTATATATGGAAATATAATTCCTCAACTCTAGGAAAATAGATATTGAAATAAAAACATTAGACATTTAAATTTTTTATTTAGAGATTAATAGCATTTTAACCCATCATGGATTTATATTCTGTGATCGTCAACATTATAATGGAAATATTCTCTAACACTCTTCATAAAATATATATAGTTATTTTTATCTTCCTTGCCAATGGTTTCTAATATGGAATCTTGGTAGGTGTTATCTCTTGTGACCATCTAACTTTAATTTCTATCTTTAAAAGTGGAAGTTTAATTACTAAATTTTATGATCTGGGTTTTAAATGGTAATTTTAATTAGTCAAACCATGTTTGAAAAAATTTTGTTCAAATTATGTGTGTGAGATTTCCCAAATTGGGGAGAATGTGGCATCCCATGATTTTAAATGGATTCACTATGCTCTATTGTGTATGAGATAACCCACATCAATATTAAATGAACAACTAAATATTATTATTTAAATGAGACAATTATATCCTAGGAATTAGATTGGTGATAATAAATAGTAATAACTGATTTATGAAATAAATATAAATTTCTAAATAGATATTATATTTTAGTAGTTTCATACAAATCAATCACACAATTTTTTATATAGTCGTTTTTTTATCAAAAAATACAATTTCATCAATCCTGATTTTTATTTCATTTTATGTTTAAATAATATGATTAATTTATTTATATTTGCGAATATTAATTCGATAAAATAACCATCATTTTCTAAATAATCATAATAATATTAGTCAATGGTGTTTTTTTGAGATATTTTTTAAAAGAGATAAATTATTTGTGTATAATAAAATATATAGTTTTTTATGAAATAAAGTAACTTTTATAATGTAATAACATTTTAAGAACCCGTGTATTATAGAATAATTTTCTAATTCATTAATGATATACTTTAATTTATTATTAATTTAAACTAAAACATGTAAATTCTTTAAAAAAATATGATATCTATTCTAACGAAATTGTACCAGACTATTGGAATACTGATATGACGATTAGAAATAGTAATATATAAAATAAAATACTGGTATCACCTCTTAATGTACAAATAGAATTTAGGTATCTTAGAAATGAATATATTATATATTTATATTATATTATAACTAGATTTTTTTTAAAATTATTTATTATGTATTGGTATTTTTTTTAAACATAAATGTCTATTTACAATTTTATAATTAATATATTGATTGAAAAGATGACTTATTTTCATCAAATAGTTCTATAAATTAGATTTTTTTAATTTTAATTATAATATAGTTTTATGATACTTTAATTAATATTTCATCATGTCATAATATCTGTTATAACATTAAAATCATTTATTATGAATAAATTATTATTTTAGTTAACATTTATATTTATCATATTTATAAAATTAATTTCAATAAATTTAGTCTCGTTTTGAAATCTAAAAATTGAAAATGTTAATTTATGGTATTTAACATTATAATACAAGTACATAATTTTTTTGTGTTGTGAATTATATAAGAAACAATTAGTTTTAACTCACATGCTATTGTTATTGTAAATAGTCACATGAATAAACACTGTTAATAGACATAATCCAAAACAATAAAAAAATTAAAAAAAATCAATTACACAGCTCTCATCTCACTATAAATACCACTGCTCAGTACCACTTTTTATCATAACTAAAATTACTTGTAGGATTCATATATTCTTTTTTATTCCTTTACCAAGCCTCTTCCCGATGTTTATAACTTATTGATCTCACCAAAAAGATGGAATATAGGTCCTTCATGAGGTTTAACCGGAATTGACAGTCAAGAGGATCATAAGTACACAAGGAGAATGATTTCATATATAAGGTAATGAAATCCAAAACCTAATATCCGTTTTTTTTATAAAACTTATACTTTATTGAATATTTTTTTCTTGTCTTATCTTTAAAATTAATATCTATTATATTTAATTTTATTATGTGGATTTAAATTTTATACAAAAATTCAATTAATATGGTTAATTATCACTTCAATGATATGATAAATGTAAGTTACATTCATTTAAAAATTTATTTATCATGTTTTAACACATTTTGTTAAATAAATGTTTCTTATATAAATGGAAGAAGACTATTTTCAGGATATTGTAAAGAATTATTGATTTTATGTTTCCATTATATGTTTACTTGTTTGTTTTAAAATAAAATTCATTCCTTATTTGTGGGAAACTTTTGAAAAAAGAAAATTGATTTCGAAATTCGAAATATATTTTTCATGGAAATATTGCTTTTTTGAATTATTTATGTGTTATGAACATTTTACAGATCATGGGAATTGCTATGATGATCTTTGGTTCCATGATAAACATAGGGAAGGTGAGTCTGTTATAGATATCTATTGTATTCAGTAAATTGACATTGTTAATTGATTAGGTTTCTCCTAATAGATTATAGGAATATACTGCGATGGTTATTCCAAGCGTAACCGCAATGATTACTCCCAATGTATATAAGATAGATATTTTATATGAAATATCTATACAAAATTTATTACATATTTACTGTTTGTGATTTATGTATTCTTTCAATGGAGTTATAGTTATATTTTTATTTCATAAGGTAAGATAAAGATATTATGTTTTACGTGAAATTCTTATAGCATTTTGGAAATGTTTTCATTCATTGTCTAACATTTTATTTTTTCATTTTATATATTTTTTGCAAATAATTTTGTACACACACCATGTTTTAAAATCTTTTTCACATGTATTATGGAAGGGTAATGGAAATGAATAATTCATATTATGTCATGATGTTTTGTTATGAAAAAAATAATTTTCATTTAATAGATTCACATTGTAAAAATAATGGTTTTTTTGTGTGAACTATATACTTGATGACATATGAGATTATATTTATGAGTTTATTACCAGATTATCTAAATCAATAAACAGAACTTATCATTGGGAATGTACAAAAGTTTATTCTAGCTGAATTAAAAAGATCATGTAAAGTATAATGATGGTTCTTTAAAATATAAAATGTTGGGATATGATATGGCAAGGGTAAATTTGTGATCCTCACACAAATATTATTTTGAAATTTATTTATATATGTGAATATAACATATGGATGTCATTATTTTTTACATTTTTTATAACATAACAATTTTAAAAGAATATTCATTTTGGTTTTTCTTTCTAGAAATATATGTCTATATGATTATTTGTTATTTATTTATATTTTTTTACACACTTTGTTATAGTGGGTATAGTCTCCCCATGATATTTCTATAGTACCTTTGTACTAGTTGTTAGCCTTTAGAAAATAAATTGATATACCTAAAGGCATATCTAGACCCATTCAATAGACTTTATGGATAGACTCCATGTGGTGTATAAAAAATTGGTATCATTGATGATTTTATTTTCTCCTAATAAATTGCGATATATTAGCAACAAGATGTAGGGATGTGCCAAATCAAACGGTTGATAATGGGATAGTGCAACATTAAAACTTTCTTCATTAGGAGGACTATGTTTTTGGGATGATATTTATGTTTTGGATTTTCAATATTGTGATTGATATGATGTAACCTCATGTGACCCCCAAGTTGTTTCACTTTATGATTTATTATAGATTGTTTCCCTTAGACCATTTGTATGAGACATGTTTTGTATTATGAATCTATTCACATAAGATCAATAGGTCTATCAATCATCATTATATGGAACACATTATTTACAAGATAAATAGGGAACTGTATGTGTGATTTTTTCCATGATGATATTTTCATCTTAAATTTTTTTACGTCTATCAATAGTGTGTATACCCCAATTTATCTTGGTAGAATTATACCATGATTAAAAAATACGTGTATATATTTTCATGTCATGGAATGTAATTTGAATCAATGGTTAGAATATTTTTGAGACACTAAATTTAATATTTTTTTAGTTTTGGCAAGAAATTGTGATTTCAAAAGAAAATGGGGAATTCCCCTAGTTTTGACAAAAAACTCATTCACTCTGTAAATTAGATGTTGTAGGATAATATCTGATGTTTATTATAATATTATCCTCAATGGTGCATCCCAATTTTGATTTATTTATGTATATTAAACAAATATAATAAATTTTTATTAAATTGTTCAATAGTGAGAGACTGTATCAGGTTTTATCGGGTTTGTGTGTTGTGTTCCATTAGGATTTGGATGTTCATTAATTCAGTGATGTGATGGTATAGGGTGAGTATCCCAACATTTAATCTGTTTTATATTAAATATATAAATTAATAATAATTTCATATAATAATTTTTTTCTATTGTAATGCATATGGTTGTATATCAAGTGATAGTATTGTAACACCACAAAATTTGATGAATTATGTTTTTCAAAAAAATAATTTTTTATTTGTTTTGTTACAGAAAATACTATGTTTTAATGGACCAAAATATATAGTTAATACTATTATATATGAAAAACTATTATAACATTTATCTAAAATTTTATTGAATGAATAAGAATAAAATATTTTAAAAATTAATTATAACGGTATTAGAAAATGTAAATATATTGATAAATAAATAATTGATTTTTAGTCATGTCATATATGCTTGGAAAATAGTTTTTCTCAAATAAAAAATTTAATTGTTTTTTGGGAAAAATAACTAAAAAATTATCCAATATTTATAAAATAGTTTTATAAAATAAACCTTATTTGTAAAATATAATTGTCAAAATTGTCTTTGATTGAATTTTTTATTATTTTCTTCGAAACATTAATATATCAACGAATAAAAATTATATAAATATTTTCATTAAAAAAATTTAATTATTTTATAGATGAATTTAATTTTATGATGGTTTTAAAAGTAAAATTACATCATATATATTTTAAGTAATATAACATTTTCAATTTGAATTAAATTTATTTTGAATGTTATATTAAAAAATTCTATACTTATAGAAAACTTTTCCTTAGTGAACAAATTTTTGGATACACCTTCCTTTTTAATTACAAATTAAATTATTTTTATAACGTGTAATGAATTTTTAGAAAAGTATTGAATGTTTTGAATAATTGTAAATAATAATATATAATATTGTAAACAGGTGTTTTTTTCAATATTAATAGTAAAATAATTAGAAATAGCTTACCATAATTATGGTTAAAACAAGATTACATGGTTGAAATACTAAAATGATAAAGGATAATGTTATATATATATATTTCAAAATTTCTATTTTCCAATAATATATCAAAATTATAGAATATAAGTTCCATAATTTGACAATTTAGATCCATGTGGAATGTTTAATTCAGGGGTATACATTTTTTTCACCAATTTGAAGTGCATCCTCTCCCCCACATATATAAGGGAACCCCCACTATTTTCTTCTTTACTCAACCAAATCATTTTTTATTGTAAAATACGAACCCAAATCACTTCCATAAATGAGTCATGAAATACTATATTCGTTATATAGATTAGAAAACCCATTTAATAAGGATTTTGGTGCAAAACTAAGGATGTTTTCTGAAGAACATGTATCGCTTTTTACCTAGCATTATTATTTTATTTATTATTCCATATCCATAAAATATTATACAAATATGATTATTTATTAAAATAAATATATAATATATAATTATATTTTATTATGTTATTGTAATAACATATAAAAATTTATTTTCTAATCATATATGAAATTGAAATTTTTGAACCTTTTTATGGGGGTCTACCATCTCTGGAACTGATGTAATTATAATAAAAAATCAACCTTATTACATTTCAATACATTGAAAAATGAATACACCACTCACAATTATATATCTAATACTAAAACCACAATGCGATGCCATAAATGTTTTATTTTATTTTTACATTGATGGAAATAAGCTTATATTTATGGAATGTATTTTATATCATTGAAATATTAATCATTCTATAATGCTGATTTAATATTTTCATTTCTTTTTTCCATACATCATGAAAATAGAAGTTGTGTTCATGCATACATACATCCTACCATCTACATGGAAAGGGTAATCCATTTTTCTATGTCTTTAATTGTGGATGAATCAAAATAATGATTTATATAATCAATATTTATGATATTTATATCATTATTATGAACAATTAAATGATGAAACTGTTTTCAATGTAAATGGACCATATGTACTGAACCAAAACATTGATGAGAAAATATGTTATTTACCAAAACTATGATATTAACTAAAAATATTTGGTAAATTGTTTATAAAGGGTTATAAGAGAAAAATATATGGTATGATACATATTATTAGTGTTGTATAATACATATATAATATAACCATATTTTTATAGAGGCTATTTTAATGAGTATAAAAAATTCGAGATTTGGGAATGAGATTTTTGTCTAACGTTTATTTCTGTGCAACACATTCCTTATTAAGAAATTGATTATTTTATGTGTTCTAAATACTAACCATTAATGTTTATTATAAATTTTTTAATTTAGGAAATATACTTATTAATTTAGGGTTACTTCTTTCATTTGGATTATTGTTCAATCATTATAAAAGTGAGAATTTTTTTATGTTTATATCACACTGTATTTTTGGATTTAATATGATTATGATTTAGAGTAGGAAATATTAATATGTATCACAAAGAAAGACATAATTTTTTTTCATATATGATAAATTTTATATAATCTATGTTTCCTTTACTTTTTATCCATTTAATTCCTCAATATACTGGAATAATATGTATGTGGAATACAAACGTTATTTATTATATCATTTGGATATTCTTTCTCAATCATGTAATTTTTTTTTCTAAAAATGTGTTAAATTATATCATAACTGTTATAGAATTATTTTTAAAATACAATTACTACAACAATTTAATTTTATTTTAATTTTTTAAATGAAATCATTTTTTATTTTTTAATAAAATGATATACAAATTTTTTTTAGAAAATATTAAATAAATCATCATTTAAACATGTAAAAAATGAATAGAAATTTTCATCATCAGGACGGCTCTATGGTTTAGTGAGTCCTTTGCTATTTTCTTAGTTTATTTTTACAGATAATGTTTTATTTAATATTACGTAAATTTTTTTATTTTAAATAATTATAATCAATAAAGAAATGTTATTTTCCTTATCAAATTCTCCAAGTTATATTTCAAAATAACATTCCATTTATGATAACATCTTTTATGGTTATATAAAATATACTATGGATATCATCGAATGATAAAATATTTATTCATTCCTTATATGGTTTATCACTATGATTAAAATATGTCTATGAAAGGGTTTTCTTTTTCAAAACTTATGCTTTGATAAATTGACGAAATGATACATAAACCCATCTCATTTCGATCAATTGTGATATAATAAAACATAAAACATACCCATTTTTTTCATGGTTTTTGATATAAATAATTATTCATCATCATGTTAATCATATATGTATGACTTCAATTGTGTTATTGGTGGCACAAATATATAGTTCTAACATATTGGTTGGTGAATGAAATCTCATGAGATAAACATGTATCAAATTGGGGAATGAATCCAATTCAATATGTGACTATGTATGATATGATCTTATTTGGGATGAATATAAACTACTAATATGGTCAGGGGAGTGAACCCATTCCACAAATATTTTTTGGAAATGATCATTGTTCACTAAGGAAATGACTTTATCATCTTATCTATATACCAAAAATCTATGTATAATTCCATTTTTATATTATAATGGTTTATATTCCTATAAGACTATACGATTCTGTTATTTTTAACTACCATTAATTATAGTATGAATCATTTTTATCATTAACGATAGAAAAGGAATGGGTTTCAAATGTAATTATGAGGTTCTAATATCCTTATTCTATTGTTATATTTATATCTTCCATTATTAATATCACTAAGAACCCAAGATCGCCATTTTTTATGTTTCCATTCCACATGTTATTTAGTGAGGTAATATATATATTCTGTAAAACCACATCCCAATATCCTAGATTTGGAAATTACTTTATTACAATGGTAATTAGTACATATGATCACTTCCTAGATGACCAAATAGATTAGTGTCTTTGTAAAACATGATACAAAAATAAGTACATTATTAAAAGATGAAAAAAATAAAATGTTGTAACTCTGTTGGAATCATACATATTCCTCAAAATTATCCCTCTATTTAATTATTAATATAAATATTGGAATCCAAAGAAATAATATAACATAACAAAGGAGTGGTCTCAAATTATTAATGAGGGTAAAAATTCATTAAAATTTATTATAAATAATCATAAATAACATGGACAATTGAATAAATAAATATACATTCCATTAAAAAATTATATTGATCATAATTTGGTAAAAAAAGGTGATATAATAATTCTACATAAATAATCCACTGAGAATGAAACATATCCTTGGATATTATATTATTCAAGTAATCATGTGGATTATAAATAACTAATCACATAATGTGTGAATGGATAATGACGGATGTCTAAACATATCATCAGGGATTTATCCAGGACATGATACATAATTGATTATGACATCATCACATACCCATACTAGATTATCTCATGATACCTAACGATACATCAAAGGGATTAGTGGGACCCTATCACATACTAAGATAAATTATTTCTTTATATGAATGGGGTGAAAAATAATAATCATAATAATTGAAATTTAAAATATCATATGAAATAACATTCCCTAAAAAATAAAAATATTAATAAACAATTTAGTGTAATATGATTTATGGTATCAAAATAGATTAAACACAACCAAAATAGTCATAAAAAATTAAATGAAATATGTTATATTGTTACATATGAGATCATAATCAATTAATCATAATATCCAACAAAGTCTATTGAAATAAATGAAAATACACACATAAAATTGTTGAAAAATACAAATTTAATTTGAAATCATTTTTTAAAAAAATATGTGGAATTAAAATAGAAGTAAATTTCAATGAAAATAATATTTTAAAACAATAATGGGATCATAAATATAATAAGGTTTCAAAAAATCTGTAAAATATCGACATGTATTATAGGTTTCAAAATATCTTAGTTGAACTTTAAAAAAAAGAATAATGTCGTTGATTATTTAAAAACAATGTCCTAGTATCATATAATTGAATTAATTATTTGTATTTGATCTAAATCCACCTCAAATAAGTGGAAATAAATCATCATATAATTAAAATTAACTTCACACATATTCATAGAATGGAATAATCAATGGAGTTTATGTTTAGTATAAATAATGTAAATTGTGATAAGAACTCCCTAATCCCATTGTATTCAGTCATACTGTGTTCCTCATAAAAATAATTGTCAACTAATAAAAAATACAATATCATTAGAATAAATACATAAATTATATTATATATTCAATTTCATTACATATCCCATACATATGAAATAATATTTTAATAAAAAAATATACATCATAAATGTAAATGTGGGAAGAGAAACCTTGACCATTTGTCAGAAAGCATTCTGCAATTTTACTTAATATCATAGATAATATAATTATATTAATTAATTAACAAATTTGGAACCAATTATACATATATTAGACTTATAATAATTTTATTAAGTTCATTTATGTCCATTTCTACAAGTTATAATTCTTTATTTTTTGTTGTTCCAGGGGAATTATTTCATTATTTTATGGTCCTTTCCCTTGAGTATAAATATTTGAGTTCATTCTTAATGGGAATAAATTCTCAAAAAGTAAAATAATTTAGTATTAAAAAACTTACACATGATTAAAGGTACTCATATATCATTTGTCTATATAGTCTGATAGTTATTGATATATAAAATGTTTATGAAAATGTCATAATATATCTTGGCAATTTTTATGACAATCATGAACACCTATCATTTTATTTAACAATATGTTTATATAATGGTTATATAACAAGATATAACTTATATTATTGACAAAAAATATTGTTTAATATTGATAATGGTTTTATGGATAGATTTAAATGTGATAATGGTAAATTAAAAATCATCATTCATGAAGGTGGTGAATCGAAAAATCATGGATTATGAATTAATTTTTGAAATAAAAGGATATTTGATTGGATTTAATGATGTATAAACCATTTTAAAATTAGCATTCTTGTATTTATATGATAATGGTGTTTCCGTGCAGCCTTAGAATGTTGAGTTTAGGATGGGATAAAAAATAGAAAAAAAATTAAATGAGAAAGGAGGATTTTACATCTTGAATATTGTCTCCTTGGGAACCTTCATAAAACAACTAGATTTTGTATTTGGGTAAGAGTGCTAGGTTTTGGATGTGGGAAAGAGGTTTGAGAATGTAATTTTAATAAATTTAAATATAAATTAATGCATAAAATGTGTGATTAGATGGGTTATTGAGGGTTGGTGTTTAAAGAGGAAAATAAGAGAGTTTGTTATTTTTTTAATTAATTTATTTTTTATTGAGTCTCAATAAAATAAATTCTGTTGATTCTTGTGATTCCATATATTAAACAGTTAATTTTTTATGAGATAAATGGTTATTGTTATACAGACTCTTCTTTAAACATTACATATAATAGTTAATAACAAAGGAGTGGTATCAAATGTTTAATAAGTGTAATAATGCATTAAAAGTTATCATAAATAATCATAACTAACAAGGACAGGTGAATAACTAAATATACATTCCATTAAAAATTTATATTGAGAATAATATGGTCCGAATAAAAGGTGATATACTAATTCCACATAAATAATCCACTGAGAATGAAACATATCCATATATATTATACAATTCAAGTAATCATGTGGATTATAAATAACTAATAACATAATGTGTGAATGCATAAGTATAGACATCCTAAACATTACATCAGGGCTTCATCCAGGACATGATACATAATCGATTAATACATCATCACATACCCATACTAGATTATCTCATGATACCTACCAATACATCAAATGGATTAAGTGGGACCCTATCACATACTAAGAAAAAATATTTCTTTATATGAATGGGGTGAAAAATAATCAATATAAAAATTCAAATTGAAAATATCATATGAAATGACATTCCCTAAACAATAAAAATATTCATAAACCATTCAATGTAAAATTATGTATGGTATAAAAATAGATTAATCATAACCAAAATAGTCCTAAAAAATTCAATGAAATAAGTTATATTGGAACATAATAGATCAAAATCAATTAATCATAGTATCCAACAATGGTTGTTGAAATAAATGAAAATACACATATAAAATTGTTGAAAAAATACAATTTAATTTGAAATCATTTTTAAAAAAAAATATGTGAAATTACAATATGAAAAAAAATAAATGAAAATCACATTGTAAACCTATAAAGGGTTAAAAAATACAATGAGGTGTCAATAAATTAGGAAATATCAACATGTACTATATGTTTAAAAATAATTTAGTTCAAATTTTGAAAAAAATAATAATGTTGATGAATATTTTAAAAAAATATCTTACCATCATCTAAATGAATCATTTATTTGTATTTGATCTAAATCATCCTCAAAGAAGTGGAAATAAAACATAATATAATTAAAATTCATTTCACACATATTCATACCATGGAATAATCAATGGAGTTTCGGTTTAGAAAAAATAATGTAAATTGGGTTAAGAACTCCCTAATTCCATTGTATTTAGTCATTCTGTGTTCTTCGTAAAATTAATTTTCAACAAATAAAAAATAAAATATCATTAGAATAAATATATTAATGATATGATATATTAAATTTCATTACATACACCATACATATGAATTTATATTTCAATGAAAATTATACTTCATAGATGTAAAAGTGGGAAGAGAAACCCTGATCTTTTGTCTGAAAGCATTCAACAATTTTATTTAATATCTTGGATAAGATAATTATATTAATTAATTAATAATTTCGGATCCTCTTATACATATATTTGAATTATAATAATTTTATTATGTTTATTTATGTCCATTTAAACAAGTTACAATTCCTTATTTTTGTTGTTCCAAGCGCATTGTTTCATTATTTTATGGTCGTATCCCTTGAGTATAAATATTTGAGTTCATGATTAATGGAAATAAATTCTAGAAAAGTGAAATAATTTAGTTTTAATAAACATACTGATGATTAAAGGGCCTCATATAGCATTTTTCTATATATTCTAATAGTTAGTGATATATAAATTGTTTGTGAAAATTTCATAATATATCTTGGCAATTTTTTAACAATCATGAAAACCTATCATTTTATTTAACAATTCGTTTATATAATGGTTTTATTACAATATATAACATATATTATTGAAAAAATTAATAATATTTATTATTCATAATGGTTTTATGGATAGATTTTATTGTTATGATGGTAAATTAAAAATCATCCTTCATGTAGGTGGGGAATCCACAAATCATGTATGATGATTCCATTTTTGAAATAAAAGGATATGGTATTGGATTTAATGATGTATAATACATTTTAAAATTAACAATCTAGTATTTATATGATAATGGGGTTACCATGCCACATTGGAATGGGGAGGTTAGGATGGGATAAAAATTAGAAAAGAAATTAATTGAGAACGGAGGGTTTTACATCATGAATATTTTCTCCTTGGGAACCTTCATAAAACACCTATATTTTGTATTTTGGTAAGACAAGTAGGTTTTCGATGTTGGGAAGTGGTTTGAGAATGTAATTTTAATAAATTTTAGTAAAAATAAATTCATAAAATGTGTGATTAGATGGGTTGTTGATGGGTGGTGTTTAAAGCAGAGAATAATGTTGTTTTGGATATTTTAATTAATTTCTTTTTTATTAAGTCTCAATAAAATTAATTTCGTCGATTCATGTGATAACATATAATAAATAGTTAATTTTTTGAGAGAAATGGTTCTTATTATAATGGTTCGTCCTTAAACATTACATATAATAGATAATTCAATAGTAATTCGTTTTAATTTTTTTAAAGATCTTATTAGTTTATAGTTTTAGATAATTGGGTGAAAAATCATACTTGAGAACACATAAGAATTCAAAGAGGATACTACATTAAATAGTTTCAATTTCTTCCAAAAAATATGTTATTTTAAAAAATCTTGAATTCATTTCATGAAAAATCATCACAACATTAATCTAGTATTTTTTTTTTCTCTTACCCATCATTAAACATTGTATAAAACTTTTCAAAACATGGTATGAGAACCAAAACCATAGTAAGGGACCAAAAAAGAGTGAAATAAACCATTATTCCATGAATACTTATAAACATATGAATTATTTTTCAGAAACAAATACTTTTTACCTTTAAATTATCATATACATAATTTGTGAGAATATAAAATATACATGAAACAAATAAAATATAAATAAACTATTTATGTAATTGGGGAATCATTTTATTACAATTATTAGATAATATTTTAACCCTCAAGGCTACATTAATATTTGTAACCATCACAACTACCATACAATTCAACTCTCACAATTTCCTTATGATGTAACCATCATTGTGACACTAAGATTAACCATTAATGTAAAATTACATCAAACCAAATTAATTATAGGGATATTAATTTCCATCCCATTATAATAAACAATTTATACGATCCTTACCAAGATCATAAAATATTAATACTATCATAATGAACACATCTATTTTTTTAAATTAGAATTTTAATATAGTATTTTTAAAGAAGAGAATATTACCTCAGGTTTTACTTCCTTAAATGTGTTCAATCCTCCTTTATAATGTTTTAAAGAGTTTCATACATTTACTATACAACTATAATAAATTTTTTATAACCTTATACATTCTATGAAACATGTTTCCACCCATTCATTTATAATATTTTGTCTTTTTCATTGTTTTAGGTGAATATATTTATCATTTTCCATACTATTGAATATCAATTCGAATGAAATAAAAACTAATGAAGTGGAATTAAAAGGTTATGGACCATGAATTATGTATAGATAATAAATAAAATATTTGGGTAAACAAAGGGAACATTCTGACTCAACTAGAGTCCCTAAGAAGACCAATGGAGGTGTGTATAAGATTTCTAAAGTTCACATAAGATGGAACGTTGGTTGCAAGACCCTTTAATTCACAATTAAACATAAAATTATTCTCAGTGTGTGTATCAAGAATAAGTCAAAGGGTATAAATCATATATGGCCACCACTATTATATGAATCATGTTTTCTGGTTGCGCCCAAATTTACTGTAATAACCCAAAGTTTCATTAATGGAAAATCCCTATTGATCCAGTTAAATGTCTCTTTATGAAAATTTTTTTTATAAGATGTCAACTTCTATGGTTTCATGTTAAGAATTTTGACTGTTTTTAATATAGCCGTTGAACAGTGATCACATGATTAGTATAAATGTAAGGCTTTAACGAACCCAATTTTTACTCAGACAAATGAAGCGATGGCCTCATCCAGTAGAATTGACCCATACGATGCCCATTTTTTGGAGCTCAGAAAAGAGGTGGCATCTTTGGGCTTTTCTGTTGACCAAGCCCAAGCTTATCTTCATTATGTCAAGCTCAAACGTGACCGTCTACAAGAAACGTGGAAGTTGATTGAAATTACCACTCGAGCGATGTTATCTGAGCCTCCCCAAGAGACTGTCACCATTGTACACCTTACCCTTAGGTCTTATACGACTGTTTTAAGGGGTTATGTAACTAAAAAGTAGTACTATGTTCATGTACATTATTATTTTATATAATAATGAATATAATTTCTAGTCATTTTTGATACATTGTAAATAGTTCTTAAAGTACAAATGGTGCTTTTAATTATTATTTAATTAAGAAATCTATTTTATTAAATTAAGGTATTTTTGAATTAAATAATATTTTAATAAAATATTATTATTAATATTAAATTAATTTTTATTAAATATAAATTATCATATAAATTTATGAATACAATTAAAATTTTTATTAAGGTTTGAAAGCCATTTCTGTCAAAACCCGTGAATTTTCGATAAATGTTGGTTTTAATTTTAAAAGTGAAAATTAACATATTTAGAATTTTTATAGATAAAATAAATGTCATTTTTGGAATCAGGACGTCGAAATTATCCAACGGTGAATTTTTCATAATTTTCAGAGACAGTCAAATTTTTGGGTAAAAATTAAATACCATTTAATTATATAATGTGTTTTATGACATCATAATGACACAATGGTGATGTAATAAAATACAATAATCCTTATGTTCGGCCAATATATGTTTTATCATTAATGTAATGTTATTTTGGGTCTGTTCTATGAACTTTTCAAAACATTAATGAACCCCTCAAGACTTATTCAACACTTTGCCTTTTTAAATTAATTTCCATGGGAGTGTGACTCACCTCCACATAAGCAACCCTAATTTTTTAATAGGTTATGACCATGGCCTTGTAAAATATTTTTTTCCTCTTTCCTTTTCATGAAACCATGGGCAAATAACATGGGATGGTTTGTTGTTTGGATTATTTTAATATAAGGGCTCCCAAACCTAAATAATAAAGAATTCTCTCACCTTTCCTATATAAACCCACCCAAGCTCCTACTTACTCCTCACTAAAATCCCTTTTAGTTCGTCCAACCACTGACCTACACTCTCTAGAATCCTCCCAAAGTTCCCCAAGCTCCCAAGAAGCCTCTCACAAGCCTCTCTCAAGCCTTTGGAAGCACACTTCCAAGTAATGGTTTTTTCTTCATTTCTCATTTTTGTCAATTTTCTTTAAGTTTTATTTCCCTTTAATCTTCAATTATGAATTTTGGGGTATGGATTTTCACCTCCCCCATACTGCCCTCTTATTGTTTGAATGATGGGAGACCCCTTTCTCTCTCATTAAATGCCTCCCATGTACACTCGTTACTATGCCGAAATTCCGAATATAAATTCTCTCTCTTCTTTTACATTCAAGCAATACTTTTGTATCATGAATCTAAATTCCATTTCAATTGTTGGTACATGTATATATACGACCGCCTTACTGTTCATTTCATGTAAATATGATGAGGAACCCCTTTCTCTCTCATCAACCATTTTTTATGAATTCTTATGTCACGTCGTTACGCTGTCGAAATCGCACCGATTTTCTAAGCCAATGTTGTTGTGTAGTGGATACCATTCCCATGTCTCCATCAAAGGTATTCACCTTTATGAACATTTACGTATTGATTTTAAATTTTCATATATGAATTCCACATTCCTTTATCATGGAATAAATGATTATGTTTTTTGAATCCATGTTTTATGATCCATGTGGCACACTTATGCATGAAATGAAATGTTTAAGAAGGGTGCTCCCTTATAGCGCTACAATGCATTGGGTAAAGTATAGTATCATGTTACTTCAAGTTCAATGAGTGTTGAATCATGCTAATTCAATTGAAATGATGGTTTACTCGTGCTTCATGTGCAATGAGGGTTTACTCATGCTCCATGTGCAATGAGCCAAAGCTAATACTAATTCAATGTTAAGTGCTGTTCTCACATTTACATGTTATGATTATCATGATTTATCATGCCTTTATGTTCATGTTTCTCTTATTCTCTATTGACATTCCTATTGTCTAACATGTATTGTACTCCTCATGTTATTCCATGTGTACTCCCTTAATGGGCTTTATAGCTCACCCTTTTCTTATGCTTGTCCTCAGGTTATCCCATGCAATGCTAAGTACGAGGGAATGTAGTGGTCATGTAAAGGATGTTTTCAATAAAGATGTTTAATTTCATGTTTTATGTTTTTATTTAATGATCCTAATCCCCAAAGATACTAAACCTCTCGATATTCTTTTTTGTATCAAGTGAATTTTGATGTAATGAATCATGATTAAGTTGTAATAAAAAGCAGGGTTGTCATAGTTGGTATCAAAGGATGTATTTAGTTATTTTTGGGATTAGGAAACCCTAGTAAAGACATGGATAAAAGACTAAGTATAATAAAAACATCTCTAATTTATGGTAAATACTATGTAAGTGGTTTATCAAACAAATACATCCCTGTCTGGATACGAGCAGGTAAAGGCGGCTCTGACACAGATGTATCCTAGGGGTAAAACCAGAAAACACCGCTTTGAGCTAGACTCAAACGGGAACTGGTGCAGGAAAACAGGACTTGATACACTCTTGGTTATGACACTCATGGGGGATATGTTTTGATAAATTCACAATCTTTTTATTAACCCTTATTAAGGGAAAAATTCTATTAAGAATATATGTTAGAATGTAGATCATGTAAAGCCTTGATTTAATCCTATAGACTCATTAGTTAAGAATATAAAAGTTTATTTATAAGTCATCAACTTTTGTCATTGGATTACCCTTTATGTGTTACCCCAAAATTTCATTTTATTTATGCCAATGGCCAGTAATAGGAAGACTCGGGCTAACAACCGTTGTGAAGATCAGTGTGATGATTGTACTAATAAGATGCCCAATCCAATGAGAGCAGGAATCACAAACTTTGTCACGCTTCTCTCTCATATAACTCAAGTTTTGAATAGAAACACAAGTCAAGAGGAACTTCAAAACCCCCCTAAGAAATAAAAAGTCGGTATTGAGAGCTTCATGTGGCAAAGGCCTCAAACTTTTAGTGGATCATTCGATCCCACGATCGCTGAAAAATGGATCAACTCCATTGAAAAGATATTCTCCATCATCCATTGTTCTGAAAAAGAGAAGGTTCTCCTGGCGGCTTATCGTATAGAGGTTGATGCTGATCAATGGTGGACATTGATCAAAAATATGAAGCCTGAGGAGGAGATCAAGGATTTGGAATGGAAGTAATTCCGGAAGATGTTTTTTGATAAATATTTTCCGCGCACCCTCCATCTTAAGATGGAAAAAGACTTCCATTCCCTCAAGCAAAAAGATGAAGAATCAGTGGGAGCGTACAAGGAAAATTTCACAAGGCTTGCACGATATGCTTCTGGCTTTGTCGTTACCCTGGAATGCAAGGATGACCGCTTCTTTGGTGGGCTGAAGCCTAGCTTGCGGAAAGCATTAGCGATCCGTGACATTGACAGCTATGAGGAAATTGTCTGATGTGCCCTCAAGGTCGAAATGGAGATCGGAGAATCCCAGGGGTATCATGGGGACAAGAAGCATAAGGTGGACTTCAATTCTTGGAGTCCAATGGATAAATCCAACGGCGCTAAGAAGTTTCAGCACCCCACTTTCGAAAAGTGCGGAAAGGAGAACCCTGGAAATTTCCTTAAGGGGACGAGAAAATTCTTCAGGAGTGTAAGAGAAGGGCACCTATCTATTAACGGTCGGCAAGAAGGACCCATGGCTGCGACAGAGGAGAGGAAGGCTCCGTTCGAACCTCAACGCATTGTTCAATGCTATAAATGCAATGAACCGGGTCATTTTTCAAATTAGAGCCCTAATCCAAGGGTTATTGGAGGCAACCAACAACCTCCAAGAAAGAAAGGAAGAGCTTTTTCCATCACTTCTGCGGAAGTATACCCTGACAACGAAGTGGTGACAGGTATGCTAGTTATTCATTCAAGAATAGCGAACATACTTTTTGATTCAGGTTCTACGCATTCTTTTATATCTCGAAAGTTTAGTAGAACAATCCCAGCACCACCACAAATCATGGAAGTAAAGATGTTGGTGAGTACGGAAAATAGGTCAATCATTGCATCCCATGAATATAAGTCCTCCCCTGTTATAATCTGTGGATTTAATTTCCCAGCGAACTTTGTCATACTCCCTTTTGTGGAATTTGATGCAATTCTTGGCATATATTGGCTTTCCTTATATAGAGCCAACATAAATTGTCGGGAGAGGGAAATCACACTCCATATGGAGAATCGAACCTCAATTATTTACAAGTGTCAGGAGGAAGATTATTCTCCTTTAGCTCCATCATCTCAAGCATTGATATTACTGCCCTATGAGAACGTGTATCTGGCTCAGATGATTGAGTACAAAGAAGAAACCATCTTTGAAGAAATGCCTATTGTGAGAGAATTTTCGGAAGTGTTTCCCGAGGAACTGTCGGGTCTTCCTCCTAGAAGAGATGTTGAGTTCTCAATTGAACTTATACCATGGGCACTACCAATATCCAAGACTCTATATAGAATGGCTATTGTTGAGCTTGAAGAGCTGAAGAGACAACTACAGGAGAATATGGATAAAGGGTTTATATGCCCAAGTGCTTCACCATGGGGTGCACCAGTCCTATTTGTCAAGAAGAAGGATGGGTCAATGTGTCTTTGGATTGATTATTGTGAACTTAACAAAATCACGATAAAGAACTAGTATCCACTCCCATGAATTGATGACTTGTTTGATCAGCTGCGTGGAGAAAAATACTTCTCCAAGGTGGACTTGCGGTTGGGATATTATCAAGTAAGGGTGAAGAAGGAAGACATCCCCAAGACTACTTTTCGTATAAGGTATGGGAACTATGAATTCATAGTAATGCCTTTCAGACTCACCAATGCTCCATAAATATTAATGGACTTGATGAATAGAGCCTTTAGAGATTACCTTGACAAATTTGTGGTAGTCTTTATAGATGATATTCTAATATACTCCAAAACCAAGGAGGACCATGAGGAGCATTTAAGAACTGTACTAGAGACTTAGCACAGGGAGAACCTCTATGCAAAGTACAGCAAGTGTGAGTTCTTGTTGAATGAAGTCTCATTATTGTGCCATATCATCACAAGCAATGGGATATCCATGGATCCCTCCAAAACAGATGAAATTGAGGGATGGCTGAGGCCAACATCGGTAACTGATATTCGTAGCTTCTTGGGGTTAGCTGGATATTATCGACGATTTGTCAGAAATTTCTCACGATTGTCCAACCCTTTTACCAATCTAACTCGAAATGGAGTAATGTCTTCTTGGAGTGATGAATGCGAAAAAAGCTTCAAGGAATTGAAAAAGAGGCTTATCACTGCACCCGTTCTCACTTTACCCACAAGTGTGGAGATTTTTGTGGTATTCAGTGATGCATCGAAGAAGGGATTAGGATGTGTGCTGATGTATAATGATAAAGTGATATCCTATTCCTCAAGGCAGTTGAAAATCCATGAGAGAAACTATCCAACACATGATCTGGAGTTGGCGGCTGTGATCTTTGCCTTGAAAGTCTGGCAGCATTATCTCTATGGAGAGAAATGTGAGATATATACTGACTACAAGAGTCTTAAATATATATTCACACAGAGAGAGATTAATATGATCCAGAGAAGATGGATAGAACAAATCATGGATTATGACTATTCAATACATTACCACCCTGGGAAAGCGAACAAGGTGGAGGATTCCCTATGTAGAAATGATCCAACGATTCTATCAATGATGAGAATTGAGAAGTATCCAATCTTCTTAGACTTGATGAAGATGGACATGGGAATCATAAAGAAGGGAACATCATCAATCCATTCACAAATGATTTCTCAACCATCTCTTTTGGAAAGGTTAAAGGATGCTCAAAAGGATTATGTGGGAATTCAAGAAAAAGTGGAAGCTATCAAAAGGGGAAATCCTATGAGTTTAATGTTAATGAAGAAGGAATTGTGCGGTTTGGGAAAAGACTATGTGTTCCATCAAGTCTGAAGCTGAAGAAGGAACTTTTGGATGATTCACATAGTTCAAATTTCTCTATTCACCTAGGGAGAACAAAGATGTATCGAGATCTCCAAGAATACTTTTGGTGGGCTAATATGAAGAAAGAGATTGCTGAATATACATCAAAGTGCCCGGTGTATCAGAAGTGAAGGCAGAGAGGCAGAAGTCTAAGGGGATGACGCAACCATTACCCATACCCGAATGGAAATGGGAGAACATCACCATGGACTTTGTCACCGGACTTCTGAGGACATCCAAAGGCAACAATGCAATCTGGGTTGTTGTGGATCGTCTTACAAAGACATCACACTTCATTTCTATTCGGGAGGATTTCTCATTGGATCAACTGGCACAAATATATATTAGGGAAGTGGTAAGGTTTCATTGAGTACCATTATCTATTCTGTCTGACCGAGATCCAAGATTCATCTCTAAGTTTTGGAAGAGTATTCAACATGCTCTGAATACTGAACTGAACTTTAGTACGACCAATCATCCTCAAACTTATGGCCAATCGGAGAGGACAATCCTAACACTTGAGGATATGTTGAGAGCATGCTCAATGGACATTAAAGGAGGATGGGATCAACATCTTCCTCTGGTTGAGTTCTGTTATAATAACATTTTCCACTCGAGCATCCAAATGGCACCATATGAAGCCCTTTATGGGAAATGGTGAAGAACACCGGCATGTTTGGATGAGGTCGGTGAACGTAAGATGCTTGGACCAGAAATGGTCGAAGAAATTTTGGAGAAGGTGAAACCCATTTAGCAGCATATCAAGGCAACCCAGAGTCGACAGAAGAGTTATGCAGAAAATCGTCGACGAGACCTTGAGTTTAAAGTTGGAGACATGGTGTTTTTACACATATCTCCATGGAAGAAGTTCATGAGGTTTGGAAAGAAATGGAAGTTAAGTCCACGGTACATCAGCCCCTTCGAGATTCTTGAACGTGTTGGGTTTGTGGCCTATCGACTAGCACTTCCACCAACTATGGCCAAGGTGCATGATGTCTTTCATGTATCCCTCTAAAAGAAGGACATATCAGACCCTTCACATGTACTATCTTCCAAGGTGGTACAATTCGATGATGATCTTTCTTATGAGGAGAAACCAGTGATGATCTTAGATCGTAGAGAAAAAGTTCTACGAAATAGGACAATGCTCCTCGTCAAGGTGTTGTGGAGAAACCACAAGTTTGGAGAAGCGACTTGGGAGTCAGAGGATATGATGAAGCTGAGTAACCCACATTTGTTTTAGTGTGAGAAAAGGAAAATTTCGAGGGCGAAATTTCATAAGGGTGGAATATTGTAACAACCCAAAATTTCATTAATGGAAAATCTCTCTTGATCCAGTTAAATGTCTCTTTATGAAATTTTTTTTATAAGATGTCAACTTCTTTGGTTTCATGTTAAGAATTTTGACCGTTGTTAATATAGCTGTTGAACAGTGATCACATGATTAGTATAAATGTAAGGATTTAACGAACCCAATTTTTACTCAGACAAAGGAAGCGATGGCCTCATCCAGTAGAATTGCCCCATACGAAGCCCATTTGTCGGAGCTAGGAAAATAGGTGGCGTCTTTGGGCATTTCCATTTACCATGCACAATCTGAGCTTCATTATGTCAAGCTTAAACATGACCGTCTATGGGAAAAGTGGATGTTGATTGAAATTACCACTCGAGCTATGTTATCCGAGCCGCCCCAAGAGTCTGTCACCATTGCAAACCTTACCCTTAGGTCTTATGTGGCTGTTTTAAGGGGTTATCTACCAAATAAGTAGTACTATGTTCATGTAAATTATTTTTGTATATAATAATGAATATAATTTCTAGTCATTTTTGATAAATTGTAAACAGTTTTTAAAGTACAAATGTTGTTTTTAATTATTATTTAATTAAGAAATATATTTTATTAAATTAAGGGATTTTTGAATTAAATAATATTTTAATAAAATATTATTATTAATATTAAATTAATTTTTATTAAATATAAATGATCATATAAATGTATGAATGCAATTAAAATTTTTATTAAGGTTTGAAAGCCATTTCTATCAAAACCCGTGAATTTTCGATAAATGTTGGTTTTTATTTTAAAAGTGAAAATTAACATATTTAGAATTTTTTTAGATAAAATAAATGTCATTTCTGGAACCAGGATGTCGAAATTATCCAACGGTGAATTTTTCATAATTTTCTGAGATAGTCAAATTTTTGGGTAAAAATTAAATACCATTTAATTATATAATGTGTTTTATGACTTCATAATGACCCAATGGTGATGTAATAAAATATCATCATCCTTATGTTCGGCCAATATATGTTTTATAATTAAAATAATGTGATTTTGGATTTGTTTGACATACTTTTCAATGAATTAATGAACCCCTCAAGACTTATTCAACACTTTGCATTTTTAAATTAATTTTCATGGGAGTGTGACTCACATCCACATAAGCAACCTTAATTTTTTAATAATTTCGGACCTTGGCCTTGTAAAATATTTTTTTCCACTTTCATTTTATAGAAACCATGGGAAAATACCAAGGGATGGTTTGTGGTTTGGATTATTTTAATATAAGGGGTCCCAAACCTAAATAATAAAGAATTATATCGCCTTTCCTATATAAACCCACCCAAGCTCCCACTTAATCCTCACTAAAATCCATTGGAGTTCGTCCAACCTATTCCCTACTCTCTCTAGAATCCTCCCATGGTGCCCCAAGCTCCCAAGAAGCCTTTCACAAGCCTCTATCTAGCCTTTGGAAGCACACTTCCAAGTAAGGGTTTTTTCTTCCTTTCTCATTTTTGTCAATTTTCATTAAGTTGTATTGCCCTTTTATTTTCAATTATGAATGTTGGGGTATGTTTTCTCACCTCCCCCATACATCAATATTATTTTTTGAATGATTGGAGACCCCTTTCTCTCTCATTAAATGCATCCCCTGTACACCCGTTACTATGCCGAAATTCCGAAAGAAACTTCTCTCTCCTATTTTACATTCATGAAATACTTTTGTATCATGAATATAAATTCCATTTCAATTGTTGGGATATGTATCTATATGACCCCATTACTATTCATTACATGTAAATATGATGAGGAACCCCTTTTTCTCTCATCAACCTTTTTTATGAATTCTTATGTCACGCCGTTACGCTTCCGAAATCACACCGATTTTCTAAGCCAATGTCATTGTGTAGTGGATACCATGCCCATGTCTCTATCAAGGGTATTCACCTATATTCACATTTACTTATTTATTTTAAAGTTTCATGTATGAATTCCACATTCCTTTATCATGGAATAAATGATTATGTTTTATGAATCCATGTTTTATGATCCATGTGGCACACTTATGCATGAAATGAAATGTTTAAGAAGGGTGCACCCTTATAGCGCTCCAATGCATTGGGAAAAGTATAGTATCATGATACCTCATGTGCAATGAGTGTTGAATCATTCTAATTAAAGTGAAACGAGGGTTTACTCATGCTTCATGTGCAATGAGGGTTTACTCATGCTCCATGTGCAATGAGCCACGGCTCATGCTAATTCAATGTTAAGTGTTGTTGTCACATTTCCATGTTATGATTATCATTATTTATCATGCCTTTATGTTCATGTTTCTCTTATGCTCTATTTACATGCCTATTGTCTAACATGCATTGTACTACTCATGTTATTCCATGTGTACTCCCTTACTGGGCTTTATATCTCACCCTTTTCTTATGCATGTCCTCATGTTATCCCATGAAATGCTAAGTATGAGGGAATTTAGTGGTCATGTAAAGTATGTTTTCAATAAATATGTTTTATTTCATGTTTTATGTTTTTATGTAATAATCCTAAGCCCCAAAGACAATAAACCTCTTAATCATCTTTATTTTATCAAGTGATGTTTTATGTAATGAATCATGTTTATGTTGTAATAAAAAGTAGGGTTGTCATATTTACCCTACTGGTAAAAGCAGTCATTGAATTACAAGTAGGGATCAAATCCTCAGGGACCAAAGAAGAAACCATGAGACACTCCAAATTTTTGATAGATTGGCTATGAAGTGTCCAACTTTGAGGTAGATTTTAATTTTAGAACTAATGATATAATATAAATAACAGATTAGAAAAATTTTGTGAACAAAACAATTATTGATGCTAGGTTGATCGTAGGGTTTTTATTCGGGTGGATTGGATAAATTTCTTTTCTTAAAAATTTCATGTCATTAATTGAAGATGTATTTAAACAACGAGATAACTCTCCCAAATAATTCACCAATTTAATCCCTATAAAATTTCATGGTCAATCAATAATTCACTATGGGGATCACTTTACTGAGCACTCAAAAGAAATAAATCATCCTAGCACTCAAAATATGTCATCGATAAGTATGGAAAAGATGAAAAATAATGTAACTCGTCAAATGGAAATCATTAAATAATGAATTGATTTAAATATTATGTACATGAAATAACATCAAATCCCTGACCATTCTACTCCATTGGATGAAACCATAAGTGTTTTTCCCTCCATTGATGCTATTATACCAATATAAGTGGCATGTAGACTTATGGGACAGAATTGAAGTAGAATAAAGTCATTAAAAGAATGAACACTCCACCGTTGTGTGATTAAATTTGTAAGTGATGGTGTGAATAAATTCACACCTAGATTCAATGGTATCAACATTTGAGGAAAAGGAAAAGAATAAGTGAAGAAGAAAAATAAATTTTATTAAATTACTAAACGTGAAAGAAAAACATACATGGGAAAACTTGACGATGCAATTACAAATTGAAAGTAGGAAATGACATTTGATAGAAATACAATGGATGAAAGAAAAACTCAGATTGAAAGAAAAATATTAGATAATAATTCCCTTCACCACCGGCTCATTATATAGGCATATTAGAAGCCTTATAGACAACACAAAATAATAAATTACATCTCCATTAATTGGGAGAGTTAAAAGGAGGGTGATAAAATCAAGGGAATTTGATGTTTTGATGTTGACCCATAAAACATTCCAGATTCATCCTCTTTTTGGACGTTCTAATTTGATGTTAAATATGGCCAAATCTGTAGCGGTCAAAGATGAAAAATATCTTTAGCGATGTGTTCTCTATCATATTTCCAAATTTCAGGTCATTTGGTGCATCCTTTTTAATGTAATGACTGAAATGGTGGGAAGCATTTATGGGCGTTCATATCGGTCCCACCATTTAAATGTAAAATTCGGATCCATATATCTCCATGAAAAATTCAATATTAGCTCTGGACACTGTTTAGTAAAATGTTCCCAATATTTTTCTCTTTCAAATATAGAATCATGAGCTTCATTGGGTTTGGTTTTTGGGCCCCACTTCTATTAGGTGGGCCTTGGCCCATTATGCTTTGTCATGAAAATTAGTTCATTCACGCTGAAAAATCACTATAATCTATTGGGATTCATTCATTGTTTCTATAAGAAAAATTGTTCCAAACAATATGATCAATAATATCCTAATACATCAAATTCAAAAAATGAATATAATTTTAACCAAAATAATATGAATTATTGGGCCCAAATTTTCATTTTAAACATGAATTGCACGTAAGATGGGAAATGAAGATCAATTTATATAATGCACTAAAAAGGATTTTTATAGACATTGGAACACATTATTATCAAGATACTAACAATGAATATTAGCCGATTTCAGTAGCTAATCACACCCCCAGCTTGATTTTTTCTAGTCCCGAGAAAAATATATTACAAATATGAAATTTGGATTCAATTTTCCAAAAATATTTTAATACACATTGCTCATCCAAAGACCTCATACCAAAAAAATTATGAAACCCATAAAATTAATTTAAAACAAGATAGGTCCATTATCATATCCCAAGCGCAAGCTCATTTCTTTGTTCAAATCCATCATCACATTTCATCCTATTTTAATTAAGAATTATAATGTGTTGTGAATCACAAAATACAAGGGGACCATTTTGTTGTTAAATGGGAAAAAATAGATGCACTAGGTCGGAATCACATTAAATATTAAGATGAGTATCCAAATTTTTTATTGTGTTTTTTAGTTGTTAATTTTTTTAAACCACAATATATATGAAAAGATTACTCTAGGCATGAAAAATATGGAGTCACGATCCCCAATTGTCGGATGCCACACGTATTGCCAATTTGATGCTCTAAAATAGAAATATAATGCCTAATTATGGGAAGGACCACTATGGAGTCATGATCCCCAAGTTCTGGATTCCATGCATTTGGAAAAAACATTGCTCTAGTGGTCATTATTATTTTCAATTTTTTTTATTTGTTTTTGTCTTTTTGGATACTCAAAATAAACTAAAAGTGACCCCAGAACCCTATGTTATAATTAAAGGGACCAAAAAACTGAAATTTATTCCCAAGATCTAGTAGACAAGAATTGTGGCATTTTTATTAATAGGATGAATATGTAAACTTTTAAAAATCACTTCAGACAACTGCACTTTCAAAAAATGATGCTCATAGACATAAACATAGATTAAAATCAGAATCAAGGCAGGCAAAATTATTTGATATACAATTCCAGAGATTGAAATGCGTGTTATCATGTTCAAGGTTAATGAAATTTTTTCTTCTATAAATATTATTATTTAATAAAAATCATTTTTTTTATTTCATCTACACCCAAAATAGAATAATACAGTCCCTAGTGTTTAAAGAAAACATAGAAGGGGGTATGAGAGAGGTATTCAAAGAAGAAATGTAAAATTATAATAATGGAATGAATTCACTTGGTGGTGGATGATGAAAGTGATTTCCATAGTCTCTCTTTAATCATAGGTTCAAGTCTCAATGGCTTAGATGGCTGTGATGGGATTTTCCCCATGACCTACGAAATGTGCTTTTAATTTTTTTTAACCTATAAAATAAAACAAAATAAACTGATGATACATTGTCTTCTTTTTATATTTTTGGGAATGGTATTACATAGAGATCATGCCATGTGAAACAGATGAATATGGCTCTCTCCTTTCATTCCAATCCATACACATAATAGAAGAACAGGTAAATAGTCTAAGGTGATATCATATTCATATTTTTTTAATCTTACAAAAAAATACACTGATAATACATTGTATTCCTTTTAAATTTATGTGTAAGGTATTAATCAAGGATCACACCACGTGAAACAGATGAATATGCCAGTCCACTTTCATACCCATACTTACTCATAAAAGAATTACATGTCAACAGCCTATGGTAATTTTTTAAATGAAAAAAAAATAATTCACAATGATTGGAACTATGAAAACCATGGGTTTCCTCCCATGAAGTGCTTTTGTTTAACGTCATTAGCTCGACTTGTAACCCCAACATATCCAATTACAACATTAAACATTTTAGTTAACCCATATTCTTGCACTTTAACAAGAATGAGATTGATTATTTGTTTAAAATTTGTGTCATGTGAATTCTCATGTTTATCAATGAGTGTGAAAGTCCAAGGAATTTCGGTAATGGTTGATTGAGTTTAATCTAGAGTCTTTCCTTTGATTTCACGGGGAATTCCTCTTTTGTAGGATTCTTGATGAAAATGGATGATAATTGAATGGTCCAAGTTATCATAAATGGAGGGATTCTTTAGTGGGGAAGGATTGATCATAACATTGAGTTCAGTTTGATTGATGTTTTCCAAAGAAGAATGGAAATTGGAATCCAAATTTGGTTCTTCTACAAAACATTTTTAAATAATTTGTTCCTTTTGAGAATACAATTCATCCCCAAAATTGTCAATTTGAATTTCAGGAGTGTGTATAGTCTCAATAGTTGTTATCTCTCCCAATGGTTCAATGGAAAGTGATTGTAAAAAATCATTATTGGAGTCATATTTCGGACACTCATTCCATAAAGACAAATTTTCTCCTTGTGAATCCAAAGAATTAATTTCCTTCTGATTTAAATACCCATCAACATTTACTTGATCTTCTTCAGTTATCCCATATCCAAAGGTTAGCTCTTTTTTAAATTAATGTTTGTTTTCTGGGAAAAAATATTCTTCTATCGGTGATGAGGAAAGGACATCCTAAGTTGGAATTGGTTTTTCAGAAGTCACAATGCTTTGTATTTCAAATCATAGTGATGAAACTTATGAATTCATTTTAACCATTTTTTCACACAATTTTTCTAGAATTTTATTAAGATTAAGGTTGATAGATGTTTATACATCCTGGAATTCCTCGTTATTCCTCTTTAAAATCATTCTTGATAGGTATGGAATTGATCTTTTAAACTTTCATCATTACAAATATCATTCATGTTATCGGGTGTGGGGTATTCATTCAAAGGTTGATCAAAGTAATTTAAAAAAATTGGTGATTCCCAATATGGATTTACTAATTGATTACATCTTGAGCATGTTATGTGATATTGTTTTTTATACTCCATTGTATGTATTTGAAAATTTAGAATTCTGATTTTCGAGAGCAAAAAAAAATAAAAAACATAGAAAGGGGGAAAGGGAAGTGAAATTGGATGAGAAAAGAGAAATGGGGGAGAATAGAAAGATATTCTAAGGAAACATAATTAGTCCCCAACAATGGTGCCAATATTTGGCTGCGCCCAAATTTACCCTACTGGTAAATGCAGTCATTGAAGTACAATTAGGGATCAAATCCACAGGGACTGAAGAGGAAACCTTGAGACAATCAAATTTGTTGATGGATGGGCTATGAAGTGTCAATATTTTAGGTAGATTTTAATTGGAGAACTAATTATATAATTAAAATAACTTAAAAGAAAAATTATGTGA